>CM042254.1:41328480-42043480 GCA_023566225.1 Romanogobio albipinnatus
GAACATCACAGAGACATTCAGACCAGACTGGAAGAAGCCACTTAAAAACCAGCCTAACAACTTAAAAGCCCTCAGAACAACATAGCAACTGCATACAAAAGTTATTTATTGACATTGATGTTTCCATGAAGGCTCCTTAACTCAATCTGCTTGCAATCTCATCATTCTCTATAGGGGCACAGCTGATTGGTTCCTGCTGTATCAGTAGCCAATGAGCTCGCTACTCATCCTTCAAATACTTGGTCAGTGTTTTCTGTTGCAGCTTTCAGAAACCATCCACCTTCCCCAGATCCACCTGTATAGATCTGCTACGGGTCATTCATGTATGCTATATTGTGCAGCAACAGCATGTCTTACTCGCTCACAGCGTGTTGTGTGTGTATTGGTAGTAGAAAGTCCTGTACTTGCAGCAGCAGTGTAGCAGATCTATTTCGCCAAGAACAAACATATTGTCATACCATGCCATTACCATGCCAAACGCTCTGAGAGCATCCGAGGTCAAAACCACTTTAATTGTCTCATAATATCCACTGCAGCATCAGCTCTTTTCTCTGTGTCTGAGGCCCCGTCCACGCGAAGCCAGAGCTTTCCCTATCCAATCTTTTTTTTCCCTCGTTTCAAAAAATATATGCGTACACACGAGAAATGAAAACGACTCAAAACGATGTAGTATACATGCCAGACCAGTGTGTGGTGCTGTAATTCTGTCACAGAAATGAACTAAAAACGGAGAAGAAGAGTTGTGGCTAGAAGGGGTACAGCAATGGTAGGAAGTGAGGCAAAATCTCACAATAAAATAACAATAAATAAATGTGCTACTTACCAGATGTGTTTTATTAACGCCTACACCCTAAATAATGCAATAATGCAAATACAGTACTTAAATGACGCAATATTGATGTGCGCATGCCCAGTGCCCGTAGTTGTATCCCTTCTAGTCTTTCCCGCGCGGGACGTGGTGTGATGACATCACCATTTCACAAATATACGGATTGGCTGCACACACGAAAACGCAAAGATGTCGTTTTCAGATTTATCCACTCTGGAAATGTTATGCTCCCAAAATGCCGGATCCGTGTGGAAAAACGCTGATACGGTATACAGCTAAGCGCGTCTCTGTGTGGATTGTGCTTGGAACGCTTCTATCAAGGATTCAGTCTGTCTAAACCCTGCCTCTCTGAGAGCCGCTCTGCTCTGATTGGTCAGAAAGCAAATGCTCATTAGCATATCTGAATTTCAGCTCATGACACACAGTGATACGAACAGCAACGATGGCATGGGTTTTAACTAGTGCTGGGCAAATTAACGCGTTAACGTGGGCGATAATCTTTTTCAGTTTAACGCATTAAAAATATTTAACGCAATTAACGCAGCGACCGTTTTTATGTCCATTTTTGCCCAGCGTTACATTATATGATCACGCTCTTATTCATATAGATGCTTTTAAACCATCTAAGTGCGACAAGATACAAGAGAATGTGCTGTATGTCAATGTCCTGTCTGTGAGGGTGCGTCTCTCTCAGATCCCTAGTTCAGTAGTCAGGGCACTGATCAGGGAGTCGGCCACATTCACTTACACGATATACTGATTTACCACCTAGGGAGCTAATCGAGGGACATAACCCTCTTAACCCTGACACACACACACACAGCGCGCACTCGCCAGTCTCGTGCACACATCGAGTTCTCTTCGCGCTTGAACAAACAATAACAACAACACAGAGAATGTTGCCAAAATGCCAGTTTTGTCGAGTATTCTCATAATAGGATTCTTAAAGTAGTTAAATAACGTTAAATAACGAGAAAATGAGATGCGCGGGACAGCACGTGAGATGCTCGTGTTCGGCAGCGGCCAATCTTAAAGTGTCAGCAGCACTGATGATGTCTGTCATTAATGTTCATCAAAGAATAACGGGAACAGAGAAAAGTTTAGCTTTAATGATGATTAATCTAGATTTCATGTATTATTTATGCAGTTAAAAAAGGTGTTTGATAACTTTATTCAATTTCTGTGTAGACTATGTCTAACAGGGAAGGCCATGGGTAAATATAACATTTATTATAATGGGTTTATGTAAAGATTGTTTTAAGTTCAATTAAATTAAAAGTTATTTTAAAGCCTAATAAATGTTGACATTGGTAGCTTTCAGTTATACTGTAATGTAATGTCATTAATGTTTCGAGACATCAGTGATACTGGCCTTCATTCATAAAAAGATGCCATTACAATAAATATTTAAAATTAGCTGTCTTTAAATTGTTTCTATATTAATTTGGAAAATAACTGAAATTATTATCAAAATATAACCCCCTCCCTCAAAAAAACCCCCAAACAAAACAAAAACAAAACAACAACTTGCGATTAATCACGATTAATTAAAGACAAAAAAAAACCAGATTAATTCAATTCAATTAAAATTTATTTGTATAGCGCTTTTCACAATACACATTGTTTCAAAGCAGCTTTACAGAAAGTGCATTTCCTAGATGAACAGTAAAAATGTTAGAAAGACAATGTTAAAGAATAATGTTCAGAAAAGTTAATCAATCGTGTATTAATTTAGGTCATAACAACGCTGGCGTTGAGTCGTCTCTTCACTGGCGTGGAGTCGTCTCATCACAGGTGTTGGGGCATCCGAAGTCTTCATGAGAGGCTGGATACAAACTGGAGCTGACAAACTATTTACCTCGGGACTAGTGTCCCGAGATAACAACAGAAAAGCAGATGGGAAATAATTAGCATAGCTGCTGTTCAGAATATTATATTAATGCTTTTGTTCCGATTTAACTGTAGTATAAAAGGTCATTATAATGTGAATGCTTGGCTAAAGAGATGCGTCTTTAATCTAGTTTTAAACTGGGACAGCGAGTCTGAACCTCGAACAATATCAGGCAGACTATTCCAGAGTTTAGGAGCCAAATGTGAAAATGCCCTCCCACCTTTAGTGGACTTAGATATCCTAGGAATGATCAGAAGCCTAGAGTTTAGTGACCTTAAAGAGCGTGATGGATTGTAGGGCGATAGAAGATCCGTTAGATACACTGGAGCTAAACCATTTAGGGCTTTATAGGTCAGTAGCAATACTTTGTAGTTGATACGGAACTTAATAGGTAACCAGTGTAGAGATGATAAAATTGGTGTTATATGATCATATTTTCTTGACCTAGTAAGTTAGTTACTTTTTTTTAATCGATTCCCAGCACTAGTTTTAACGTATCAATCTCATCAAAGTGGATTTGATATGCGTCTTCTCCACATAAACAACACCAACCAAACTCTTCCAGTCTCAGATACAACTACAGTGTATGAGGGCGGGGAAAAGAGACGCTGCTCAGCCAATCAAGACCAGAGGCGGGCATTACTGACGACACGTTTCAGTTCAGAATTGCTTCTTTCTTTTGGGAGACAAAAACTCCATTGGTAATACTTTACAATATGGGTGTACTAATATGCATTAATTCATGCTTAACTAACGCACAGATAATCTTGAGTTAATGTATGACTCATGAAGGACTAAACCATTTATTCATGATTACTGCATCAGCAACTAATGAAGATTCTATATGATTCATAGATTAATTAATATATTAATTGCTTTTAATTAAATGTGTCATCGTGTATTAATTCCCTAATAACATATTATATTAACTAATAATGTAAATTAATATATTAATTACCAAAATGGTCACAGCTATGTACTTCAACTTCCAGTTGTCTGCTTTAATTAATCATTAGCTAATGATTTGCAAAGGCATCATTATGTTATAACTTTACTTGTTGAGGCACATGACTATTAACAATTCATATATTAATTAATCATATAGAATCTTCATTAGTTGCTGATGCAGTAATCTGAATAAATAGTTTAGTTCTTCATGAGTCATACATTAATGCATATTAGTGCACCCGTATTGTAAAGTGTTACCACTCTGTTTATCTGCACTTTGATCTGCAAAACTTTGACATTCGCAAACAGCTCTATTACACACTACATAAAAAGGGAATAATAGGGGCACTTTAAAATGTTCATCACATTAAGAAAAAAATGGTTCTTTTAGGTACTGATCTCTGAAAGTTCTGCATTGTTACGAAAACCCCATTGAAACTTTATTTTTAAGAGTACAGTAACATCCTAGCATTGTGATGGTGAGTTCTGCTTTTTCAGGTGTGCTATTCTTCACTTATCATCAACCTCACATTCATCTGCAAACCTTTCATACACGTTATCTCTGTTTCCTGCTGGCGATTCAGTTCAGATCTGCGTTCAGCTCTAGTTTGGCACATTAAAGTCATGTAGATGTTTGGACGCTCTCGGGTGCTGGTGTTCATGATCGCCCCCTTTGTCCACTACCCTGCATTATACCACTAAAAGGAGGACTTGGGACCCAAGGGTTTAGGTCGGTATTTGGGACACAAGCATTTTGTCTGATGCTATTGAAATGGTTTGTTTCCAGCTTCTCTTACTAACACTCAAGCAGCAGATTTAGAGCAGGTAAACGCACAACTGCACAAATGAAACATCTGTCATCATCACCCTTAAACTATTTACCGTTGCATTTTAGCCAGCAACGCTGAAAGTAACACCAAACACATAAAACTGCCATGTGACGTGTTCAGTAGAGACACTGGTCATGTTTGGTAATGTGTGAGTAGTTCAGCTGTTTTTAGTGTTTACAGTAACAGGCTACTTTTTATAGTGGTGAAACATGACAAAACTCCACATTGTTGTTTTTGTCACATTGAGTTGTTCCCGCAGCTTTTCAGCCAAACAACCCGAGGCAATAAAAAACAAGCTCTCTTTTACTGTCCTCTCTCTCTCGTTGGGAAAGTCTCATTCAGTTTGTACAGACCATTCATTTTAGCAAACCATACATAATATTTAAAAACAAATGCACTTCTAAGTAAACCACTCATGACTGCCCTAGTGGGAAAAAAAGTATACCAAAATGTATTTAAAATAGGTTTATTTCATACAAAGTATACTACAAATCCATTAATATGTTTACTGACATATCGCTTGAGATTGACTGATAATTAAACTTTATTTTGAATATTTATTAAAGACAGATACGCTGTACTTATTCTTTCCAAAAACAGCCAAACTCGTGGAGGTGTGCAGTGGGCGGAGCTAAAGAGTCATGAGCACACACACACACAAAATACAACATAGCATTATCCCTGGATAACTCGCGATTCACTACACGTTGGTGTTGTTCACATTATATGCACTTAACGCGCCGATTGCCAACAAAACACACACATTTGATGCAGTTTCACTCACCGCCTGCGGTTTCAACTCAAGACCAGGGCCAAAAACACTTGCAGATCTCCGGAAACACAAACTGCATTCACCGTTCCTTTAACGCTGGGTTATTTGGGAAGCTGATCAAGGTGTTCTTTTCCTCACACCAGAAACACACTTCTTTAGTGACATTGTTGATTTCGTGGTCTAAAAACAAAATGCCAGCGCCACCCACGGCTCACGTAACCCAAACAAAGCATGTTGATGGGCGCGCTCTCGCTCTTGTTGATGTGTGTGTGTGTGTGTGAGAGAGAGAGCTCTTCCGGGAGAGGTGCCCATGCAAGGAATTCATGCAATATCATCACTCAGTCTCCTCTCCACCAATCAGCCGGTGTGTGGTGGGCGTACTGGCGCAATATGGCTGCCGTCGCATCATCCAGGTGGATGCTGCACATTGGTGGTGGTTGAGGAGATCTATGTAAAGCGCTTTGAGTGCCTGGAAAAGCGCAATATAAATGTAACAAATTATTAATGAATTATACAGGGCCATACTAGAGAAAAACTTTCCAAAACTTGGTTGAATCCAGAAGGAGTGTATGTGGCACAGAAATACTCCGAAATACTCATATATATATACTCTCGTTTTTTTTTTCATGTTTAGCATGAGAATCAACTCTTTAACAGTGTAAATAAGTCAGAATGCATGAAATAGCATTAGACATCCCCTTTAAATGCAAGATTTTTTAAAGGTCCCATGGCATGGATTTTTTATTTTATTTTATAATGTATTCTGAGGTGTACTTATATTGTTAGTATGATTTTTACATCATAAATTGCCATAATTTTGAAATAAAAGGCATTTTTTCTATACTGATGTTTGCCCTCTGGCTGAATGCGTGTCTGCTGTGAGACTTCAGTAAAAACGGCCACTGTTGTGATTGGCTGACATCTTTGAATTTGAAATGAGTATTACATCTTGTAGCGGAGGGGGCGTGGTTTAACGAGGTCTACGAGGCACGAGCAGGCACGAGCCTGCCAGAGAGACGGATGGACCTGTGTTCACTTCTCATCAGTTCTCTCAGCATGTCTCAGTTCTGTGAACTGTTGTAGTTACTAGCATATACTTCAGGTTATTAGTTTATTTCTAGTCGGAGGGGCTGTCACTCATGTCAGAAACTTAGTAACTTTAGTAAATGATGGATCAGCGCTGACTCGAGAAGCGAACCGTTTAGAACGATTCAGTCCGATTTGGTGAACTGGTTCGACCGGTTCACTAAAAAGAACCGGTTCAAAAGAACAATTCGTTCGCGAACCGGACATCACTAGTGGACCAGAGACGGAGTGATTGCTAACAAAGTTATATTGTAACTACTGAGTTGTGAGAGCGCTGTCAGCGCAAATTTATTTTGTTTGTATCTGAGAGTTCTGAATAAACATGAGTCCCAGTCACGGCGAGCCTGTCTTAGGGCTCGGCGTGAACAAACAAAAATGGCGCTCGCATGGGCGTGCCAAATTTTCTGGGCGGAGGAAAGGGAGGTAACCGTTCTTGTTATGATGTCATACCAGGAAAATTCAAGATCAGCTCGTCTGAGCTGACATTTTCTCAAAGGCAGAGAAACACAGCCAGAATTCGGTTTACACCGATCAAAATTTCTAGCTACAATATTCAGGCTAGGGTAACTCGTATTAATGTTGAAAAACCTCATTAAATGAAAATTTCATGCCATGGGACCTTTAAAGTGTACCTAAAGTATAATTGCAATAGTTCCACTTTAGCACAATCAAATACACTTATAACTTTAGTTGGACCTCAGCACTATTTCCGGATAACTAAAGTGCATTAAGTACAACATTTGTTGTTCCAATTTAGTAGACTTTAAGTATATCAGTTAAGTATACCAAAAGAGTATTTATATTAAGTACATAAATATAAATATATTTGTAGTGTAACATAAATGTATTTCAAATACATTTTGGTATATTTATTTTTCACTAGGGTGGAGTTGAACTACTTTAAATTATAAGTAGCCCAAACATTGATTAAAGGGGTCATTAACTGCATTTTTTAAAAACATTTATAATGTTCTCATTTATAATGTCCACTTATAATGATAGCAAGATTTTTACATCCTAATTTAGAAGTAATAAGCTATTTCTTCGAACTATTTTCTAGCTATTTCTTCGAGCTAATCTATCCTCTCTTTTAAACACTCCGTTTTGATAGACGTGCCACATTCAAGACTTGGAAGTAATAGCCACTGCTATGATTGAGTAACAGTTTTGCATATTAATGTAATTTTTAGTGTCCCCCGTTTTGAAAAATTCTGATGTTGAAAAGTGAAATTCAGCCATTGAGTCTGACCCTGAATCAGAAGAAAATGAACCTACACCTCAGTTACCAAGGATAATATCTTTATTCATATGTATTAAATGGTTGGATCCAATGTAGTCGTCACTGCACCATCTTTTATTTTCTGTCTCTCTGCATAGAACTGTCTTGTTTAAAAAAGAATCTGCAGTAAAATGAAGCGAACACACAAAACGTCCTGTAATCCTTAGAGGCATCTCTATCGGAATCCTGTGCTTGAGTCTCTCGTATTTACCTCTACATGACATGCGCCGATCAGTGGGTGGGGCTAAAGAGGCAGTGATGTAGAAGTGGGCATCGGTCTTCTTCTGCAGAGTCTTTGATGTCATACTGAGAATAAAATTCGATTTCGAAGTCATTTTGGCAGCTTGCTTTCAATAAAAGAGTTCTGAAACTTGCAGGATAAGTTTTTATAGTACAATAACCTCGTACATGTCAAAGATCAAGGGGAATTGATGAATCAATTCATGACCCCTTTAAAGGGAAGGAGGAGGAGAATGAAGGAATTTTCTGTATGGGTTTTTCACAGCTGTTTACCTGTATTTTGTGTCGTTTTTAATTTTTTATTTTAGGGTTTATTTTGTTCGTACAGTACAATACAGTACAGTAGTTGTCATGTTAGTCTGTAAATAATCTGCATTACTGCTCTGGAAATGGGCTAATCTGCCTTAAACTGCCATAAATCATTTATCTTTTATAACACATGACTCACATAATGAAATATGATTCACGCAGCTGTTGTATAATACTTTCTTAATGGCGTCTGAACAGCTGTCCTTATTGTGGAGCCACACGGCAGTGAGAAGAAATTAAATGAACCGAGCCACATTGAAAACTTTGCATTGCAAGAGCTGTGCACATAAAGATTTATATTTATGCATTTGGCAGATGTTTTTATTGATAGTGATTTACAGTATTATCACTGGCATTTGATTACTTTTACCACAAGCAAATGGCTTCTCATCCAATCATGACTCATCCAATCAACATCATGTTAATATACTCTATATTGCCAAAAGTATTGGGACACCCCTCCAAATCATTGAATTCAGGTGTTCCAATCACTTCCATGGCCACAGTGTATAAATCAAGCACTAGGCATGCAGACACTTCTACAAACATTTGTGAAAGAATGGGTCGCTCTCAGGAGCTCAGTGAATTCAAGCGTGGTACCGTGATAGGTTGCCACCTGTGCAATAAGACCATTCAAGAAATGTCCTCACTACTGAATATTCCACAGTCAACTGTTAGTGGTATTATAACAATGTTTTATAACTGAGGCACACAGTGAGGAAGAGGTAGCCAACTTTCTTCAGAATCAACAGCTACAGACCTCCAAACTTCATGTGGTCTTCAGATTAGCTCAAGAACAGTGTGTAGAGAGCTTCATGGAATGTGTTTCCATGGCCGAGCAGCTCATCCAAGCCTTACATCACCAAGTGCAATGCAAAGCGTGGGATGCAGTGGTGTAAAGCACGCCACCACTGGACTCTAGAGCAGGGGAGACGTGTTCTCTGGAGTGATCAATCACGCTTCTCTGTCTGGGAATCCCATGGACGAATCTGGGTTTGGTGGTTGCCAGAAGAACGGTACTTGCCTGACTGCATTGTGCTAAGTGTAAAGTTTGGTGGATGGGGGGATTATGGTGTAGGGTTATTTTTCAGAGGTTGGGCTTGGCCCCTTAGTTCCAGTGAAAGGAACTCTTAATGCTTCAGCATACTAAGACATTTTGGACAATTTCATGCTCCCAACTTTGTGTGAACAGTTTGGGGATGGCCCCTTTCTTTTCCAACATGACTGTGCTTCAGTGCACAAAGCAAGGTCCATAAAGACATGGATGAGCGAGTTTGGTGTGGAGGAACTGTACTGGCCTGCACAAAGTCCCGACCTCAACTCGGTAGAACGTCTTTGGGATGAATTAGAGCGGAGACTGCGAGCCAGGCATTCTCATCCAACATCAGTGCCTGACCTCATAAATGCTCTTCTAGAAGAATGGTCAAAGATTCCCATAAACACACTCATAAACCTTGTGGAAAGCCTTCCCAGAAGAGTTGAAGCTTTTATAGCTGTGGGCCAACTCCATATTAAACCCAACGGATTAAGAATGGGATGTCATTAAAGTTCATGTGCATGTAGAGGCAGACGTCCCAAAACTTTTGGCAATATAGTGTATTTAAGGCAAAAAAGGTTGAATGTAAATAGTGGCAGATAAGTGCATAGATTCTGTTCACACAAAGTGTAAATCAAAGCAATACGCTGTTTATGCTGAAGGTAAAATATCTGAGCCATGCTGGGCTGAGTAAATGTAGTAATCAAATCTCTAGTGGTGCGGCTTCTGAACTACATGTTCAGATTCATGGAGTTAAATACAGTCAGGAGAACCAGATATAGCTCGGACACCCTCTTTAATATTTCATGTGTTATGGCTGATGTGTGTGCGTGCTTTGACACAAGCACAGATGAGACTGAGCGCAGCTCTGGGTCATGTTTGCATAGTCAGACTCTGGATCAATACGTCAGGATGGACAGACGCCCCGTCATGCTTTCTGACCAATGCCAATCTTTAAGAGAGGAGAATGACTGACAGATGATTAGAGACAAGCCCCGCCCCACCTCATTAACCAAAGAGACTCTACATTTGACTGATTTCAATGGCACTGCATTACCGGTATCAGTTTACTGTCATTCACTGCGTAGAATACTTCATCCCACAATGCAATTCATGTCGACTGAGTCAAATGAGTCAAAATTTATGGAAGCAGAAGGTAAATAAATCATGTGCTCTTCCCATTGACTTTACTGATGAAAATCATTCCATTTGAGTCGTGCTTTAGATGCAGTTCGCATGTCAAATTGAATTGATTTTCCTGGCAAACCCAAGAGACATTTCACGCCCCGCCCGACACCGTAAGCGTCCTCCCATGTGGCCCGCATCTGCAAAGCAAAGGTGACATCCTCTGCGGTAGATCAATATGCAGCGTCAGCACATCACGGAGCCCTGGGGCGGCGCAGCGGTGGACGGCACACGCTGGACATCTGAGAGGGCTTTGACTGCGCGCAGCCGGCGGAGGTCCCCGTACAGAGAGGAGTCGTGTGTGTGTGTGTGGCCAGGAAGTGACATGTCATCTGCTCTCTCTGAAACGGAACCCAGCCATCGCATTAAAGGGCAGCGCGCCGCTGCTCGGCTCACGATGAGGAGGAGGAAGATGATGCTGTCTTTCAGCATTTGTATTAATTTCTTCTCTATGCTTTTTTTTTAAATAACAAAAAAGACTAACATTTTTACCTACTGTATTTACAATAATCTCTTTAAAGGTAATCTATTTAAGAGCATCCCAGCTCATATTTCACCCCACAATCTAAAGATATTGACACTAAATACAATGAAGCCACATTTTTAGGACTATTAACTCTTTCCTCGCCAGCGAGACGCCAGGATTTTTGATCATTTTCACAAAAATGTAATGGCCCCCAAAATGTTTTGTTGTATGAATATCTGAACATACAATATATCAAAATAAAGAACAGAGCCTCTGCTTTTAAACAACAACACATTGTTTTTATTTTTATTAAATTATGTTTATTTTATTGTTTTTTCTTTATTGCAATTTCTTGCATTATTTTTTATAAACGTTCTTTAATGCTGATCTAACCAGCAAGAAGACACGAGCTGGGTTTAAATCCCTGTTGCGCAGGTGGGGCATGTTGTAACACTGCGTTACAATGTGCCCCTATTAGAAATATGCAATTATATTCCATACTTTTATGATTTCTATTGAGAAACCATGAGATAAATGTGAATAAAGACTGAGTCAATGTTCAGAAATGCTTAATTATTATAATTTTTTTAACTATGCTGTATAGCTGTGTTTTTGAGGTGTGTTTGTCAAAAATGTGTTAACCTCTTAACTTGCGCCCCTATTTTTGAGAATTTTCTGAAAACAATATACCCAAATAAAATGGAGGATACTTTAATGTTAAGGGCCTGAAAATAACCTAAATATAAAACTGAATGTCTGATCATGTTATGATTCAAATTTGAGGATGATTCTCTCAAAAATTTAGCTTCTGTAAGCTTTTATGTCAAGAAAAGTTTAGGCGTCCTTTCAAAAAGGACATTTATTTCAGAAAATGTGTAATTGTAAAGAGTAATTTTTCATTCAAATAAAGCTGCAATAAACTGCTAATTATAATAGATATACAGTTACTGAAAAACTAAAGCAACTATTTACAGAATTTACAAAGTGTAAAAAACTTAGTTGATAAGAAGTTTCAGTCATAGCATAGAGTCTGCACACTCCATTGCGGTGTGTGCGTAAACTGGCAGGCACGCCGGTGTCATGGAGACGGTAAGCACTAGTAGTATTCACCAATAATGCTTACGTTACTACGTCCATCAATCAAACCTTTGTTGGCAGGGGCATTGACTAGGCATTGACTGCCTTTATCCAAAGAAAACCATGGGTGATTTGATTGACACCTCGCAGAGCCTATAACGCGCTTCCTGTAAATAATAAGTCACAAGAAAGCCTGAGATTGAAAGAGAAAGACCTGGGAGGGCTCAACTTGAGTGGAAGAGTCCAAAGTACAGGGGAGATCGTCAGAATACTGATTAGAATTAGCCTAGAAATCTAGACGCACCCTAGCGGCAGCAAATGTAATTTGCAGCCAGGGTCGTCTAGCAACTCTCCGTTGGCTTGCGAGCTGGAAAAACCAAACTCTAGTAAGGCCAATCACATCGTGTATAGAGGGGGTGGGCGGGCTTAAAATAATGACGGCAGAGTTGTGGCGGTTCCGCGTGCTGCTCGTGAACAAAGAAGCTGCCGAACAGCGGTCTTTCAAATTGGCTTTGCCCGCGACTCTGGAAGACTTGGAGTTAAGCTTTTCTTTGAGGAAAGAACAAAGAACGGGACTGAAGTCATTCTTAAGAAAGGAAGATGTGTTCTGAGTTTTGCCGACCGGATACCGGATCAGCTAGCTCCGCTTCACCTTCTTCGTTGCTCTGGTTGGTTGTAGCCCTATCCTATTGCGTGCAGAGGGAATTTGAAAGACAGCCTTTTATCCCGCCCCTCGGATTGAGCCCTGCCAATGGTGAGTTCCCAGACCCAACATCTTGATGTGGGTCTGGCTTGTCAGGCTAGATTAGAATCTGTATTTAATTGAAAATGTACATGATTGATTACGCTAACTCAAAACGCTCATGCAAACAAAGGAGGATTTTTTGTTTTTTTCCCTATTTTTTCGTTGTTTTGGATTAAAACGTGGGATGCATTTTGAAGAGTGGACCCTTACACTGACATGTATGCTGGTGTGTCTTGGATTCATCCGATCTGATCTGAACAATAGGAGATGAAAGATGAGTAGTACTGCGTTTATTATGTTGACGTTTAAATGGCCGGTTCTTTACCATTTCATTTAACCCTTTCCTCTCTGGTGTATTTATTGCAAAAACAAGTTCAGAACATGAATCTTGAGTGTTTTAGCTTTCAATGATGGCAAAAAAGGGCACTATATTTATTCGAAAAAGTTAATAATTGTATTTTATTGACAAAATATTTTAGTTTGTCATGGATATTTTTTGGATTATATCAGATAACATTTTAAGTCTTTATTTTACAATGTGCCCCTCACGTTACAATGTACCCCATCACATTTGACTTCCATTCTTTCGGGGTAAATCATGAAAAAAGTATTCACTGTATTAATGAAACAAAACCACATAATTGTACTAGACACATGTATACTCTGTATAGACACGTGTATACTGTAATACTCCCATAATACTCCAATGAACCCCAAGTGGATTTACACAAACTGAGAAAGCCAAAAAGCGCTGTTTGCAAACAAGTTGTTTGCATTGGTCATGATGGCATCCAATTCGCTGTTTAGTGGGTTCAGGTTTGGACTTCATGCAGTCAGTAAATCATTTCTTTATGGATTGGAAATGCTGGAACAGAAGGAGGATCTGGAGGCACATTATTCTCTAGATGGCGTTTGTCTTCACTGGAATTAGGCCTACTGCTATTCCAGATATGGTGAATGCAAACGCATCGCTGGCATCATTTGATCAAATGCACGTGTGTAAGCATGTTATTTATGAACATAAGCTCGGGTGTGAATCCTCAGCGAGGTTAAGGATCAGTGATGCAGTGGTGCTGGAGTCTCTTTCACCAGGCTGGCATTGAGAGACAGGCTGCATTAACGTCTTGGCGGCAACAAAAGGCGATCACTCAAGCCGCGGTTTGCGTGCAGTCATGTGAGAGACATCGCGTGTAATATCCAGCACTCTCCGCGAAGGCCTGACAACCCCGGAGCGATCCGTGCTCCGTGCTTCAAAAGACCCTCTCTCGCCATGGACAAAGGAGGACTCTAGGGAAGAAAAGGCAGCGCGGCTCGCAATCTCTTTACCCTTTACACTGAAATGACTTCCAGTGGCACCCTTTCATCCGCAGCTATTTGTTTCAGAAATAGCGCCGTCTCCGTTGGGAGATCTTCACATTCACTTCCCCTGATGTGAGATCACGCCACAATTAAAACTTGCCACGCGGACAAAGAAAACCTGTTTTGCAATCTGATGTTGAATTGTGTTTATGGAAATACCCGAGCGTTCGCCCAAAAATTTAATCTTCATGTGGTTCCAAACACGCATATTTCCTTCCTTCTGTGAAACACAAAATAAAAAGATGTTATTTTATAATGTTATGCAACCTATAGGCTCATTGGAAATATGCCCCATTTCTGCAAAGTATGTGACCCTGGAGCACAAACCCAGCCA
Source organism: Romanogobio albipinnatus (assembly GCA_023566225.1). Classification (NCBI taxonomy): domain Eukaryota; kingdom Metazoa; phylum Chordata; class Actinopteri; order Cypriniformes; family Gobionidae; genus Romanogobio; species Romanogobio albipinnatus. The sequence continues at coordinate 41,342,867 of CM042254.1, forward strand.
CAAGTCTCACGGGTATATTTGTGGCAACAGCCACACAATTTTGTCCCATTGTATGGGTCAAAATTATCAATTTTTCTTTTATGCCAAAAATCATGATCCATTAAGATATGTTGTAAATTTCCTACTGTAAATATATAAAAAATCTATTTCTTAGTAGTACTATGCTATAAGGACTTCATTTGGACAACTTTAAAGGCACCCTCAGATTCCAGAATTTCAAATAGTTGTATCTCGGCCAAATATTTATTTAATTTATTCAGCTTTAAGATAATGTATAAATGTCATTTTAAAAAATGTTACCATTATGACTGGTTTTGTGGTCCAGGGTCACATATTACGATGCTTCTTTCATGCTTTATGGTACTTTTAAAGTGAGATGTTCGATGAGTTCGATCAACACATTGAGTTTGATTTGAAACAGATGAACGTGGATCTGGCAACTTTTGTTGTACGTATCGTGGCGGTTCGGAAATGTAGTGGTGCTGAAAGATTAATGCATGTGAAAATAACGCAGCAGCAACACTAAACCTAAACCTAGCCCATAGTGTTAAAGGGTTAGTTCACCCAAAAATGAAAATAATGTCATTTATTATCTCACCCTCATGCCGTTCCACACCCGTAAGACCTTCGTTCATCTTCGGAACACAAGATATTTGTGTTGAAATCCAATGGCTCAGTGAGGCCTACATAGCCAGCAATGACGTCCTCTCTCAAGATCCATTAATGTACTAAAAACATATTTAAATCAGTTGATGTGAGTACAGTGGTTCAATACTAATATTATAAAGCGACGAGAATATTTTTGGTGCGCCAAAAAACCTAAATAATGACTTATTTAGTGATGGCCGATATCAAAACACTGCTTCATGAAAATTTGAACCGTTATGAATCAGCGTATTTGAATCAACCATTTGAAAAGTCTTTATTAATCAATAATCTGCCCCTGTAATCATAATTTGTGTGAAAAGGATAACATATGTTGGTGTTTTACTGCTTCTAGTGTTCATTTCACCATAAAAGTAGCACAAATGAGCTTCACATGACTCCTGCAGTTTACTCCAGGTATTCTAATGCTGCCGTATGTCGACATTCATTGCAGTTGTATCAGTACGATTCAAATGTTGATGAGGAAATTATTTTAGCTAATTTGTTTTTCTGAACAGAATGTGAATGGTGCTTGCCCTGGCAATCCTCGCCACCATGTGGTTGCTAGGCTGTTGCTAGGGTGTTATTGGTGATTTCTAGATTTTTATGGGTGGTTACTAGGGTGTTATAGGTGTTTTGTTTAGAGTGTTGTGGGTGGTTTCTAGGGTGTAGCTAGGCAGTTGCTAGGGTGTTTTGGGTGGTTTCTAGAGGTCTATGAGTGGTTAGGGTCTTCTGGATGTGATTGTTAGGTGGTTTCTAGGGTGTTCTGGGTGGTTGCTTGGGTGTTATGGGCGGTTAGGGTGTTCTGGATGGTTACTAGGGTGTTGCTAGGCAGTTGCTAGGGCATTGCTATGTGGTTGCAACGGTGTTATAGGTGGTTTCTAGAATTGTATGGTTGGTTACTAGGGTGTTATATATGGTTTTTAGAGTGTTGTGGGTGGTTTCTAGGGTGTAGCTAGGCAGTTGCTAGGGTGTTATGGGTGGTTTCTAGAGTTCTATGGGTGGTTAGGGTCTTCTGAATGTGATTGTTAGGTGGTTTCTATGGTGTTCTGGGTGGTTACTAGGGTATTATGGACATTTCTAGAGTGTTATGGGTGGTTAGGGTGTTCTGGATGGTTACTAGGCTGTTGTTAGGCAGTTGCTAGGGCATTGCTATGTGGTTGCAACGGTGTTATAGGTGGTTTCTAGAATTTTATGGTTGGTTACTAGGGTGTTATATATGGTTTTTAGAGTGTTGTGGGTGGTTTCTAGGGTGTAGCTAGGCAGTTGCTAGGGTGTTATGGGTGGTTTCTAGAGTTCTATGGGTGGTTAGGGTCTTCTGAATGTGATTGTTAGGTGGTTTCTATGGTGTTCTGGGTGGTTACTAGGGTATTATGGACATTTCTAGAGTTTTATGGGTGGTTAGGGTGTTCTGGATGGTTACTAGGCTGTTGTTAGGCAGTTGCTAGGACATTCTATGTGGTTGCTAGGGTGTTCTGGGGGGTTTCTAAGGTGTTATAGGTGGTTTATATTAGGGGTGTAACGGTACACAAAACTGATGGTTCGGTACGTACCTCGGTTTTGAAGTCCCGGTTCGATATGGATTCGGTACAGCAGTTTTACAAAATTGCTTTTTATTAATTTTTATTCAACAGTGGTTTAATTAAAAAAAATTGTGTCTGTCCTTAAATGAATTAAATTATAACTAAAAGTTTCTTAAAGATAATGCTGTAAACCATAGGGAGCCCTTACTTACATATAGCTATTAAAGATTAACAACAGAGCCCAAACTATTAGCCTAAATGCAGTTGCTATTTATTTTTAGATATAATAATCAACACTCATAAGCTTCACATAAGGCAGTTTTTGCATTAACTTCTAAATCTAATTATTTTTATTCGTTGTTGAAATATAATCATTTAGTGGCTGTAATTTTCATGACAGGTTTATTTAAACATACATTAAATAAACAAGACATCACTAACAGGCTAAGTTGTATATAATGAATATATATAGGCTAATATAATGAATATAACGGCTAATATAGTGCATGTATTCAGTGAAAGAGTTAATTTCTCTAGTGAGCTAACAGCTGTGGACACTGAATGACTTCTGAGTAAACGTGATTCTGCATGACATTGTTTACAAGCAGTTTTATTGTCTTTCCACGATTGAAACACAGATGGAGCGATTACACGACATATGATACATTTCAGAAATTAAGATATATTAATTTATGTTTATTCTTTAGGAAGAGATGATCGCATTGACTCGCTGCTCGCTGCACCGCGCGCTGCCGCTTTAAGTTGAACTGATACGCGTCTATCAGTCACGTCACATTAAAGAGCGTTAAAACGGCATTTATCGTTTGAATTTCGTGATAAAATGGACTGAATACGTAATATGTTCGTGTGGGAACTCGGATTAAAGTGTGTTCCACGCTTACAACAAGCCAACTGGTAAAGATTCATAACCGTTCGGTACACGCGTGCACCGTACCGAAAGCCCTGTACCGAAACGGTTCAATACGAATACGTGTACTGTTACACCCCTAGTTTATATAGTGTTGCTAGGCAGTTGCTAAGGTGTTATGGGTAGATTCTAGAGCTATATGGGTGGTTACCGTCTTCTGGATGTGATTGTTAGGTGGTTTCTGGGGTGTTCTGGGTGGTTTCTAGGCAGTTGCAAGGGTGTTATGGGCAGTTCCTTATAGGTATATTCTAGAATTTTATGGGTGGTTACTAGGGTGTCATAGATGGTTTTTAGAGTGTTGTGGGTGGTTTCTAGGGTGTAGCTAGGCAGTTTCTAGAGTTCTATGGGTGGTTAGGGTCTTCTGGATGTGATTGTTAGGTGGTTTCTAGGGTGTTCTGGGTGGTTGCAAGGCAGTTGCAAGGGTGTTATGGGCAGTTTCTAGAGTGTGATGGGTGGTTACTGTGTTCTGGATGGTTACTAGGGTGTTGCTATGCAGTTGCTAGAGCATTGCAATGTGGTTGCTAGGGTGTTATAGGTGGTTTATAGGGTGTTGCTAGGCAGTTGATAGGGTGTTATGGGTGGTTTCTAGAGTGTTATGGGTGGTTAGGGTGTTTTGGATAGTTACTAGGGTGTTGCTAGGCAGTTTCTAGGGCATTGCTGTGTGGTTGCTAGGGTGTTGATAGGCAGTATCTTCAGGTGCTCTGGGTGATGGAGCTATTCCTTCCTTGTTCAGGCAGGCAGGCTGTGAATCGGATGAAATGTTCCTGTAGTTTTCAGTGACGGCTGCACTCTGGTCTGATCCCACACTCCCCTCTCCACTCTTCATTACCGGCATCATTAATGTCTTTCCTCATTTCACATGGTGCAGGGCGCGTCCTCACCGCATCAGATCAGCAGGGAAGGATCATGCTCCGGCTTTCTTGAGTAGTTTATACTGTGCAGTTACAGTAGGGGGCAGAGCTTTAAAAAGAGCCTCTGAAGTTACTATCCAAAACTAGACCTCCAACTCAATATATCAGCAACCCTACACTAAATACTAGTACTGTTGACAGTTTGCTTGTGTCAACTACACATCCATATGATGCTTGCCTTACAAAGGAATAGTTTCACTAGCTGATGAATATATGCCTGCCATCAACAAAGCTCTTCATGTAACTCTAAAAAAATGACTGTATAAATGCCTTAAAGGGAATCTTTCCTATTTCTATGATTTAAATGCCTGAAAGAACCAAGTGACTGTGAATCGTGGACATTTTAATCAAGTGCACTTGATATTGCCTCATTTTGCTTGGCTATAAAACTCTTTGAGCAATAAAATGTGACAAAACTAGCATTTTGTAATGTTACACCACTACTATCTCTCTTGAAACTGCTTGTTCCTTTGAGCTTGCGTCAAATGCAGTTAAAATGGTGGCATTGGCCAGCACTGCACAGGTAACCGTCATAATGCAATGTATTAATATGCAACATTTGAACAAAAAATTACATGTTCCTGTTAATTTACAACAATTATATGCGTCTCATTAAATAATTACAGGCCTGCATTAATAATGAAAATGCCTGCACTTCCTCGGATTGCTCTAGCATGCCAACTATTATATTACACATTTGAGGGTGGCTTAGGAAAGAGGAGATACTGAGAAAGAGATACTGGTCAAAGAGAGCAACAGAAAAGCACAGTGTGCTCCTATAGACCTTAGTCAGGGTAGCGCCACATTTAATTTTTGAAAGCAATGAAAACAGTCTGTGAGGGAAAGAAGCACAGTGCGTTCAGCACTTCAGCCGACGAACAGCTTTCGAAAAACTTCATGAAACATTTTTGAAAGTCTATGTTTTCATCCATGTACCATTGAATATCTCATCTAGATATCTTAATATTTCATTGTAAGCTCATTTTAAGGTCATTCCTAGTATTCGGTTTGGTCAAGCTCAGGTAAATAAATGTAACCATTTATTAAACAAAATAAATGAAATGGAAGATCAAAAATGTCCATCCTGTTAGGGGTGTAAATATCATAAATAATGATTCTAATTTATGGGCACTGTGTAAATTATCTTTGACAACCCCTTTAAAAGCATATCAGATAATACATGGCCAGAAAATATAAATGTTGTGTATGAATTGTACTTACTTTGTCACAAATGCACAATTTAACATTTTTCGTTTTCAGATGCAAATGCCTACAAGCTGTTTTTGATTACTGCATTATTGATACTCTAGTACATTTTCATTGTCACTGAATTATTAGTGTTTTTTTGGTGATTTTATTAAATTATTGGGGGAAAAACGCTTAACAGGGTGGACAAACTGATAACAGAGTGAACAAAATAATAACAGGGTGGACAAACTGATAACGGCGAACAAAATCATAACGGTGGAAAAATAATAACAGGGTGGACAAAATAATAACAGTGTGGACAAAAACTGATAACAGAGTGGGCAAAATCATAACAGGGTGGACAAAATAATAACAGGGTGGACAAACCGATAACAGGGCGACCAAAGTCATAACAAGGTAATAAAGTGATAACAGAGCTGACAAACTGATAACAAAGTCGAAAAATAATAACGGGTGGACAAAATAATAACGGCGAACAAAGTGAGAACAGGGTGGACAAAATGATAAGAGTGGACAAAACAAAACGGGGAACAAACTGACAACAGAGTGGAGAAAATAATAACAGGGTGAACAAACTGATAACAGAGTGGATAAAATAACAGTGGACAAACTGATAACAGGGCGAACAAAATAATAACAGGGTGGACAAAATAATAACAGGGTGGACAAACAGATAACAGAGCGGACAAAATAATAACAGGGTGGACAAAATAATAACTTGGTGGACAAACTGATAACAGAGTGGACAAAATAATAACAGGGTGCACAAAATTATAACAGGGCGAACAAAGTCATAACAAGGTAATAAAGTGATAACAGAGTTGACAAACTGTTAACAGAGTCGAAAAATAATAAAGGGTGGACAAAATAATAATAGGGCGAACAAACTGATAACAGAGTGGAGAAAATAATAAAGGGTGGACAAAATAATAATAGGGCGAACAAACTGATAACAGAGTGGAGAAAATAATTACAGGGTGGACAAAATAATAACTTGGTGGACAAACTGATAACAGAGTGGAAAGAATTATAACAGGGTGGACAAACTGATAACATAGTGGGAAAAATTATAGCAGTGTGGACAAACTGATAACAGAGTGGACAAACTGATAACAGGGTGGACAAAATAATAACAGGGTGGATCAAATAATAACAAGGTGGACAAACTTATAACAGAGTGGAAAATAATAATAACAGTTGACAAAATAATAACAGGGTGGACAAACTGATAACAGAGTGGACAAAATAATAACAGGGTGGACAAACTGATAACTGGGTGGACAAACTGATAACAGGGTGGACAAAATAATAACAGGGTGGACAAACTGATAACAGAGTGGAAAAAAATAATAACAGGGTGGACAAACTGATAACAGGGTGGACAAAATAATAACAGGGTGGACAAACTGATAACTGGGTGGACAAACTGATAACAGGGTGGACAAAATAATAACAGGGTGGACAAACTGATAACAGAGTGGAAAAAATAATAACAGGGTGGACAAAATAATAACAGGGTGGACAAACTGATAACAGAGTGGAAAAAATTATAACAGAGTGGAAAAAATAATAACAGGGTGGACAAAATAATAACAGGGTGGACAAACTGATAACAGAGTGGAAAAAATAATAACAGGGTGGACAAACTGATAACAGAGTGGAAAAAATAATAACAGGGTGGACAAACTGATAACAGAGTCGAAAAAATAACGGTGGACAAATGGTGGTATAAAGAATGGAAGGATGGATGATTTCCTATCTCTTACATACAACCAGTTACATTATTACTTTAGGTATAACTGGATTTAAAATATTGCCAAAGAACTTTAAATCAGTACTTCTTCAACTTTGAAAATACATTTCTTTGACAATCACTATGTTCTCTCTTAGTGTCCACTCTGTTAGGTCATCTGAAATAACAGTGGACATTCATACAAAAATTCAGCCTTTTATATTCATTTTGTGTGTGGTATATATTTATCTGTTTGATTCGGCTGCTGGTTTATGTTCAGTCGTAGATTAGAAGGACTCATTCAAGCACAGGAAGAATCTCTCTGTCTGTACTGTATAATGAAGGAAATAAAACAGACAACAAGGCATTTTGCCTGTCTCCAGTGACTCTCCTCACGCTGTTCTGAAATTTCTCGCATAAGTTTAAAGGACTTCCTGAAGGTCTGAAGTTGCGTGTGCCTGTTTACGTTTTGAACACATCATTTGTCTTTGTCACTCTTTTTCTTTACATTCATAAATCAAAGCTTAATTAGACTCTGAGCGCAGGTGCTCTTCTGGGTGATTTCGTTACCTCCTTTACAGGGATAGCATCTTGTGGTGATAGTAATATCTGCCTGAATGCATTGTTGAGATATTGCACATGTAGTCCTGTTGGATGGTCTTTTCCGATTTTGCAGAATTTAGTTTCACAGCGATGATGTGAGAGGATCTGTCACAGAATCCAGATCGCAGCAGCTGCATATGTATTATTACCTGTAGTAACCTTCTGGAGGACTTCATTATGCCTCCCTGAGAGCCGTTACGCTAACGGTCACTGGCACAGCTGCTGGAGCCCGGTGTTGGGACTGGAGAGGGCTGGATATTGATTAGTCCTGAAGGCCCATGGGAAGCAGGACCATGCCTTACAGGAGCCACCCGTTAAGACACATACCCTACTTGTCCTCGTAGAGGATTGATTCAGACAGATTCATCACATTTTTCAGCATGGCAAGGCTCCACTAATAAATATGTGGACAAAAACTATCGTGACTGATGCAATGAGCCATTCAAACTTGAACACGAGTGTTTTGACAAATAAAAATGTTAATTTGTTCCTAACAAAGACATTCTCAGAGAAAATATGCAAATGTTTCTCTTTAGAAATGGTATCAATTATCTGTCCCAGCTGTTGAGTCTTTCAGATGCAGTCAATAATCGTATGTCTCCTGATGAATTATGGTTGGGTCAGGATGGATGAAGTGTATAAACAGGGCTTGAAAAATGCGTGTGTATTTCGGCAGTGGCGTGTAACGCAGTCGCTCCTACTAGCCACTTTGGCAGGTTGAATTTAAATATCTGAAACGCTTCCAATACTCATTTTCTGCAGAATAGACACAGATACCGGCTGCACTTTCTCTCTCTCTCATTTTGTTACACACAAACCTGCCTCGTTTCATTTTCTCCGGATGAATATTGTTGCTGTTACAGGGCTTGAATTTCGGAGTGGGATTGCGTGCATTTCCCATAATTTTAATTATTCCCGCAGATTTTGTACATACGCGCACATAAAACCGCTCTCTGTACTAAATTTCGCTGCTTATTGCGCTTAAATAGTCAAATACACACAAAATAATTTCAAAATGCCGGTCTTGGCGAATGTTCACGTAAACACAGTCAGTTTTTATTTAAGTGAATGTAAACAAATGAGAAAGAAAATGCATGTGTAACAGTATAATGGATCCGCGAGTCCGGTGACAGCAGCCTAATAAACCTGCTGACAAATTATGGATATATATTACAAATATCGGTAACACTTTACAATAAGGTTCATTAGTAGTGCTGGGCAAATTAACGTGTGATACATTTTTTTCATTTTAACTCATTAAAAATATTTAACGCAATTAACAGAGCGTTCGTTTTTATATACATTTTTGCCTAGCGTTACATTATATGATCACGCTCTTATTCATATAAATGCTTTTAAACCATCTAAGTGGGACAAGACACGAGAACACGCTGTATGTCAGTGTCCTGTCTGTATGTGTGTGAGTGTGTCTGTGTGTCTGATGCAACTAGGGATTGAGTAGCAGCCACACAGTCTCGTGCACACATCGAGTTCTCTTTCACTCTTGAACAAACAATAACTCAGAGAATGTTGCCAAAATGCCAGTTTTGTCGAGTATTCTCATGATGGGAGTCTTAAATGAGTTAAATAACATCTTAAATGAACTTGTGAGAAAATGAGATGCGCTTCAGATCCACGTCATGTTCGGCAGCGGCCGATCTGCCATTAATGTTCATCAAAGGACAAAGGTAACAGAGAAAAGATGATTAATCTATATTTAATTCATTACTTATGCAGTTAAGAAAGGTGTTTGATAACTTTTACATTTCTGTATATGTCTAACAGTTCCGGAAGGCCATGGGTAAATATAACATTTATTATAATGGGTTTATTTGAAGATTGTTTTAAGTTCACTTAAATTAAAAGTTGTTTTTTTTAAGCCTAATAAATGTTGAAATTGGGAGCTTTCAGTTATACTGTAATGTAATGTCATTATGTTTCATAGAGAAATTAGTATCAGTGATACTGGCCTTAATTCATAAAAAGATGCCATTACAACAAATATGTAAAATATGCTGTCTTTAAATTGTTTCTACATTAATTTGGAGAGTAACATATTAAAAATATTAAAAACTTGCGATTCATTACAGAAAACAATGCGATTAATTCGTTAATTTTTTCCCAGCACTATTCATTAGTTAACTACTAACATGAACTAATAATGAACTGCACTTATAAAGCATTTATTTATCTTTGTTAATGTTAATTTCAACATTTAGTAATGCATTATTAAAATATTGTTAACATTAGTTAATGCACTGTAAACTAACATGAACAAACCATGAACAGCTGAATTTTTTAATTAACTAACGTTAATAAAAGTGCTGAACAGAGGTGTTGTTCATGGTTAGTTCAAGTTAACTAATACAACCTTATTGCAAAGTGTTAGCCAAATACAGTGGTGGAAAGAAAAAGCATACTCAAATAAAAGTACTGTTACTTGTCAAAAAATGTAGTGCTAGTAGAGTAAAAGTACCTGTCCTAAATACTACTCAAAGTAGGAGTAAAAAGTAGCCCTTTTAAAAGTACTCAAGAGTAGTGAGTATTATGCTATGAATGTTATTTCACCTGCAAATTAAAAATGTAGCTTACTCTTTTATGGATGATTCTCAGTAAGAACAAAAAAACAAGAGATCACCAACAGTATTTCAATATTTCTCCAAGTTTTATTTTTGGACTGCTAGCACTAAAAATACAGCCATGTAATATTTGAGAAAGCAACCAATAATCTGGTAACATTTATGACAACCATTCTGTAGAGGTTTTCTCGCGGTTAATTAAAAAAGGTTGCAAAGCGTTGTACATGAACAATTTTACGTTAAAAAACGTTCTTTCTTTTCAAGACGCATTCATTGTACTGTTTTAATTTCAGTGGATGTTTTCTCTGTAAAAAGAATACACTTAAGAAATCAGAATTGAGTAACTAACAATTTTCAACAATTTTAAACCTGATTTAAATATAAATCTGATGTTTATGAAAGTTATTTGCTATATACATGGACAAAAATGTGAAATCGCCGTGTAAGAACACATTACATTAAAATATTCACTTCAATAAGCTGACAGAAAGCAGGTTAATGCGTTTACATGTTGAGCGAAATCGATGTAAGGGACAGAAATCTAGCAGTGACGATCGGTTAATGGAGTCACAGGACTGGTTATTCGCCTTAGCCAATCACATTGACAGGGAAAAAAATTAACATAATGTAGCGACTGCAGGTTTAGGGAAAATAGCGCAGTAAAAGTACCGATACAGCACTTAAAATGTACTCAAGTAAAAGTAAAAGTACACTGTTTTTAAACTACTTAATAAAGTTCAATTCCTGAGAAAAACTACTCAATTACAGTAACGAGAGTATTTGTAATTCGTTACTTTACACCACTGCCCAAATTTCCCCATGGTCTTAATGTCAAAATTGTGGCCAGTGAATGTGAGTGGCTAGTAACTTTGGAAAAGCACTAGACACAGTGACTGGTGAGAAAAAAAATGTTCTCGTCAAGCCCTGTAAAACTATATGTGACCCCGGAGCAGACAGGTGTATATATAGCCAACAAAATCATTGTATGGGTCAAAATTATAGATTTTTCTTTTATGCCAAAAATCATTAGGATATTAAGTAAAGATCATGTTCCATGAAGATATTTTCTAAATTAAATGTCCTACTGTAAATATATCCAAAAATGATTATTAGTAGTAATATGCATTTCTAAGGACTTCATTTGGACAACTGTAAAGGAGATTTTCCTCAATATTTAGATTTTCTAATAGTTGTATCTCGAGGAAATATTGTCCTATCCTAACAAACCATGCTTCAATTGAAAGCTTATTTAAAATCTCAATTTAATAAAAAAGGACTGGTTTTGTGGTCCAGGGTCACATCTATCTAAAACTGTACCAAATGAGGATTTGAAAAAGCAAAGCGTTACTAACCAATAGAAGCTTGCTATATTGAAGCTACTAAAGGGGACAATAAGCTTATCTCCATGTATCAAATTATACTATTTAATTTTGCCATTAGAGCATTTTTATAGCACAAAATATGTCCGTTATGGGTGACAGGAAACTGAACAGGGTTAAAATAATTGATTTAAAAGAGCAAATATGATCATTGCAGTAAAGCCAATACAATGTGATGCACAATGCAGTGGTGAAGTGTTTTGTCTATTTTTAGTTGGAAACAGTAGCTTGCTAGTGGAAAAGTAAAACTATTTGGAAAAGCAGAGAGCTACTGTTACGCTACTGAAAAATGTAGACCGTCAGATCGTTACTCCCCAACAATGGTTATGATGCAAATGCTGCAGAACTGTTCGTGGCTTTGTGTGATTCCAAATATCAAATGTGGTAAATGTGAGAATTGCCCTCCAGGACGTAGCAGTCCATTAGCGTTAGTTAACTGGTATTCAAATTGTGCTCTATGCAGCACAAATGCATTAGCATGGATGAATTATATAATCCTTTACTCCAGTGAACCTTGCTGCAGTGTGGGATGCATTGCCCGCATTTCTTGATAGCGTCGAGCGCTTTGATGTGCATCGCAGTCTCGTTCAGATCACACGAGCGGCGTAAAGACTCACATGTCCCTTTAGTATTTACACGGCTCTGTATTTAGCAGCCCGAGAGCGATCAAAGCGCTGCAGCTATGCATGTGACAGCGCTGCCATATGACGAGCAGAATCACAGGAATAGATGGACACCCCCCATCTCTGTGTATCAGATGCATTGGCAACACAATGCCGTGTGCCGTGCTTTCCTAGCGCCTCTCTCACTTTTGTGCTGCTCACACCTCTGAGAAACACTCATGCTTATCTCTCCCTTTCTCTCTCTCTCTCTCTCTCTCTCTCTCTCTCTCTCCCTCCCTCCCCTTCTGTCCTCCGCTCTCTCTGTCTCTGAAGGAGTAATGGAGCGGATCACCATGTAGACAGCAGCCGACGGGAAGCAGGTAGAATGGGAAACCACATATGGAGTGCCGCCGGTCTGCAGCCGTGGTGAGCGCAGACATCCTCAGGACCTCAGCCGGGATCTCACGGATGGCTGTCGCGTCCCAGTTCGCGTAACGTCGAGGAGCCTCTCTTCGATCGCAGACAGCGGAGCGGATCTGTTTTTTCCTCATCCTCCTCTCGTACCTTCTCTTCTCTCCTGCATTGCTCTCATTTTTTTCCAGACACCTGTTCTCTCCAGCCACAGCAGGGACTCCTCTGACCGTGTGTCAATTTTTCTCTCATTTCAATTTCAATCGGCTTTTAAGAAAAGCTACCGAGCAATACTCAGCCACCATGGGGGACATGACGAATAGCGATTTTTACACCAAGAACCAAAGAAGCGACAGCAACCATGCGTCAGGATTTGGCTGCTCGCTCCTGGAGCTGCGTTCCCTCATGGAGCTCAGAGGAACGGAGGCAGTGGTCAAATTTCAGGAGGACTATGGAGGTGTCGAGGGACTGTGCCAGAGGCTGAAAACCTCGCCGACAGAGGGTGAGTGTGCGCCGTCTCACGCTAAACACAATCATCCTGCATAAACTCCCTCGCATACACTGAAGCTCTTTCAAATGATAATCATTTCCATTCCCGTATGCTGTGAGATCTCTCAGACAGGTTCTTCCCCCCTCAGTCACTGGTTGGCTGTCTTGCGGAGTTATTAACTAGGATGTGTCTCCCAGGCAACAGCGCAGGGGTCAAACTAAATTTGCTACTTTCTACAATGATAGTGTTGCTGGGTAGAAGAAGCCATGTAGGATTCGCTATACGATCTCTGCAATGACTACGGAGCATTGGAGATCAGTTGCATCACCTTTTAGAGCGGAAATGCATTCACTTGTATCTATTTGGAAAATTATTGTGTTATGATTGGTTATGGTCTGACAGTGGTGCGTCTGTGCTATCCAATGCATGCACCATTTGATCTCCTGTTAGATGCGTTGACACATAGCTTGTGTGCGATATAGGAGAGTAGATGGCTTGTTATAAATTATGTATTCCGAATATGCAACCATATTGTGAATGCAACGGGCCCTAAAGCTTGACTGCATTGGGTTTTTTAGATTAAAACAACATGCCAATTCACATAAACTGGCCTTCTGTAGATATCCATGACAGCACAAGAGCACTAGATTGATAGATCCGTCAGCCAGGAAGAAAGCACAATCTTACATTTACATTTATGCATTTGGCAGACGCTTTTATCCAAAGCGACTTATAGTGCACTTATTACAGAGACAATCCCCCTGGAGCAACGTGGAGTAAAGTGCCTTGCTCAAGGACACACTGGTGGTGACCGCTTGGATTGAACCAGCAATCTTCTACATATCAGTTCAGTGGTTTAACCCACTGGACCACCATCTCCATCTTGCCTTCTCTGCAAACTATGTGTTTGTGTGAGTGTTAGGAACATGTTTAGGAGCGGGCTGTTGCTCTGCTCTGCTCTGCTGGAGTGACTTGTGCTGACACCCCAAGTGTGACATGATAATGAAGACAAATGGTCACATCTAGTCTTGTTAATAAGCTGAGCAGTTAGGACACAGTCACCACTACCCAGCAATGACCATTTAGCACTATCATACACCATCACCTGCGATTCTTCCATTTTTCACCAGTTCAGCCCATTTTAAGTCGACCTATGACCCAGCAAGCAATTTTGCGTTTAAAAGACGTCTAATAGCCGTCCAAACACAGCGCCTAGGCTAAAACAAGGCAAATCAGTTCAAATGTAATAGACATCTAACCATAGTCCAAGAATAGACTAGAACAACTAGTCAACTAGAACATGAACATGTCAAAGAAATGAAACCAAACACCTTACATGATGGAATATCATACATCTCGCAAGTTATTTTGGCGAAAACGACATGTAATCAAATTCAAGGTTTCTTTGGCTAGAAGTGGGTTACATTGACTATAGAGGGTATGCATTGACGTGACTTTCCCGCCGGAACACGCCCCCTCGATCGGACCGAGTGGCAGAAGAGCTCCGGCATGACTGGAGTTAATAGGGGAAACTGCAAAAATGCGAGTAAAGCAAAAGATTATCAGTTTAAACTAAAGGTTGGACTCAATAAAGTGTTCCTTAAATCTTACCAAAGATCCAGTGATCCATGGATATTTATATGAGCCTGATTTCAACGCCGGGGAAATACATAAAGCAAATTTGCCTGTGAACGCTTTATATAAATACAATATAGGTAGGTCTAAATCTGGGAAATCACTTATTTCAATGTTATATAGTTTCATATAGTCCAGCCTTATAGTTTTTGTCTGTTTATTTTTTTTTTTTTTTATATTTCAATGATTTGCCAATACAATATTTAACAATAAAATATATAGGGTATGATTTTACCCCAAAAATCGACATATTGACATAAAATAACTGCAAATCCACGAGTCCAGTTGTTTCTGTGAATTGCAGCGATCCATTTGCTTCTCTTTTCTGTAGCTTTTGCCAGTCTGTAAAAATATACTTCAGATTTCTTGTCAAATCTATTTGTACAGTCAATCTCAAAGCTCTTTCCCGCTTTAGGTTTGTTTTGTGTGTTTTTTGTGACATTCACGCTGCAAACAATGCTGCCACTCAGTCTTTTTGCCACTCAGTGGGCACACCCTCTATATTGTTTGCTGGGAAGGCACTATCGAAAGAAAGAAGCCATAGAAAGACTCAAACGATGTTTAGCTGCTCTCCGCAAAACTAAACATGGCACCCTTATATCTATATCTTTACAGTAAAGTAGAGGAAGGCAAGAATTTGTTGACCTTGTATCCCTATTTGATGACCTCCAACTCCAAGTTCACCTCAAGAAGTGCAAATTACTCATGTATTACCTGAAGAAACCAATTCAAACTGTTCATAGAACAAGAAAGGCGTTATGCTGCATTCACACAGGGCGTCGGCATCAACGCTTCTCGTTTACTTTTAATGGGTAATGGAATTATGGGTTCCATTGCGTCGTGTCACTGGTGTTGCTCGCGGCAAAAGTTTAAACGTTTTTAACTTTTCAAGTGTCAACGCAGGCGTCAGCCAATCAGGCCGCCTATGCAAATATCCTAGCGCAGAGGCTAGCCAATTGCGTTCATGCAACATCTGAAAAGTAGTATGAGTAGCTGTTATCACTATGACGGTCACATCAGCACCAGCTTCAGACGCGCCCTCCGTCAAGCGTTGACGCCAATTCCCCGTATGAATTCAGCGTTACAGGCATAGTTCACCCAAAAATGTTAATTCTGTCATTAATTCCTCACCCACATGTCGTTCCAAACCCATAAGACCTTCATTCATCTTCAGAACACAAATAAAGATATTTTTGATTAAATCCGAGAGCTCTCTGACCCCTCCATAGACAGCAATGTAATTAACACTTTCAAAGTCCAGAAAGGAAGTAAAGACATCATTACAAATAGTCCATGTGACTCCAGTGGTTCAACCTTAATGTTATGAAGTGACGAGAATACTTTTTGTGCACAAAAACCAAGCCTGCCGCAGTCGTGTTGAAAAGTGAAGCCAAAGCGTCTCGATTGCCCCTCGGTGGTTGGGCCCAGTATAGCTCATAACCCCCGCCCCTCCATGTATTCGAATGGACGTGAGACAAACTAAACAATCAAATTATACTTCAAATAATTTTTTCCTAAAGATGGCTTCTGTCATTTTATGCAGTTCAAGGGTTTGTTTTTTTAAATAAGTTTAGTTTTAGTTAGTTATTTGATGCTATAAAAATGGGGGGTGTGATGTCATGATTGACAGCTGAGATTGACGGCTTCTCTGAGTGAAGTTGTCTCTGAGGCACTAACAGACTTTTTCCGGGATTTTTTGGGAGGAGATTGGAGATTTAGCTTTAATTTCTACATTTCCATAACTGTTTATTTTACACCAACATAATGAATTATTCTTCATCTGCGAGAGTGTGGGCGGGCTTTTGATATCACGCCTCTACTTCCTGCTCTCTATTGCGCAGACTCCGGACCATCTCACTACTAAGATGTCAGCGGCATATTCAGATGTTGGCGGCTTAATTTTTCTTCAGTGGAAGGTAGTGAAGATGCGTCGTCCATATTTTTTACTGTCTATGGCAAAAACAAACAAAAATAATGACTTTTATTCAACAATCTCTTCTCGTCTTACGCTGTTGACGTAGTAAATACAGTCCAGCGCTTACGAGTTACGTCAGATCTACTCACCATTGGCCGATGCTGATCACGTGAGCACCACGACGATCATCATGTGTGTGATGATGACGCAGGAGCTGGCCAACGTCAACTGTATAGTAGTCTGGCACAGACGAGAAGAAATTATTGAATAAAGTCATTGCTTGTTTTTTTTTGTGCACAAAAAGTATTCTCGTGGCTTCATAACATTAAGGTTGAACCACTGGAGTCACATGGACTATTTTAACGATGTCTTTACTGGACCCTTTCTGGACCTTGAAAGTGTTAATTACCTTGCTGTCTATGAAGGAGTCAGAGAGCTTTCGGATTTCATCAAGAATATCTTAATTTGTGACCCTGGACCACAAAACCAGTCATAAGGATCAATATTTGGAAATTGAGATTTGGCGAAGATACAACTATTTAAAAATCTGAAATCTGAGGGTGCAGAAAAATATTAAATATTGAGAAAATCCAAGTCCAAATGTATTGTCCAAATTAAGTCCTTAGCAATGCATATTACTACTAATAATACATTTTTGATATATTTATGGTAGGACATTTACAAAATATCTTCATGGAACATGATCTTTACTTAATATCCTAAAGATTTTTGGCATAAAAGAAAAATCGATAATTGTATTGTTGGCTATTGCCACAAATATACCCGTGCTTACTTTTGTGCTCCAGGGTCACATTTGTGTTCTGAAGATGAACGAAGGTAATACAAATTTCAATGACTTTAGGGTGAGGAATGAATGACAGAATTTACATTTTTGGGGGAACTAACCCTTTAAGCGTATCCCCACCAACTAGCCAAGGCGATCTACTCGCCCTAACAGGGTTGACATCAGTCCCTTCGGCTGTTAAATCCAACTGATCAACCCATCAGACCAGCTTGAACCATGTTATGTCCAGATTTGACTATAACAGATGTAGCTGGATTTTCCAGCAGGGTGGGAGGCATCCAAACAATGAACACACACCAAGCACTAATGTGTAACTTTATCCCTCTTCGATTTCTCTGAGCTCCTCAGTCAATACCTCTGCCTTTAATCTACGCTTACCTTTGCATAACCATCATGCTTCAGCCGATGTTAAAACTGGGCTGATGGAAGGAACCCTACAGAATAAAGAAATCACTCTGTAAGGACGACACGCATCTCCTGGATGCTACGGCACATTACGTGGGTATTATTGAGCTGCTAGAGCGCCCACTTTTCTCAAAGTTGTGGGTGTTGGCCTCTCTCACACAGAGAGAGTTCCTGGCAGATGGGAGCTGAGCGAGATACGGAGGAGCCTGGCGACCTCCCAAAAAAAGAGAAAGCATCTCCTTTAAGTCAGCTTGCTTCAGATAATGGTGCCGCTAGCGCTTGTAGTCAGGATGTATGCCACATCCAAAGCCTTCAGTTCGAGGTACAGGTAGTGAGAATTAATAAGAACCAGGCAAATCTATGCAGGACAGAGGAAGGGATCCTATTTTTACACAGTGCAATGAGCGGATGACTAAGTCCATGTGTTCAGACAGTGGGAAAGACATTTTTGTCACAGTAAACAATTTGCCGTAGAGGTATGACAATGCGAAGCAGCTATTTTATGCTAATGGTCTCAGTGTGCAAGCCGGGCAGAAGTGTCTGTTCACTCGCCGTGACTGTCCTCCCCCATGCCTTCCTCTGTTCTCATTTCTATTTCAGTCTGATGGCCCATCTCACTTTGACGCAGTGCACATCCTTACCCGAATTAGCCAGTTTAAAAGTAACCAACACTGTTTCGCTAATCTCTCCGCTCACGTTTCATCCTGATGTGTCTCCTGACTAATTCATAATGAATTGAGAGATAAAATATCTCCTGAGGCACATATGTGAGACTTTTAACCTTGATAGTGCTCTCACGTTTAGTGAGATGAGCAAATGCTAAATGCAGCCAATTTTTGCAGCAATTGAAATAGAAAGAAACTCTGCATATTGGGAGCGAGGCACTCCATGTAATCCGATATCGCATTTAAACCATGAGAGGCGCTGAAGGTCAAAGCGAGCTGGCAAAACATCCCAGAACCAAGCAGCAAACACAACACGACCACAGCTCACACAATCAGCATCAGTGGGCCAGCTCCACTTCTCGAAGCCGCCGGTTCACCCGAGCGGTGACATTGTGCTGAAGGACCCGGTTCTGCCGAAATTACAATGGCTGTCTGCTACCGGATCACAAACGCTGTTCCATCTTAGCTAAAGCTGTGCCCTTGATCAGCACGCTAATCTAGTCCGCCGGTCCATGTTCTCATTCCCCTCTGACATATCATATTTAGTCGTGGGCCCATCAGGAATTGCTCAGAAGGAGTACAATCTCCTCTAATAAGGACAGTAGTGCTGCCCTGATTCCAGCAGCCATTCTTAAAAGGAGAAAGCATTTCCCTCTGAGGACATATTATAAAAAAGAGACCAGGCCACTTTTCTCCTCTTCCAAGAGACAGACACTCTTGAATGGATGACCTTGAAGGATAGTTTGAGTTGGTAATGTTGGCACAGAAAAGTACTTATAACCAGGGCTTGACATTAACTTTTTTGCTCAGCAGCCACTGTGGCTAGTGGTTTTCCAAAGTTTCTAGCCACTCAGCACTGGCTGGCACTGGCTGACTTTTCACTGGCCACAATTTTGTTGTTGGTAAAATTTGTTGTTGGCTATATGTAAATGACCACTGTACACACTCAAATCAACATGAACTATATAAGGTTGTGTGTAAAGCTCCTAGACAGAGAAACACTAACAGCTGTCTTTAAAAAAATACGATTTTTTGGTGTAAATATAATTTATTCTCATCAGTGTTCTATCAGCTATGACATTAAAATATAGTATATTTTGTGTATGAGCCCATACAGTAGCTTAGTGAAATACATATACATATTTTCATGTGATTTGACAGGTTATTTGATTAAATATAAAAAATCTAAAGGTGTGCATCATACCTGACACCTAGATGAACACGTTACAGTTTCATGACTGCAAGTCGTTCTGTTCAAATGCTATTGGAGTTTGAAACGTGTATACCAATGTATGTAACTATGTAACTTTAGAGACGGTCCCTAAATTCGCGAATATCGAACGTCAAGCCAACTTTATTCCTGTCACATCAGATGTGATGTTTCTGCTGTGATCTTTGTTTGAAACTATTTTCGCAGCTGAAATAGAACAAAAGCAGTCAATCACTGTATGAAGAATGAATCTCTTACGTACATTGCATCTCTGCGCTGTTGTTTATGAGGAGAGTGCAGATTTCAGTGGGTCTGAACAAAACTCTGGCTAATCTGAATGCCTCTGATTATTAGACATTGCATTCATAAACTCAACAGAATCTCGTGTGATTGGTTATAATGCGCAACACGATTGTAACAGAGTTAATAAATATTATAAGATATCCAAACTGAACCAAAAATGAACACTACAAAATAAAATCTATTTAACTGGTTTAAATATTCATAATTAATCATAATGAATACTCACAATGAGTTATGAATAATTATTAATATTTCCCCTCAAAGCTAATTCGTTACACATGAGAACAAAATGTATGCAGACATGTACATGTATTATACATGTATACGTGTGTCCACACATTAGGAAATAATTAAGAGATCATTAATTTAGTTGTATACATAATGTATACATCATGCTCGACTAGATTCACCTAGAACTCGTGCATCTTCGGATACGGAGCCTCGCGAAAAGTAAAACAAAAATTAGCTGCACACCGCTACGCGAAATAGGGTCTCGCACACTCCATGCGCACTACCGTCCACTCCGCGATGACATAATTTTTGCCGTGCTCACCCTCACGCTCCGAGTATAAACAAGGCTTTAGGCTGCTGTCACTTTAAGACCTAATGCACGGATCCATTATACTGTTACACATGCGTTTTCTTTCTCAACTCTTTACGTTCACTTAAAACAGAACTGACTGTGTTTACGTGAATACTCGCTAAGACCAGCGTTTTGACGTTATTTTATTGACTGTTTAAGCGCAATAAGCAGTGAAAAAGAAAAAAAATTTGGCACTGAGAGGTGGTTTCATGTGCTGTAGTTTAGGTTTGAGCGCAAAATCATGATGTGCAAAAAATTCTGCACACTACACGCAATCCCACGGCGAAATTCAAGCCCTGTAATAGCAACAATATTCATCTGGAGCAAATGAAAGGAGTGAGTGAGGGGAGGAGGGTTTGTGTGTAACTCGCAGTCGGAGAGATGACAGAGCGAGAAAGAGAAGCTGATGTCTGTGTCTATTTTGAGGAAAATGAGTATTGAAGGCATTTCAGATATTTCAGTATCAATATGTATCGGAAAATCGATATTTATGGCAACATTACATTGCACTTAGTTTATTTCAGATACATTTTTAAAAGACTAATATGGAAAAATGTATATATTTGTATAAAATTCAACCTGCCAAAGTGGCTAGTTGGAGTGGCTGTGTTACACGCCACTGGTGAAATACACACGCATTTGGCAGGTTGGCGGGTGTTCATGTCAAGCCCTGATTACAATGCAGGTAGTGTAGGTAGTGTAACAATGTGCACTCTTTCTCTGTGTTATCTGCACTCAGATGTTCCTATTTATTTGTTAGTGCTTTAAAGTCAATTTGTATCACCCTACAGACTTTAGTCCACTTAAGAATCACGAATGGACAAATCTATGTCAGGGGGTCGGGCCACTCTCAATGACACATGGACAGGTGTGCTTCCGCTCATGATATATGACAGCTGATGTGTTCCGAACGGTCAGTGAATTGTACATTGGAGCACCCCATTAGTCATGTCCGATGTCTGTCTAACGCCGTTAACCTGAGCCAAGTCACTTGCTGATGTGTTGCATTTTCATTTTGTCACTGTCTTGCCTGCCCTCTTGACCTCTATGTCTATTTTTGCACCTGTGTGTGCATCCTGTGGCATTGATGCTGTGTCAGCCCTGTCTCAATATTGAGCTTAGGTGTTGGCACATTTCAGAAGAAGAGAGATGTAGATGAGCGCATTCTGGGTTGTTTTCAGGCTGACCGCAACAACGGCTCCTGCAGTGACATGCAGAAAAAATATGATTTCTGAAACTCACTTACTGTATACTGTCATAAGCCTTTTAACACAGAAACAAGCAAATCAAGGTAAAATGTATTTTTCTTTTACACATGCCAAAATATATATTTTTCTATTTTCCAGGGAAAAGTATCTAAATAAAAAGTGATTTATCATTTATTATACCATGTTGCAAATTTTTGAGCGGAAGGAAAAACATGCCAGTTTCGTGTATGTATCTTTAAATGAGCTGCTGCTCAGCCCCCTATCCAGAAGAGGGCGGAGCCTGTACAGCTTGTACCCAAGGGGGTAATCCAGCCCCCGGAAAGTGTACCTTCCATAGGGGCAGCCATTGCTAACCAAGCCATCACCTGCTGTTAGCATCCCATTGACTCCCATTCATTTTGGCGTCACTTTGACAGTGAATAACTTTACATTTAAGGTGTTTAAAGACTCCATTTGTCCATTGTTTATTTCTAAAGAAACACGACAATATATAAAATGCTCCATTACCTTGTAGCTTACACTATTGCCCCGTAGAAGCCATTTTTGTAAAATAAAGGCTAATAATTTCATCATAACCACGCGATTCTCTGCGCATATTAGAGAAATTACCGTATAGACCCGAGGAGAAGCTCGCAGGCAATCTTTTACTGTCTATGAGGCAATTGGGGGGACGTGGAGGCATAAAGTCCGATAAAGTCAAGGGAGAAGCATGGGGAGAAGCCTCAGTTGCTCCTGCTCACGCTCTCCGTCTCTGCACGATTCGGTGATTCAGATTTCACTTTGCACAACTACTAGAAGACTTACAACTGTCGGACAGGTTGTTTACCTCACATCTACGTCGTCAAGCTCAGTCTGAGGCTGCGTAGTACGCTCAGCCATCAGGAAGTGAGTGCTTCTAACTGACTTCACTTTTCTCCATTGAAGTCTATGGGGTCACTGTGTCCAATTCTTTTACCGTCTATGCTTGTACCCAAGCCTGTAGCACTCCTCTCAGAAACTGAAGCCTCCGCGCCCGCCTCGATCGTCGCCAGGTGGCTGGTCCCAGTATAGCTCATAACCCCCGCCCCTCCATGTTTTCTAATGGACGTGAGACAAACTAAACAATCAAATTACACTTAAAGTATTTTTTTCTCAAAGTTAGTTTCTGTCATTGTAGGCAGTTTTTATCACTACGATTTCATTTCAAGTGTTCATTTTTTAAATAAGTTTAGTTTTAGTTAGTTATTTGATGCTATAAAAACGGGGTGT
Organism: Romanogobio albipinnatus; assembly: GCA_023566225.1. Lineage (NCBI taxonomy): Eukaryota > Metazoa > Chordata > Actinopteri > Cypriniformes > Gobionidae > Romanogobio > Romanogobio albipinnatus. The sequence goes on from CM042254.1 coordinate 41,365,856, forward strand.
GTGACGTCATGATTGACAGCTGAGATTGACGGCTTCTCTGAGTGAAGTTGTCACTGACACACTAACAGACTTTTTTCTGGATTGTTGGGAGAAGATTGGAGATTTAGCTTTAATTTCTACTTTTCCATAACTGTTCATTTCACACCAACATAATGAATTGTTCTGCATCTGTGAGAGTGTGGGTGGGCTTTTGATATTGCGTCTCTACTTCCCGCTCTCTACTGCGCAGACTCTGGTCCCGAGATCACTAGGCCTACAGCGCAGACTCGGTCCCAAATCTGCACAAGATGTGAGCGCCATATTCGGACCTCCGGAGGCTTCAGTTACTTCAGCGGAAGCCAATGAAGTCGCGTCGTCCATATTATTTTACGTTATATGCTCGTGCCTTGGATACTCAGCCAAAAACTAAAATATCTGTTTCGTTTTGACGATTTATATCGCGCTCACGCCCACGCTCACGTGACATTGCAGTACTTCAATATCATCATAGTAGTTTATGATCTGCATGCGTTTTAAAGTGTGTATATGCGTATATATGGTTTTCTGAGCGCACACACACACACCCGAAGCACGCGCACAGAAAGCTGGACGTCAGACGGAGCGTCCCGTGAGTATTAAATTAAGTTCTCTTTCACGTCTCATTGCACTTAAACTGTCACACACACACAAGGTTATGTCTAAAACACGCACAATTCACATAAACACAGTCTGTTATGTCTGTGAACGTAAAGAAATGGCATGTGTGAATTAGATCTGTGTATTAAAGTGACAGCAGCGTAATATACCGTACCTACTGCTATAGATGCTGTTACTATGAATCAAACAACAGATGAACAGCAGAAAATCACTCACTGCTCTCAACTGAATAACTTAAGTAGCTTTAATAAGAACACATTTCTTACTTGAATGCTCTGGCTCTCACTGAGGGGCAGAGCTATGCTAATAGGGTGGAGTCTGTCAGCAGTCATGGGCGGGGTCTAAGCATATGTGACGTTATATTTGAGCACATTCCTGAACGGCTCATTTTGAGACACTGTTTCAGATTTATGGGAAAAATAACAAACAGGGTGGATTTTTACCACAATAGTGTGCTTATATACACACACTGCGGACACAGAAATGTGACCCTGGACCACAAAACCAGTCATAAGGGTAAATTTTTTTAAAATCGAGATTTATACATCAGCTGAATAAATAATTTTTCCATTGATGTATGGTTTTTTAGGATAGGACAATATTTGGCAGAGATGCAACTATTTGAAAATCTGGAATCTGAGGGTGCAAAAAAATCTAAATATTGAGAAAATCACCTTTAAAGCTACACTGTGTAACTTTTTTAGTTTATTCTTAGCTAAAAACACTTAGTTCTTTCAAAAATATATGTCCTCATTAATGTATATTTACTTCTTTCAAGTAATAAAGTATTCTCGTAAGTTTATAATATGCCATTGAAAATACATACGGGTAAGGGGTTCGAATGGGGGTCGCCATGTTGCCCCTCCATCTTGAAACATTAGCCAAAGAGGGACATACCCGTAAATTCAAGCTTCGCCTTTCGCGTTTTAACACTCGATGGCACCGTGTCGAATGTGAAGAGGGGGATTGCTGGATTGAACTGGAAGCCATGTTAATCTTGGACTAAATCGGCCACCGTAGGAGTTAAAACGAAATCGGAATTGGGAGGAACAGAAACTAATATTTACTGGATGGTCCTTTTCACCGCTAGATGGGGGAAAATATCACACAGTGTAGCTTTAAAGTTGTCCAAATAAAGTCCTTAGCAACGCATATTACTACTACTAATACATTTTTGATATATTTAAGGTAGGAAATTTACAACATATCTTCATGGAACATGATTTTTACTTAATATCCTAATGATTTTTGGTATAAAAGAAAAATATCCGTGAGACTTATGACTTGTATCATCCTACAGACTTTAGTCCACTTAAGAATCACGAATGGCTCCAGGGTCACACATATGTTCAAAAACGATATAAAAGTGAATTTGGCATAATAGTTCCCCTTTAAGTAAAAAACTGCTTGCCAAAGGATACAATAAAATAATAATTTAAATCTATAAACTCTAAAAAATAAAATCTGTTAATATCTCACAGTTTTGCTTGTTAGTTAAATTCATTTGTTTTAGGGGTGATTTAGAAATTGTAATGTAAAACAAGACAAATACTGCTGATACTGATGAAGAAAGTTATTTTTTTCTTTGAATTCACACAAATATCACAGTGTTTAATATGTACATCACTGAGTGTGTCATCATCAACACAACGTTGTGAGTCACCTTGGTGTGAATGTGCTTGTGCTGGTCTTGTTAGATCTTTCGATCTGTCTAATCATCTGATTTCAGACCAGTGATACAAGAAATGTTACTGTAGGGTGAAAATAGACAATATCCATTTATTTAATTACGAATCTTTTTACCTCATGACCTACCCATGACCTTATAACATTATATTATCTTGCATGGCCTCAAAATGATGCTACACTGATATTTCTAGGTTTTCCGGCACTGTGTTCATCACAATGTAATGTCCAAACCATAGACTGTAAAAAAATATGGACGTAGTGTCCGTGACGTCAGGATTCTGAAGAGCAGTTTTGAAGCGTAAAGTAGGGACGAGCTGGCTGTTGCCATCTTGGCAGGGGGTTACCGCGTGTCACTCCCGGATAACATAAAATGGGCAAAGAGGCGGGACGTGGCTGGTGCTGAGGTGACCCGATGACTAACAGACAGCAGATACAGTAAATGGCTATCCACTTGTCACTCAAAGTGGCCACACCCTTAATTATGCAAAACTTTAAGGCTTTATATAAACAAATGAGTTATAAAAAAATTCACCTCCCTAACAGTTGTCATGAAGGGCAAAATTAGATATATAGACCAGGGGTCTCAAACTCGCGGCGCCCTACTTGACATCAAAGTTTAGTGTTAGTGCGGGCCCGCGTGTTGTTCTGAAAAGCACCTTTTTGCTGAGTCGTTGCATCACACTGAGTCACACTGCCTCCTTTGTGTGTGTGTGTGAGAGAGAGGCAGTTGGCTCGCCTCCCTCGTGCAGTATAATTGGTTGACACCGCGTGATTGACAGGAACAGATGAACTAAGCTGATCAGACAGTCGAAACGAATGTGGTCTAACAACGTTCGTCAATGTCAAAATGATTGAGATGGCCAATCAAATCAAAGTAGGCAGGGTTTACGTTCTCTTTTGGCTCGTGCACACTGCACAGTCTTCACACACAGACGAGCGTGTTAATCTATCGCTTAATGCCGTTGCTGAGAGAGACTCTATTCTTTCCGGTGAAATCACAAAACAAAGTGCACACAAACATGTCCATGCTCTTAATATACAATCATTGATGAACATCTTTGATTTTAATGAAGAAAAACTTTATGAGAGCGGATTAGAACCCGGAACCTTTGACACGGTTGACTAAAATTCTACCACCAGACCACTGGGGAATTCTAGAAATGTTTGTGGATCAATGTATTTATTCACTCATGCAAAGAATATTGGGACTAATAATATATTTGACGCAAATTAATGCAAATATTGTTTACAAATAGTCCCCAAAAAGATTATTTCCCAACTAGAATTAGACCTAGAATTTCATTCACTGTCCTGTTTGACCTGGTTACGGCCTTGCTTTGAATAAGTCTATTATTTAAAATAAAAGTCATTCAATCAAATAAAAATTATTTAGAATAAAAATGAAATCATTCATTATTTCATATTACATGATTTCATTTCTATAGGCTATATTTAAAAAAAAAATAGAGTAGGTAAGAGAAGCCTATGTTCTGAAGAACCGTTCATGTTCAGAAGAAACATTCATGTTGAAGAACTGTTAATAATAAAGATTGAGAAGATTGGATTGTGCTACTTTTTTTGGAATACTTAAAACACTTTTTATGTGTAATACTTGATGCGGCCCAGCCTGCCCCAGAGTCTATCTCCAGCGGCTCGCAGGCAAAATGAGTTTGAGACCCCTGATCTAAACCAAAACCACAATTTGTATTAGGCTGTAAACATGTTATTTTCTCCTGTAAAGTTGGGCATTTTAACATGGGACTCAATGAGATTCTGCTCCCTTCTGGAGCCTAGTGGCCTGTCGATGAATTGCAGTTTAAGTCACTTCCGTATTGGCTTCAAGAGAAACTGCGGGAGGTTGCCACTTGGTCCAAACAAGCACACTTAAAGAGACATCCCGTTTCACTTGAGTCACTGAATTGCTTTTTCTCACAGTCAGAGCTATGGATAAACTACTAATTCAGCTGTATGTGCAATACACCAAATACATAACATAAATAGGAAAACTGCACATAATGCAGTGGATTCAGTATGATTTAGTACTGGGTAAATTTAGCCATGTTAATGTCACTGGGAGGATCTGTACATTGAGTTTTATAGATAATGAACACGAGACGTTACTCAGCCATTAACAAGATTACAGTATGAACAGTAGGTGTCTTTTCTCTCGCGTACTAAAGACAGCGACCCAGCTAACAGGGAACGTTCTGAGAAGTTGTGAACAAACATGGTCTGTAATAAATAATTATTTATACTTATTCTTTTAAATGTTACAACTTCAGAGAACATTCAATAGTAACGTTCCCATTATGTTTGCAAAATTTCCTTAAAGTTCGTATAACCAAGATACAACGTTTTAAAACATTTAAAAACCTGGACGTTTTGAATTTTCAGAGAACATTCAGAAAAGAAAAAAAAAAAAACGTTTTCATAACTTAATACGAACATATTTTGTTGTATCGACTGGATGCGTCAGCTGACAGCAGTAACATTACACAGCTTGGGGAAAGTTTTGGAAAGTGCTTTTCTATAGGCTGATTTCTCATATGTTTTTCATGAGTTCGGGGCTCCTGTGCATGCTAATTGGCAGCTTTGTGTTGGAGATTCATCTGAGCCCGGCATCAGAAACCTGACACTGATATCCCAGCTGAGAGAGAGAGGATGGTCAGTGCCACGCTCCACACACACACACACACACACACACACACACACACACACACACACACACACACACACACACACACACACACACACACACACACACACACACACACACACACACACACGATCCCTCTGCCCACGGCAGCTGTGCTGTCATTACTCCACACAGGAACTATGAGAGCGTGGGTTTGAAGATCAGTAAGCCTGTTCTTCAGGGCCGCTGGTGGATCGGAGGCGTTCACATACAGTATAAAGAATAGATATTTCCTTACATTCACAGGCTTCCAGTCTCAATAGGAAAAGCCCTTGTCAAAAAACTCGGCTCAACCGGCACAGTGTCCAATTAAGTTGCCCTCAAACAGCCGGCATCCATGTCAACCACAGCATCATGACAGATGTTCAAGATTTATAATGAAGTCCCGTGCTGAAATATCACGGTCTGTGTCCACCTTCCTCCACTGAACTACATGTGTAAATCACCATGTCAATGCAAAACTTTTTCGTTTGTAAGTCACCTTGAAATAACCAAAGCAGGATTGCATAAGGACAGAGGCATAACTCTAGTGCTGCTCATGAATTACATACCTTATTATACATATAACCTAAAGTAAATATTATGCTGTAAAAAGAAAAGGAGCTGGTTATTTTCTGCCAGAACATTATCCATTAAGTTACAGAAATTTCCTTCAAACCTAAAACGCATGTAATTAAAATCAATACAGAAAATTCCTTCATATTATCACTGTACTTTGGGCCCTATTTTACAGACTTTCTTAGGGTGTATACACTATATTGCCAAAAGTTTTGGGACACCTGCCTTTACATGCACATGAACTTTAAAACCATCCCATTCTTAAAGGGGTGGTTCCGTGGTTTTTTTATAGGCTTGATTGTGTTTATGGGGCGCAGTATAACATGTCTTAATACTTCTTTTTTTTTTTTTAAACGCCGTATTTTTCTTATATTTTACCTTTATTCCACACCGCTGTCTCCGCTGTCCTTTGAACGGCTCGTTTGCTTCCTGCTTCTATGAAGCCCATCCCTCCGAAAAACGCAATGGTCTTAGATTGGTTAGATGGCCAAATGTAGTTTGTAGTTTTGCAACAGCTCTCTCTCTCTTTCGTAATGACTGCGGCGTGGCCTCGCTCACTTTGTTGCGTGTTCGCGGGGGCAGTGTTTATGCTAATAGCAAGGGTTTATGATGTCACCAACCCAGGAAGAAGCTTGTTGTAGTCCAAACCGGACGTTTTTGTAGGCAATAAACTGCCATAACTTTAAAAGACAATATCTCCGTTTGCATTGAACTTTCAGTGCTGTAACTTTGCATATACTGTTTATGCTCAAGCAGCAACATTACTCACTAACTAAAGTTAAAAAAGTGAAATCGCATGCAACCACCCCTTTAATCCGTAAGGTTTAATATCGAGTTGGCCCACCCTTTGCCGCTATAACAGCTTCAACTCTTCTAGGAAAGCTTTCCACAAGGTTTAGGAGTGTATTTCTTCTAGAAGCGCATTCGTGAGGTCAGGCACTGATGTTGGACGAGATGGCCTGGCTTGCAGTCTCCGCTCTAATTCATCCCAAAGGTGTTCTATCGGGTTGAGATCAGGACTTTGTGCAGGCCAGTCAAGTTCCTCCACACCAAACTCGCTCATCCTTGTCTTTATGGATCTTGCTTTGTGCACTGGTGTGCAGTCATGTTGGAACAGGAAGGGGCCGTCCCCAAACTGTTCCCACAAAGTTGGGAGCATGAAATTGTCCAAAATGTCTTGGTATGCTGAAGCATTATGAGTTCCTTTCACTGGAACTAAGGTGCCAAGCCCAACCCCTGAAAAAAACCCCACACCACAATCCCCCTCCACCAAACTTTACACTTGGCACAATGCACTCATGTGAGTACCGTTCTCCTGGCAACCGCCAAACCCAGACTGACCCATCAGATTGCCAGACAGAGAAGCGTGATTGGTCACTTCAGAGAACACGTCTCCACTGCTCTAGAGTCCAGTGGCGGCATGCTTTACACCACTGCATCCCACGCTTTGCATTGCACTTGGTGATGTTAGGCTTCACTGTTGACGAGGGCAGGGAAACCTGTCACTCACATGAGATTCACCAATAGCAAACCACAACCATTCAACCATCCAATCAATTCCCCACAGACAAAATCAAGCCCTAAATTTGTTCTTGTTCCAGAAGCATTTCACTCGGATATACGGCAGAATAGAGAAGAAAAGATTAGCACAACTTCCCTTTCATGCCGACTTTAATAGAGCTCATACTCATTTTATATCTGTGCTCCTGCCCTTGCCTCAGTGTTTATGATACGGTTTTATTTGTAATAGTCTTTCAAAACCGTGGAAAAAAATGATAACATTTATACAGTTACTGTAAAGTAACAACATTTTGACCATTCAAACACTCAATACTCGCTCAATCGGTGATAAGGATGTGTGATACAGTATATTTGGCCTCTAAATCAATTTAAAACAGGAAAGACTGTTCGATTGAGAAAAATGTTGGTTGTGGTTAAAACTTAGTGGCTGTTCTTTAAGGTCAACAGGCCTACTTGTCTTGTCACAGCACTTTCTTTATATTAACTTTTTTGTTAAGAATCCAGAGTTGCAGAGAACTGGACACACACCTCCGTAACCGAGAGATATCGATTCAGCAAAATGCCATTGCAACTAGTTTTGGACAAAACACTGCAAGCAAAGAACGATTTTATCTCTGCTATCTTGCAAAGGCCAAGGAAACCTTGGGAATTATTAAGTGTGTGTGTGATGTGTTATGAAAGCACTCTTGCACAATTGACACGGCAGGATGTGATTACTATAAAGTTGTTGATAGTAATTGCTTATTTTTTATAGTACTGCCACAAAGCAAAAATGGTTCAGGAATGGTTTGAGGAGCACAACAAGTTTGAGGTGTTGACTTGGCCTCCAAATTCCTCCAAAATTCCTCAGATCTCAATCCAATCGAGCATCTGTGGGACGTGCTGAACAAACAAGTCTGATCCATGGAGGTCCCACCTTGCAACTTACAGGACTTAAAGGATGCTAACATATTGGTGCCAGATACCACAGCACACCTTCAGGGGTCTAGTGGAGTCCATGCCTCGACGGGCCAGGGGGCCAGGGCTGCTTTGGCAGCAAAAAGGGGACCAACACAACATTAGGATCGGTGTCATATAAGGCATTTGAAGCACAATTTTTAAAAACGATTTTTTTCTTCTTCCCATGTTTAATATAATGATGTCTTTGTCTCATTTTGGTTGCTAAATTGGAATCAGTTTCTGTTCATGTGTCACTAAGAACATTCATGCATACTTTATGCATACTGCATTCTTGTAACAAATCCAGAACAACACATTTATATTTATTAATATAGCTGTAGTAACTTATGTTTGTACGGGAAGAAGGAGGCGGGAACCGGCGAACAATAAACAAACTTTTAATCAAAATAAAATGGCGGCGACAGCCCCTCGCGGTCGACTGCCGCCTACACACAAACAAACAAACACAAAATGAAAATAATAAGCTGCAGCCCCTCACGGTCGACTGCAGCAACACATAAAACATAAATAAAATACAACGTAAAATCCAGGCCTGGTCCTCTCTCGTCCCTCACTGTCGTCGCTCGTCCTTTATAGTCCCTCACTCCTCCGCGAGAGCCGAGATCGCTGGCTCACAGCTGGCGCTCATCCTCTCTGATGAGCGCCGCCTCGTCCCGCCCTCGCGGTCCCTCGGCCTCGCTGCTCGCCACATACCCCCAACGCCCTTCGCAGGCCGGGGGGTACCCCCGAGACTGCGCTCTACTCTCCCCCCCCCCCCTCCCCGGGGGGCCCGATCACGGCGGCCGCGGGACCTGGGGGTAAGAACAGCGAGGTGAGAGAACGGAGCGAGGAACATGAGGAGCGACAGAGACGAGAGAGTGGAGAGAGGAGAAAAGAAAAAAAAAAAATTCTGGTCCGGTTCCCAGACACACTGCCGCTCGGTCCTCAGCCAGCCGAGAGGCTCTTCCTCGCGGTGCCATGCGGTGGTACTGGACGGCCGGTGGACGGCTCGACGCTCCTCCGCCCCCTGGCGGCCGGCGGTGGCTCCTCCTGTCGAGGGCAGCCGGCAGCGAGTCCCGCGCGCTCCCTGCCCCTCCCCTACACGGCGGAGGGATACAGGCTCCGGCCCACGGCGAACGCCGGTGACTCCTCCGCGCTCCCTCTAGGAAGGCCGCCACCCCACCTCGACCCAGGGGCACGGCAGCGAGCTCTTCGTCCCACCGACCTTCATCCGCTCCAGCACCACCGCTTCGGGCAGCCGCTCGCGGACTTCACTCCTCCGCGGTGCCCGAACTCCGCGGCACCGCGATCCCCCTCAGCTGCGAGGGCTCTTCGACAGCGCGTCCCTCCTTCCTCCCGGGTTTCGGCACCACTGTAGTAACTTATGTTTGTACGGGAAGAAGGAGGCGGGAACCGGCGAACAATAAACAAACTTTTAATCAAAATAAAATGGCGGCGACAGCCCCTCGCGGTCGACTGCCGCCTACACACAAACAAACAAACACAAAATGAAAATAATAAGCTGCAGCCCCTCACGGTCGACTGCAGCAACACATAAAACATAAATAAAATACAACGTAAAATCCAGGCCTGGTCCTCTCTCGTCCCTCACTGTCGTCGCTCGTCCTTTATAGTCCCTCACTCCTCCGCGAGAGCCGAGATCGCTGGCTCACAGCTGGCGCTCATCCTCTCTGATGAGCGCCGCCTCGTCCCGCCCTCGCGGTCCCTCGGCCTCGCTGCTCGCCACAATAGCATATGTATTTTTGTTCTGCAGACTGCTTGTCTATTCCTTAAAGCTTCACATACAATCAAATAAGGCATTTACCCTTTCAGTTGCTGTATTGATTGAGCATTTACCGTTGTCCCAAACAGAGCGCATTGACATACAGATGTGCATTAATGCAGGTGTTCTCATCTCTTTCTCATCTCCATGTGCTGCACTGCCCAGCCAATACCCATAGTGCTTTATGTGTAGGGTTTCCATGGTGATCTATTTTTAATCTCTGTGAAAAAGCTAGGCATTAAAATATGCAATATTGTTGGCCCTCTCTCTCTCTCTCTCTCTCTCTCTCTCTCTCTCTCTCTCTCTCTCTCTCTCTCTCTCTCTCTCTCTCTCTCTCTCTCTCTCTCTCTCTCTCTCTCTCTCTCTCTCTCGCGCATGCACTTTTAAAAGGGTAATTTTTGAATATCATATCAACCGCATATGCATATCCAAATATGTCTAGTGGAAGTGAAAATGTGTAAAAACCCCACCACAGTTTCAGCTGTGTGCTGTATAAATAGCAAAGATAAGATTGCCGTTGAGTGCGCTGACGTTCACCGAAAGTGCAAAAATCAAATTTTCATCACACTTATTCCCTGCTCTCGCTCTATATTTGTCCCAAATGTGCAGCGCTTTGTGATGAGTGTGTGCGTGTCCTGGTTTTAGTCCCTATAATTAATATGATATTCAGTGGTCTCATAAGTCCCGAGAGCATGTCGATTCACACTCGTTCAGTGAGTAATGAGGTCAACTCCACTTCTGTAGCGCTCGCTTCATTCCGTCATCCTTCCTTCCGCAGTTTCCCTTTATCTCAAAGCTCATTTCAGAAAACACTGTAAGCACATCACGGCCGACAAACTCATCTGTGTGCTTTAAAACACACACTCTTTAGATTTGGAGGCAATTGATCATCCGTTTGTACCAAAAACACCCTCAGGTTGTATGACATGTACTAGGCCTACATTCAGTCTAGTATTATATTGATATTGACAGTCTAGTCAGACTGTGAGAGAAACTGTGAGCTTCTTCCTCTCCCTAAATAACAACACTTTAGCATAAAGAGTACTTATTACGGAAATAAAAAGTATATACTTAAGTGCAAACTGAATGTAATGTTTTTGGACATTTAATTGCATGCTATTTACAATGAAATATACACAATTAAATATAGACTACACTAAATATACAAAATGCTGGGTTAAAAACAACCTTAGTTGGGTTGAAAATGGACAAACCCAGCAGTTGGGTTAAATGTTTGCCTAACCTTCTGGTATAGTTTTGTTTAACTCAACTATTGTTTAGAAATTGCTGTATTGCTTGCTTAAAATGAACCCAAAGTATGTTGGAAATGAACATTTATTAATATGTTTAATAAATTAACATTATTTATATGTTTAATGAATACTAATTCATGTTAAACAATAAACATTTATTACATTGCTTATTAATAAATGTTCACCTTTTCATTATTATTGTTGCCTGTAGTAATGAAGTGTCAGATATTTTTTATTTCCAACTTATTTTGGGTTGAAGCAACCTAATCGCTGGGTTTGTCAATTTTCAACGCAACTTGGGTTGTTTTTAACCCAGCATTTTCTAGAGTGTAGAAACAAAACAAAACAAAAATCCTGCAATTTAATCAGTCACACAATTTGGAAATCATTTAAATGAAAATGCATTTATGTATTATATTATATATTTATATTAAATACAATTTGTTGAAATGTTTTGACCGATTGTGCAATTGTTAATTTTTTTGTTGTTGACATTTTCAGGTCTATATGCTCAAAAAGTGAGTAGATAGATTATAACTACTGCATAAATATAATTTAGCACTGTACATACAAAATATTAAATTAAAACATTACCAAACTAAAATATTCTACATTTAATTGAAATGAAAAAATAAATAAAATAAAATAAAAAAGTAATTTTTGAGCACTAGAGAAATTAATTAATTAATTTTTTGTATTTATTATCTTTGAAATATGGTTAAAGTATAATTACTGAATGCACTGACAAGAAATGGTTATACTTTATTGTAAAGTGCACTTACATGTACTTATTTTATTAATTACAGTAAATTATTCGTAATTACACACAACTAACCCTTAACCAAATCCTAACCCTCTACTAACATGTAGTTAATTAATATTACTCAGTACTTACATGTATAAATACACAATGACACCTTCAAATAAAGTGTAAACCTTTATTTTAAGTACCTTTGTTACAGTGTAATTATACATTTAAAAGGGTTTGGTTTAGGGTTATTTACTTGTAGTTATGCAAGTATATGTCAAGTCAAGTCAACCTAATTTATATAGCGCTTTTACCAATGCAGATTGTTTCAAAGCAGCTTCACAGTGTTAAACAGGAAAATAATGCAACATAATTTTATTCAGCCATGTTCTAGAGAAAACGGTGATGTCATCAGTTCGTTTCAATTATCATACAGTGGCAGTGTGGGCTTTAGATCAGTAATTAGATCAGTAATTTAGTTTATATGGTTAATTTAGTTTAATAATTAGATTTATTTGGATATTTAGTTGAAAAATGTAGTGTCCCCAACTGAGTACGCCAAGCCAGAGGCAACAGTGGCAAGGAAACCAAAACCCCATCAGGTGACCTAATGGAGAAAAATAAACCTGTAACATATGTAACAGAAACTAGAATAAAGTATTACAAAAGTGTACTCTGTAACACTTTATTTTACAGTGTCATTGTTACATACATGTACTTATTATAGTAAATTATGCATAATTACATGCAACAAACCCTAAACCAAACCCAGACCCTATAGTAAGTGCATGTAGTTACTAAATATTACTCAGTACTTAAATATATAATTACACTGTAACAATGACACCTTAAAATAAAGGTTAACCGTGTTCTCTTAAGTGGCCTTTGATTCTATTAATATCATACTATCTGCAAGTAAACAAAAGCACTTTAAACATACACTTGTGAGTATATACACTACAAGCGCACTTTCACTACAATTAAAGGATTAGTTGACTTCAGAATGAAAATTTTCTGATATTTTACTCACCCCCATCTCATCCAAGATGTTGATGTCTTTCTTTCTTCAGTCGAAAAGAAATTACGTTTTTTTGTAGGAAAACATTCCAGGATTTTTCTCCACATAATGGACTAAAATGGTAACCAAAGGTTGAAGGTCCAAATCAATGCAGTTTCAAAGGAAGGGCTTCAGAGGCTCTGCACGATCCCAGCCGAGGAATAGGGTTTTATCTAGCCAAACCATCTGACATTTTCAACAAAAATATATTTTTTTATACTTTTAAATTGCTCATCTTACTCTGCAACACACCACAGATTACGTAATTACGTCGGAAAGGTCACGCTAGACGTAGGCGGAAGTACCGACCAAGTGTTTACAAATCACACGTGCAAAGACTAATACAAACGCCCTTTAGCAAAAAAAAACCCCTCATTTTCTCCTCCAACTTCAAAATCGTCTGACATTGTTGTTTTACCTTTTTTTTTTGCTAAAGGATGTTTGTATTAGTCTTCGCACTGGGTCGGTACTTCCGCCTACGTCTAGCATGACCTTTCCAACGTGATTATGCAATCCTTGGCACGCTGCAGAGCAAGATGTGCAATTTAGGTTAAAAAGGTTTATTTTTATTTTTAATGACCGATGGTTTGGCTGGGATCGTGCAGAGCTTCTGAAGCCCTTCCTTTGAAACTGAATTGATTTGGACCGTCAACCATTGGTTGCCATTGAAGTCCATTATGTGGAGAAAAATCCTGGAATGTTTTCCTCAAAAAACTACATTTCTTTTCGACTGAAGAAAGAAAGACATGAACATCTTGGATGAGATGGGTGTGAGTAAATTATCAGGAAATTTTCATTTTGAAGTGAATCCTTTAAGGGCACTTCTTTTTCACGAGAGCTCTTTAAACGTTCTGATATGTGGAACATGCAGAAACACAAATGAGAATTTCTCGCATGAGCTTCTATGAAACCTGCTGATAGAGTCTGTACACCCCGTTTCTACTGTACACCAGAAAACCATATTTTTTGCCACTGCTTAAATACCAAGACAAGCTATAAATAGAGCCATAAATGCTGAATGTTTTATGCTCACAGGCTTCCTCAGAGTCTAATAACATAATGCTCTGAAATGCACAAGACACCTTTATGAATCCATATTTGTGTCGCACATGCAAGACTGCAATGATTTATTTCCTTTTCACTGTCGCTTTTATCGCTGCAACATGTTTGAGCCGTTTGCTGACACCTGCTAATGACTGTGTTTATGATTCACAGTCTAAACCACATGAAACATTAACATATTTATATATCCCCATGCCGTCTTCCTCTTGCCTTTAATAAACCTTTAAGCCACGTGATTACGAGTGTGATGGTGTGCTCTGAACTGTGGTCCGCGTCGATCACAGGAACCGGGTTTGCACTCGCGGCCAGCGTCTAAAGATGAAGGCGACTGAGACCCACGTTTGATTGTGCGCGGGTGGGATCGATGCTGAGAGATCCCCTCCACACACACACACACACACACACACACACACACACACACACACACACACACACACACACACACACACACACACACACACACACACACACACACACACACACACACACACACACACACACACACACACACACACACACACACACACACACACACACACACACACACACACACACACACACACACACACACACACACTCTTAAGATGGAATAGTTAATGAGTTTATTTTTAGCACACTGTGCTATTTGCAAACTGTGCGTTCTTTCCCAGCGCAAGGAATTTTTTTTGGCCTTCCCTTCCCCACGTGAAGCTCAGGTCTCTGGTTTCGTGTTCCCATGGAAGCAGCCACCATCTTATTTCTCGCTGCTTTTTAGCCCGTGTCGACTTTGATGGTGTCAGCTGAAGAGTGTGTTTCCTCCGGTTGTATGAGTGAGGAGCGGCTGCTGGCATCATCTTCTGAAACTTATGCAGAAAATCTCAAGGTCAAATATACATTTATGAATAATTGGAAATGTATTATTGCAGAACTGCATCATGGCCGTTCACACGGAACACAATCTTTAAAAATACAAGAGCTTTTATTTTAATATTTTTAGTTATCATGTTCATCTTTTGTCATTTCATTATTAGTCAATTAGTTTTTTAATTTAGTATAGGTTTAGGAAAAGTAATATTTATTTGTTATTTTATTTAATGTTTATTTCAGTTAACAGAAATGCTTTTAATAGTTTAAAGGGATAGTTCACCCAAAAATGAAAAATTACGCCATGATTTACTCACCCTCAGGTCATCCGATCCTAGGTCTATATGACATTCTTCTTTCAGACAAACACAATCAGAGTTATATCAAAAAAATTCCTGGCTAATCCAAGCATTATAATGGCAGTGAATGGCAGCCCAAAATTTGAAGCTCATAAAAGTGCATCCATCCATTATAAAAGTGCTCCGCACGGCTCCGGGGGGTTAATAAAGGCCTTCTGAAGTAAACCAATGGGTTTGTGTAAGAAAAATATCCATATTTAACACATTGTAAAGTAAAATATCTAGCTTCCGGCGGACCACCTTCCGTATTCAACTCACGAAGAAAGTGTAACACTTCTCACTGTTCAAAACACTTAGCTACGCTCCGTCCAACGTCATCGTTGCACCAGTTGCGCTTTTTCTGTAAATTGAAGACAAAAAGTTGGACTGTCCATGCCTCGACGGGTCAGGGCTGTTTTGGCAGCAATAGGGGGACCAATACAACATTGGTCAAACGTGGTCATAATTTTATACCTGATCAGTGTATATCATATGTAAATAATTGTTACTTTATTGCAGTTATGTTATCAACCAACTTTGCATGTGGATGATACCACTAAAGACCATTTTGCAAGAATACAAACAAACAAGCAAGCTAATAAATCTCGTGAGGGATCATGCTCTGGGACCCCGCTAAACGGCTCACACTTCAAAACTACGCCCTTGTGTCCGCACAATTCGGCATGTTTGCGCTATCACAAAGGAAACAATTGGAACACAGAGCACGTACATTCGTTGTTCAATCCAAGCACAATTATGCATTATGATAACAAACTGTTTAATACATATGCGATAATATATTTGAATAATTACATTTTCGTAGGTTGAAATTTTGGCCACAGCTGTACTTAGTGGTTGACAATTAAAATAATATGTTTAATTTATATAGCGCCTTTCCATAACTTTACAACAAGGAAATGGTAACAACAATTAAATAATGCAAATACCAATATGGATTTTTCAGTGTCTGATGTTTTTTTTAATTTAATTTTTATTTTTATTGACACATAGCCTGTTTACACTAGTGTGTTTTAGTTTTAAAACTACACTACTCTAGTGTTTTCGATACTTTTGAAAATGTTGCAGACCCTGTTTTAGTTAGAAACTAAACAAACTAGTTGCGTTTCTATGTAAACGAACCAAAGCGGACATTTTTGAAAACGATGCCCATATTACGCTACTGGAACATGACAATTTGAGACCGGGGGTGCATTTCCCAAAAGCATTGTACACATAAGTTGATCGTAGAGACAATTGGTGGCTGTTGTTACAATGCTTTTGGTTCAACGGCTCTTTAACATACCAGCCTCGACTAGGCATGTGCCGGTATCAAATTTTCATGTTGCGGTTAATTGCTGAAGCTTTTATCACGGTATACGGTATTATCACGATATTGAAATAAGTTGCAAAAAAAGTGTTGTCATACTATAACAGGTTTAATAACTTTCTTATAACAAAAGAACCAAACATTTAAATACAATAAAGCAATAAACAAAAATGTATAAAGTAAACAAATATTTAAAACCAATTAAGTGCAAAAGAATTATAAAGAACAATAGGTAACGCTTTACAATAATGTCTCACCAGTTAATGCATTAACATTAACAAAGAATGAATAGCTACATTTTTACAGAAGTTATTCTTCTTTGATAATGTTAGTTTAAAAAAGCAACTGTTAGTGTAAGCTCAGGTTCATTAAATAATAGTTACAACTTTTGATTTTATTAATGTGTTATTAAATGCTGAAATGTACATTTAACTAAGATTAATACATGCTTTAGAAGTATTTTCCAGCAGCCATATCACCCTGTAGCCCAAGACTGGTTTCCCACTGAAGCTAAGCAGGGCTGAGCCTGGTCAGTACCTGTATGGGAGACCAACTGGGAAAACTATGTTGCTGCTGGTAGAGGTGTTAGTGAGGCCAGCAGGGGGCGCTCACCCTGTGGTCTGTGTGGGTCCTAACACCCCAGTATAGTGATGGGGACACTTTACTGTAACAAGCACCGTCCTTCGGATGAGACGTTAAACCGAGGTCCTGACTCTCTGTGGTCATTAAAAATCCCAGGATGCCCATCGATAAAGAGTAGGGGTAGTGGCCAAATTTGCCCATTGGCCCCTGTCCATCATGGCCTCCTAATCATCCCCATATATATACGATTGGCATCATCCATCAGTCTCCTCTCCACCAATCAGCTGGTGTGTGGTGGGCGTACTGGTGCAAAATGGCTGCCGTCGCATCATCCAGGTGGATGCTGCACATTGGTGGTGGTTGAGGAGATTCCCCCCTTCTATGTAAAGCGCTTTGAGTACCTTGAAAAGCGCTATATAAATGTAATAAATTATTATTTTCATTGTCAGTTTGTTAATAAATGAACTAATGTTAAATAATAGAGCCTTTATTGTAAAGTGTGTGACTGAACAACAGTCAGAACATATTCAAAATATCTAGGGCATGTAATTTAGTCTAATAATATAAAATGTTTAAGTTTGAAAATGAATAGCCTTAAGTCTTTTCACCATATCATTTTGTTTACAAGGGTTACCGGGGAAACGGCTGTTTCTGCTGCTCCATCAGCGCCCTCTGCTGTCAGAAAGTGAATGTGCACTTTAGCGTCTCCTTCACTAGTTCCGCCATGTGCTCGGCTCATGCACGGTCTGTTTACATCAGTGCACGTTCCTCTTCGACGTATTGTTCATTTTAAACGGTTGATGGGTAAAGTATTCTTAAAATGCATTCTAAAAATCGGAATAATTCGTAATAAATTATTATTCACGGTATTTTGAAGTGCCCACGATAACAATATTGTGCATGTTCATTATTGCGGTATATCGTATTACCGTTTATGTCTAGCCTCGACAACCGTGTAAACAATAATACGGAGACAGAACTGCATGCTTTGCTAAATTTGTGGTCCTTTTTTGCAGCCGGTGTGCAGTTGAAAGCTGTATCGTATAAGGCCCTGATCAGACAGAATGTGTTTTTGCAGCGAGAGGCGCCTTTTTAAAATTGTTTATGGGCGAAGGGCGCCTCAGGTTTTTGTAGGAGCACTCTAAGCGACTGAAGTTTAAAAAAAATCAACTCTGAGCTAGGCCTGTCGCTATTGGTCGATTCACTCGACTGTGTCAACGCTGTTTATTAGTCGATATGTGAAAGCAGGAGTGAGGACGTGTGTGTGAGCCCTACTTCCACCGTTCACTAAACAATGGTAGCAGAATTATTTGGTTTGAATGGTAAAAAATATGTAAAAATGCACGTCCTTGCGAGTAATCTGGTAAACGCAATGAGTTTTTAGGTTTTTTTTAACAATGATAAAACAATGAATAGGAAGTTCTGTCATATTATTCAATTACTTTTACTGTTTTTTGCCATGGTATCGATTCAGTATCGGTATTGAGGTATTTTAGTCTGGTATCTGTCATAATTTAGTCATAACTTTGGTATCGTGACACTATTCTATATAAAAAGTATTTGCTGATATTCTCTTTTTTTTGTTATGTTGGTTTACATATTTGTACCTTTTTACATTTTGTCAAGGGCCTGTTTACATGTACAGTAAACTTACTTACACTACTGAAGGCCAACGTTGCAAGTTAAATTAAATGTTTTTAAGTAAAATTGTTGAAAATGATTGTGATCAATTAGTCGATAGATTAATCGATATAAAAATAGTCGTTAGTGGCAGCCATACTCTGAGCAGAAAAGCGCCCGACCCAACGCCATTGCGTTCTTTTCCCATTGTCCAATCAAATGAATGGAGGTGGGCGTTCCGTTGCGGTGACAGATACCTAGATTAGACTGACAGCACAGCTGATTCAGGGGTTGCAGCTGATTCACTGCTCTTTTCTCTATCTAAAATGTCAACCAAAAAAGGCAGTGCGGTGTGCCTCGGATTTTCAAACCTGAAAAACACGTTCTGTCTGATCGGGCCTAATACTGCAGCTGCCTACATGCGCAAGAGGCGACTGTTTACACTTGTACACGCATGCCCACTGTGCATAAACGGTCATGTGACATGCGTTTTCGGTCGTGCAGTGTAGACAGATCGTTTCTGAAACACAATGGAAACGCCTGTGTAGACAAGGATCATTTTAATTTTAAAACACTGTTTTAAAACGGGGCCAAAACGCACTAGTTTAAATGGGGCCATAGTTATTGGCACATTGGTAGCTAATGTTTGTACTGTATCTAACTTTTTTTTTTATTGCTGTTTTGCTATTTGCATGTGGCTTGGCAAATTTAAGTTTCAGAGCATTGGTCACCATTGCGTTTTTCTCTGATGTGCCGGACAAATACACACGTGTCGCTTGCACGGTAATGGCTGGCTGAAAAGTGCTAATGGTGACACAAGCGGTCACAAAGAGAGGACAGCAGCTGGTGAATCTGAATCAGGGCATCACAGCTGGATCCACAAACCGTCTGAACAAACACACGCCGCAAAACCTTGAAAACAAGGCTTGTGCTGATCACGTTTGCCCAGCTGCCGCTGCCAGCTCTCTACTCGTTCCAAGAGTGTGTAGTCATGGCATGTGTTGATAAACCGGAGTGAGTATAGAGCGATCTCTCTGTCCAGTGCTGGATCACTGACATCTGTAGCAGATTAATGAAGCTTTTCTGGAACTCCTGTCTCCACAACTTCAGATGTCCCATGTCGATGTTTTTGACTAGATTGCATGCCATAAATGGCCCTTGCCCTTAGATTAATTTTATTACTTTACAAATTCTTAGCAGATGCATTTTGTTTTTATCAGTGTTTAATAAAGTACATCTTTTGGTAACACTTTAGAATACTGTTCCGTCATTAAAGGATTAGATCTCTTCAGTATGAAAATTTCCTGATAATTTACTCACCACCATCTCATCCAAGATGTTTATGTCTTTCTTTCTTTAGTCGAATAGAAAATACGTTTTTTGAGGAAAACATTCCAGGATTTTTCTTCACATAATGGTTTTCAATTGCAACTAAAATGTTGAAGGTCCAAATCAATGCAGTTTCAAAGCGCTTTGAAGAGACTCTGCACGATCACGGACGAGGAATAGGATTTTATCTAGCGAAACGGACATTTAAATTTTTTTTTTTACAAATTAATATACTTTTTAACCTAAATTGCTCAAATTGCAGCGGCACTAGTACCGTAGGCGAAAGTACCGCCCCAACCAAACGTGCAAGGATTAATACAAACAACCTTTACCAAAAAACACTCAATTTTCAACTTCAAAATCGTCCGACATTGTTGTTTTACCTTTTTTTTTGTTAAAGCTACACTGTGTAACTTTTTAGTTTATTCTTAGCTAAAAACACTTAGTTCTTTCAAAAATATATGTGCTCATTAATGTATATTTACTTCTTTCAAGTAATAAAGTATTCTCGTAAGTTTATAATATGCCATTGAAAATACATACGGGTAAGGGGTTCGAATGGGGGTCGCCATGTTGCCCCTCCATCTTGAAAGTACATTAGCCAAAGAGGGACATAACCGTAAATTCAAGCTTCGCCTTTCGCGTTTTAACACTCTGTAACGAGTAGGAAAATAGTGTGGCCCCTTTAAGAGCGTTCGCCCCGGTTGGAGCGCCTGCGTTTTGTGTGTGTGTGCACTGCGCCTCGAGCTCCCATGTGTGCGGATTATTTTCTGTCTTCTGTTGCTAACATTAATTTATTTTTGTTTTGTTGGGTAATGCTGTGGACGGAAGTGGAGTTTGTGCCGGACTCTTGTGGGGGGTTCCGCGGGGAATAAAGTGCGGGCTGTTTGATGTCAATCGCCTCCGTGTTTGCATCGACTCCAGTTGCGTTGAGCGAGCTATCCGTATTTTTCACCAGGACACACGCGTTACAACTCGATGGCGAATGTGAAGAGGGGGATTGCTGGATCGAACTGGAAGCCATGTTAATCTTGGACTAAATCGGCCACCGTAGGAGTTAAAACGAAATCGGAATTGGGAGGAAAAGAAACTAATATTTACTGGATGGTCATATACCCTTTCACCGCTAGATGGGGGAAAATATCACACAGTGTAGCTTTACAGGGCGTTTGTATTAGTCTTCGCATGTGCGCTTTGTAAATACGTGGACGGTACTTCCACATGATGAATGTGACATTTTCGACATGATTGCGCAATTACTGGTGAGCAGCGCACGATGAGCAATTTAGGTTTAAAAATATATTCTTTTTTTATTTATTTTTGAAAATGGCCGAGTGTATTCCTCGTCTGGGATTGTGCAGAGTCTCTGAAGCCCTTCAAAGCGCTTTGAAACTGCATTGATTTGGACCTTCAACAGTTTGGTTGCAATTGAAAACCATTATGTGAAGACAAATCCTGGAATGTTTTCCTCAAAAACCACTAATTATTTGGATCAGTATTCTGAAGTAAAAAAGAATACTGATCCAAATCATTAGTATTCGTTTAGAAGGATGTAGTAACACTTGAGTCAGACTCATTACTAGTGGGTTTCCATTACCTTCACTTTAGAACTAATTATACATTCTGCATCATTCACATTAATTATGAACCTGTTTATAGTAGTAGTTATTGATTAGCTAATAATAGTGAACTACCTCATTCAAATGAGCACCATTACGTACTAATTCATTAATCAGAGTTTCTTGTTAGTCAATAGTAGCTACTAGAATGTTAATATTGCATTTCTTCCTGTGTAAGTTATTCATTAATGATGGAACATTACTCTACAGTGTTACCCATCTTTCTAATAGTCTAATAGTTTCGCTGTTTTTTCATGTGTACTTAAACATGTTGTGAGGAAAGTGGATTCCCATGTCTAGTATACACTACCATTTAAACGTTTGGGGTTTCTAAAAGAAGGCTCTCAACAAAGCTGCATTTATTTGATCAAAAACACAGTAAAACAGTGAAATATTACTAAAACAGCTGCTTTCTATGTGAATATATAGTAAAGTGTAATTTATTCCTGTGATCAAAGCTGAATTTTCAGCATCATTACTCCAGCCTTCAATGTCCCATGATCCTTCAGAAATCATTAAAATATGATGATCTGATGCTCAAGAAACATTTATGATTATTATCAATGTTGGATTTTTGTGGAAATCATCATACAAGAAAAGGTCTTATGTAAACACCTTAGAAATGCATCTGGTTGGGTTTAGATGAACCGATTCCACCCTGAGTATCCAGGGCTTCAGCGATCATTTGTTGAGTGTGTTTTGCAGGCATGCAGTAGTGCAGATCTGTAGCTCTGAATGTAGATGTGGTGTGAGTGCAGAAAGGCTTTATGTAAGTGTGTCGAACAGCCTGCGCTGTGAGTCAGCAGGGTAATTGGAGACTGTGGGTGACATGAGGGCCCAATCTTACTTGGAGAGATGGATTGCTCATTTTCCATTCGTGGGCACGGGATGTAAAGCCTTTTTTCTGATGGAGCGAAGAGAACTGATATCGGGGACTGAGACGCTCCAGGAGCGATGCGTTAATATTCACACTCATCTCAAAGGCCGCTGGTTGGGAGGCGCGGGACTGATGAGGCCGTCATCGCCACTCGGGTCCACACTGAAAAAAATGACACCTTTTAAAAATGTATGGCCAAGTATGATAACCCATACTCAGAATTTGTCCTTTGCATTTAACCCATCCAAGTTATGCCGAGTTCACACTGCACAATTTTCAAACTCGTCAGATCACAGTTCTTTTCACACTGCATGAGTTTCTGGGCCAGCATTCAGTCGCTTCTGTGTTCACATTGCACGATGGATCGGCGACAGGAGGTTTCACATTGCATAGTCTCAGCCCACGGACCGTTGGCTGAACGTCTGATGCATATGGCACACTTTTCTGGAAACACTTCAGGAGTTTCAAAGTCGTCATCTGATTGGATGAATTCTATAGGATGTCCTCGAGACGTGTGTGTTGCGTTCTTTAATGGTCCACCTGGAAACAAATGCTGTGACGGAAGAGGTGTAAAGAGTACCTGAAAACCATAATTGAGTAAAAATACAGATTGCTTTCAGCGAAAATGACTCCATTGCAAGTTACAAGTCGCCAATTCCAATACAACTTGAGTATACATAAAAGTAACAGTACTTAAGTATTTTACTCATTCTAAATATAGGCTCAATGATGCACTAGTCCTCGACACCTGAGAGACCAGTGAAAATAAAAAAAATTGATTTGTAAGATGAGAAATCGTGTTTTTTTTTCTAAAATCTAAATAAAACTGAACACCTCAATTGCAATAAATCAAGGTCGACATGTTGGAAGACCCAACCTCGACCCATCTTCAAGGCTCTCTTTCTGCCATGCCAAATTACGCATGCAGTAGCATATGCTTACTTTTCTGTTGAAATTAACAGTGGTTTGTGAATGTAGATGCTTAAAAAACAAATAATTTATGGGAGTATTCATGCTGGGCTATTCGACACATAGAGCCCTATCATACACCCGGCGCAATGTGACGGCAGGCGCAACACAAGTGTTTTTTTGCTAGTTTCAGACGCAGTTCTCATTTTCACGTCCAGCTCAACGTTGTTTAAATATCAAATGCACTGGGGCATCTGTTCGCCCATGGGCGTCTGGTCTAAAAACCAGGTGTGTTCAGGAGCATTGTTGGAGGATTGCTATTTTGACGAAGTGAAAACGACTGCGCCATTGACCAAAACAAACCTGCTCTAAAGTCAATAGCGCTGTATTTTTTGTGTTGTTTAAAGGGTGTGTTAGTAATATGAGCCTATAGGCAGTGCACAACGCGCATACACTCTGCTTATTACACACACAGGGACGCATCAACACACACACACGTTTACATATAAAAAATAAAAGGATTCCTCTCTGGATAAGCGTTCAGTCTTTCTGCTCACATGTAAATAGTGAATATGCCATGGTGTGAGCGCAACTGGCTTTTAAAGGGAATGGGAGATGAGACTGATTGGTTTATTGCACGTTACGCCCAAAACACAACCTTGACTCATTAAGAGACAAGGTACAACCCTTTTGGACCATGAGCCTGGTGCACAGATGTTTTTTTCCGTTGTTAAACTAGCAAAAGTGGATTCGGACACGCCCTAAGTGCACCTGCGCCATGAGCTTCAGACCATGAGCTCAGATTGCTAAAATAGGGCCCATAACTATTTAATTTAATTTCAGTTTCATAGACATACTGAAAAAAATCTATGTATACTATTACACTATTTTGCAGGGGGAGTGGGACAAAACATGAATATTGGTAAAAAAAAATTGCGGGAACGAGCAGGAGCAGGACAGAATATGGCAGTTGCTTCAATGCATTTAGGGGTGTGGTCCTGGTCAAGACAATCTCCTGAACTCCAAACTGAATGTCAGAATGGGAAAGAAAGGTGATTTAAGCAATTTTGAGCGTGGCATGGTTGTTGGTGCCAGACGGGCCGGTCTGAGTATTTCACAATCTGCTCAGTTACTGGGATTTTCACGCACAACCATTTCTAGAGTTTACAAAGAATGGTGTGAAAAGGGAAAAACATCCAGTATGCGGCAATCCTGTGGGCGAAAAGGCCTTGTTGATGCTAGAGGTCAGAGGAGAATGGGCCGACTGGTTCAAGCTGATAGAAGAGCAACTTTGACTGAAATAACTACTCGTTACAACCGAGGTATGCAGCAAAGCATTTGTGAAGCCACAACACGCACAACCTTGAGGCAGATGGGCTACAACAGCAGTAGACCCCACCCGGGTACCACTCATCTCCACTACAAATAGGAAAAAGAGGCTACAATTTGCACAAGCTTACCAAAATTGGACAGTTGAAGACTGGAAAAATGTTGCCTGGTCTGATGAGTCTCGATTTCTGTTGAGACATTCAGATGGTAGAGTCAGAATTTGGCGTAAACAGAATGAGAACATGGATCCATCATGCCTTGTTACCACTGTGCAGGCTGGTGGTGGTGGTGTAATGGTGTGGGGGATGTTTTCTTGGCACACTTTAGGCCCCTTAGAGCTAATTGGGCATGGTTTAAATGCCACGGCCTACCGGAGCATTGTTTCTGACCATGTCCATCCCTTTATGACCACCATGTACCCATCCTCTGATGGCTACTTCCAGCAGGATAATGCACCATGTCATAAAGCTCGAATCATTTCAAATTGGTTTCTTGAACATGACAATGAGTTCATAGTACTAAAATGGCCCCCACAGTCACCAGATCTCAAGCCAATAGAGCATCTTTGGGATGTGGTGGAACGGGAGCTTTGTGCCCTGGATGTGCATCCCACAAATCTCCATCAACTGCAAGATGCTATCCAATCAATATTGGCCAACATTTCTAAAGAATGCTTTCAGCACCTTGTTGAATCAATGCCACGTAGAATTAAGGCAGTTCTGAAGGTGAAAGGGGGTCAAACACAGTATTAGTATGGTGTTCCTAATAATCCTTTAGGTGAGTGTATGTGGCCTTGATAAGAGATGATCGCTTCACCTATGACTGCTCATAATGTTTTGGCTCACACTGATATGGCTTTTTATAACTTCACATTGAACAAAAGTTAAATTAGCTATAATATAAAAATATTTTTTCTTGTTAGTCAATGTTTAATTTACCGACATGTTTCCTGGAAACGGTGTGCATGGGGTTTGAGATGCATTTTATCTTGTTTGGTGGGTGTGTCAAAAATGTCAGCCCAATCAGCAGCAACCACGTGGTATTAAAGAGACACTGATTAATGTAACACAAAAAATAATATACATATTTATGTATTTTGCTATTGTATTGTGGAGTGACACTTTCATAAACTTTTCTATACTCCTCTGATTATACAATGGTAAATATTACAATATCATAGCACAACAACAGTGATCAGACAACAATAATGATGAGCCTAATACTCACAATAAAAATAATATCATGTAGATCATAACACAGTCTCGGAGGTAAGAAGTGGATTATCCTTCACCTGAATTGTTTGTCTTTTCATCCTGAAATGCGAGGCAAATATTGAATCACAATAATTAGGAACCACAGTTTCCACAAATCCCTTGACTCGATTGGGATGTTCTCTTTTATTCTGGACGACAAGGGCAGTGACTGTAAAATTGAGCATATTTTACACATTCTGAGTGGAATTGTAAGTAAGCATAGTAAACACGTATTTATACAGATTTCATAAGGCTCTGAAAATTCTTCAAAAAGAACAGAAGGAATGGCCTTCTCAGCTGCCATAGTTGCAACTCGTGTCATCAGAACAGGGTGTTCAACGCACCACTGTTTCCGTTTTAAAAACGGTTTGCAACGCTTTGTCGGGGCTGAACACAACCCTGCACTGAGCATTGAGAAAGATCACGTGACCAAACGTTTGCAGAACATACTAAGAACTCTATAAAAACACCATAGTAAGCATCTGTGACAACTACCAACTGCCTAGCAACACCATAGCAACCACCCAGAATACCTTAGCAACTACCCAGAACACCCTAGCAACTGACTCGCAACCACCCAGAATACCTCCAGAAGGTTCTAAGGGGTCCCCAGAAATTTTCAGAGAATAAAAAGACAAAGTAAAAATGGTTAAGGTCTATCGAACATTCTAACTCTTTAATTTCTAAATGTGTCTCTCCTTTTTTGCCATATACACTTTCCAGAATTGTTTATATTTGCTTTCTATCTTTCTCACTGTAGTCCCCTTCATCTTGCTCACTGGGGTTCTTAACGCAGTACATAAGCTGCTTACATACATTTATTGTGAAAGTCGCTTTTTCAAATAATTTTTATTTGAAAATGTTCTTCTTCAGGTTTAAACATCCAACATTAAGTATAGTCAATTTAAGTTTGGAAACAATATGTTGTAAGTATAATGTCACACTTACTATTTAACAGTTTAAATGTTTTTCATACATAAAAATACATGGATTTTAGGAAGGGGGTCCCTCATAAAAGGTTCATCAATATTTGGGAGTCCTTGGCATCATAAAGTTTGAAAAGGCCAGCCCTAGTAAACGGTTGGTTTCCCTCTAACAGTAGCCTGGCGCCGCCCTCCTACATACTTTTCATTTTCCTTCAGTACTCCGTCTGGGACTGCTGTATATTCTTAGGTTTTCTCCAAACAAATTTTTACCGGTCCAATCAGCGAACAGAGGGAGTGGCTGGGAACGATGACGTTGATGCCGTGCGCTAGTTTGAGTTGTAGTTCAGTAATGACGGCAGCGGAGACAGATGCAAGCAAAGTCATTCATTCCATGGTGGCACCGCTGCTGAATATCCAGAAGTTAAAGCCGAGAAAGAACAATCTTTGCTGAGTTTTGTTGGTGGTCATGATGTTGTGGCCCTCCTACCCACAGGGATCGGGAAAAGTTTAATTTTCCAGCTCGCTCCGTTAGTGGTGAAGGAGTTGGCTCAAGCCCTGTTCGAACGGTAATTGTTTCTCGTGGCTAGTGTGTGATTTTATTGCCGTCTGTCTCCCACCACCCGCGTAAAAATCCCTGGCCGAATTACCTACTGTTTTAGACAAACACCAATGTCGTGTGGTAATTTAATTGCTGTCCGAATCCACATCTCTGAGTTT
Organism: Romanogobio albipinnatus; assembly: GCA_023566225.1. NCBI lineage: Eukaryota > Metazoa > Chordata > Actinopteri > Cypriniformes > Gobionidae > Romanogobio > Romanogobio albipinnatus. The sequence continues at coordinate 41,393,466 of CM042254.1, forward strand.
TCAAGAATATATTACTTCAAAATTCACTGTTTATATCCCTTTTGACCACTGCAGAGCACCGTGCGGTGGTGCTTCGCTCTAATTTGGATGCATTTCTAGACTTGTATTTCTTTAAATGCTGGCAAGTATTTACAAGAGCAAAATATTTCATCATTTACATTTACATTTACATTTACGCATTTGGCAGACGCTTTTATCCAAAGCGACTTACATTGCATTCAAGGTACACATTTTACATTTTGTCATTTCTTGCTTTCCCTGGGAATCGAACCCATGACCTTGGTGTTGCTAGCGCCATGCTCTACTGTTTGAGCTACAGGAAAGCGACTTCACCACTCAAAAAATAAAAAGAAGAAAAGCACGTAAGCAAATGAATTGAATTGGGCCGTTATTTACGGCAGCATTTATTCTTATCATGCCAAGCATATTACATTTTATTTACAGCAATCATGTTACGGACCACGTGAGCAACACGTTCCACAAAACTCTCCCCTCCACTGTGAATAAATCACAATCTGAATGCACAAGTTTTAGGTTTTATCACTGAGGTGGCGTGCACAATCTGCACAGTTATTTTTACGTATTTCCATGTGAGAAACAGAGGCGAACGACCAAACGTTAGTGATTGGTTATGGCAGATCCAATAGTTTTAAACTTCAACAGAGTACCCGCCTTCAAGGACAAATGAAATCTACGAGAGTCTGGTAAGACCAGGCTACTCTGACAGTACAGTCATGGTCATGGAATGAAATTGTCTAGCTATGACGTCTTGTTTCACAGGAGTATAAATATGAGGAAACACAAAGGCCAAATTCCCTTAATCATCATCACAATGAATAAAACCACAGAATATAGTTATGATGTGCAGCACAAGATTGTTGAGCTTCACACGACAGAAAGTGGCTGTAAGAAAATAGCTAAATCATTGAAAATCCCCATTTCCACCATCAGGGCAATAATTAAGAAGTTCCAATCAACTGCAGATGTTATGAATCTGCCTGAAAGAGGATGTGTGTCTATATTGTCTTAATGCCCAGCGAGGTGGAAATGTTGCGTGGCCAAAGACTCTCCAAGGATCAGAGATGGAGAATTGCAGAGATTAGTTGAGTCTTGGGGTCAGAAAACAAAACAAAAAAAATCAAACAACCCCTACATCGCCACATGTTGTTGTTTGGGAGGGTTTCGAGAAAAATCCTTCTTGCTCGTCCAAAAACAAACTCCAGCATATTCAGTTGTCAGACACGACTTGAAATTAAAAAGAGACTGGATTCTATGGTCAGATGAAAGTATAAAAATAGCTTTTTGACAGCAAACCCACCAGATAGCGCTGGATCTTTAATGTTGTGGGCCAACATTTAATGTTTTTTTTTTTGCTGGAGGTCCTGGACATCTTGTTCAGATACATGGTATCATGGATTCTAGCAAATACCCACAGATAAAAATAATCTAAACCTGATGATCTCTGCTAGAAATCTTATAATAGGCTGTGGTTCGATCTTCCATCATAACAATGACCCAAAACAAACATCAAAATCAACACACAAATGTGTCACTGAGGACAAAATGAAGCTTCTGCCATGACCATCCTAGTTTCCTGACCTGAACCCTATAAGAAAAGGGCTGAACTGAAGAGAAGAAGCACCAACATGGAGCTGGGAATCTGAAGGATCTGGAGAGATTCTGTATGGAGGAATGGTCTCTGATCTCTTGTCAGGTGTTCTCCAAACTCACCAGGCATTATAGAACAAGGCTCAGAGCTGTTATCTCAAAAGGAGGTTGCAAATAGTATATAATAAAAGGGTGCCAATAATTATGGAGAAAAGCATTAATTGCATAATGTGATTTACCCCCCCACTTTCAATTCTTTTACTGCAATGAAAAATTAGATTAGATTTTTGTGATTTAAAAAAAAAGATTTATTTTTACAGCCATATTTGATCATATTTACCAGGGGTGCCAATAATTCTGACTAACTGTATGTTTTACAAGAACATACTATTTCAGTTTTTCTACATACAAAGTTCACATTTAGTTAATTGCGTTACTTGCCATTTCTTTGTACTTATTTGTGAAAATGATAAATCCTACACATTATTTGTTCAGTGCACACTGTGTTTTCTGAGTGGAATTGTAACATTTGTATTTGTGTTGTTGTTTTTTTTCACAGGTCTGTCTGGAGATGCCACAGATCTAGATAAAAGAAAAGAAGTCTTCGGGCAAAATATTATACCTCCAAAGAAGCCAAAAACTTTTTTACAGTTAGTGTGGGAAGCGTTACAAGATGTGACCCTCATTATCCTCGAAATTGCAGCCCTGATCTCTCTGGGTCTGTCCTTTTATCAGCCGCCTGGAGAGGGCAGCGAGTGTGAGTATCTGCCCGTCATTACAACTTTTAGCTCTATAGGCCTCACTTCCCTTTGAAGTGAGCTGTTGTTTCCTGTCGCTGTCTCATATTCCTTGTATATTACTGGAAAACCATCTGCTGATGTAATAAATGTAACCAAGATGCTCAGGTTGTTGTTAAAGGCAGTTCCGCCTTTATCGCCGGCTCTGGTTAAAGTTCTGGTTAAAGATCTGGTCATCCATCCTGTCCCAAACCTCTATGACTGTATTTGTTCTGTTGAACACAGAAGAAAACATTCAAAAAAAGGTCACATTGTTTTTCTTCCATACAGTGGAAGATTTTGACCTTTTAAGTATGTAGAAACCTTCTTAAAAGTATTATCTTTGATATTCAAATTTGGGTTGGAACGACCTGAGAGTGAGCAATAATAATTTATTTTGAATTTAAACTGCCACCTTGATGTAAAGATTAGTTAATATTAACAAATATTAGCACAGAAAAGTAACGGGTAACGATTTGAAGGTCATATCACGCATAATTTGAATTTTATATCTCTCAATTCTGACTTTATATCTCACAATTCTGACTTTATATCTCACAATTCTGACTTTATATCTCTCAATTCTGACTTTATATCTCACAATTCTGACTTTATATCACACAATTCTGACTTTATATCTCTCAATTCTGACTTTATATCTCTCAATAATGACTTTATATCTCACAATTCTGACTTTATATCTCTCAATTCTGACTTTATATCTCACAATTCTGACTTTATCACACAATTCTGACTTTATATCTCACAATTCTGACTTTATATCAAACAATTCTGACTTTATATCTCTCAATTCTGACTTTATATCTCTCAATTCTGACTTTATATCTCACAATTCTGACTTTATCACACAATTCTGACTTTATATCTCACAATTCTGACTTTATATCAAACAATTCTGACTTTATATCTCACAATTCTGGCTTTATATCTCACAATTCTGACTTTATATCTCTCAATCTGACTTTATATCTCTAAATTCTGACTTTATATCTCACAATTCTGACTTTATATCTCTCAATTCTGACTTTATGTCTCTCAATTCTGACTTTATCACACAATTCTGACTTTATATCTCACAATTCTGACTTTATATCTCTCAATTCTGACTTTATATCTCACAATTCTGACTTTATATCTCTCAATTCTGACTTTATATCTCACAATTCTGACTTTATATCTCTCAATTCTGACTTTATATCAAACAATTCTGACTTTATATCTCACAATTCTGGCTTTATATCTCACAATTCTGACTTTATATCTCTCAATCTGACTTTATATCTCTAAATTCTGACTTTATATCTCACAATTCTGACTTTATATCTCTCAATTCTGACTTTATGTCTCTCAATTCTGACTTTATCACACAATTCTGACTTTATATCTCACAATTCTGACTTTATATCTCTCAATTCTGACTTTATATCTCTCAATTCTGACTTTATATCTCTCAATTCTGACTTTATATCTCTCAATTCTGACTTTATATCTCACAATTCTGACTTTATATCTCTCAATTCTGACTATATATATCAATTCTGACTTTATATCTCACAATTCAGACTTTATGTCTCTCAATTCTGACTTTATCACACAATTCTGACTTTATATCACACAATTCTGACTTTATAGCTCTCAATTCTGACTTTATATCTCTCAATTCTGACTTTATATCTCTCAATTCTGACTTTATATCTCTCAATTCTGACTTTATATCTCACAATTCTGACTTTATATCTCTCAATTCTGACTTTATATCTCTCAATTCTGACTTTATATCTCACAATTCTGACTTTATATCTCACAATTCTGACTTTATATCAAACAATTCTGACTTTATATCAAACAATTCTGACTTTATATCTCACAATTCTGACTTTATATCACACAATTCTGACTTTATATCTCACAATTCTGACTTTATATCTCACAATTCTGACTTTATATCTCACAATTCTGACTTTATATCTCTCAATTCTGACTTTATATCTCACAATTCTGACTTTATATCTCACAATTCTGACTTTATATCTCACAATTCTGACTTTATATCTCTCAATTCTGACTTTATATCAAACAATTCTGACTTTATATCAAACAATTCTGACTTTATATCACACAATTCTGACTTTATCACACAATTCGGACTTTATATCTCTCAATTCTGACTTTATATCTCTCAATTCTGACTTTATCACACAATTCTGACTTTATATCTCTCAATTCTGACTTTATATCACACAATTCTGACTTTATCACACAATTCGGACTTTATATCTCTCAATCTGACTTTATATATCACACAATTCTGACTTTATATCTCTCAATTCTGACTTTATCACACAATTCTGACTTTATATCTCTCAATTCAGACTTTATCACACAATTCTGACTTTATATCTCTCAATCTGACTTTATATCTCTAAATTCTGACTTTATATCTCACAATTCTGACTTTATATCTCTCAATTCTGACTTTATATCTCTCAATTCTGACTTTATATCTCTCAATTCTGACTTTATATCTCACAATTCTGACTTTATATCTCTCAATTCTGACTATATATATCAATTCTGACTTTATATCTCACAATTCTGACTTTATCACACAATTCTGACTTTATATCTCTCAATCTGACTTTATATATCACACAATTCGGACTTTATATCTCTCAATCTGACTTTATATCTCTAAATTCTGACTTTATATCTCACAATTCTGACTTTATATCTCTCAATTCTGACTTTATATCTCTCAATTCTGACTTTATATCTCACAATTCTGACTTTATATCTCTCAATTCTGACTATATATATCAATTCTGACTTTATATCTCTCAATTCTGACTTTATATCTCTCAATTCTGACTTTAAATCTCACAATTCTGACTTTATCACACAATTCTGACTTTATATCTCTCAATCTGACTTTATATCTCTAAATTCTGACTTTATATCTCACAATTCTGACTTTATATCTCTCAATTCTGACTTTATATCTCTCAATTCTGACTTTATATCTCACAATTCTGACTTTATATCTCTCAATTCTGACTATATATATCAATTCTGACTTTATATCTCACAATTCTGACTTTATCACACAATTCTGACTTTATATCTCTCAATCTGACTTTATATCTCACAATTCTGACTTTATCACACAATTCTGACTTTATATCTCACAATTCTGACTTTATATATCTCACAATTCAGACTTTATATCTCTCAATCTGACTTTATATCTCTAAATTCTGACTTTATATCTCACAATTCTGACTTTATATCTCTCAATTCTGACTTTATATCTCACAATTCTGACTTTATATCTCTCAATTCTGACTTTATATCTCTCAATTCTGACTTTATATCTCACAATTCTGACTTTATATCTCACAATTCTGACTTTATATCAAACAATTCTGACTTTATATCAAACAATTCTGACTTTATATCTCACAATTCTGACTTTATATCACACAATTCTGACTTTATATCTCACAATAATGACTTTATATCTCACAATTCTGACTTTATATCTCTCAATTCTGACTTTATATCTCACAATTCTGACTTTATCACACAATTCTGACTTTATATCTCACAATTCTGACTTTATATCAAACAATTCTGACTTTATATCTCACAATTCTGGCTTTATATCTCACATTTCTGACTTTATATCTCTCAATCTGACTTTATATATCACACAATTCGGACTTTATATCTCTCAATCTGACTTTATATCTCTAAATTCTGACTTTATATCTCACAATTCTGACTTTATATCTCTCAATTCTGACTTTATGTCTCTCAATTCTGACTTTATCACACAATTCTGACTTTATATCTCACAATTCTGACTTTATATCTCACAATTCTGACTTTATATCTCTCAATTCTGACTTTATATCTCTCAATTCTGACTTTATATCTCACAATTCTGACTTTATATCTCACAATTCAGACTTTATGTCTCTCAATTCTGACTTTATCACACAATTCTGACTTTATATCACACAATTCTGACTTTATAGCTCTCAATTCTGACTTTATATCTCTCAATTCTGACTTTATATCTCTCAATTCTGACTTTATATCTCTCAATTCTGACTTTATATCTCACAATTCTGACTTTATATCTCTCAATTCTGACTTTATATCTCTCAATTCTGACTTTATATCAAACAATTCTGACTTTATATCTCACAATTCTGACTTTATATCACACAATTCTGACTTTATATCTCACAATTCTGACTTTATATCTCACAATTCTGACTTTATATCTCACAATTCTGACTTTATATCTCTCAATTCTGACTTTATATCTCACAATTCTGACTTTATATCTCACAATTCTGACTTTATATCTCACAATTCTGACTTTATATCTCTCAATTCTGACTTTATATCAAACAATTCTGACTTTATATCAAACAATTCTGACTTTATATCACACAATTCTGACTTTATCACACAATTCGGACTTTATATCTCTCAATTCTGACTTTATATCTCTCAATTCTGACTTTATCACACAATTCTGACTTTATATCTCTCAATTCTGACTTTATATCACACAATTCTGACTTTATCACACAATTCGGACTTTATATCTCTCAATCTGACTTTATATATCACACAATTCTGACTTTATATCTCTCAATTCTGACTTTATCACACAATTCTGACTTTATATCTCTCAATTCAGACTTTATCACACAATTCTGACTTTATATCTCTCAATCTGACTTTATATCTCTAAATTCTGACTTTATATCTCACAATTCTGACTTTATATCTCTCAATTCTGACTTTATATCTCTCAATTCTGACTTTATATCTCTCAATTCTGACTTTATATCTCACAATTCTGACTTTATATCTCTCAATTCTGACTATATATATCAATTCTGACTTTATATCTCACAATTCTGACTTTATCACACAATTCTGACTTTATATCTCTCAATCTGACTTTATATATCACACAATTCGGACTTTATATCTCTCAATCTGACTTTATATCTCTAAATTCTGACTATATATCTCTCAATTCTGACTTTATATCTCACAATTCTGACTTTATATCTCTCAATTCTGACTATATATATCAATTCTGACTTTATATCTCACAATTCTGACTTTATCACACAATTCTGACTTTATATCTCTCAATCTGACTTTATATATCACACAATTCGGACTTTATATCTCTCAATCTGACTTTATATCTCTAAATTCTGACTATATATCTCACAATTCTGACTTTATATCTCTCAATTCTGACTTTATATCTCTCAATTCTGACTTTATATCTCACAATTCTGACTTTATATCTCTCAATTCTGACTATATATATCAATTCTGACTTTATATCTCTCAATTCTGACTTTATATCTCTCAATTCTGACTTTAAATCTCACAATTCTGACTTTATCACACAATTCTGACTTTATATCTCTCAATCTGACTTTATATCTCTAAATTCTGACTTTATATCTCACAATTCTGACTTTATATCTCTCAATTCTGACTTTATATCTCTCAATTCTGACTTTATATCTCTCAATTCTGACTTTATATCTCACAATTCTGACTTTATATCTCTCAATTCTGACTATATATATCAATTCTGACTTTATATCTCACAATTCTGACTTTATCACACAATTCTGACTTTATATCTCTCAATCTGACTTTATATATCTCACAATTCGGACTTTATATCTCTCAATCTGACTTTATATCTCTAAATTCTGACTTTATATCTCACAATTCTGACTTTATATCTCTCAATTCTGACTTTATATCTCTCAATTCTGACTTTATATCTCACAATTCTGACTTTATATCTCTCAATTCTGACTATATATATCAATTCTGACTTTATATCTCTCAATTCTGACTTTATATCTCTCAATTCTGACTTTAAATCTCACAATTCTGACTTTATATCTCTCAATTCTGACTATATATATCAATTCTGACTTTATATCTCTCAATAATGACTTTATATCACACAATTCGGATTTTATATATCACAATTCTGACTTTATAACTCACAATTCTGACTTAATATATCACAATTCTGACTATATATATCAATTCTGACTTTATATCTCACAATTCAGACTTTATGTCTCTCAATTCTGACTTTATATCACACAATTCTGACTTTTTATCTCTCAATTCTGACTTTATCACACAATTCTGACTTTATATCTCTCAATTCTGACTTTATATCACACAATTCTGACTTTATCACACAATTCTGACTTTATATCACACAATTCTGACTTTATATTTCTCAATTCTGACTTTATCACACAATTCTGACTTTATATCTCTCAATTCGGACTTTATATCTCTCAATCTGACTTTATATCTCTCAATTCTGACTTTATATCTCTCAATTCTGACTTTATCACACAATTCTGACTTTATCACACAATTCGGACTTTATATCTCACAATTCTGACTTTATATCACACAATTCTGACTTTATATCTCTCAATTCTGACTTTATCACACAATTCTGACTTTATCACACAATTCTAACTTTATATCTCTCACTTCTGACTTTATCACACAATTCAGACTTTATATCTCTCAATTCTGACTTTATCACACAATTCTGACTTTATATCTCTCAATTCTGACTTTATATCTCTCAATTCTGACTTTATATCTCTCAATTCTGACTTTATATCACACAATTCTGACTTTATATCTCTCAATTCTGACTTTATCACACAATTCTGACTTTATATCTCACAATTCTGACTATATATTTTACACAATTATGACTTTATATATCACAATTCAGACTTTATATCTCACAATTCTGACTTAATATCTCACAATTCTGACTTTATCACACAATTCTGACTTTATATCTCTCAATCTGACTTTATATATCACACAATTCTGACTTTATATCTCACAATTTTGACTTAATATATCACACAATTTCGGACTTTATATCTCTCAATCTGACTTTATATCTCTCAATTCTGACTTTATCACACAATTCTGACTTTATATCTCTCAATTCTGACTTTATATCTCTCAATTCTGACTTTATATCTCTCAATTCTGACTTTATATCTCACAATTCTGACTTTATATCTCTCAATTCTGACTATATATATCAATTCTGACTTTATATCTCTCAATAATGACTTTATATCACACAATTCTGACTTTATATCTCTCAATAATGACTTTATATCACACAATTCGGATTTTATATATCACAATTCTGACTTTATAACTCACAATTCTGACTTTATATATCACAATTCTGACTTTATATCTCTCAATTCTGACTATATATATCAATTCTGACTTTATATCTCACAATTCAGACTTTATGTCTCTCAATTCTGACTTTACATCACACAATTCTGACTTTATATCTCTCAATTCTGACTTTATCACACAATTCTGACTTTATATCACACAATTCTGACTTTATATCTCTCAATTCTGACTTTATCACACAATTCTGACTTTATCTCTCAATTCTGATTTTATATATCACAATTCTGATTTTATATATCACAATTCTGACTTTATATCTCACAATTCTGACTTTATATCTCTCAATTCTGACTTTATATCTCTCAATTCGGACTTTATATCTCTCAATAATGACTTTATATCACACAATTCGGACTTTATATCTCACAATTCTGACTTAATATCTCTCAATTCTGACTTTAGATCTCTCAATTCGGACTTTATATCTCTCAATAATGACTTTATATCACACAATTCGGACTTTATATCTCACAATTCTGACTTTATATCTCACAATTCTGACTTTATATCTCTCAATTCTGACTTTATATCTCTCAATTCGGACTTTATATCTCTCAATAATGACTTTATATCACACAATTCGGACTTTATATCTCACAATTCTGACTTTATATCTCACAATTCTGACTTTATATCTCTCAATTCAGACTTTATATCTCACAATTCTGACTTTATCACACAATTCTGATTTTATATCTCTCAATTCTGACTTTATATCTCTCAATTCTGACTTTATATCTCTCAATTCTGACTTTACATCACACAATTCTGACTTTATAGCTCTCAAATCTGACTATATCTCACAATTCAGACTTTATATCTCACAATTCTGACTTTATCACACAATTCTGATTTTATATCTCTCAATTCTGACTTTATATCTCTCAATTCTGACTTTATATCTCTCAATTCTGACTTTATATCACACAATTCTGACTTTATAGCTCTCAAATCTGACTATATCTCACAATTCTGACTTTATATCTCACAATTCCGACTTTATATCTCACAATTCTGACTTTATCACACAATTCTGACTTTATATCTCTCAATTCTGACTTTATATCTCTCAATTCCGACTTTATATCTCACAATTCTGACTTTATATCAAACAATTCTGACTTTATATCTCTCAATTCTGACTTTATATCTCTCAATTCCGACTTTATATCACACAATTCTGACTTTATATCTCTCAATTCTGACTTTATATCTCACAATTCTGACTTTATATCTCTCAATTCTGACTTTATATCAAACAATTCTGACTTTATATCTCACAATTCTGACTTTATATCTCTCAATTCTGACTTTATATCAAACAATTCTGACTTTATATCTCACAATTCTGACTTTATATCTCTCAATTCTGACTTTATATCTCTCAATTCTGACTTTATATCTCACAATTCTGACTTTATATCACACAATTCTGACTTTATATCTCTCAATTCTGACTTTATATCTCTCAATAATGACTTTATATCTCACAATTCTGACTTTATATCTCTCAATTCTGACTTTATATCTCACAATTCTGACTTTATCACACAATTCTGACTTTATATCTCTCAATTCTGACTTTATATCTCACAATTCTGACTTTATATCTCTCAATTCTGACTTTATATCTCACAATTCTGACTTTATCACACAATTCTGACTTTATATCTCTCAATTCTGACTTTATATCTCACAATTCTGACTTTATATCTCTCAATTCTGACTTTATATCTCACAATTCTGACTTTATCACACAATTCTGACTTTATATCTCTCAATTCTGACTTTATATCTCACAATTCTGACTTTACATCTCAATTCTGACTTTATCTCTCAATTCTGATTTTTTATATCACAATTCTGACTATATATATCAATTCTGACTTTATATCTCACAATTCAGACTTTATGTCTCTCAATTCTGACTTTATCACACAATTCTGACTTTATATCACACAATTCTGACTTTATATCTCTCAATTCTGACTTTATATCACACAATTCAGACTTTATATCTCTCAATTCTGACTTTATATCTCACAATTCAGACTTTATATCTCACAATTCAGACTTTATATCTCGCAATTTGAATGTAAACTCATTGTGAGATAAAAAGTTGCAATTATCTTTTAAAATGTTTTTTTTTCATATGCTTCGATGTGGAAATATAAAACAGATTATTTCAGAAGGATTTGAACGCCGCAGAAGTTTGATGTAACAAGACTGTTATATATTCACAGACACATCTTTGATTGTATTACACACAAACCAAACCTAGTGGTTTGCACTAAAATACTGCACAAAATGACTTTTAAACTGATGTCAAGGAGGATTTTAATGGATGTCCTTCTGGGTACAAAGTCTGGTGCTCATTGCGTCTTATTCTGTCTAATAACCAGGAAAGAGGCATTTGACTGACATGTAAAGTGACCGTCTGCAGTTAGTTTAGTTCTGGCAAGCTGTTTAGTAGGACTTCGTAGTATTGTTTGTTCATGTGGGAAAAAGGAGGCGGGAACCGGCGAACGTTTAACATCTTTAATAAAATAAATCAACAAAATAAAATAATCGGCGGCAGCCCCTTATGGACGACTGCCACCTATGTACAATACAAACATAAACAAAATACAACATAAAACTTCAGGCCTGGCCCTCTTTCGTCCTCCACTGATGTCGCTCCTCCTTATATGTCTCCGGGCTCCCTCATGAGAGGACTCAAGACCCAGTGTGACTCGCAGGTGGTGCTCATTCTCAATCACCCACCGGTCCCGCTCACTCCTCCCATGTCCCTCGCCAACCTCGCCAACCTCGCCAACCTCGCCAACCTCGCCACAGACTTACTTGACAGATATATATTTCAACACCACGGCAACTATCAACACTATCATAAAAATACTGTCTTAATTTTCAATTCTACTTCTTTTTTTGTAGCATTTCACACTGTACAAACTTCTTTTTGTCTTTTCAAGTGTGTTTGTCCATCTTTCTTTACAATAAATGACTTTTTGCATTGGTTTTTGCATGCCATGACATTCAGACATTTGTAAGTGTGGCTGAAGTATTCAAATACTATTTTAGGCCACTATGGGCCAGATTTACTAAACAGGGCAAATCATTTCTGAGAGAAATAGTGAAGGTGAATGCATATACGAACAAGTTCTCTGTTTAGGGTTAGAACAAATTCAACCAAAGCGCTCTTTGGTGACGTGGATGCTTATATTACTGTTGATCATCTGTCCATCATCGTATAAAGCTCGCCCTGACAATTTCATTAGTCCAAACAGCTACTGTTCGGCATTGTTGCTCCACAACGGATCAATTCCAGACCGAACTGCCCGACCTCAAATGTTGTGGGCAGGGCTAAGTTCGGCTGGCATCCAGGCTAGGAAACTCCTGCAAATACATACGCAATAAGATCAGCCGCTAATTTGTCGTTAGTAAAAAAATTATTTAAAGAAAAAGGGTAAAAAAAAGGTTTTGTGCTTACACAAACTGTTAATAAATCCAGCCATATGTGTATAAATTATTTACTGTGGTCTGTCTGAATACTCGATTCTGATTGGTTGGAAGGTGTGTGTGTAATACACAGGTAGTTCCGGTCAGTTTAATCACCGTTCAATTGCTTGGCTACTGAATTGTTACATTATATTCCTCAGCAATGAGGTGGTAACGTCGCTGTTTTTGAAGTAATTCAACTCACAGCTTCTTTATTAGTGGAGAGACGCTGAACAGACACAGGTAATTCACACACGCATCTCTCTCTAGATAAGTCATTCAAATAAATGCTTTAATTCATTCATGCAAATAAATATACTGCACGACTTTATCTTGGTCAGATTTAAAGGTGCAGTGTTTAGTATTAATGAGGATCAATTGATAGAAATGCAATATAATATACATAACTATGTTTTCAGTGGTGTACACTCTAAAAAATGCTGGGACTAACCCAGCAATTGGGTTGTTTTAACCCAGCAATTGGGTTGTTTTAAGCAAACATTTAACCTAACCTTACATAATGTACCGTTATGTTTTTATAACCTTAGAATGAGGCAATTCGATCTACATAAACTGCAGGTCCCCTTACAGTGAAGTCGCCATTTTGCGCGCTATTTTTTCACAGTAGCCCTAAACAGACAAACTTCTCTTCAGATAGCTAGTCACTCTCTGCTGTCTCAGACGACGACATCTTTGTCCTGTCAGGCCACCGTAGCTTCTCTATGTGCTTCCAAAGAGAGGGGTGAGTGGTGGGTGCAATTCACAACCTCACCACTATATGCAGCTAAACTCTACACACTGCACCTTTAAAGCGGGATAATGCTAGATCTAATGAGCCGTAACTGACAAAAATAACACTTCTGGTCAAACATTGATAACAGCTTTAACTTGTCAATCCTGGCAAATGAGCATGGTATAAGCATGATAATCAACGGCTACCTGTGCATTAAACTGTTTGAATGCACTCCACTTCGTGTCGGGCAGTTCTTTGCCTACACATCGAGCATTAAAATCAGCGAAATCACAGCTAGCTGTGGATTATCTCTTGCATACTGATCACAGAATGACATATCCAAACATGTTTTCCTCGCTGGACCTCTCAAACTCCATCAGAGCTCGTCTTCAGCTCAGCATTTGTCTCAAAGTAAAGCGAGCATGACTCTGCATTCAGAGTGAGGGAATCCAGCGAACTAACGGTTTCCACGTCTCTCGAGTTAATGAAGTGTGCACTGGAAGAATAACCTTTAGGTGAAGGCCATACATCAAACCAGTGGGCCATAAAATGTGCAATGAAGACAAAGCCATTAAAGCAGCATAAAGAAGCTAAAAGAATGCTGAGCAAGTATTATCAATCACGATAATGCTCAAGGATTCAATTATGGAATGGAATGGAAAATGATCTTTTATCCCAGTCGAGATCTGAGCGAAATATTAACTCTTGCAATGTAAGACACTCATCATGTTCATGTAGTTCATGGACAGTCAAGCTGCTCTTCTAAAATCATAGCTTTATTACAAAAGCTTGTATTATGATTAGATTCTATGAGTATATGAATCTACCTGGCACAATATAATGAAACATAATAAATTAATATGCAGGAAGGATCTGCTTTGTCCAACATGGATCACAGCGGAATGCTATTTTGTCATATTTTAAGTCATATTGAATCTTGCATACAGGGTCAAGTGAGCTGAGTCTCATTCTAGTGAATCGGTTTGTTCATTCAAATGAACTTATTAAAAAAATGAGTTGACATATACCATGTGTTGACATTTTAGGTCTTCCTTATGTACATGTACCAAGTTCTACGTAAATAATAAATAATATTATGGTGTTTTATACACCGAATTATAACACTATGACCACCTTCCTAATATTGTGTTGGTCCCCCTTTTGCTGCCAAAACAGCCCTGACCCGTCGAGGCATGGACTTCACTAGACTCCTGAAGGTGTGCTGTCGTATCTAGCACCAAGATGTTAGCAGCAGATCCTTTAAGTCCTGTAAGTTGTGAGATGGGGGCTCCATGGATCAGACTTGTTTGTTCAGCACATCCCACAGATGCTCGATTGGATTGAGATCTGAGAACATTGCCCATTGCCAAAAGCATCACACTGCCACCGCCGGCTTGCCTTCTTCCCATAGTGCATCCTGGTGCCATGTGTTCCCCAGGTAAGCCACACACCCGACCATCCATGTGATGTAAAAGAAAACATGATTCATCAGACCAGGCCACCTTCTTCCATTGCTCCATGGTCCAGTTCTGATGCTCACATGCCCACTGTTGACGCTTTCGGCGGTGGACAGGGGTCAGCATGGGCACCTTGACTGGTCTGCGGCTATGCAGCCCCATACACAACAAACTGCGATGCACTGTGTATTCTGACACCTTTCTATCAGGACCAGCATTAACTTCTTGAGCAATTTGAGCTCCAGTAGCTCGTCTGGATCGGA
Organism: Romanogobio albipinnatus; assembly: GCA_023566225.1. Classification (NCBI taxonomy): domain Eukaryota; kingdom Metazoa; phylum Chordata; class Actinopteri; order Cypriniformes; family Gobionidae; genus Romanogobio; species Romanogobio albipinnatus. The sequence continues at coordinate 41,409,148 of CM042254.1, forward strand.
CCACACGGGCCAGTCTTCGCTCCCCACGTGCATCAATGAGCCTTGGCCGCCCATGACCCTGTCGCCGGTTCACCACTGTTCCCTCCTTGGAGCACTTTTGATAGATACCGACCACTGCAAACTGGGAACACCCCACAAGAGCTGCAGTTTTGGAGATGCTCTAGCCATCACAATTTGGCCCTTGTCAAACTCACTCAAATCCTTGCGTTTTCCCATTTTTCCTGCTTCTAACAAATCAACTTTGAGGACAAAATGTTCACTTGCTGCCTAATATATCCCACCCACTAACAGGTGATGTGATGAAGAGATAATCAGTGTTATTCACTTCTCCTGTCATAATGCTAGCCTGATCGGTGTATATTTATAATGAAATTGTTCCCTTAAAAAACCTTAATGTAGTTAACTAAAGGTCTGAAGCTTAATTACTTTCTAAGTAGCTTCCCCCATTCATTAATATGCAAATTGCACGTTAATATTCATAGTACACCTGCAGTGGACTTTCTAACAGTGCGGAAGTCGAGAAAAGCGTCTGCAGACGATGCATCCACACACCGGCGTCCACCCTGCCATTACATCTGAGATTTGTGACACTTCTTCTTGTTTTAATGGAGAATGGTGCTGTCGGTGTCTCTTATGGGAGATAAATTGTGCCGCTGCTCCGCGTGTCCAGACATCCCTGCCGTTCAGACTGAATTATGCCCTCCCAGATTTTCTGCCACATGCAAGATAAGCACAGGCTCCATACAGATCAATACAGGGAAAATCTCACTTTTCAGCCCAACCACCCGAAGCAGTAGATCTGGGCAGCTGAACATTTGAAGGATTTGTTGCTTGAAATACATCATGAAGGTAATTTATTCACATACTGCATTATTCACTCGCCCTCAGGCTGTTTTCCTTGCAACAAGTATAGGGAAACAAGTAAAAAAACCAACAACACACTTTCAGCACCTTGCTAAGGCGTTAACGCATGCAATTAATTTTAAGTCCTTAACATGTTAAAATAATTTAACACAATTAACACAAATAAATTACAGAAGTACATGAAACTGCGTCATTAACGTAATTTTCATCACGCAGTTAGATGATCTTAGAAGTCGGGAGTTTACTACAATCACACTGAGCATCTACAGCACCTGTAACCCTGGGAGGAGGACATTTCCATTCTAACTCTTTAACCCGATTCTGCTTCTCCGTTTGTGATCAGGCCTTTTAAAGCCGTTAAACTCTGGGAAAGTGCTCAGTGATCCAGTAATTTAATTCATTCAAACAGTCCAAAACAGCGCTCATGTAAAGAAGGCCAGGCTGATCACATCAGACATATCAGAGAGAATAGAGACTCACATTGGGTTTTTGCTAAATTGTTCGTTCCAGTGTGTGCTTTGCTTTAAAACACGAGCTCTGCCGTATTCTGCGATTGTTTCTGAAGAGCACAATTTTGGTGACGTACTTGAGTCGTACAGTAAGCGTGTGAGTGTCTGATGCACAAACAATAATCTGTGTGCGCGCTCTCGATCACTGATCGCACGCGGCATTCATGTACAGACACATTTCAATACATTCGCGTTGTTTCCACACACACTCAGGAAGGATAATGTTTGATTTGTGTACGTTGTTGTGATTAGTAATCGTAGGTTTTATGCAGTCAAAGCGGTTGATCTAGGAGTTTTTGGCATCTCCGTGTGGTCCTGTTCGGTATCGCAGCTTGACTCGTCTAAAATCTTGTTGTTGTTGCTCTGTACACATACTATACACTGTGAATTCTGTAAAGTTTTTTTATGTAATGTTTTTTTTTCATGGGTGCTTAGGCATGTATAGATTTATTATATATTAGAATTATATGGACTCCTTATATTTGGTTATTTGGTGTCATTTTGGGGTCTCCAATGATCCTTGAAGCTTGCAGAAAATACAGTTTTGTGAGAATCACCCTTCAATCTGATTGTTTACTTTGGATATAGCAAATTATGACAAAATTAATGTGTTTAATGAGATAAATGGCGTATGAATAATTTCATGATAAGTGTGCGATTAATCGCATTGAACAAGACAAAGTGTTATGACAATCTAGTAACGATAAGACTTTGGAGTATTAAAATACACAGTTTTGTTAGTACTGCATTAGACACGTTAACAGCACAAATATCGGCCCCACTTTATATTAGGTGGCCTTAAGTATTATGTACTTACATCAAAAAATAAGTACAATGTACTTACTGTGTTCAAATTGTATTGCAAAACACTTTTGCTGATATTGAAGTGGGATACGGGTAGAGTTAGGGACAGGTGTGGGGGTATGGGTAAGTTTAAGGGTAGGGTTAGGTGTAAGGGAAGTGTCAAATGTGTAATTACAAATGTAACAACAGAAATTAATTACAGATGTAATTACATGCAGGTATTTTTTTAAATGTAAGTACAATGTAAAAACATGTATGTACACAATAAGTGCATTGTATCAAATGATTAATTAAAATGTTAGTACATAGTAGTTAAGGCCACCTCATATAAAGTGGGTCCCAAATATCTAAACATTCTTAAATTAAGATACATTGGATACTGGAGAAGCAAAGTGACTTAATAAAGTTTTGTTTTTATTAAAAATGTGTTAAAATGAAGTTAGTTTGTGCTTAAAACAAGAACAAATATCTGGTTAAAATGCACATTTGTCCAAATCGACCCAATTTGCATAAAATAAAGTGTCTCCTGGGCAGTTTTGGTGGAGTGTCAGGAGTGTTGCGGCACTAGCTCTGGTGTTATCTAACACCGGCTGTCTGCACTTCAGCACCGCGGACAGCTCCCGACACACTCCGAATCAAGAGGTTTACTGCAGAGGAGCTCAATCACATGAAGGCATCTAGAGCCGCTGTACGGTCCATACTGCAGAGCTGATAATAGAGCTGATCTGAGAACCACCAACACTGGAGTTGTTTCTGGAATATTCATTAGTGGGTGTGGGCGCATTTAAAGGGACGTTCACCATCAATTCCACACCATTATGTTGTTCCAAGAGCAACTCTATGCAAGACAAAAGGAGATGTTTAGCAGAATATCAGAAAATCGCACATTTTGCTGAACCTCTCTTTTTGTGTTGTAGGGTTAATATAAAAATATGAATAACATTTTTGTTCATTGAAATACAGCTGTAATAAAATAAAATATAAATATTAGTTGAAAATGTTAAACTGAATGCAAATTAGAAATGTTGCCTTGTTAATAAACTGCATTAAGCTGAAGTCGGAGCACTACAATTATTAACTGGAACTAAATAAAAATTAAAATCAACTAAAACTAAAAGAAAAAAAATAATATAAATGAAGCTAATAAAATGACAAAAGCACATAACAAAATCACTAAAATTAACATGAAAACTAAAAATATAAAACTAAAAGCTAATTCAAAATATGAATAAACTCTAATAGAACTAAAATAACACTGATGTGTTACATAGAAGAAACAAAAATTCATACAGGTACATACAATCATAAGGGGTTACAGAATTAACCCAGAATTATTCATTCGTTTAGGTTGATATTCATGTGCATTTTACATACAAATCACACACTCTGAATACTATGGCAGATCAAACAAATTAACTAACTAATTATGTGAATATTTTTACATTTTCACAATTCTGTCATGAATTACTTACCCTCATGTCGTTCGACAATCATAAGACCTATGTTCATCTTCGGAAATCAAATGAAGATATTTTTGTTGAAATTCGATGGCTCAGAAAGGCCTCCATTGGCAGCAATGACATTTACACTCACAAGACCCATAAAAGGTACTAAAGACGGCTTTACAAAGTCCATCTCACTACAGTGGTTCTACAATAATTTTATGAAGCGACGAGAATAGTTTTTGTGCGCAAACAAAAAATCTAAATAACTTTGTTCAACTTTATTCTGGGCCTCTGACGTGAACTCACGAAGCACCACGACGTATGCGCAAGAATAGAGCTGGCGTTCTGACACATGACCCGGAAGTGAGGGGCTTTGTTTACAATCAGAGGAAGATGCGCAGTATCTAAGCTGTTTAATTCTACATTGATCGTGCTTTAGGTCTTGGCGTAGTGCTCAAAATGGGGCTAAAGTGTGCATTTCCTGGATGCCCGAACTGTGCTCGACGTCATATTCTCTTGCATGCGTCGTGGTGCTTCGTGAGTTCACGTCAAAGGCCCAGAATAAAGTTGAATAAAGTCGCTATTTTGATTTTTTGTTTGCTTAAAAAAACTATTCTTGTCGCTTCATAAAATTATTGTAGAACCACTGTAGTGAGATGGACTTTGTAACGACGTCTTTAGTACCTTTGATGGGTCTTGAGAGAGGAAATGTCATTGCTGCTAATGGAGGATTTCAACTAAAATATCTTCATTTGTGTTCCGAAGATGAACAAAGGTCTTATGGGTGTCGAACAACATGAGGGTAAGTAATTAATGACAGAATTTTCATTTTTGGGTGAACTAACCCTTTAAAGGTGTATTATTTTATTTTATACTTAGGTGGGTGACGCAACATGTCAATGAACTTTGTGTTCAATCAAGATATTTATGGATTGACATGATTATATGTATTAGTGCTGCAACTGGTCACCTTCTCAGCTTTTCACTTTTTGTCTTCTCTAGTTCATTTGAAATGTTTCTGTGGTTAAAAAAAGAAAACATTCCATGGATTCACTCAATTAATATGAGCTCATAATGAATGAGAATATAAAATGGAGAGCTAAAGGCTGTTCTTTTTTTTTATTTTTATAAAGTCTGAACATTGTCAGTCTCTGTCAGTCAGAGAACAGAGACCAGTTTTAGGATTTTTGGGCAAACCATTCAAAAGTTATAAGCAACAAATGCCATTTTTTCATATCTCCTGACCAGTATGTGGCGCTGTGCTGAAATTCTGCATGTGGCCTCAGGTCATGCTTGAGATAACATGTACCAAGATTCATCTCAATGCCCTAAAGCGTTTTGGAGATGTAGCATCACGTCCAATGTGGCGTGCTTTTCCTCCAATTCGTTTGCGCTTTATTCGACAATGGTTGGGTTTATCAAAAAACTTTTATTAACTTTTTGCCAGCATTGTCTGAAGATGATCTGAGCCAATTTTGGTGAAAATTGGATGAACCGTCTAGAACGAGTTTGAAAAAGTAGTTTGTTTTTGTCCTCGGGAAATTCAAAATGGATGGAAAATAGAATGCAATCAAATGGTCTTGAGCCAAAGAATTTGGTGTGTCCTGGTGCATTAAGCAGTGGCTGTGTCAGCTCACCAGAAAGCATGTTCCTGTGCTTATTTTACCCTGCACAGCTGGAGCCGGACTGGCCCGTCACTGTAGACGAGCCCCAGTGGATTTACAGACGACAGCCGTCGCCTCCGAGGAAACCCTCATGCTAGATCACAAACCACTGACAATAATAACGCATGACTGGATGTGTGGACATGATAACACAGATTGATTTTCAACACTACATGCATTTCTGGCAGTGTGTGCTCTATAGCTATTTACAGTTCAGATATAGAATTTGTCCAATTTATTTATTATAAATATAACTATCGAGTATATTTACCTAAGATGTTAGTATCGCTACTGTATGCATTGAAAAGAGTCTTCTGATGATTTGTTATGGCATTGCTGTGTGTGTGTGTGTGTGTGTGTGTGTGTGTGTGTGTGTGTGTGTGTGTGTGTGTGTGTGTGTGTGTGTGTGTGTGAGAGTGAGAGAGAGAATGTCTGTGTGTGAATGTGTGTGTGCGTTTTATAAATGTTTTTGAATATGTTTTGTGATGAGTAGGTTTAGGGGAGTGAATATACAGTTTGTACACTATAAAAATCATTATGTCTATGGAATGTCCCCATAAAACATGAAAACCCAACATATATAAATGTGTGTGTGTGTGCTCATAAATGTGTACAATGACATTACTATTACAACGTAAACATTCCTGTGTCCTCATAAACCAAATGGCATAAACATCATAAAGTTTTTTTTAAATGAAAAAATGTGCGTTTTTATGTTTCTGTCCCTGTTTGTGAAGAATATTCTGTCCCTGTTATGGCTCCAGTATTATTTAGATTTCACATTACACAACAACGAGATGCTAAGAAGTGATGTGAGAAGTGACACTTTCCATGAATAGGGTACCAAAAAAGCAATTGTGTTTGTGCAGTGTGTGTTTTGACCAGTGTGTTTAACTGTTGATCTGCTCTTTCTGCAGCCTGCGGGACAGCGAATGCAGGTGCAGAGGACGAGGGGGAATCGGAGGCCGGTTGGATCGAGGGCGCTGCTATCTTACTCTCAGTGGTGTGTGTTGTTCTGGTCACGGCCTTCAACGACTGGAGCAAAGAGAAACAGTTCAGGGGTTTACAGAGCCGCATCGAACAGGAGCAGAAGTTCCAGGTGGTGCGTGGAGGGCAGGTCATCCAACTCCCTGTGTCAGATATTGTCGTTGGCGATATTGCACAAATCAAGTATGGTATGTGTCCCCAAGTTTTCCTTTTTATACTTATCCCCCTTGTATTTATAATTGGATGCCACGTGCTAATAGATCCGTTACATGCAGTCATTTACTACATGACACAAGCTATTTGGCCTCTGCTGATTCTGCAGCCAATGAGTTCGCTTGCTCAACATTTAGATAGTCAGATTCAGTATTTGTTGTAAGATGGTCCTCTGAACTCCTCCACCTCCCCAGCTCCACCTGCCCAGATCAGCGACAGGGTTTATGTCTATGTCTATTCACGCAGCAGCAGATCTTAAACACTCACAGCAGTGTGTCTGTGTATCTGTTGGCAGTAGAAAGTCTACTTACATGCTCCAACGCATCAGCATCAGTAGCAATATAGCAGATCTAGTCCACCAAGACCAAATACAATGCATCCGGAAAGTATTCACAGCGCTTCACTTTTGCCTCATTTTGTTATGTTAAGGGCCTTATTCCAAAATTCTCCCAAAAATTATTTTTTCCTCAATTCTACAAACAAAACCACATAATGACAACATGAAAGAAGTTTGTTTGAAATCTTTGCAAATGTATTAAAAATAAAAAACGAACAAAATCTCATGTACATAAGTATTCTCAGCCTTTGCCATGACACTCAAAATTGAGCTCAGGTGCTCCTCTTTCCACTGATCATCCTTGAGATGTTTCTACAAAATGATTGGAGTAAATTCAGTTGACTGGACATGATTTGGAAAGGCACACACCGATCCCACAGTTACTCATATATCAAGAGACAATAGTACATGGAATATATGCACTACGGTTCATATTTCACAATATAGAACCATTTAAAATTAACTATTGAAGACATAAAGGTAAAGAAAAATAGCAAAAAAAACTTTCTAAGAAATGCTGGCCAGTTACATAATCTATGTTATCCTTAAATCTTGTTTAAAAAAAGAAATTCATGGACATGTGTCAAATGTATAAATCTATAATATGTATTACCATAGATGCAATTCAAGATTTGTAATTGAAGGTTCATCCATATATAATCTGAAATATATTCATTAAGTGGAGCGTTATCAAGAGAGCTTTAAAGCATGACCAGACATCACTGCTGTGCGATGAAGCGAGACTGCTCTGGGCCATTAATTTACAGTTTGATTATGAGAGTTGGTCAAGCTTATCATTTGATCAGACTCAAGGGCTGTGCTGGTTCTGTAGTGTTGGAGAGGTTCCGGTTGGTATTCCGGATCTCCTGAACAAGTGGGAGGCAGATAATGTATCCGTTGACAGTGATGGAGCGATCCTGTGGGTGAGAGCGTTTGGCAGGCTGGAAGAGGACGTCCATCTCCTTGACTAGTACAGTGGTGGTTAGCAGTCCCTGGCTTACCGTTATTTTTGAATATGTGTGGGAGTTGATATGATGCATTGCAAAGATGGAAAATGAAAGCAGAATTATCTCTGAACGAAAATAAATTTTTTTGATATATAAAACAACAGAAGGTCCAAATACCGAACCCTGGGGAACACCTACAATATAGTGTTGCTTATTGTTGCACAGCATACTGCCAGCCTTGTCATTTTGATATCGACTCAGTTAGGACTGTTAACTCAGAAAAATTGGAGAGAGATTCTGTTGTGGAATGCTTGACAAGTGCCGTCTTAGAGGATCAACTTTGAAATTCTTTGGAGACAGCAGTATTGATCCAGACTTGTTGTTTGGAGAAACTGAAGGGATTGTTGGAAGGAACACACATGGACTAAAAAGAGCTTTTGAGATTAGATTTTGAAATATGCTCCATTGCTAAGTGGCTGCCTGTGTTCAGAAACACTTCTGCCCCTGTTGTGCTCTTGACCGTTGAATTTAACACGTTAAGCTTGTTAAACCCAGTTGTGCTTGCTGTAAGTCACTTTGAATATTATGGGTTTTTTTTAAAAAACATATCGCACCATGAGTGCTGAACTTTTAAAGGGAGTGGTATATGCGTGCGTGTATGTGAAGTTTTAGCTCAAAATACCCCACAGATTATTTTTATAGCAAGTTAACTTTTTTTTTTTGGTCACTTTTTGAGGGCGAGCAAAATGCACCATTTTGTGTTTGTCCCTTTACATGCAAATGAGCTGCTGCTCCACGCCCCCTTTCAAGAACAGGGCGGAGCTTCAACAGCAGCTTGCAGACACGCACTAAAGTGTCTAAATCTGTTCAGATTTTTATGTTCAGTGGAGAGACTCAAGAAGAAGTGACAACATGTAGAATGAGACAGGACTTTTCTGAATGGTTAGTTGATGAATTTATGAGTTAACGATCTTCAAGTCATTGATTAGCATATTCTGTTATGATAATCTATAAATCACTCGTGAGGGAATTGTAAAATGCACAAAGCTATAGAATATCTGCTGAATGAAGAGAGAACAGGTATAGTTTAGTTTAATTATGGTTATAACTTATGTTGTCATCTTATTATGACATGCTATTGCATTTATGTTCATACTGTATTGCAATAAATTTGAAAGACGAATGACAGCTTGAGTGATTCCCAAATGTGACTACAACAACTCTTCATCTTCTCAACATGTTCCCAGGGGTGGGGTTTATGTCAATTTTAGGGTGTTGGGCAAGTTACTGAAAATTAGTAATTAGTTACAGTTACTAGTTACTTCTTTTAAAAGTAATTTAATTACTTTACCAATCACTGTAACTTTTAAGTTAACATTAATTTTCTCTGACCAGATATCTATCCGATTGTGAAAAGACCAGACCAGTAAATGCCTTCCGAGATTCTTTCGAGGCGGATTTAAATCCGATTACTCAAACAAACCAATTCAGAAGGTGCAACACGTGCCGCAAATGAGTAAAGCAAGCCAACATGCAAACTGCCGCCAGTGAAACTGAAAGTAGGCTAAGTCTTAGATTCTCAAAAACACAATCATCTTCATTAAAACGAATGAGACTAAATGATCTTAGCAGTGCTTAGTTCGCTCTCTCTCATATTGCGGTCTTTGATATTTTAACTGATACATAAAATGCAGCTCATATCTTTTGCTTTCATTGACGTGAACTCTGTTAAATGTGCATATTGCGCGGGAATTGAAGATCGGATTTATATTCATTTTGTGGAGAGGTGTATGGTAAAACAACCTGCATATCTGTATTTTTTTAGATTGTGTAGCCCGTTTCATTTGCGAGCACCTACACCTAACCTCAATTTCTAAAAAATGCCTTTTTACTGTGGTGGTGTTGGTGGTGATTGAAGTGTTTGATATCTATTGATTTTATCATAGGCAAGATAAGTCAAGTGTTGATTTGAGAGGCTAAAGCATTGGGTTAACTATGTCGGCCGCTGGTGCTTGGTCATCACTTAAAAAAAAAAAAAAAAACTTTATTTTAACAAAAAAATGACATGCTCCTAACATTTTTCTAAATTAACTTAATAAAAAAACGAAACAAAATATAGCTACTTTGACATTAAAAACAAAAATGAACTATTTTAATGGCTGCAACAATGTTTAATAGGGAGGATAAAAAAAAAAAAAAAACACGGGCCAGGCTAGGGTCTAGATCTGAGCTTCTTGTCTGAAAGCGTTCATTTTTCACGAAAGAGAGTAACGCGAGTAACAAACTCATTTAAATTTCAGTAATTATAATTTCGTTACTTGATTTAAAAAAATATTTAGTTACTTGTGCGTTACCGCTAAAAGTAGTGGAATTACAGTAACGCGTTACTTTGTAGCGCGCTACTCCCAACACTGGTTAGGGATGTCACTAACCTGTGAAGAAGCTCGTTGTACCAGCCGTTTGTTGTAGTCTTTAAAAAAACGATTTCTGTAAAAGAAAATATCTATATACAGTATTATATAATATAATATTTATGTTTAAACAGCAACATCACACACTAACTAAAGTTAAAAAAAAAGTCAAATCATAATCAACCACCCCTTTAAGATGCTTATCTGTTCTGATGCATCAAGTTTCAATACATGTTTCTGTGTGGATAGCTTGCATGTTTCTTGCTTATTAATTCTACTATATTTACATGTTAAATTAACAGCCCTTACTGTGTTCAGGTGACCTGCTCCCAGCTGACGGGGTCTTGATACAAGGCAACGATTTGAAGATCGATGAGAGTTCTCTGACGGGAGAATCTGACCATGTGCGCAAAAATTCGGATAAAGACCCGATGCTTCTCTCTGGTGAATCCCTCTTTACTACTATATTCTACTTTTGCAGCCTTCATTCTGTTGTGCTTTTCTACACAATAATATATATATATATATATATATATATATATATATATATATATATATATATATATATATATATATATATATATATATATATATATATATATATATATATATATATATATATATATATATATATATATATATATATATATATATATAGTTCTTCATCCAATTGTTTTTTTTTTACTGGTCAGACAAGTCATCAGAAAAAGTAAAATCCATCAACACTGGCAAAATATATAAGTGGCACTTCACACAAATAGGCTTAAAAATTCTAACTTTTTTTTATGAATGGTCATTAAAAGAAGGTGCTTATCCTTGAGAAAGTATTAAATGTTATATGTTTTACTTATTTTACTCATTTTTCCTATCATGTTGTAGAAAGAACCCAAAAATGTCACTTCTTTGGTGTCATTATTTTGAGGAATTTTATTTAATATTTCGGTAGCACTTTACAATAAGGTTGTATTAGTTAACATTAGTTAATGCATTAGTTAACATGAACTAACCATGAACAACGCCTGTAGCTTTACCGTTTTTGTAAGGTTATCTTACTGTAAATATTTACATTAGTGTACATAGCAGTTCAAATTTCTAACTCCCCATCTTACTCTAAAGGTAAAAATGCTGTTGTGTACCTTATTGACATTATTAAACAAAGCATGTATCAATGGTTTTTGTGACCCATATTGTAAAGTGTACACTATTTCAACATTACCTGATGTTTTACTAACATTTTTAGACTCTTTATTAAAGGGGTCATGTACTGCATTGTTTTATGATGTTTCCTGGGGTGCACTTATAATGTCAGAATGCTTTTTTTACAGCTTTTTATAAAAATAAAAAAAATCATAATTTATAAATAAAAGGCATTTTTCCTACCCTGATTTTAGCCCTCTGCTCTGAACGCTCTGTTTTAAGGGGTGTGTCTGCTGTGAGATTACAGTTTTTGTAAGGTTATCTTACAGTACATATTTACATTAGTTTATGTAGCAGTTGACACACACTAAGGATGAACACTTCTAACTCACCATCTTACTCTAAAGGTAAAAATGCTGTTGTGTACCTTATCAACAATATTTAATATTTTCATTCAGCCGTTGATATAAAAAAGTGAATCGTGATATAAGAATATCCTGTACGTTTCGGAGCTGAAAACTTCCTTGTTAGTCAAAGAAATGCTTTAATAGAAACCAGGCCCAGCATACGCTCGATCTCAAAATGTGCCAGGCTGTGACGTCTGGAGTGTGGTGAAACCGCCTCTGCTGAAGAAGATCAACGCCTACTTCATCACTGTTAGTTTAGCGCCGCCCACCGATTCACGCATGTAACATAGGCCTAGTGTTAAACCAGATCGAGCTACTAAGCAATAAACATGCCGTTGAGGATTACAAAATATTGTGCAGTGCCTGGGCTCGACAGTTATGCAACATGTAAGTAACTGTGTTCATTCTAATGCCTGATCTGAAATGTTCTTTGTCTGTGTGTCAGTAAATCAAACCAGTGACTAAAGGTCGTTTGAGCAGTATGCGCTGGAGCTGTCAATCAAACAGGAGAGCTTTTTAATGCGCTCAAAATGTGTGTGATCGGCTACAATGATCATCACTGCAACCTTTTATGCCACAATCCTAATATAATGCCATAGATCTAAATATAATGCCATAGATCTAAATGTAATGCAACACTTTTCACGCTTAGTTAACCATGAGAGCTGTAATAGTAAAGACGCGCTAAAAGAGAGAGCAGTACTATTTCAAATGGAAAGACGTTAGCCAATCACAGCAATGGGTGTTTACACTGTAATCTCACAGCAGACACGCTCCTTAAAACAGAGCGTTCAGAGCAGAGGGCTAAAACCAGGGTAGGAAAAATGCCTTTTATTTATAAATTATGATTTTTTTTTATTTTTATAAAAAGCTGTAAAAAAAAGCATGCTGACATTATAAGTGCACCACAGGAAACATCATAAAACAATGCAGTACATGACCCCTTTAATAAAGAGTCTAAAAATGTTAGTAAAACATCAGGTAATGTTGAAATAGTGTACACTTTACAATATGGGTCACAAAAACCATTGATACATGCTTTGTTTAATAATGTCGATAAGGTACACAACAGCATTTTTACCTTTAGAGTAAGATGGGGAGTTAGAAATTTGAACTGCTATGTACACTAATGTAAATATGTACAGTAAGATAACCTTACAAAAACGGTAAAGCTACAGGCGTTGTTCATGGTTAGTTCATGTTAACTAATGCATTAACTAATGTTAACTAATACAACCTTATTGTAAAGTGTTACCAATATTTAAATCATGTGGTAAAAATATTGTGTGCAAAATGTGGGCCACAGTTGTTATTTGATGTTAATGTTAATTTCAACATTTAATAATTTTTCAAATCAAAAGTTGCATGTGTTAACATTAGTCAATGCACTATGAACTTTTTAAACTATGCTTAGTTTATGTACAGTTTACAATTAACTATGCTTAGTTAATTAAATTAACCAATGTTAACAAATGGGTCCTTGTTTTTAAAACACATTATAACACTTTTAATGTACTCTGATTATACAATTGTATATTGACAAGTCAGTGCAGGTTTCAGGTTTGAGACTGATAAACTCTATTAATTAGCTTTCATGAATGAGCCAGTTATCACTTCTACAGTCAGGTGTGTGTGTGAGGGATTGGTGTCGTCAGACAGTACGCATCTATGAGATCACGCATTGTGTCATTTGTGCTGAGGTCAGAGAGTCAGGCCTGCTATTACTTACAGTTTCTCCATGACTTACTGCACCGTTAACTGAATCACCAGGCACCCATGTGATGGAGGGCTCGGGTCGGATGGTGGTCATGGCTGTTGGGGTGAACTCTCAGACCGGGATCATCATGACTTTGCTCGGCGCTGGCGGAGAGGAGGAGGAGAAAAAAGAGAAGAAAGGTGCGTAACTAATGCTCAGCCTGGCAAAACTTCAGCAGAGCAGCATTGCACCTGCCTAGAACACTTCTGTATGGGGATCAACATTCATATTGTTATAGCAATTATTATCGCATAAACCTTTTTCTAATATCAGCAGATCTTTGTTATTCTCAGAAAAAGTTAACACTGGGGGAAAAGAACATTATAAAGCATACTAAAAGTCAAAACACAGTTTATAATTGATAAAACTCTCCCTTTTTTAGCAAAACTTGTGCCCAGTTGTGTATTTACTATTGCTTATATTTCATGGTTTGAACAAACTTCTAGCCCAAAGTATTAAAGGGATAGTTCACCCAAAAATGAAAATTCTATCATTAATTACTCACCATCATGTCATTTCAAACCCATAAGACTCTTCAAATCTTCAAAACACAAAAAGACAATATTTGTAATTTTTTATTATTTAATTTGAGAGATTTCTGTCCCTGCATTGACAGTCTACACAACTACTACTTTGACGCTTCCAAAAGTTCAGAAAGAGATCGTAAAAAATATAAACATTCATCAACTTACACATCATTTGTGGTAAACGAAAGCTCAAGCATGTTCGCTTGATGTGTGAGAACCAATGAGGTTCATTCTTGTGTTATGCAGCACGTTTGAGCTTCACAAAGAACCAAAGAGGTTAATTCTCGTGTTACGCAGCACGTTTGAGCTTCAGCAAGAACCAATGAGGTTCCTTCTTTTGTTACGCAGCACGTTTGAGCTTCAGCAAGAACCAATGAGGTTCATTCTCGTGTTACACTGCACGTTTGAGCTTCAGCAAGAACCAATGAGGTTCATTCTCATGTTACGCAGCACGTTTGAGCTTCAGCAAGAACCAATGAGGTTCCTTCTTTTGTTACGCAGCACGTTTGAGCTTCAGCAAGAACCAATGAGGTTCATTCTCGTGTTACACTGCACGTTTGAGCTTCAGCAAGAACCAATGAGGTTCATTCTCGTGTTACACTGCACGTTTGAGCTTCAGCAAGAACCAATGAGGTTCATTCTCGTGTTACACAGCACGTTTGAGCTTCAGCAAGAACCAATGAGGTTCATTCTCGTGTTACGCAGCACGTTTGAGCTTCAGCAAGAACCAATGAGGTTCATTCTCGTGTTACGCAGCACGTTTGAGCTTCACAAAGAACCAATGAGGTTAATTCTCGTGTTACGCAGCACGTTTGAGCTTCAGCAAGAACCAATTAGGTTCATTCTCGTGTTTCGCAGAACGTTTGAGCTTCTGCAAGAACCAATGAGGTTCCTTCTTTTGTTACGCAGCACGTTTGAGCTTCAGCAAGAACCAATGAGGTTCATTCTCGTGTTACACAGCACGTTTGAGCTTCAGCAAGAACCAATGAGGTTCATTCTCGTGTTACACTGCACGTTTGAGCTTCAGCAAGAACCAATGAGGTTCATTCTCGTGTTACGCAGCACGTTTGAGCTTCAGCAAGAACCAATGAGGTTCATTCTCGTGTTACGCAGCACGTTTGAGCTTCACAAAGAACCAATGAGGTTCATTCTTGTGTTACGCAGCACGTTTGAGCTTCAGCAAGAACCAATGAGGTTCATTCTCATGTTACGCAGCACGTTTGAGCTTCAGCAAGAACCAATGAGGTTAATTCTCGTGTTACGCAGCACGTTTGAGCTTCAGCAAGAACCAATGAGGTTCATTCTCGTGTTACGCAGCACGTTTGAGCTTCAGCAAGAACCAATGAGGTTCATTCTCGTGTTACGCAGCACGTTTGAGCTTCAGCAAGAACCAATGAGGTTCATTCTCGTGTTACGCAGCACGTTTGAGCTTCAGCAAGAACCAATGAGGTTCATTCTCGTGTTACGCAGCACGTTTGAGCTTCAGCAGGAACCAATGAGGTTCATTCTCGTGTTACGCAGCACGTTTGAGCTTCAGCAAGAACCAATGAGGTTTATTCTCGTGTTACACTGCACGTTTGAGCTTCAGCAAGAACCAATGAGGTTCATTCTCGTGTTACGCAGCACGTTTGAGCTTCAGCAAGAACCAATGAGGTTCATTCTCGTGTTTCGCAGAACGTTTGAGCTTCTGCAAGAACCAATGAGGTTCCTTCTTTTGTTACGCAGCACGTTTGAGCTTCAGCAAGAACCAATGAGGTTCAGTCTCGTGTTACGCAGCACATTTGAGCTTCAGCTAGAGGTTTGTTCTCACGTGTCAAGCAGGTTCGGTTGAGCTTCTGTTTATGTTAGCTGATCAATGTTTAAATGTGAACAAAAGCCGAAATTACGAAAACTCTTCAGAAAATTTGGACTAAACCACACGATTCATATGGATTCATTTTATGATCTCTTAATGAACTTTTTGAAGCATCAAAGTGGTAGTTGTGTTGACTGTCAATGGAGGGACAAGAAAATTCTTAAATAAAAATATCTAAATTTGTGTTCCGAAGATCTTATGGGTTTGGAACAACATGAGGGTGAGGAATTTATGACAGAATTTTCATTTTTGGGTGAACTAACCTTTTAAAGTACGGTGCGTAACTCATCCCACAGGTTTGATATCTTGAATCACATGTGTTGTTGAGGAGCGGTGTGCTGTTACTATTGGACTCCAGCAGCACCTTTCAATCACTCACATGCTGATGAGTTTTGCAAATAAAGTATCATCATAACAAAAAATGTGCAGCTCACTTTCCCTCGATCAGAGGGACTGCTTTTGGGTAGAACGATTTTTTCCCCTGTTTTGTGAGCGCACAGCGGCTACTTCAAGTGCTTTTTCTGGTTGGGTAGTATGTGCTGCCCAAAGCGTTTGTCAGCATAAGGCCTTATGTGTTTGTTATTCTGCAAACTGCCACACAGGTCAGGCTCTGGAGGATGGCCATCAGCTGGCAGGTAGAGTATTCATCTCCGTACCCGAGGATATCCGCAGTAACGGTCATTTATTACCCTACTAAACCTGCTCTATCCCTCCCAAACCCTGCTTTAGCAACCGTGATCTTTCACTTAAAAAGAAGCTCTTTTTAAGTATTCAAAGAAATGCATTTCATCCATGATCCCGCATAGATGACGATCGGGAGGTTGTGATGCACGGGTGATTCCCTCAAGGCCAGATAGATTGATACTAGATTGATCACGGTTTCGTAGCCTCGTAGTCTGACACCCTACTGTTGTGATTGAAGCACTTGGATTTGATTTCGAAGCATGCTTTTTAATTTGGTTGTTTTATTTTTTTCAATCACCTGTTCTTACCGTATTTGGTAGTGTAAATAGCAATTGGAACTCTAGCTATTTGTACCGTTGATCATTGTGTCGTTTTGTGCCTCGACTTTTTGTCTGCCATATTATGTGTAACCTGTCTTATGTTGCAGTGTTTTTCCCATCGATGTCATTCTTTTAAAGTCACCTTTCTGTTGACAGCAGTGTATTGAGAGAGTACTAATCGTGATAACCATGCTACTTTTGTTCATTATTACCGGCTAGACTGCTCCCATCCCTCCTCACACCCCATCGCAACTATAGCTACCGATGGTGCAGCAAGCGCAAATGCCACTGGTAATACCAACCTAGTCAATGGTAGGTTGAGAAGACCTCCGCTGTCCGTCACTCACTGGCTCCGCCTCTCCTTCTCCAGTTGTCTTGATCTTCCTTTCCTATCCTCTTAGTGCATGACACCTCTGATCGCTAACTCCTTTTTTTGTTCTCTTCCCTCTTCTACACTTTCCGTTCTTTTATTTTTACGTATGCCAACAGCAGTTACACAATGTAGATCGTCCCATTGGTTGAAACTATAACCGGAGCTCAAGATTAAACTAAATAAGAATTACATTGCAACTGATTTAAGTTTTAATGGCTAAATTTTACATTTCGGAAAGAAAATCATGACTTATCGTTTGGTGTCTTTGGTATACAATTTATGATATGAGCGTAAATTTTTGTGATTTGATGTGAAATATAACTTTTTATATGTTCATTGTTCATTTTCATTCAGCAAGGATGCATTAAATTGATCAAAAGTGACAGTAAAGACATTTATAATGTTACAAAAGATTCTGAAGAACAGTGGCGGACAGTAGTGAAGTATTTTTTTTACTTTCTCCTCAAGTACATTTTTCAAGTATATGTACTTTATCATTCATTGTACACAAGTATATGCTTTCATTGGAAAACTTTAACTTCAAAACTGCACTACATTTCATCAATAAACATTTATTTTTTACCTTTAATACTAATTACATTAAAAAATATAGTACTTTCTTACTTGTACTCATGTAAAACTTTGAATTACTTAAATAAAAGTAAGAAAGTACTACATTTATAATGTAATTAAGTATGTCAAATGATATTTTGAAAAATGAAACGTAGTGCAGTAAAAAGTACAATATTATGCTTTGGAATGTTGTGAAGTAAAAGTTTTCCAAAGAAGACAAATTCTGATAAATTACATATACTTGAAAAATGCTTTACTATGTCCGCCTCTGTTGAAGAATAAAATGTATCATGGTTTCAAAAAAATAAAACAAACTGTTTTCAACACTGATAATAATCATAAATGTTTGTTGAGCATCAAATCATCATATTAGAATGATTTCTGAAGGATCATGTGACACTGAAGACTGGAGTAATGATGCTGAAAATTCAGTTTTGTCACAGGAATAAATTACTCTTTACTACATATTAACATAGAAAACAGCTTTGCTACACTGGAGTAATATTTCACTGTTTTTACTGTATTTTAGATCAAATAAATACAGCATTGGTGAGCAGAAGAGACTTCTTTCAAAAACATGAAAGAATTTTCCCGCCCTCAAACTTTCTAATCGTAGTGTGCAAAAATGCTACAGTATTAAAGATAATGTATAACAGATACATACAATATCCATGTTTGTAGATATTCAAACACACTTGAAAAAAAGTAAATGTTACTCCTTCATTTGTAGGTTATATTTTGAACTTGTTGAGTTAAGTTAAAGTCCGCCATACAATGAATGCAAATGACTTTCCTTCAAAGCAGAACGATAGAAAATGTATTTGCTTCCGATTTTATTTTATTATTTTGTTTTATTTTAATATTTTATTCTATTATATATACACTGCCGTTCAAAAGTATTTGATCTGTAAGATTTTTTGTATGCCTCTTATGCTCACCAAGGCTGCATTTATTTTATTAAAAATACGTAATAAAAAACAGTAATATTTTGAAATATTATTAAAATGTAAAATTGTTTTCTATTATAGTAAAGTGTAATTTATTCCTGTGATCAAAGCTGAATTTTCAGCATCATTACTCCAGTCTTCAGTGTCACATGATCCTTCAGAAATCATTCTAATGATTTGAGGCTCAACAAACATTTGTGATTATTATCAGCGTTGAAAACAGATTCTTTAATAAATATAAAGTTCAAAAGAACAGTATTTATCTCAAAAGTTTTGGGTCAGTAAGAATTTTGTTTTTTAGGGAAAAAACTTAATGAAATAAATTAATACATTTATTCAGCAAGGATGCATTAAATTGATCAAAAGTGACTGTAAATACATTTATAATGTTACAAAAGATAAATTCATTCAGATAAATGCTGTTCTTTTGAACTTTCTATTCATCAAAGGATCGGTTTTCAACGCTGATAATAATCATAAATGTTTCTTGAGCAGTAAATCATCAAATTAGAATTATTTTTTATATTATTTTAATTGTTGTGTTTATTTTAATTTTTATGAAACCAGTTCTGAAACAGTTAAACCCTCGATTGATAGATGATTTCCTAAAAATATTTCACCCAAATATTGTTTAAGACAAAAGTGCCCTATATTTCCCACACTCAGTGCCCATGTAGTTGCATGGGCATTCATGTGCTGGGATAAACCCGATGCTGAGGTTTTGAATGTTTTGTCTTCCTCCGTTCCTCCTGTGCTGTTGCATGGCAGTTCTGTAGCAGTTCTTCCTCCCGCATGTCCAGTAGAGTCGTGCTGTTTCTCTTGTCCTCATTGTGTTGAGTGTTTCTCTTCCATTTATCCTCCATGGAATATCTTCTGAACAACTACTTCCCAATTCTTCCTCTATGACAAATCATAGTGCCAAACCAAGATATGACTAGAAAGAGTGTAAAATGATGTAGATATTCCATGGCACTCCTATTAAAATGTCATGAAAACACACAACAGAACCTCCATATTGGTTGGAACAAACACACATACATGCATACACAGAGCATTTAAACACATCAATACAACATTTATACCTATGTGTGGATAGTAGCTTCTGCTGCATCCAGCCATAACACACCTCAAAACTTCATTATGTTATGTATGTGACTCACAATGATGTTGATAAATTACTCATTCTCTGTCTTCCTTTTTGATTTGATTTCACTGTAATGTCCATGTGATGAATGTTTTATCGTCTGCTTTCTGTTATTTTTGTCCTGTGTCTGTGGATGCCTTCATCTTAGGTAAAATGCAGGATGGAAATATGGAGAACAACCAGACCAAAGGTAACCCGCTTTCACTTTACCGCTGGTTTGAGCGCTCACCATTATTTTATTCCTCCGTTCGTTCCGTTCGAGGCGGTTCAGATGTCAACTCATCTGTTTGTGCCGCTTCTCATGTGTGCATCAAGGTCACTTCCTGTTCTTGTCGTGTTCTTGAATAATTTTATAATGATGAAGTGTATATTTCGCTGAGTTTTTAGCAACCTGTAGTCTTAATGGTTTTTGCTCGGTGCTTTTTGCAGAAATATCCTGAGGGTTCAAGTAATAGTGAAAGTTAAATAAGTGTATTCAGAAATTGACAACAGAAGTGTATTCATGTATTTAGCTAGCAGCTGCTTCATATTTTGCAAATGACTTTACTTCTATGAATAAATATTTTGCGATTAAGTTTTGTTCACATGATAGAGTCTGTGTTCAGTTGTGGTGAACCCATCAAGTTTCTGATCATTTGCAGGTCTTAAAGTTGAATATATGCAAAAGGTTTAATGTTTTTTTGTTCAATTCTATAAGCCCATATGTTGATAATGCACAAATCAGTGCCTATCCAAACATAAAAACAGTATGCCTAAACTTTATGTATGAGTAACTACTGTGACTATGAACTCGGGGCACAATTTGAATGGATTTAGACAATAGATGCTACATATCATTTGTTTCGTGTAACAAAGATATAATTGGCGGTGGAGGCATTACTGGTTTGTATAGGTGTGCCGCTGCATCGGATGGCTTTACAATGTGGCAAAAACTGTACAAGAAACATTAAAGGGTAACAGTGATTTAGCATTAGGCTTTGTATCAGTAGAAACCTGGTAGTATATTCAAACTATGGTACCCCCCCCCTCCCCCCCCCTGATAAAGATATATATAAATACATAAATAAATATTTCTTTTTAATTTTCTACGGCCAAAAATTACCGAAGAGCATCCAGAGGGTTGGAAAACTTCACTCAAAATGAAAACAAGTAAAAATGACTCCCCCTTGTGTCATTTCAAACCTGTATGACTTTCTTTCTTCTGCTGAACACAAAAGATGATATTTAGAATAATGTGCCAGTCGCTTTTTTCCATTCAGTTACAATGAATGAAGACTGAAGCGTTCAAGCCTCAAAAAGCACTATAAAAGTATAAGAATTTTACATAATGTTCAAAAGTCATATAATAGTGTGAGGAACAGACTGAGAACTAAGGTAGTGAAACCATGAAACCAATGTTGATTTGATTATGTATTATGAATTATTCATCTGCGCACAATATTATTGTCAGAAGATATTAGGCAAGAAGTTTGTCCATTAGCGAAATGAGTTTCAATCCCTCCCTGTTTATTTGGTTTACAATTTATTTATTTTTTACATTCAATAGCTACATTCAAAAGGAAGTAAAGACATCGTTAAAATAGTCCATGTGACTCCAGTGGTTCAACGTTAATATTATGAAGTGACGAGAAAACTTTGTGCACAAAAATAACGACTTTATTCAACAATCTCTTCTCGTCTGTCAGTCTCCTACGCAGTTGCCGTTGTTACCGCAAGTGCATGTCTTCCAAGTTCTATGTCAACAATGTTTTTACTTCCTTTCTGGACCTTGAAAGGGCTAATTACATTGCTGTCTATGGAGGGGTCAGAGAGCTCTCGGATTTTATCTTCATTTGTGTTCTAAAGATAATATTAATAATTAATAATTTGTTACATTTATATAGCGCTTTTCAAGGCACTCAAAGCGCTTTACATAGAAGGGGGGGAATCTCCTCAACCACCACCAATGTGCAGCATCCACCTGGATGATGCGACGGCAGCCATTTTGCGCCAGTACGCCCACCACACACCAGCTGATTGGTGGAGAGGAGACTGAGGGATGATGCCAATCGTATATATATGGGGATGATTAGGAGGCCATGATGGACAGGGGGGGATTTTTAATGACCACAGAGAGTCAGGACCTCGGTTTAACGTCTCATCCGAAAGACGGTGCTTGTTACAGTATTGTGTCCCCATCACTACACTGGGGTGTTAGAACCCACACAGACCACAGGGTGAGCACCCCCTGCTGGCCTCACTAACACCTCTACCAGCAGCAACCTAGTTTTCCCAGTTGGTCTCCCATCCAGGTACTGACCAGGCTCAGCCCTGCTTAGCTTCAGTGGGAAACCAGTCTTGGGCTAAAGGGTGATATGGCTGCTGGTGATATGGCTGCTGAAGATGAATGAAGGTCTTACTGGTTTGGTACGACATAAGGGTGAGGAATTAATGACAGAATTTACATTTTAGAGTGAACTAACCCTTTAAAGACCAGATAACATTGAATGAACGTTACTGAAAGAATGTTTGTTCGTAACTGAGAGAACCTTGAAAGAACGTTCTGAGAACATTTCCTTTTTTACTTGTAGTTGAACGGTAACAAGTAACCAGCAAGCTCTTTAAGATTTGTCCTTTTGTGTTCGACAGAAGAGAGAAAGTCATACAGGTTTAAAGCAAGTAATGACAGAACTTTAATGAACTGTCCCTTTAAATAAGCAAACCTCAAGATGTTTGTCCCATATAACTTGATACCCAGCTTCTGTCATCAGATCTCATGAAGAGGTTTTTCAGTCGTCTCTCAACCATGTAATGTCACCAGGATTGGGGTTTAATCGAGTTCCTGGATAAACATCAAATTCATTCACTGCCTCATGTGTCCTTTGATATCGATCAATGTAGATATTCAATATAATATTAATTTGGTGGTTTGCTGATTCGGTTGCCTAAAGTAATTAAAGATTAATAGTCCTCTTGAAACGTTGACTTCTATTGGGATTTTAAGTGCACTTGGTGGCTAGTAGCACAAACTCTGGTTTATTCTTATTTTGTGATTCCCTCACTACAAGGTCCTACAGTAGTGAGCAAAGGTCAGACGGCCCATAACCAACATGTGTTTCCTGTGGTCGTTACAGTGAAAAAGCAGGACGGCGCTGCGGCGATGGAGATGCAGCCATTGAAGAGCGCGGAGGGTGGAGAAACCGATGACAAAGAGAAGAAGAAAGCCAATGTCTCCAAGAAAGAGAAATCTGTTCTGCAAGGAAAACTGACAAAGCTGGCTGTGCAAATCGGCAAAGCAGGTGCGGCGTGTTTTTAGGTTGTTTGGAGGTATTTTGTAGTGTTTTATTATCGCAGTGGAGCACTAATGCAGCGTTTGATACAATCTGGTCCTCAGGTTTGGTGATGTCTGCCATTACAGTCATCATCCTGGTGCTTTACTTTGCGATCGATAACTTTGTGCTTCAGAAGAGGCCGTGGCTGCCCGAGTGCACTCCAGTCTACATTCAGTATTTTGTCAAATTCTTCATCATCGGTGTCACAGTCCTGGTGGTGGCTGTTCCTGAAGGCCTTCCACTTGCTGTTACCATCTCTCTGGCCTACTCTGTGAAGGTACACCTCTTCAACATGAAGCATGCATTAATACTTTGCATTAATGACATTAAATGAACCCATTAGGCTGATTTTGGGCATTATAGGAACACTTTTAATGTCAACACTGTTGACACTCTTGTATCCATGTGCACTGTGTTTAGTCTTTGTATTTTATTGTTTTTAGGGATTCACCGATGTATCGGCCAATAATCGCAGCAATTATTTGTACAGGCCATCAGGCAATTGTTTAAAGAATCATGAAAACCCCTGTTTCAGCAGCAGTCAGTTCTCACCACAGTTTTGAAAAATGCTACAAAGGTGGGCGTGGTTATTCTGTGGAGTGGGACGAGATGAGACAATAGACTGTAAAAAAAAGGACGTAGTGTTCGTGACGTCACCCGTAGGTTTCTGAAGAGCATTTTTGAAGCCTAAAGTCGGCCGTTGCAATCTTGACCGCGCGGACAGAGAACTCCGATAATCCCACCTCCTCCTCAGCGCCACCTGTAGAGATCTGCTTGGGGGTTACATCATTCTGTAGCCCTGTTAACTAAAAATGGGCAAAGAGGCGGGACGTGGGTGGAGCTGAGGTGCCTGGTTGCTGAAACCACACCCACCTAGCTCGACCGTAGTGGCAATCCACCTGTCACTCAAGTGGCCAAGCCCTTAATTATGCAGAACTTAAAGGCTTAAAGGGTAACTCAACCCCTGATCAGAGCCTAACTCCACCCACTGACAATATTTGAAAAATGCTGGAAAAGTGGGCAGATTCCAGCGAAGACAGAGGGGACGTACCGAGTGCAGGGCTGAGCGGTGGGTGTGCACCTGAGACCCGCAGTGACGGATTGATTGACAGCTGGAGTGAAACCGTTCTCATGTGATCATTACGGGAAAACATTTAATAGGGTGTGGGTAGTGAGCCGGATGAGTTATAAAAAAATTCACCCCCCTCACAGTTGTCAGGAAGGGCAAAATTAGCCGTATAGACCAAAACCACTTTTTGTACCAGGCTGTAAATATTTTTGCTATAAATTTGGGCATTTAAACATAGGGGAGATACAAATTTGGCTCCCTTTTTGAGCCTGTCTCTAGTGGCCAGTCGATCAATTGCAGTTTTATGGTTCACCGTAGTGGTAGTTGGACGCTTGAACATTTTGAGTTTACTCACTTCATTCGCGCGTGACATTCACTTGACACGAATTCACGTCATGGAAGGGGCTTCTGCCAGGCGGCTCGTCTCGTTGCAAAATGGCTGACATGGATTGTTTTAAAATAGGCAGAATAAGCTCAATTTGCCGACTTTTACTAGTTTGTAGTCTCAATAGGGTGAATTCAGGGTAATTGAGACACTTTTTCCAAGTCATCTCAATGGCAAAAAGTGTCCCAATTACCCTATATATAGCTCAAATTGAGTAAAGAACGTTTTTTTTGTACAACGTACCAGATTGTCCGACCTCCTCACTCACTTTCTTCCAAGCAAGATCCTTTTTATTCCTGTTTCTATAAAGTACGAAGATGTATAGTACAGCTCCGGGTATCCACATATGATTTTGTCCTCATTGTTTGTCCTCTTGTCCTCAAGCTCCTGATTGGTTAACATGGCGCGACTATCCGCCAAAATTTTGATTTTTCAACTTGCGTGATTTGCACGAATCGTGCTGCAGAATGTCTATTCGCGTCTTTGCATTGACTTAACATGTATATCACTTGTGCTTAACGCTTCATTCGCGTCTGGTGTGAATGCAGCATAAGTCACTTCCGTGTTGGCTTCAAAAGAGACTGCAGGAGGTTGCCGTTTGGGGGAAACTGACATGCACGAATCGTGCTGCAGAATGTCTATTCGCGTCTTTGCATTGACTTAACATGTATATCACTTGTGCTTAACGCTTCATTCGCGTCTGGTGTGAATGCACCATAAGTCACTTCCGTGTTGGCTTCAAAAGAGACTGCAGGAGGTTGCCGTTTGGGGGAAACTGACAACACAACAACGGCTTGTGATTCAGTTTTATTTAGTCCTCATTAAAAGCATCAAAGCTTCCCACAAATGCATGCTGCAAATTACTATTACATGCAACACAATTTTCACGTTTTTGTAAGCTCAAAGTTACACAAAAACATATAACTCAATGCACAATTAAATGCACAGCCATTCGCAATTTGTTCTCTGCATTGAAAATATATATGAATATATACAAAGTTCAGTCATGAAACGTCTCGGTTACGTATGGTAACCCTCGTTCCCTGAAGGAGGGAACGAAGATGTACGTCGGACTTACCGACGAATTGGGACGTACGTCGAACGTGACCGACTGAAAGGGAACTCTATTAATCGCCGATTGGTTCTTTCAGTTCTACGACACCAACCAATCGGAGGTACTTCCTCATCTACGTGGCTTTACTTATACCGTATCCTAGCAGCTATCTGCATACTGCGCAATTATGAGAACTCCGATAATCCCACCTCCTCCTCAGCGCCACCTGTAGAGATCTGCTTGGGGGTTACATCATTCTGTAGCAGCCTTCCTTGTTGTTATCTTGACTAAGCTGAACATTATGTATTTGCTCAGCAGCAGCAGCGTAGCTCTATGCTAATAAAATGCTGGTTGATTCTATTTCACTCCGAGAGTTGTCATGATTGAAATATATATATGTTGCATCTTTGATAACTTTTGAGACTTATTTAGAGAATTAAGTCGTTTGGTCGGTGAAAGGGCCTTAAAGAGTAGTTACACTCACAGTGTGGATGAATCGCATTTGTGTCGAAGACTCAGGATATATTGTAGAGCATTGTAAAGCAAAAACAAATTGAACAAATTCAAGCAGTTCAACACTGACTGGATGCGCTCCTCGGCGAGGCGCGCTGTCAGGGCGACTGAATCCAGCTCCATCCCGAGAAAAGAGATCCTCTACGCGGGGCAGAGTTTGCTCTTCTCCCAGTTGACCCGAAGCCCCAAATTGGCTGAGGTGCCGAAGCACCATGTCCCTGTGTTCGCACAATTGCTCTCGCGACTGGGCAAGGATCAGCCAGTCGTCGAGATAGTTGAGGATGTGAACACCATGCTCTCTCATGGGAGCAATGGCCGCCTCCACGACTTTCGTGAAGACACGGGGCGACAGGGACAGCCCGAAGGGTAGGACTCTGTACTGATATGCCCGTCCCTCGAACGCAAACCGTAGGAACGGCCTGTGTCGAGGGAGAATCGAGACATGAAAGTACGCGTCATTCAGGTCGATCGCTGCAAACCAATCTTGGGGACAGATGCACCTGAAAATGCGTTTCTGCTTTAGCATTCTGAACGGCAGCCTGTGAAGGGACCGGTTCAAGAACCGCAGGTCCAAGATCGGTCGTAACCCGCCACCTTTCTTGGGCACAATGAAGTACGGGCTGTAAAACCCTGACTTCATATCGGCTGGAGGGACCGGCTCTATCGCGTCCTTCGCCAGCAGGACAGCGGTCTCTGCCCATAGGACAGGGGCATCCGCCTTCGCCACGGAGGTGAAGTGGATGCCTCTGAACTTGGGGGGACGCCGGGCGGACTGAATCGCGTAGCTGAGTCTGATGGTACGGATGAGCCAGCGAGGCGGGCTGGGGAGCGCTAGCCAGGCCCCCAGAGACCGCGCAAGCGGGATCATCGGCACCACTGACGTACCCGGGGCGGGGCAGCGTAGCGGCATGCAGGGACCCGACTCGGACGACATGGGAGCGGCCCGAAGTGGGGTCTGAGTGTGCTGCGCAACACTTACCTGCTTCCGCTGAGGGGATGTGCGAGTGTGGGAAGGCCGCTTGTGTGCGTCCCCACAGCCGGCATCCCCTGCTGGTGATTGGAGAGGCGCTTGAGGGTGACAAGGCATGGGAGTGTCGAACACCGCCAAGCGAGCTCTCTTGGGACCCAGAGATATTGGAAACTGCTCTTTAATTGAGAATTTGGGTGCAGAAAATTACGGAACAGAAATAAAATGAAAACTCAGGATTCTCCCCCGGCCATCTCCTGTAGAGCAGTTTCCTCCATCTCTGGGTGGCCCGTCTCAGGGTCACTTGCGACGGCGCTTGCCACCTGGCTTGGCAGCGGCCTGAGCGGGCTGGATGTCCTTCCCACGACCGGCTCCACGCCGACGCCCGGGTGCTGCTGGGCTTTGGCGGGAGCGGAGGCGGCGGCAGGTGGACGTCCTCGGCGACGAGCAGCCAGAGGCGCTGCGGCTGGCGGTGGGGTGGAGGCAGCAGCGGGCTGCCGGGGCAGGATGTGTTTAATCGCCTCCGTCTGCTTCTGGGCGGCCGAGAACTGCTGGGCAAAGTTCTCGACCGCGTCGCCGAACAACCCGGCCGTGGAGATGGGGGAATCCAGGAACCTATACTTATCGGTCTCCCTCATGTCAGCCAGATTGAGCCAGAGATGCCGCTCCTGGACCACGAGCGTGGACATCGCTTGACCAAGGGAACGGGCGGTGAATTTCGTCGCCCTTAGGGCGAGGTCCGTCGCCGTCCGGAGCTCCCGGAGGAGCTCTGGGTCAGGCCTACCCTCTTGCATGTCCATGAGTGCTTGGGCTTGATGCACCTGAAGCAGTGACATGGCATGCAAGGCGGACGCGGCCTGTAAGCCTTCGCGGTCAGACCGGAAGAGAACTTACAGGCCTTGGATGGGAGACGCAGGTCACCACACCAGTTGGAAGCGGTCGCCGGACACAGCTGCGTCGAGACAGCCGCTCAACTGGTGGGATTCCCCTGTAACCCTTGGCCTGCTCGCCGTCGAGGGTAGTGAGGAGGGAGGAGCCACTAGGTCAGTTTCGAGCACTGAACGGCGTCGACCACGACCTAGTAAGCTCCTCATGCACCTCCAGGAAGAAAGGCACCAGGGCGGGACGCTGAGAACCAGCGCGACCCACCCCGAGAAACCAATCATCCAACCTAGAAGGCTCGGGACGTGGTGGAGGGTTCCACTCAAGCCCGACCTTTTCGGCGGCCCGGGAAAGCATAGCCGTCAACTCCGGGTCCAACTCGACCATTGCCACTCTCCCAGAGGGAGGCAGTACAGCTGAGTCTTCATCCCCAGAGGACTGGAACTCCCCCTCTGATGCAGCGATCGACATCTGGACGCCCATGGGAGGGGCCAGCGGGTTCTCCCGGAAACTCTACCGGTTGCGGCGCTTGTGAGGGATCAGGGGCCTACGGAGGTTCGCTCAGCGGTTTTGCCCTGAACGTAATCCTCAGGTCACCCTGGCCATCCGTCGAAGTAGGTCTATTCTGCAGTGCAGGAATAGCACTAGATCGAGGTATGGGTAGGGGGACTCCGCCTTCCCGAAGGTAGGTGAGTCTCGACCTAAGTGCAGAGATAGTCATGTTCCCGCAGTGGGAACACGAACTATCCGCAAACGATGCTTCAGCGTGTAGGATGCACGTGATACAGCGATTGTGACCGTCAGCAGGCGATAGGAAACGACCGCATTCAGAAACGCACGGGTGGAATGACATCTTGAAAAAGACGCAGTGTCACACCCGTGTACTCTTTTTGTGAGGAAACGCTCTTAGTGCTGAAGCACCCAGGGATAACTGCGGCAGAACACAGGAAAAAGTGCAACCTGTGTCTGCACTCACTGTTTGGAACGCCCTCACCGAACCAACTCTCAGAAATTTGGTTGCTGTGAGAACAGCAGTTTTTGCTGCATGCAGCGGTGAGCATGTGGTCTCGCCAACACGACCGTCCTCACGTCCTCCTTTCTCTCTCTTGCTGGTAAGCGAATTCTTTTGAAGAATTGTGTCTGCTCTTCAAATTAAACGACAGTTCGGCTCCGAAGTGAATGACAACTGCGTGTTGCTCTTGCTTCCCCTTTATACCCGCAGTGCGGGGTGGAGCGCGAGATGCAAATCTCGCACGCCAATGGCCATTGGCCTGTTCTCCATATCTCGAAGCTGATAGGGGCTCTCTGAAGTGATCCCAATTCGTCGGTGCGTCCGACGTACGTCGAACGTGACCGACTGAAAGGGAACATAAAATATATAATGAATATGTAATATGGTGCATATATTTAGAAAAATACTCCTCTCTAGAGTTAATTTTTCTAGCTCACTAACAAGTTTATGTACACTGGATATGGTTTTTCGGAGGTAAATGTGATGTTACATGACATTGTTTACAAGCTGTTTTACTGACGTCTTTCCGCGGTTGAAACACTGATTGAGCGATTCCATGTGACATGATACGGATTTCAGTAAGATTAAGGCGGAAGAAAGAATCAGTTCACGTGCGCTCCGTGCCGCTTACCTTGAACTGCGCGCTACAATGTTCCATTCATTCATCAGAAAACAGCATGACTAATCGATTCTTGGGATTTAAGAATCGACATCGGTTCTTAAAAATGAGAATCGATTAAAATCTAGAAAACAATATTTTTTTACCCAGCCCTACTTTTTATGTCCCATTTCAACAAGAAGGTAATTTATGTAGACAGCTACATATATGTGTATCACAGTTTTTAGACATATCCAGAATGTACTCTACCACTACATGTTATTAGCTATTCATCTGTATCAGTCATGTGGTTTCACAAATATGACTTGTGCTTTTTTTTGTCTGTGCTGATAGAAAATGATGAAGGATAACAATTTGGTACGCCATCTGGACGCTTGCGAGACCATGGGCAACGCCACAGCTATCTGTTCAGACAAGACTGGGACACTGACCACCAACCGCATGACAGTAGTGCAATGCTTTGTGGCGGATGTCCATTACAAGGAGATACCAGAGTCCAGCTCCATCCCAGCCAAAACTATGGAAACACTGGTCAATGCTATATCCCTCAACAGCGCCTATACTACTAAAATACTGGTAAGAAATAAAAACACCTTTAGCTATTTAGCCAGTGTTATTTCAGTTATAATTTCTTTAAAGGTTCTTTATTGGCTACTTTCGTTCCAAACTTTAACATCCAAGGAACCTTTCCATTGCACAACAGGTTCTAGATTGGTTCAGATTTTTCTAATGTTTCTCACAATAAAACATTTTTTTTAAAATAACTGATCGCTGAAAGGTTCTTTGGGGAACCAAAAATAGTTCTTCCATGGCTAAAACCCCCTTTTTAGAACCTTTATTTTTAAGAGTATGTATTCGAATTGAGGAATATGCTCAGTTGTTTTATAATAGTTCAAGAGAGAAAGTTTGCTTCAAATAAACAGAAAACAGTAACACACAGATGACATCCTAGGTTATTAGAACTAGGAATGTGTTTGCATTAGGCCTTTTCATGTGTACGTTTTCATATGTGCTGTGTGTTCTTTGACAATCAAAAACACTCTGTATTTTGGAACACAAGATTGGGTTGGTTTCCAAAAAAGAACAGTCTGCAAGGAAACAGTTGAGACAATGAGTTATGAAAAAAAAGAATCAACAATAGTCACAACATGTGAGTTTGTCTTGGTTCTGAGAGCTGGAATCAGATCTGTTCTGTATCTTGCTTTAAGATGCCTAGGAGCTGAAAACAGGCCTTGTGAACGCCCCCTCTCAGCAGACTAGCACAACGTACAGAACCCGTCCCTGGAGACCAGTACTGAGAGCTTTCATAACCATACAAAGCAAGACTTGGATAAGCATATCATTCCAGACATCTTGTTTTAACATCGACTGAAATGAGCAGAACTCTTTATCCCTGGAGAGATCCACCAAGCTACCCTGCTTTACTGCTACATTATGTAATTAATGCATGACCTCCTCCTCACCCAAGACTCAAGAGCTGCTTCAGCAAACTTTTCAAAGTCCCCTTCCCAAAAAAATCCAGCATTTCTGGTCACCAGCATAAGGTATGTTTTGCATGCTGGGACCAGCATGGGGATGCTGGTGGACCAGCTAAACCCGCTCAGTTTTGCTTGAGAACAGCATGATTGTGCTGGTTCACCAGATAGACCAGCTCAGGCTGGGTTTTTCAGTAGAGCAGTCATTCTAGATTTATGTTTAACCCTTGTGCTGTGTTGAAAATGATTTACCTAATTTGGTGTTCCCAGTCAAAAATGACCTATATTATCATCAAATATTGGATTCTTTTTGTCAACTTGTTTTCTTTCAATAAGCACAGGTTCAGTTGGGTCAGGGCCGTAACCACCATAGACATTGAGGCCAAATTGCCCCCCAATATTTGAAATTCTTGCACTGCTCTACTTCACTTAATTACACAGCACTCTGTATGTTGGAATGACAAAAGGGTGTAAAAGTAAAAATTTTAGTCTGGTCCGCCTCAGTGGTCTAAAAGCGCTCGTCAATGTCAAAATGATTGAGATGGCCAATCAAATCAAAGCAGGCTGAGTTTACGTTCTCTTTTGCCTCGTGCACAGTCTTCACACAGACGAGCGTGTCAATCTATCACTTAATGCCATTGTGGAGACTCTATTCTTTCCGGTGAAATCACAAAACAAACTGCACACAAATGTGATGCAAATTCATGCAAATATTATTTGCAAATAGTCCCAAAATTATTATTTCCCATTTCGAATTAGATCAAGAATGTAATTCACTGTTCTGTTTCTTTATGCTATAAAAAGATAAGAAAAATTGGTCCCCCCCAATGTTCAAGACATGGTTACAGCCTTGAGTCAGGTCCACTGAAGTCAAAAATACCAAAGACAAACTTTTAGTCAACTTTTTTTTCATTGCCATATTTGATAAAAGTTATATTTGCCGGCATGGCTCTGCTAAGTTCCCCATCCTTTTCATGAGATCAAAGACAGGGAACAGCAAGAGCTTCTTGGGACAACCTCCCATTTTTAAACTATGATTAATCAGTTCCAAAAAGAAATACAAAACCTGTGCTTATTGAAAGAAAACAACATAGCATAATGAGTGATTTATAAGCAGTTTTTGTTGACCAGATATTTTTGGACCAGGAACAGAAAACAAGATGGGAAACCCCCTGTTGAAAAAAAGTTGTTATGCCCTGTGTGAGTAAAGTCAGTATGTTTTAGTCCAATGCGATAACATTAACCTGCATTGCTGGGGAAAAGAAAATCCTTTCCGGCCCAAATGACTGGAACACAACCAGAGGGTTAAGGGAATTTCATGCTCTCAGACACAACGGCTGCCCACTTAATTTGAAGCAGCTGTGCACTGTTAAATGAAACTTTTACCTGTACGTGATACAGATTTGCCATTCATTATTTATGTCTCACCGGTATGACCGGTCGGTATGCAGCCACGAAAGAGTTAGTGGAATCCTGAAATCGGAGTAGGACACATGGTACAGCTGATGCTGCTGGCATGTACACTGATACTTCAGCCGGTAGTCTGAGCTCTGCGGAGACTTCCTGTCGCACTGATCTCAGGTTGCTTCAACCACCTGTTCCGTCAGACCTTCTGGCCCTCTGATTGGAGAGGTCAGGTCTGACACTGATGTCATGTTCCCGGGCTCCCATCAATTCTTGATTGGAGGTTACATCTCCGTATGTTGCGGTGTGTGTGTTTCAGCACTGTTCTGTAGGTCACCGGCTGTGACGTGTTTTGTAAACTCTGGATTCTTAGTTACACCAAAGTCAGATGCAGTTGGCCCTTCTTGCATCATTTTCAAAGGTGTGTTTTGAGCACAAAGTATCAGTTAGGGGTTTGCATGTTGTTGCATGTGTTTTATTTATACTTTTATTTTAATTGGCTTCTGCCTGGGAATCTGGGAACAGGTCCATTACCTTTAACCAAGTGGTGAATGTTCATTCAGTGACTCCACACAGATACTCATCTAGGTTTCTGTCATCTAGATGATGAACGACTCTATGAATAACATTCAAATGTCTGATACCTGCTATAAAAAGGTACACATGAAAATGGTCATCATTCAGTACTATGGTAAGACATGTTCCTGGATCAACATTGTAACAATGTTCAGGAAAGAAGGAGGCGAGAACCGGCAAACCATCAACGCAACTTTAATGAAAAAATAAACATAAACAACAAAACGGAAGTAAGTGGCAGCCTCCCACGGACAACTGCCGCATATAAATATAGTATGTGACCCATGCTGGCAAAATGAGTCGCAAATTTTCAAAAATTAGTTTTTTAAAATCTGACTTGTTGCCTCGCTGCCCTTTCAGGCCTCCCTAAATGGATTTCAAACAGGCTTCTGAGGCAGCTTAATGGTTTCATGATTATCTACAAAATAGAGAGAGCTTTGGTGATCATTTGCAAATGTATAATTACTACATTACAAAGTTCTCCAAAACGGAAAAAGTTGGTCAAAAAGGTAATTTACACATAGACGCCAACATATTTCACATGGCATCACATATACGCCAACATATTTATTGTTAGCTCAGCTGTCACAGAATGGAGTGCACAGGATTGTGGGTTGTCATAGGCGGCGGAGGAAACATCTATGCTGCTTCAAACATTGATCATATGACGGTATCTCAATAGAAAGCATGTGACATGATCATTGGATTTGAATGTGCCTTGTTGCTTTCCTACCTCTGTATGCTGTCTGCCAAGCGAAGCATTTTTCAGCTTTCGGACGCAACTTTAGGATAGATTTTTCAGGTGTGTTTCAGGTGTATTTTTCAGAGTTGCCCATCCCTGATGTATTTTATCATAATATTTCCAATCTGATACCCTAAGAAGGGTTATTCTTAGACAAAATGTCTGCTACTAGTCATATGATGGAAAAAAATACCGCCCTTTGAAGCTTCTTTGTAAAACTAAACGCTATTTTTATATCGCGCCCATGACAAGGTGAAATATCTCGCTGTCTCGTGTTTGATAAGTTGTGACTCATTTTGGGCAAAGTCGTTTGCCCGGCTGCAGCCTCTCCATGTGGCTCAGGGACTCTGCCAAAGTCTCTCTGCGAAGCCTCGGCCTGCCACTCATTCATTCAAGCCAATCAGCTTTGGCAAAGCATCCCCCTCACGGCCTGAGGCAGGGGCTGCCACTGTCAGTGCAGGTAATGCTGGGAAATAAAAGAGGTGCTATGAAAATGACCTTCTAGGGGACACCAGAGGGCCTCTGCGGCCCCTGCAGTGAGAAGGAGAATAGAGCGAGGGCCCGTGTGGAGCACAGGAGCCGTAAAGAGGAAGTAGTGCTGCCAGTGCATGTTTTGCCATATGCCGTGGTTCGTAGGAGTGCGTGCTGACCAGGGAGAAGACAGCTGTTCAGGAGAGCATTGCGTGCCAGCGCCTCTCTGAAGGGTGCTATGAAATCCATATCAAACGCATGAGCAGTTTTGAATGACCCAGGTGAGCAAATATGAGATACTTAAAGGGGTCATAGCTTACATTCTTAATGTAATTTTCCCCCTGATGTACACTTAGTAAAGTTAGTAAAGTACTTGTGGCAAAAACATAATTGATCTTAATCTCTATCTTAACAAACATTTCCCACCCTCTGTTTACCTTGGGAATGAAACAGTCCAGTTTTGACAAGCCAGTCACGTGATAACGCATTCATCTGTCTTGTGCCAGAAAGTTGTAATACCTAAATCAAAACTTTTCTTCTTTGTTGCTGAATTTCTCAGTTCTCCACAGGTTATAAAAACTGTTCTATTTAGAACTTTAAAGGATTCTGTTCGGCGCTTCATAGATGGAACCTTTTCATTTAATGGATTTCGTTTTAATGAATTAATATAAAATATATATATATATTTTTTTCTATTTTGATTACATTGTATGAATTAAACACCTTGTAGTAACAAACTATTAGGCAATAGTTAATTCATAGTTAAAAGAGTCTCTACATTGTTAATATATTAATAGGCTATATACAAATAGTGAGTTCTTCATTCATTGTCACTGTAATTAACACAATTATTATTGTTTAACTAGCCCATAGTAAAGGAATTGTTAATTGGTTATTAGGAGTTAATAGTTATTTAGATTATGTCACAGAAAATGTGAAAATGTCAGTGCTTCAAACCAATCTTTATTAGACATTAATTGCATTCATATTCAGTGTACCTTAAAATGTTTACATGAAAGTATTACGCAATCATTTAAGACATTTCTCCTTATATAGAACATGTTGTGGCATAAAGAGTTCTTTAAAACCCTAGAGTTCTATATAGAACCTGACCGAATGTTTTTGTTTTAAGAGCGTGCAGTGATCCATGCCTAGATATGAGAAATACTGGAAAAGTAAATCTGTTCATCACAATCAAGGTCTCCATTTCAGCATTTCTTCTCATAAATAAATAAACAAACAGATAATACAGTTAAATTCACTGAATTAATTCAAGCAGGATATTGTTTGCAGAAACAATTCAGACATGTTTGATCATGTTTGATTATTATGTTTATTTGTTTTTGAAGCTTTTTCAGGCATTCATATAATTTTATCAGTTTTATTTTTAATCTGTTTAGAGAAGACACATTTCCTCTGAAAGACAATTTGGATCACAATTGATTGAAGGACAGTAAAGTCACTTGCCGATATCCAGTGATTTAATCTTTGTCAGTGCAAAGGCCCTTTAACTTCCAGTCACTTCAGGGAGGATGTCCTTGTAATAAGTGTACTGTAGGTAACTTTGGACACAATGCTTCTTTGCTGTGTAAAGGAGGTTATAAATATAGGAAAGAAAAGAAAATACAATTCTGCATGTTAATGCATGAAAAAATGAAGCTGTGTTCAGTATGAATATACTCTATATTGGCAAATTTTTTGGGACACCTGCCTTTACATGCACATGCCATCCCATTCTTAATCTGTAGGGTTTAATATGGAGTTGGCCCACCCTTTGCAGTTATAACAGCTTCAACCCTCTCTGGGAAGGCTTTCCACAAGGTTTAGGAGTGTGTATATGGGAATTTTTGACCACTCTTCAAGAAGCACATTTGTGAGGTCAGGCTCTGATGTCTGGCTCGCAGTCTCCGCTCTAATTCATCCCAAAGGTGTTCTATCGGGTTGAGGTCAGGACTCTGTGCAAGCCAGTCAATTTCCTCCACACCAAACTGGCTCATCCATGTCTTTATGGACCTTGCTTTGTGCACTGGTGTGCAGTCATGTTGTAACAGGAAGGGACCATCCCCAGACTGTTCCCACAAAGTTGGGAGCATGAAATTGTCCAAAATGTCCTTGCATGCTGAAGCATTAAGAGTTCCTTTCACTGGAACTAACCCCTGAAAAACAACCCCACACCATAACCCCCCTTCCACCAAACTTTACACTTGGCACAATGCAGTCAGGCAAGTACAGTTCTCTGGCCAAACCCAGACTCGTCCATCGGATTGCCAGACAGATAAGTGTGATTGGTCACTCCAGAGAACACGTCTCCACTGCTCTACAGTCCAGTGGCGGCGTGTTTTACACCACTGCATCCCACGCTTTGCATTGCACTTGGTGATGTAAGGCTTGGATGCTGCTGCTCGGCCTTGGAAACCCATTCCATGAAGCTCTCTACGCACTGTTCTTGAGCTGAAGGCCACACAAAGTTTTTTGGAGGTCTGTGGTTATTTACTCTGCAGAAAGTTGGTGACTTCTGCGCACTGTGCGCCTCAGCATGCGCTGACCCCGATCTGTGATTTTACGTGGCCTACCACTTCGTGGCTGAGTTGCTGTGGTTCCCAATTGCTTCCACTTTGTTATAATACCACTAACAGTTGACCGTGGAATATTTAGTAGTGAGGAAATTTCACTAATGGACTTATTGCACAGGTGGCAACCTATCACAGTGCCACGCTTGAATTCGCTTGAATCGTTCACGCTTGAGTTCCTGAGAGCGACCCATTCTTTCACAAATGTTTGTAGAAGCGTCTGCATGCCTAGTGCTTGATTTTATACACCTGTGACCTGAGTTCAATGATTCCGAGGGGTGTCCCAATACTTAATATAACAATATTATATTAAGTATGTCACACATATGACAATATAATGTATTAAGAGTTTCCATACAATGTCAATGAGAGATTGTGTAAAGTTCATGGACACCTAAAAGTGAATTCTACAAATCAAAGTTTAAATGCACTTTGTATGTAAAGCAGTTTCTGTTCAAGTTTAATACTTGGTGTTTGAGATTTATATCAAAAACAAACCAGAGTGACTGGGGAAAATGAATTTCAGAGCTGCTGGGAAAATCTCTGTAAAAAAAAAAAATCACCTGTTCTCCTTCTGTTAGGCATCCAAGCTGTTGATACGGCTGTGATGAATTGCAAAGAAACTTCATGAACTACCTCAGCAAACTTGATAACTATGCATGATTCCTCTCTGGCTTTCTACCGTTCCAGCCTGCAGAAAAGGAAGGAGGTCTTCCCAAACAAGTGGGCAACAAAACCGAGTGTGGCCTGCTGGGACTGGTTCTTGACCTGAAACGAGACTACCAGACCATTCGGAACCAGATCCCGGAGGAGAAACTCTACAAGGTGTACACGTTCAACTCTGTGAGGAAGTCAATGAGCACCGTCATCAAGCTTCCAGATGGCAACTTCAGAATGTACAGCAAAGGAGCGTCTGAAATCATCCTTAAAAAGTGAGCGCCTTTAATCTGATGTCTATCTACACATTTTCATAAAAGCATTTCAATGTCAGGGACATTATGTTGAATTACTAGAGCTTCATGTGTCATTTAGATGTGCTCTTTGCGGAATTACATAATGAGGAAATGTTCTCAAAAATGGCTGTAATGAAAGGAATACGAATGATACGACCTTGCTTCATGTGAACGCGTGACTTTGCTGTGTTCGGTTCAGGTGTTCTCTCATTCTGAATGAGGTAGGCGAAGCTCGCGTTTTCAGGCCGAGGGACAGGGACGAGATGGTGAAGAAGGTAATCGAACCCATGGCCTGCGATGGACTCCGAACCATCTGCGTGGCCTACCGAGACTTTCCCGGAGACCCTGAGCCCAACTGGGATGACGAAAACAACATTTTGACTGACCTGACAGCAATATGTGTTGTTGGAATTGAGGATCCTGTCAGACCTGAGGTAAGAACGTTCTTCACATTTGATCATGTCATATCAAATTATAATTTTTTGAAATATTATATGCATGAGAACACACCTGTAATGTGACCTCTGCCTCATCATTTACTGATTTTGCTAGGAATGTGCAAAGCCATATATTTTTCAATATTGACTCAGTAGATTACTTGTTGACATATTGAAGCATGTACAGTATAATTAGTCTGGTTTCAGCTTCTTCTAATCCATCTATCCATCACTCCATGTTAATTTTGGTTTCATTTTTAGACATTTCATTATTTATTTATTTACAGTTAATATTTTAGTGCTTCAACTTCTTATTCTCATCTTATTTGATGAAGATGAAGTCGAACCATGGCGGATTCACTATTTACATGCGAGAGGAAGGACTGAACACTTCTCCAGAGAGGAATCCTTTTATTTTTAATATTTAAACGTGTGTGCTGCAGCTGCGCGCCCCTGTGTGTGTAATAATCAGAGTGTACGCGCATTGTGCACCTGCGGCTCATATTACTAACACACCCTTTAAATAACTCCAAAAATACTGCGCTATTGACTTTAGAGCAGGTTTGTGTTGCTCAATGGCGCAGTCGTTTTCAGTTCCTCAAAATAGCAACACGCCAACAATGCGACTGAACATCGGGTTATTATTGCTCATATAGTATGATATAGCGAGAATATGAAGGAACAGCTGAGTTTTATTCAGAAGCCTAAGAATATGCAATCTGGTGCAGATACTGATATTTATATGGCCAAAAATAAGATGAAATTCTTATCGTTTGTAATGTAAATCAATGAGATCAGACTTCTGACACAAAATGCATATTAGTCATCACTCAGTACCTGCCAATAATGTCTTAGTAAGATGAAATGCTTAGTTTTACGATCAAAGCTCTGTAGTTTTAAACGCATTAAAATGCAATGCAAGACAATGATGATTGAGAGATGAACAAACAAACTTTCATCAAAAGCCTGATGATATTTTTTGATACTTATGATTTTTCCAGTCCAGTAAGTTTGTATCTTGAAATATTGAAATATCAAAGTTATTTGTACATTTACCTTTTTAAAATCAGCAAATATTTCACAGCAAATAGACAAGTGAACCGTTATACTAAATGTCTTGCAGTCTCTTAAAAATGCTTGGTTGTTTCAACCCATGGTTGGGTCAAATACAGAGAAGCCCAACCCTTGGTTTACATTTTTTCATTATAATTTTTGCTCATTTAAATATTGGGAATCAGTGGATGTTGCATCAGATGCGATATTGTGAAAGAGCTTTGAGATCGTGGGGACTGAAGAAGCGTCTATACTGCTGCATTATTTAACCTCCTCTTTTTATCCCTTGATTTCTTTGCTCTCGTTCTCCGTCTCTAGAGCCACGCTCAGTAATTGTCAGTTTGTTGAAGGCTTCTCACAGAAAGCAACATCTGCGGTAAAACAGAATAAAAGCGTGAATGAAGGAACATTCTGACTGCAAAGCGAATCCTGCTTTGGATTTTGCAAATGGAGTCTGTTTTTGTAATAAGCCCTTTGATAACTCAGTGATGACGGTGATACAGATTTGGTGTTTCATCTTAGCGTTCTGTTACCTGACGGGACACGTGAGCCATTCCTTTCCCTAATAAACAGCCGAAACTTAAGAATGCGTAAACAAATCCATGAGTCTTAAATGTTTAATGTTACCACGTCACCTTCCTCTGCCATCGTTTTTTATTGATGAGGCTCTTCCTCTTCTCTTGATGAGTTAAGCAGGACCGGGTTGTCTTTATGTTTCTCAGAAATGCTTGGATGTCTAGTCAAACAGATATCATCTCTCGCTTTAGTGTCTAGACCGGCCTTATTCCCATAACCGTTGTGATCGTTCTGTGTCGGATCCACCATCGTGCATAACAACTATACGTCATTATGTGTTTTCTTTCTATCTATCTATCTATCTATCTATCTATCTATCTATCTATCTATCTATCTATCTATCTATCTATCTATCTATCTATCTATCTATCTATCTATCTATCTATCTATCTATCTATCTATCTATCTATCTATCTATCTATCTATCTATCTATCTATCTATCTATCTATCTATCTATCTATCTATCTATCTACACTGTAAAATCCAACAGTTGTTCTTACTAAGACTTTTTTAGTAAACTTTACTCAATGTCCAATAATTTGTTGACCTTACTTAAAACAAGTAAGTAATCTGAACTATTTGCATGCTATGCCTTCGTTACTTAGAAAACTCAAGTAAACATTACTTGACTGGTTTGAGTACCATTTTGCCAAAGCAAAAAAACAAGCGGGTGGACAGGTGGACGGACAAAGTGTTTTTGAGGCGGGGCAATTTTTTCTAGACTTATCACTCATTTCCTCCACTTCCTCTCACCATAACTGTGATTAGTGTTCCCTTTGGTTGGACACTTGGAACTTCATTCATATTATAGTAATTAACTTCCTATTAATGCAGCAATGCAACAAGAAATTGATTTCAAAACAAGGGAAGTAATATATATATATATATATGTATATGTGTATATATATATATATATATGTATATGTATATATGTATATGTATACAAAAAAAAAAAAATATATATATATATGTATATATGTATGTAATATTTGTCCATTAATGATATAGAACATAACTATTTTTCATGTCAAATAATGACCTTTTAACATTTGTTTTGCTAATATTTATGGCATAACCTTTTAATTGATATAATTGATATGATATGAGTTGATATAATCCCTCTATGTTTGTCACAATATCATTTGACCATGCTTGAGTGTGTCACACACACACTTCAACATTCAGCATGCAAAACACAACAATGGTAACAAGGATTTTTATTTTTTTATTTTATTTTTTTTTTTTTATTAATTCGACCTTTACTATTTTACTTGCTGTCATTATTGGGGTTATACTGACAAAAGACAAATAGTAAAATAAAGGCAAAAATAGTAAAACGAAGCATTTAATTTATTCATGCCACAATGCACTCTGGGAGTACACTTCCTCAGATCCCAGATAGAATTAAGTTGACAAAACTTAAACGGTTTAAGTAAGAACAACTTAATGCAATTAAAAAGATAAGTGAAGTAATTAAACAGCGGTATTACTTAAAATTAAAGTATTTAGTCTATTCAACTTAAAATAGTTATTAGAATGACTAATATCTTTAAATACATTTAACTCAAGTTTATCAAGTAATCATTACTTAAATTTTTTAGGGCAACCACTTTCCTCAAATTTTTTAAGTAAACTCAACTTATCCGGTTTTAGAGTGTATCTATCTATCTATCTATCTATCTATCTATCTATCTATCTATATCTATCTATCCATCCATCCATCCATCCATCCATCCATCCATCCATCCATCCATCATAACTATCATCTGTTTTTCCATCCATCCATCCATACATCCATCCATACACCCATACATCCATACATCCATACACCCATACATCCATACATCCATACATACATTTTAGTTTAATTCCAATGTCTTAATAACTCACATAATTTGATTAAACATAAATTTGAATCAAGATGACCACAAAGCTACCTAAAACAGCCTAAAGAGTTTGCTGGTCTGAACTGTTGGATGGTTTTAGGGGGGGTTAGACACTTTTCAGCTCGTCAGGCTGAACCTGGTCAGATTTTTCAGCAAGGAAATAAAACCTGCAGATGAATAATTTTTTTGTTTGTTGCATGAGAAATCACCTCCAGCACTGCATCATTAATGCAGGAGCCCTTTGAATTCCTCCTAATGAGCACTCACTTGTTTCACTAGCGCATCTGAAGTGCCATTAGAGGAATCAGGAGAGGTGAATGAATTCTGTGTGCTTTGCGGTGGTTTTCTCATTGCTCTAGGCGTGGGCTTGCGGTTTGCAGAGGCCTCTGCACTAACCTTTCCTCTGGAGCGTTGCGTCTGGAATTAATGTCCGCTGCTCACACTTGTGCCCGCAGGTGCCCGACGCCATCCGGAAATGCCAGCGTGCAGGAATCACTGTGCGTATGGTGACAGGAGACAACATCAACACAGCACGAGCTATTGCTATCAAATGTGGCATCATCCACCCTGGAGAAGACTTCCTGTGCATCGACGGGAAAGAGTTCAACAGGAGGATCAGGAACGAGAAGGGAGAGGTACTGCATATCAGGACACTACAAGTCTACATCAGACATAACCAATCGAGCTCTGTGGACAGCATTTGTGGCATAATATCCCTTATTAAAGTAAGGCTCTTACACAGTAAAATCCAACAGTGATTCTAACTCTTTTTAGTTAACTTTACTTAATCTAGTAATCAGCACTATTCACATACTATGCCTTTTTTACTTAGAAAACCCAAGTTAAGATGAATTGATTGGTTTGAGTGCCATTTTGTCAAGCAAAAAAAGAAAAGAAAAAAACCTTATGGTGATCAGTGTTCCCTTTGGTAACATTGTAATTATCTTCCTATTGATGCAGCGATGCAACAAAACATTTTTTTATTTGGTTTCAAAGGAAGAGAAGTAATAAATAGGTTGCTTTTAAAAGTTGACCTAGCTTCTGACTAATTTATTAACTATAGTTAATGATTTAGTCAGAAATCAGATCACCTTTTAAACGCAACCTATGTAATACTTCCCTTCATGTCGTATAATGATCGTTTACAATTTTATTGCTAACACTTACATCATAAACACCTTGTGAACCTTTTAAATGTGTTGATATACTCCCTCTATATTTGTAACAATATCTTGCAGTCGATCAGGCTTGAGTCACACACAGCCTTCAACATTCAGCATCAAAACACATCTCAGTCAACAGTAACTAAGTCAAGAGTAAATCTAAAGTATATTATCAAGTACTCTCTACAGTTCTTTTGTAGTTACTAGAAATCTTGTGTAAGTGAACTATTCTAACTAAGCATTTGTCAGCACAACATACTATTCCTATTTCACTTTACTTGGTTTTTTTAAGGCAATTGGTTTGCATGTTTTTTTAAGTAAGTCTAACTCATTCGGTTTTACAGTGTATAATGGAAGTAAATGGTGCAACACGATAAATGAAACATGATTTGCTACTTCGACAGTCACTTGAGGGACATTCTGAGACAAAGATCGGACCCACTTTATATTAGTTGGCCTTAACCACTATAGCCGCGTTTCCACCGCAGGAACTTTCCCCAGGAACTAGGAACTTTGGGGTAGTACTCGGTGTGTTTCGACCGCAGGACCCGGGGTCTAAATGAAGTTCCGTGTAAATATTTCCCCCTCCAAATGGCCCTGCTAGCGAGGTGGTACTTTTTCAAAGTTCAGGAACTTTCGGGGTGGGACTTGGGCGCTGA
The DNA here is from genome assembly GCA_023566225.1 of Romanogobio albipinnatus. Lineage (NCBI taxonomy): Eukaryota > Metazoa > Chordata > Actinopteri > Cypriniformes > Gobionidae > Romanogobio > Romanogobio albipinnatus. The sequence continues at coordinate 41,452,830 of CM042254.1, forward strand.
ACGTGCTGATTGGTTGAGCATTTTATTTCAACCGGCAAAGTCTTTTGTGAGGATCGTTCTGCGTTCAGCAAATATCAGTCTTGCTCTTTCTGTCCGATGGCATCGCGTTCGTCTGAGCTATCTCATGGTCAATGTCCGTAATAGCTGATAATAACATACTTTGTCTTATTTTAAGTCTAGCTTAACAAGCTTTCAGAATACGAATTAGTGCTCGTCTCTTTTCCGCAGTTTTGTTACTGACCTCTTAAGTAAACCAATACATAACCAGCAAAAGCAGCGCTGCTTGAATCTCCTCTATACTTGTTATTGTTGCAGACAATATCGCACAAAAATTATTACTGTCCGTCGCTGACTGGGAGGAGCATTCGCGCCGCGCGCAGTCCTACATCACTGGACTAATTTGCCTAATCTTCTCAGTACTTTAGACCGCAGTGGAAACGCAGACAGCAGCAGGTCTGGCGGGAAAAAAGTTCCTGTAAAAAAAGTTCCTGGTACAAATTGTTCTGGGTAATTTCGGTGGAAACGGGGCTTATGTACTGACATTTAAATGACTAATTTGATACTATGCACTTATTGTATACATACATGTTTTTACATTGTACTTACAGTATTTAAATTACCTGCATGTAATTACATCTGTAATTAATTTCTGTAGTTACATTTATAATTACACTGTTGACCCATCCTTTACACCTAACTCTACCCTTAAACCTACCCATACTACCAAACATGTCCCTAACTTTACCAGTATCCCACCTCGATATCAGCGAAATTGTGTGCAATACAATATGAACGCAATAAGTACATTGTACTTATTTTTTGATGTAAGTGCATAGTAGTTAAGGCCACCTAATATAAAGTGGGGCCCAAAGATCTTAGTGCAGGATGAGTCATCAATATTTTGATCCTGTGTCACATGTGAGTTGTATACATTTAATTCAGATAAAGCCCCTACAATACGAAGGAAAAAATCTCACTATTTGAATTTGTTGCCGATGAAATCAGGATTTACATTTCCCCTTAAAGAGTCTGGACGCTGCAGATTATTATTTTATCAGTTACTTGGAATAATTGAAGACGGGAGAGAGAAGAATGGGAGACTCCAAAATAGAGAGAGTTACAATAAACGAGAAGGCATGAATCGTGGTTTTAAATTTGCTCATCGGCCAGGAAGGGTCTTTCATCAGTAGACAAAGATGATAAAAGCACAGATTTTCAGTGTTTTTTGTTATACAAAGTTCTAAGAATTTTGCTAATCACAATGATGGCGATTGTGTGTTCATGGATAAATAAAGGGAAGCAATCAAGCATACAGTTGATTACGGTCACATTGGAAATCAAAGTCTAATTTCAACCTCAAAATAAACAAAGGATTTTGAAAAGACAGTACGAAGCAGAGATATTTTGCATTAATTGTAAAAGATATGGCCAGTGTTGGGGAAAGTTACTTTTTAAAAGTAATGCATTACAATATTGCATTACAGCCTAAAATAACTGTAACTAATTAGTTGCTGGAAAGTAATGCGTTATGTTACTTTTGCGTTACTCCTGATTTCACTCAACATGGGGAGAACTGTCAGTCAATAAATGGAAACAAAGTAACTTGTGTCACTTTTTTTAAAAAGTTGCTCAGATATTTTGTTGTAAATGTACAAGTAATGCATTACTTTAGTTACTTTGAAAAAGTAATTTGATTACAAACTTGTGTTACTTGTAATATGTTACCCCTGTGGCATAATGCAAATCAAACTGAGAACCGCAAGTCCGTGTTGTGTCCAATTGTGGAAAGTTTAAAACAAATTATTATGTTTATGAATAATACAGAATATTAGAATGGACAGTAATGATGCTGAAAATTCAGCATTGATCAGAGGAATAGATTACACTTTACTATATATTCACATAGAAAACAGCTGTTTATATTCTAATATTATTTTACAGTTTTACTGTTTTGAACAAATAAATCCAGCCTTCTTCTTTCAAAAACAAAAAAAACTCTTAATTATTTCAGACTTTTGATCGCCAGTGTGAATATAAAATGTATCTGACACTTTACTAACACTTGAATATGAAAATTGAAAAGTTTTACCACGTTTTAGTATACGTTTGAGAATGATATTTTGAGTTTTATTAATCGATAGGGGTGTGACGAGACACTTATCTCGAGACGAGACACGAGATTGGGTTCACGAGAACGAGACGAGGCGAGATTTTTACATCGTATTTTTAAGAAATCCTCAGTGATGAAATGCATGACTAGAAAAATAGTTTGCAGGTGCATTTGAAATGTTTTTACTCATCATCTTGTAATGAATGTCATTTTAGTTCTACTTGAGTATGAATTATCATATGCAGTAAAAGACAACAATACTCAAGCACTGTAAAGGTTTTCCCAAAAACTCAACTGACTGGCTTCTCTCCTGTATGACTGTCTCTTCTGACCTTACTGTACACAAGCTTCTTTTGACCTCCTAACTGATCTCCTTCCCACAAACTGATCATAGATATTAAGTGCAAACAAAAACCATAATACCATAATCAAAGTAGCCTACTCAATATTGAAAGTGCAAATAGAGACCAAATTTTTCTTCAAGCATGATACAGAGCTAAGAGATGGTTATAACTAGATAGCTTTCATATTGGGAGATATTTGCATGCCTCCGGGAGCCGCTTTCAAACAGCGGTAACATATTGAAATTGCGTTTGAATGCGCGCCCCGTTTATTTTTCACTTTCAATTTCGCTATCATGTGTACTGAATAGGGAGGGGTGGAGCTGACCGAACATTTTAAAATATAAGTCTGACGCTTCAGCTGCGCAACGAATCCTCCGCCACGGTCCAGTTCACTAACATGTAACACACACTCGTAACACATGCTCAATGCGAGCGCTTCACTAACATGTAACACACGCTCAATGTCTTCTCGTCGCGTGATCAGTGGCAGTGCTGCGCACTATGTACGACTCGGAACAGCTTGTGTTGGGTGAGCTGATGGAATTGAAGCGACTGTTATCCACCTGAATTAAATTGTTTTTATTTCTAAAAAGGCAAAACTAGAGTGGAGGCATAATGTTAACGTAGTGTTGGCATATTCTATCCTAACTTCACCCTCACACTCGACACACAAGACAGCTTTTCACCTCGACAAGAAATCTTGTCACAGTTTAGTCCACGAGATCTCGTCACACCCCTATTAATCGTATTCAAATGATTGTGAAATTACTGAAGAAAGCCTGGAAACAGACACACAATCATTCACTCTTATGTGATATGCTTAAAACTGCCACATTAATGCTTCTTAGTGCATTGTGTGACAAATAATGTAAATGCCATTCAAATTTGAAAAGGTTAGTAGTAGTTTGCATCCCTGGAAATTAATGTCCGTCTTTAAGCAATCAGCAAATTTTGCTGAATTGTCTCGTCATGTTCAGCTACTAAAAAGCACCTCACTGCTCAGTTTCCTCCATAGTGTGTGCCCTGCATGCCTGTCTAATACGCCACTGCGTTTCCGCCAATACTGGATATGTGATTATAACTAGGAAAATTAAAATTCACTCCATGACAAAAAGTCGGCAAAACCCAAGAGACTGAAAGATCAAACAAAAGCAGTGTCTTCTATGCTGATTTAACATCTTCTGCATATAGACAAAACCCTAATAAAGTTTGTTTGATAACATCCCTTACGGAAAAGAAGTTCATTTTATGAAATATACTTAAGTAATGTTCAAGTATATTTTAAGTATACTTTATGTAAGTATACGAATATCAATGTGTACTAGTAGTAAACTTGTAAGTGTAGTATTTCAATATCACTTGGGACTAAAGTGTCCCTTTGTACTATAAGTGTAACAGTAAACTTTAAGTGCATAACTAGGTTTCTCATTTGTACTGCATCTGTACTACAAGTGAACTTATAAGCATACTAGTAGTGTACTATTTTAATACAAGTAGTACATTTTTTAGTTTATGAATGTACACTTTGAACTGCAAGTATACTTGTAAGTTTTCTTTAAGTGAACATAACATTATACTTACTATACTATATTTTATATATTATTTTTGCACTTTCAGTATACTACTATGTTCAAATATAGATTTTTTATACTTCATATAAATATACCTTTAACTGTACTTAAGTCATTAAAAAAACATTCTATTATAGCTTAAAGAGTAAAGTAGATTTTAAGTAAATTCCTATGTACATCAGTGGACCAACCTACACAAAAATTCAGATACACAGAATTAGGAACATATCTGTTTTATATCAATATTCTAATCCATATTTTCAAACAATGTAAGTTTAATAAAACTATGTAAAAAAGTTTAATCAAAAGATAATATTTTGTTTTAAATATATTTATGAGCAGTATATAAAAAACTAGACTGAAAGTATACTTTCTTATTTTTATTTTTAAAGAAGTTTACTAATAGAACACTTGAATAAGCTTCTTTTTCATAAGGGATGTCTTTCATGCGTTTGTAAATCAGATCAAATCAAATCAAATCACATCACATTTCTGCTTTTAAAGCCTTAGGAACTCTGGACTTTCATTGTAAGTGCATTACATGTACTTTTTTTTTGCAAAAAAGCTCCTTCAGCAAAGCAGTTATGACATCAATCTGTATCAGTCTACTGCCTAAGCAAATGGTCCACTCTTCTCCACAATGGAAACCCACTGTAATTTAGATTGTTCTTATAATTCCAGCATAATTGAATATTAAACAATATCAAGTCTCCCTCTTTCTCATCTCTAAACTGACCCATACCACCACACCTGTTCCTAACTCTACCCTTAAACTGACCCATACCACCACACCTTTCTCTAACCCTACCTTCAAACTGACCCATACCACCACACCTGTCCCTAACCCTACCCTTAAACTGACCCATACCACCACCTGTCCCTAACCCTACCCTTAAACTGACCCATACCACCACACCTGTCTCTAACCTCACCCTTAAACCTACCCATACCACCACACCTGTCCCTAACCCTACCCTTAAACTGACCCATACCACCACACCTTTCTCTAACCCTACCTTTAAACTGACCCATACCACCACACCTGTCCCTAACCCTACCCTTAAACTGACCCATACCACCACACCTGTCCCTAACCCTACCCTTAAACTGACCCATACCACCACACCCGTCCCTAACTTCACCCTTAAACCTACCCATACCACCACACCTGTCCCTAACCTCACCCTTAAACCTACCCATACCACCACACCTGTCCCTAACCCTACCCTTAAACCTACCCATACCACCACACCTGTCCCTAACTCTACCCTTAAACTGACCCATACCACCACATCTGTCCCTAACCCTACCCTTAAACTGACCCATACCACCACACCTGTCCCTAACCCTACCTTTAAACTGACCCATACCACCACACCTGTCCCTAACTCTACCCTTAAACTGACCCATACCACCACACCTGTCCCTAACCCTACCCTTAAACTGACCCATACCACCACACCTGTCCCTAACCCTACCCCTAAACTGACCCATACCACCACACCTGTCCCTAACCCTACCCTTAAACTGACCCATACCACCACACCTGTCCCTAAACCTACCCTTAAACTGACCCATACCACCACACCTGTTTCTAACCCTACCCTTAAACCTACCCATGCCACCACACCTGTGCCTAACGCTACCCTTAAACTGACCCATACCACCACCTGTCCCTAACCCTACCCTTAAACTGACCCATACCACCACACCTGTCCCTAACTCTACCCTTAAACTGACCCATACCACCACCTGTCCCTAACCCTACCCTTAAACTGACCCATACCACCACACCTGTCCCTAACCCTACCCTTAAACTGACCCATACCACCACACCTGTCCCTAACCCTACCCTTAAACTGACCCATACCACCACACCTGTCCCTAACCCTACCCTTAAACTGACCCATACCACCACACCTGTTTCTAACCCTACCCTTAAACCTACCCATGCCACCACACCTGTGCCTAACGCTACCCTTAAACTGACCCATACCACCACCTGTCCCTAACCCTACCCTTAAACTGACCCATACCACCACACCTGTCCCTAACTCTACCCTTAAACTGACCCATACCACCACCTGTCCCTAACCCTACCCTTAAACTGACCCATACCACCACACCTGTCCCTAACCCTACCTTTAAACTTACCATACCACCACACCTGTCCATAACCCTACCCTTAAACTGACCCATACCACCACACCTGTCCCTAACCCTACCTTTAAACTTACCCACACCACCACACCTGTCCCTAACCCTACCCTTAAACTGACCCATACCACCACACCTGTCCCTAACCCTACCCTTAAACTGACCCATACCACCACACCTGTCCCTAACCCTACCTTTAAACTTACCCATACCACCACACCTGTTCCTAACCCTACCCTTAAACTGACCCATACCACCACACCTGTCCCTAACCCTACCCTTAAACTGACCCATACCACCACACCTGTCCCTAACCCTACCTTTAAACTTACCCATACCACCACACCTGTCCCTAACCCTACCTTTAAACTTACCCATACCACCACACCTGTTCCTAACCCTACCCTTAAACTGACCCATACCACCACACCTGTCCCTAACCCTACCCTTAAACTGACCCATACCACCACACCTGTCTCTAACCCTACCCTTAAACTGACCCATACCACCACACCTGTCCCTAACCCTACCTTTAAACTTACCCATACCACCACACCTGTCAAGTCAAGTCAAGTTTATTTATATAGCGCTTTTTACAATGCAGATTGTTTCAAAGCAGCTTCACGGTGTTAAACAGGAAAATAATGCTACAGAATTTTATTTGGCCGTACAGCCGCTCCGGAGAAAACGGTGATGTCATCAGCTCATTTCAATTATCACACAGTGACAATGTGGCCAGATCAGTAATTTAGTTTATAAAGTTAATTTAGTTTACTAATTAGATTCATTTGGATATTAAATTGAACATTTAGTGACCCGTATCCCACCTCAATATCAGCAAAAGTAATTTGCAATACAATATGAATACAATAAGTACATTGTCATTATTTTTTTATGTAAGTACATAGTAGTTAAGGCCAGCTAATATAAAGTGGGACCAGACAAAAAATATATTGGAATTGTGTTGCTTTAGCTCATTTTAATTAAGCAATTTGAACAAGCAGCAAAAATATGTTTTTTCAGTGATCGGTGCACAAATGCTGTCGAGAGAGCTTAATGTATATTGAACCGTCTGTGGCCCTGATGCTGTTGCTTTCCAGTACTCTGATAATTTATGGGGCCTTTTTATTATGTTGTGATTACATTAGTCGCATTTGTACTCTCTGCAAGTAATGCACTGCTGTTATTGATGTAGACAGTTATTGAACACATTTGATTGGTGGCCATTCCAACAAACAACCCACACGTGAATGATAGACACCATATGATTTAATACACAATAAAATTATTTATATTTAAATGCAGTTACTTCTCTGATGAATGTGTATGCTATTACAACAAGAAATGTCATGTTTCATGGTATATACCACTGGCTGTTTTATGTATCCCATTAGACGGGGTGTATAGACACTTTCTCATGATGGATCTCGGTTTCCCTCTCTCGCAGGTTGAGCAGGAGCGCATTGATAAAGTCTGGCCGAAACTGCGAGTGCTTGCCAGATCCTCACCGACGGACAAACACACACTGGTCAAAGGTGAGTGATTGAGCAACAAACACAAGACTTCTATGTTGCTCTCATAAAATATCTAACCACTTTGTAATAAAGCTTATGCAATTATGCTCATATCATTACAAAATGGTGAACAAGAACTGACATTTTTAGATTAATAATCTGTACTTGAATTCATGAACATTGGCATTTACAGCCAAAGTGTGTTAGTAAAGCGGTCTGGAATTAGATCTGTGAGATGTGATGGTTACATAAGACTGAATGTCACGGCTGAAGTTACAGGATAATTAACATACTGTAAGTAAATGTTGTGCTGTAATTACATCACTGGTGTATTTCATTTCTAGGCCTAATCGCTTGATTGTCCCTGATGTTTTCACATCACATAGCTTTAATACAGGCAACATATGGCTGTGCATTATGAGTGTTAAATGTAATTTGAATCCAGTAAATGAGTAGCATTTGTGTTGATAACATCTGATGGTGAATATTTTTAAATCAATTATTTTATATGCATGTTGTGAAGTGCAAGTAATTTATATATATATATATATATATATATATATATATATATATATATATATATATATATATATATATATATATATATATATATATATATATATATATATATATATATACACCAATCAGGCATAACAATATGGCCTAATATTGTGTTGGTCCCCCTTTTGCTGCCAAAACAGCCCTGACCCGTCGAGGCATGGACTCCACTAGACCCCTGAAGGTGTGCTGTGGTATCTGGCACCAAGATGTTAGCAGCATATCCTTTAAGTCCTGTAAGTTGCGAGGTGTGGCCTCCATGGATCGGACTTGTTTGTTCAGCACATCCCACAGATGCTCGATTGAATTGAGATCTGGGGAATTTGGAGGCCAAGTCAACACCTCAAACTCGATGTTGTGCTCCTCAAACCATTCCTGAACCATTTTTGCTTTGTGGCAGGGCACATTATCCTGCTGAAGAGCCACAGCCACCAGGGAATAGCATTTCCATGAAAGGGTGTACATGGTCTGCAACAATGCTTAGGTAGGTGGTACATGTCAAGGTAACATTCACATGGATTGCAGGACCCAAGGTTTCCCAGCAGAACATTGCACAAAGCACCTACGTGATGTAAAAGAAAACGTGATGCATCAGACCAGGACACCTTCTTCCATTGCTCCGTGGTCCAGTTCTGATGCTCACATGCCTAGTGTTGGCCCTTTTGGCGGTGGACAGGGGTCAGCATGGGCACCCTGACTGGTCTGTGGCTATGCAGCCTCATACGCAACAAACTGAGATGCACTGTGTATTCTGACACCTTCCTATTAACTTCTTGAGCAATTTGAGCTACAGTAGCTTGTCTGTTTGTTCGGACCACATGGGCCAGCCTTCGTTCCCCACGTGCATCAATGAGCCTTGGCTGCCCATGACCCAGCGGTTCACCACCACTCCACAAGAGCTGTAGTTTTGGAGATGCTCTGACCCTTGTCAAACTCGCTCAAATCCTTACGCTTGCCCATTTTTCCAAGGACAAAATGTTCACTTGCTGCCTAATATATCCCACCCACTAACAGGTGCCGTGATGAAGAGATAATCAGTCTTATTCACTTCACCTGTTACTTCACAGGTCATAATGTCTGATTGGTATATATATATATAAATATATATATATATATATATATATATATATATTTATATTAAAATTTTTTAAAACTTAATTATATTGTTTATATATATATATATATATATATATATATATATATATATATATATATATATATATATATATACATACTTCATATATTATGCTTGACTCCTTAATGTTAACGATACACTGTGAAAACCTGCAATTATTACCTTTAAGTGCTATTTTTACCTGATTTAACCCATACAAATTTTTATTTGTTGGTATAAATTTATGTATATAAGTTGGTTCAGTGATTTTCATCTTGAATAAAAGCAGTTTAGATGTTACCATTTGTTTTTTCAGTGTAAGTAACAGCCATTTTGGTTCCATTCCATCACATTCACCCTGTCATTTGTTCATTTTATTAATTTAGCTTTATATTGCACAATGCAATAGACATTTAAGCAATGCTTTGTCTGATCAAATGTTTCAGATTGTGCAGAAAGACTGACTGACGTATTCTCTGATCTTATTGTCTGGCAGGTATTATCGACAGCACTCTGGTGGAGCAGCGGCAGGTGGTTGCTGTAACCGGCGATGGAACCAATGACGGACCGGCCCTGAAGAAGGCAGATGTCGGTTTTGCCATGGTGAGAACCGATCAAACCACACAAGTCGTGTTCTTCCCAAGCTGCTCAAACACAGGCTGTCCTCATTTTCACAGTGCACAATCACGCCACCTCAGCAGCTTAGAAAAAAACAAGTCCAGAGCGCCCCCTAGTGCGAGCCAGTGCTTTTACTCCTGTTTTTTGACATATGTCAATTGACTTGCATCAGGTTTAAAAACAGCCTGTGTCAGCACCGCCCCAACATTTCTCTTTCCATGAGTTTAGAGGAGAGAATATTCTTGTGTTCCTGCTCATCAAACTGACACCAGCTGCCTGCGGGCGGCTTCCTCTCTGTGGTATTTACCATGATTTTACTGTCAGCCATGTCTTAAGAGAGAGCAGTCCCTCAGGCTAGACTTTACAAAACACACTGTGTGGAGAAACATCTCGTCTCTTTACCTAGATATCAGTCAGATTTGACCAATTATCACCATGCACTGTCCACATCAGGGTTTGATCTGACTTCAGTATCTTTTCATACACTTTTAGATTTGTTGGTGTTCTGTTTAGAACTCTAAGATTTTTGACTCAATTTTAAAGAACCAAAAATTGGTTCTATATAAGGAGAATGTCTCAAATGATTGCATAATACTATCATGCTTAACGGGTTATTTCCAAAACTTAACATCTTATTGTTTTATTTTGATGTTGGGCTAAAAATTTGACCCAGGGCATTTGCTTAAGCTTAGCTACTATATTCAGGCTGTGTCTAAAGCAGAGTTTTGATAAGTAAAAAATCCCACGGCACACCACTATTTAAAATATAACAAGATTGCACAAACATGCATTGCTTCAAATGGCATATTAAAAATCGATATTATATTAAAAGTAGTACTCACATAAGGGGCCCTATTTTATCAATCTGAGCTCATGGTCTGAAGTTCACGGCGCATGTGCACTTAGGGCGTGTCCGAATCCACTTTTGCTAGTTTAACGATGGAAAAAAAAAGTCTGTGTGTCCGGCACATGGTCCAAAAGGGTTGCCCCTCGTCTCGTAATGAGTCATGGGTGTGTTTTGGGCTTAACGTGCAATAAACCAATCAGAGTCTCATCTCCCTTTCCCTTTAAAAGCCAGTTGTGCTCGCACCATGACGGATTCGCTATTTACAAGCAAGTGGAAAGACTGAACGCTTAATTTTTTTAAATATATTTGGCATCTGTGTGTGTAATAATCAGAGTATACACGCGTTGTGCAATCAACCTGCGTGTTGGTCAATGGCGCAGTCGTTTTCAGTTCCTCAAAATAGCAACGCTCCAACAATGCTCCTGAACACACCTGGTTTTCAGACCAGACGCCCATGGACGAACAGATGCACCAGTGCATTTGATATTTAAACAACGTCGAGCTGGCCGTGAAAATGAGAACTGTGTCGGGCTGAAACTAGCAGAAAACACTTGCCCGGCGTCACATTGCGCCGGGTGTATGATAGTGTGAAACTTGAGCTTAAGTCAGGTAAGAACACAATAAGGTGATAGTATGATCTTTTTTCTAACTGCTAGTTTAAGAACGAGTTTGGCCAACTAGCAGTTAGACATGAGGTAATCAGTCTTAAATTATGTATTAGATTATTTATTATTGGTCTATTTAAACTAGACCAATCTACTTTTTTTATATAACTGACTTTAAAACGTTATGACCAATCTTGAAGAAATAAGAAATAGATGACTAACTTTTAAGACTAGTCTAAGCGGTTTATGCAACCGGCCACTGGACATGTTCTTGACAGGCTTCATGAAATGCAATGCTAGTAATGCATATTGTTTATAGCTGGGCATAGCCTGTGCATGGTAACTTTAACGAATGAATAAATTATTTTTGGCACTTTGAACGATGTGAAATGAGAGGGCTTCTGTCTTGGCAGGGAATCGCAGGGACAGATGTGGCCAAAGAGGCGTCTGACATCATCCTGACAGACGATAACTTCTCCAGCATTGTGAAGGCTGTGATGTGGGGACGCAACGTCTACGACAGCATCTCAAAGTTCCTGCAGTTCCAGCTGACCGTTAACGTGGTGGCCGTGATCGTTGCCTTCACCGGAGCCTGTATCACACAGGTTTGTGCCTCTGGATGCACACAATTGTTTATGGGATAGGTACTTACCCCAAGTATTAAACTTCAGCACATATATTACTCTTCAAAAGTTTGGGGTCAGTACAATTTATTTTTTTAAAGAAACTATTTTAATTTCAAATAAATGCTGTTCTTTTTCTTTCTATTCGTCAAAGAATCCTGAAATGCATGACAGTTTCCACAAACATCTGAAGTAGCACAACTGTTTTCAACATTGATAATAATCATAAATGTTTCATGAGCAGCAAATCATCATATTAGAATGATTTCTGAAGGATCATGTGAGACTGAAGACTGGAGTAATGATGCTGAAAATTCAGCTTTGATCACAGGAATAAATTACACTTTACTATATATTCACATAGAAAACAGCTATGTAAAATTGCTCAACTAAATGCTGCCTTGGTGAGACAAAAACATTAAAAACTTTTGAATGGTAGTATAACCAGAGGTGGGTAGAGTAGCCAAAATCTGTACTCAAGTACAAGTACCTGTACTCAAGTACAAGAAATATTTACTTACAATCGTGTTAGTTACTTGAGTAAGAGTAAAAAAGTATTCGATGAAAAAACTACTCAAGTAGTTACTTTTGATCTGATTGATAAGAAGCGAAAACACTGAATTTCAGACTACTTTGAGAGCTTTCACACACCTCTCCTTGAAAGGTTGACCTCTCCAAATGTGTGTGTGTGTGTGTGTGTGTGTGTGTGTGTGTGTGTGTGTGTGTGTGTGTGTGTGTGTGTGTGTGTGTGTGTGTGTGTGTGTGTGTGTGTGTGTGATTAATGGTTAAACAGTGTAAATTAATGGTGTGCTGGGCTAACCAGAGCTCTTTTTAAAACATACTTTGTTCTTATATTTTTATAAGTATATTAGGTAAGAATAAAATACAATCCCGTTTTTATTTGTATGTATTTTCTACACATTGGACAAAACTCTCCGGATTTGTGCATAAATGCAAGACGTCACATTAAGCTATTCAATATGTAAATGTGCAGATGTGAATGTTTGTTCGTGGATGTGTGTTGTTTGGAGGATTCAAACGATTTGTCATTGCTTGTACAAGAGTGCATATGAGGAAAACACTCGGACAGTGTGTGAAATAGTATCACAATAAGGGAAAAGTGGCCATAGTTAATAACCATTAATAGTGTTCAAATATAGGCACCATTGTGACACTTACCGCTACATGTTTTTTTCAGGTTGGAGATTCTTGTATGCTGAGATGTCAGTTCGGTTTGGTGCTCACAGCATGCATCGCATTATGAAACTATTCTTTTTGACATCTTGGAGTGGAAACATAGACTGAACTTGAGGCCACGGGATATCTGCCTCGTGTAACTCACACACATCTTCCCCTGCTTTGGCCATCATCTTCCGACTAAACGTGCGTTAATTATAAGCGGGTGATGCGTAGCCACCTCTCGTGAAGCAGCCTCTCCAACGTTTCGCGAGACTTGCGAACAAGTCATATTAATTTATTTTAATATATATATATATATATATATATATATATATATATATATATATATATATATATATATATATATATTTTTTTTTTTATTTTTTTTTTTTTTTATTAATTATATTTGACAGTAGCGGAGGAACGCCACCGAATGTAACTAAGTAAAAGTACAGTTTTTTCACAAGAAATGTACTTGAGTAAGAGTAAAAGTACCCATCTTTAAATATACTCTAAAAGTACAAGTTACCCAAAAAATTTACTCAAGTAAATGTAACGAAGTAAATGTAATTCGTTACTACCCACCTCTGGGTATAACTTATCCTGCACCATTTGTGTTACGGACATGAATAATCCATCAAAGCGTCTTACATGCAACCTCAGAGTAACGCCCTGGCAACACACTAGCAGACTCACATTTTCTTCATACTTTAAAAACACCTCTACCACAACCACACATGAGATGCCTTTGACAAGACGATAGATCTGACCTACTATGATATCTCAAATTAGACTATGCAGAGACAAAGGGCACTGGCAAAGAAACCATATTAGATTACTAGGCCAAGGCCAAAGACTTCATCCCTATGATCTAAAATAGCATTGTTTAATTTCCTAGAGGATCGCTAGCCTAATAAATGATGCAGCACTTCTAAGAGAAAGAGGCTAGACTGTGTGAAGTTACCCTGATGAGAAATGAATGTCCAGAGCTTTAGATGAACAAGGACACTCAATCGTGTCATGTAATGAGCAAGATCTCAGTTTTTGGAGTCTTTTTTTTACCAATATTATGACCATTCTTTCTTGAAGCGTATTTGTGAGGTCAGGCACTGATGTTTGCACGAGAAGGCTTGGCTCGCAGTCTCCGGGTGTTCTGTCGGGTTCTATCGGGCCCGTATTTATCAAGCTTCTCGAAGTGCCATTTTAGTCTTAAGCGCTGAGAATTCATGAAATGTACTCCTACTTTCAAACTTAAGTATAAAAGCAAGTTATCAAATTTCTTAAAGCTAAGAATCACTCTTACTCTCCGAGTTATTTAAGACAGCTCGACAGGTCTCTCAAGGGGTTAGGAGTTGCCAGTAGGGGCTTGTGATGGCACTGAGGAGACAGAGATCTTTCAGGAGAGGAAGAATGTTTTTGAAATGTTTGACGACGAAGAGTTAATCAAACGGTATCGTTGAGACAGCAGGCATCATCTTTGTCAGCACTGGTTAATGTTGGGCTGAACTTGCCTTGTTTCCATTGTTCGACTAATTCAGCAAGCAGTAGCGCTTCTTCTTCCCACCAGTTCAGTTTTCTTTTGGAATCCATGGTGGCTGATTATATCATAAAATTTAGGCTATATATTGGCAGGTCAGTTAACAGCACACCGGTTTAAAAAATGCAATTAAGACATGGTGGAAAACATGTTTATCTTTAATTTCCAATGTGTATATCATAATGTATACTCTTAAAAAAATATTTTTCAGTGTAAACTTCTAGGAATTTCACCATTCAATGTGAATTTATCCGAGAATATTCTTAAATAATTAAATCTATTCAGTGATTGGTCCATGCCTTTGTCGTCATCCAAAATCCTCATCTCTAGACTGACACTTAAGATTTAGTCCTACACTTCACTTAAAGTATGAATGAGATGTTTGATAACTAACTTTTAATCACAGCTTTAAGCCAAGAATTTTTTTATTCTTAAATCAATTTTTAGTAGTGTTTTTATGAGTAATTCTAAGAGGCTTGATAAATACGGGCTCAGGACTCTGTGCAGGCCAGTGAAGTTCCTCCACACCAAACTCGCTCATGCATGTCTTCATGAACCTTGCTTTGTGCACTGGTGTGCAGTCATGTTGGAACAGGAAGGGGCAATCCTCAAACTGTTCCCACAAAGTTGGGATCATGAAATTGTCCAAAATGTCTTGGTATTCTGAAGCATTAAGAGTTCCTTTCACTGGAACTAAGGGGCCAAGCACAAACGCTAAAAAAACAACCCCATACTTGAATTCACTGAGCTCCTGAGAGCGACCCATTCCTTCACAAGTGTTTGTAGAAGCGTCTGCATGCCTAGTGCTTGATTTTATACACTTGTAGCCATGGAAGTGATTTGAACACCTGAATTAAATGATTTGGAGGGGTGTCCCAATACTTTTGGCAATATAGTGTATAAACATTGTGTTTTTAGCAGATTGTGTATGTTCTTCCAGGATTCTCCTCTGAAAGCAGTGCAGATGTTGTGGGTAAACCTGATCATGGACACGTTTGCATCTCTGGCTTTGGCCACAGAACCGCCCACTGAGTCTCTGTTGATGAGGAAACCCTATGGCCGAAACAAACCCCTGATCTCCAGTACCATGACCAAGAACATCCTGGGCCATGGTGTGTACCAGCTCATCATCATCTTCACGCTGCTGTTTGCGGGTAAGTCACATTATAGCTCTGCAGAGCATGTGAAGTAGAGCTGCACGATTAATCTTTAAAAGATTGTGATCTTGATTTAAACACCCACACAATCTCATTCTTAGATCAGCTTAGACAAGTCCGATCACAGCGAACATTCAGATATATGTTCTGATCCAGAGAGAACCGTTGTCATGTGTGTTATAACATCACAGGATCATTATTTCAGTTTTACAATCATTCAGATTATCACAGAATGGGATAAAAGTTTATAGTTCAAATTTAAACACTGATGTCTACAGTAGTGATCAAAATAAAGCAGATCACCTTTAGAGAGAAACTTGATGCTTCAGATAAAGACTGTATCAATTACATTGTTACACCGGTAGGTGGAGACATGAGACTGTTAGAAATGTGTTTGTCATTGAATCACTCATTAATTTGTTAAAAAACTCTGATTCATCAAGTAATTAAACAAGTGAAGTCTTTATGAGTGACTCATTGAATCATTCATTCAAGAGATTCGTTCAAAAACGCTGATTCATCCAGTAATGACATAAATTAAGTCTTTATGAGTGAGTCATTGAATCATTCATTCAAGAGATTATTAAAAAACGCTGATTCATCCAGTAATGAAACTAGTACAGTCTTTGAGTGGGTCATTGAATCATTCATTCAAGAGATTCATTCACAATGCTGATTCATCCAGTAATGACATAAATTAAGTCTTTATGAGTGAGTCATTGAATCATTCATTCAAGAGATTTGTTCAAAAATGCTTATTCATCCAGTAATGAAACAAGTGAAATCTTTATGAGTGAGTCATTGAATCATTCGCTCAAAACAATAAAAAAAAAATCAGATGAATTAAACATTTTGATATAGAATGCAACAATTAACATTTTGCCAGAACTTCTTGTAAATTACATGCCATTTAGTTGTTTGAATCGTGCAGCTCTAACGTGAAGGAAATACATTTATGCTTTTATACCTGGAAAATGCCTAATAAATCAATTGCTTGAAGATATACCAAAGTAGTTAAAGAAACACTTTTCAAAAACAACAACAAGGTCTTTATGGATCTTGCTTGTGTGCACTGATGCGCAGTCATGTTGGAACAGGAAGGGGCCATCCCACAAAGTTGGGAGCATGAAATTGTCCAAAATGTCTTGGTATGCTGAAGCATTAAGAGTTTTTTCACTGGAACTAAGGAGCCAAGCCCAACCCCTGAAAAACAGCCCACACCATAACCCCCCCTCCACCAAACTTTACACTTGGCACAATGCAGTCAGCCAAGTACCATTCTCCTGGCAACCGCCAAACCCAGACTCGTCCATGGGATTGCCAGACAGAGAAGCGTGATTGGTCACTCCAGAGAACACGTTAGCTCTCAAAATTAGCTCTCTAATTTTACGTGGCCTACCACTTTGTGGCTGAGTTGCTGTTGTTCCCAATTGCTTCCACTTTGTTATAATACCACTAACAGTTGACCGTGGAATATTTAGTAGTGAGGAAACGTCACAAATGGACTTATTGCTCAAGCTTCAATTCACTGAGCTCTTGAGAGCGACCCATTCTTTCACCAATGCGTCTGCATGCCTTGTGCTTGATTTTATATACACTGTGGCCATGGAAGTGATTGGAACACCTGAATTCAGTGATTTGGAGGGGTGTCCCAATACTTTTGGCAATACAGTGTACAAATTATATAGGATGTGCACTAGTCTCTGATGTTGTGTCCAGGTGAGCAGATATTTGACATCGACAGTGGCAGGAACGCGCCGCTGCATTCTCCCCCATCTGAGCACTACACCATCATCTTCAACACCTTCGTCATGATGCAGCTCTTCAACGAGATCAACGCCCGCAAGATCCATGGAGAGAGAAACGTGTTTGAAGGCATTTTTAGAAATCCCATCTTCTGCTCCATTGTCCTGGGCACTTTCGCCATCCAGGTACCAAAACCTTTCAAATTTAAAAAAAAGTTTGTTTTACTTTTGGTTGGTTGGTCAGACAAATTGCCATTGATTGTACCAGTGTTTCCAACTAATACAAATATGTTCTAAGAACGTTTGTTAACGTTCCCATTAAGTTACAAGAAGGTTTTTTGTTCGCTGGACTTTCTAAAAACTTTTCTTGGTTATGTGAACGTTACGGAAGAAGTACATTTGATCATTCTTCAAATATTATCGGAATGTTACTTTTGAATGTTCTGTGAATGTTCTGAAACAAGTAGCAACATTTAAAAACAATGCCCAACTAAATTGTTTCTTAAACACTCTATAAACGATGTATAACATTTTGTGCGAAATTTTTGAGAACCTTATAACTTTGAACAAACGTTCTATTAACGTTTGCTCGTAACATTGAGAGAAGCTGGGAGTGCATTTCCAAGTGTATCGTAAGCCAACTATTGTCGTTACTAGCGTCATTACCAGTGTAGTTCAATGATTCTGTTTCCTGAAACCATTGTTCAACAAACATTCACAAACAGCATGACAAAGGTGTGTGGTTGAACTACAGCTTTGTTAAGAGCACAGCTCTTAAGCTAACATGCAGTACAATCTATATCATTTTATACATCAATCAGGCATAACATTATGACCTAATATTGTGTTGGTCCTCCTTTTGCTGCCAAAACAGCCCTGACCCGTCGAGGCATGGACTCCACTAGACCCCTGAAGGTGTGCTATGTGGTATCTGGCACAAAGATGTTAGCAGCAGATCCTTTAAGTCCTGTAAGTTGCGAGGTGGGGCCTCCATGGATTGGACTTGTTTGTTCAGCACATCCCACAGATGCTCGATTGGATTGAGATCTGGGGAATTTGGAGGCCAAGTCAACACCTCAAACTCGTTGTGCTCCTCAAACCATTCCTGAACCATTTTTGCTTTGTGGCAGTGCGCATTATCCTGCAGAAAGAGGCCACAGCCACCAGGGAATAGCGTTTCCATGAAAGGGTGTACTAACAGTGCTTAGATAGGTGGTACGTGTCAAAGTAACATCCACATGGATGGCAACTCAAGGTTTCCCAGCAGAACACGCACCCGGCCATCCACGTGATGTAAAAGAAAATGTGATTCATCAGACCAGGCCACCTTATTCCATTGCTCCGTGGTTCAGTTCTGATGCTCATGGTCCTGTGTGCTCTTCTTGAACAATTTGAGCTACAGTAGCTTGTCTGTTTGATCGGAACACACGGGCCAGCCTTCGCTCCTCACGTGCATCAATGAGCCAGTTCACCAATTTTCCTTCCTTGGAGCACTTTTGATAGAAATTGACCACTGTAGACCGAGAACACCCCACAAAAGCTGCAGTTTTGGAGATGCTCTGACCCAGTCGTCTAGCCATCACAATTTGGCCCTTGTCAAACTCGCTCAAATCCTTACACATATATATATATGTCTTGTATTACAGTGTAAGGATAGCTAGTTTATAAACTGTAAATGTTGCAAAACTAATGGCAGATGAAATATCTGCACAATCACTGGTATGTATTTCTCAGTAGATTAAGTTACAGTGTATCAAATTATATTTGGTCATTTGATCCAGTAATGATTTAGTCTTCATTAAAAGGGTCTGCATGATTTGAGAGAAGTACAGTTATGAATATACTTCACCGCACCGCTATATCAGTTCCTCACAGTTTCATGTTGACGTTTGGTTTTAGATTGTGATTGTCCAGTTTGGAGGGAAGCCGTTCAGTTGTTCTCCTCTGGACCTGGATAAGTGGATGTGGTGTGTGTTCCTGGGGCTGGGAGAGCTGGTCTGGGGACAGGTAATATCCATCTGATATTCTTTCAAAACAGCTAATTCAACAATAATACACCTGCAGTGCTGTATTCATTCATTTATCGTCTTTCTCATTTCATACAAGGTCCTCAGGGATACTTCACCCATCTTTAACTTACTCTCATGCCATTCCAAACCTGTTGGACTGACTTCCTTCCATTAAACACAGAAGAAGGGTTTCTTTTGTCCATACAGTGAGAGTCAATGGCGTCTGGTGTTGATTTGGGCCCTTTTCATTGTATGGATAAAAAATATCAAATAATAAAAAAATATCTCGTGTTCCATTGAAGAACGAAAGTCATACAAGTTTTGAAGGACATGAGGCTGATTAAATGATGACAGAATTGACATTTTTAGATGAATTATCCATTTAATAACTGTAGGATTTTTAAAATAAATGTAATTTGCAATGTCGGTACATAGAGGCTGACAGATTCACAACAGAAAGGTATTGCGAATTGATCTTAGTATCACTTATTGGACACTTTTCTCAGACTGTCGAACATCGAGGTTAACCCAACTTCTGAGATACCCATAAATGTGAAAAGGATCCATTGGCAATACACAGCACACTAGGGTTGCAAATCAAAAGGTTTACATATTTTTCATGGATAAAAAAGTTACATGGAAAACGTACAGTTTAGTCAGTGTCAATTTCAAAGAATTCTACCCAGAGAAAGCTGCTGTATCTCATTAGCAGTTTTCTTGATTATGGCATGCAACCCTGGAAGTTCCCATCCTAGTGGATGCCATCTTTGCTCACAAGCAAGTAGTTATGAACTCCCTGAAACGCCTCCATTGTAGTCTTTGTTTTCTTCCGGGAACCAACGCGTCACAATATTCCTCATTATAATAATGTATACGCAGAATAAAGGGGCGGGCCTGGTTGAGTTAGTTAGTAGTGTGTTGAAGCTGGCAGTTATGGTAAGGGGCGGGACATTTCCCAAACACCAATCACAACACACTGCTCCAGCCGACCAATCAGAGCACATTGTGCTTTTCAGAAGGAGGGGCTTCATAGAGAAAGGAACTAAACAGAGCGTTACTGACAGACTGGGAAGAGAGGAGCCGCAACAATGGGGAATATGGGGAAATAATCAACATTCAAGCAGGAAAACCTGCTCTAGTGTTCTTTTTGCTATCAAAGTTATTAACAGTATCTACCACCACGGCTGTACGATTACCCAGGTGTTCCCACAAACTTTGAGCTTTGAAGATGGAGCTCTGAAATGACTCTTTTTTTGGTGCTATGTTCTAAAATATGTCATGCACATTCTCACTCTGGGTCAGGTTATATCAACAATCCCAAACAGCAAACTAAGGTTCCTCAAAGGGGCTGGTCGGCTGACGCAAAAGGATGAAATGACCGCCGAGGAGGAGATGAACGAGGACCAGGAGGAGATTGATCACGCGGAGAGAGAGTTGCGGCGAGGGCAGATCCTGTGGTTCAGAGGCCTCAACAGAATCCAGACTCAGGTTAGAACCGCTTTGGATAGTTATGACTGCCTGAAATATTCAGCATGAATTCTGCACTGAAATGGCATCTGTAGGAAGTAGCCATACTTATGCTTGTACATCAATTGTGTTTGTAATTATGTACTTGAGATTCAACCATCTGCACGGCTGGCAGTGTGTTTAACAGCCAGATTTAGAACAGTGCGGAGGTTGAACCGCAGCTCAGCTCTGCCAAACGCCATTACTGGCACAAACATCAGCGTGGATTGGAAGACTTTTGTACTGTTGCATTAATCATGTGCTGTCGGGACACCTTTCATGAATAACACCTTCATATTCAAACTGAATAGTCACAAAATGCACAAAAGTAGCAGTGGAAATCTGACGATAAACTTGAGTACAGTTCTAATCGAAAGCAGAAATTAGGATTTTAAAGACAGAAGCTAAACACGATTAAAGGTGCAGTGTGTAGTATTTATGAGGATCTATTGATGGAAATGCAATAGAATATACATGATATACTGACAAAACCTGTCAGTCATGAATGAGCACGTCTGCCTGCAGATTGGCTAAAAGTGACGTCAACACCAATGCCAGCTGACTCTGAGTGGGATCCTGTGTGGACTCCTGTGTTTACGATATGATGACTGATTTTATGGAGTACGTGTTCACTTGAGTTTTGTTTATTAACCAAATAACTATAAAAACTATAAAATGAAGAACTGACCCCAAACCAGCCCAAATTTTGTCCACCCGCCCAAACCCATTTTTACCTGCACAATCCAATTAAAAAAATGCCCAATCTGGCAACACTGTCTGGAATACTTTGGACAAGCAGCGAACCCGTGAACAGAACAACTTCTTGTAAATATTCTTGTAAATTTACTTACTGTAAATATCAGCACTACTGGAACGCCGTTTTGTCCAATCGGATTAGAGGACCAACTGTTGTATAATGCACCTGCATGCTCGAGTTTAGTAGTGGCATGCAAATCATTTACAGTGAACTGTATTGCCTGCTGATTGTATGTGATATGATAACAGTGCTCTCCTAGGCGTAATGATGCAGTCCTGCGGTAAGGCTCGTGAAGGTGTCTGGGCGTTCATCAAAGCTGCAGCGGCAAGGAGGACTTTTCTAAAGCCATCAAAACCTCAGTGCTAATTTAAGATGAAGTGTTTAATGTGTGATGAGGGCCTGTCATAGTCTTCTAAACCATGTCCATGTGATGAAGCATTGGTCTCCATGTATTTCTCTCCCCATTCCTGCAGATCGAGGTAGTGAACACGTTCAAGAGCGGGACTTCCTTTCAGGGGGCTCTGAGACGCCAGTCCTCCACCACCAGTCAAAATCAGGATGTAACCAATGTTTCTAGTCCTAGTCACGTGTCCTTGTGCAATGCTCTTTCCTCTCCTACCAGCACTGCTGCTCCCTCTGGGCGTGAGTGACACTCTTCTTTGGGTGTTTGTCAGGGATGCCCTTGGACCCCAGACCTGCAGTGGGCCAATCACAACAACGAGCACAGAACTGTCAATCAAAACCAGAAAAGCAGGTCTATGAATAAAAAAAACAAGATTTTTGAAACTGCCGCAAAATACAAGACGTGGCCCCTACATACACACAGTCAAACCAAAAATGAGATTATTAATTAATATATTATCAGACACTAGATATAATTTTTACTAGTATGTGCAGGGCACTATAGTTCATTTATGTAAGTGAGGATAGCAAAATAAAGTAAACTGTGGCATATTGTACCCAAATATTCTTCATCCAGTGACTACCAGTAAAGATTTGGGAGTAAAATGATTCAGACACTTTGACCTTTGACCACTTTGAAGTGTTTTTTCTTTAATTGCTAATGTGACCTTTGACACCACAGACTGAACAAAATGAAGCATTGCTTGGTCATTGGTTGACCAAAATTGGTGGTTTTTACCATTTTCTAAACTATAGCGAATAAACTGTGATAATGTGAGAAAATGTTGAAGGTGTCTGAATACATTTTGGTTTGACTGTATCTTAACATAGGTCAGTAAAAACCAAAAAGCAAACCTTTTAAACCAGTGGTGCCCAATCCTGTTCTTGGAGATCTACAATCCTGCAGAGCTCAAATCCAACCCTCATCTAACACACCTGTCTGTAATTGCCAAGTGCTCCTGACTATCTTAATTAGCCGTGTGTGTTTGGTCAGGGTTGGAGCTGAACATTGCAAGGAGATAGGGCTGTGTCCGAAATCACCCCCCTTACCCTCATTTACTATTCCCTACCAAGGCCGTAACCATGTCTTATCTTTGTCTTTTCTTATATATTTTTTTATCTTTATAAAGC
This sequence comes from Romanogobio albipinnatus, assembly GCA_023566225.1. Taxonomy (NCBI): domain Eukaryota; kingdom Metazoa; phylum Chordata; class Actinopteri; order Cypriniformes; family Gobionidae; genus Romanogobio; species Romanogobio albipinnatus. The sequence continues at coordinate 41,476,314 of CM042254.1, forward strand.
ATGAAGAAACAGAACAGTCAATTCAATTCTAGATCTAATTCGAAATGGGAAATAATCATTTTGGGACTATTTGCAAATAATATTTGCATGAATCATCAAATATATTGTTAGTTCTGAGAGTCTTCACGTTAGTGAATGAATACATATATACGCCATTCACATTTGGATTCACTAATGGTCTGATGGTAGAATTTTTGTAAACAGTGTCCACCCTCATATAGGCTTTTTTCAAAGATATTCATCAATGATTGTAAATTAAGAGTAGGGACACATATGTGTGCATTTTGTTTCGTGATTTCACCGGAAAGAATAGAGTCTCCGCAATGACATTAAGCGATAGATTGACGCTCGTCTGTGTGAAGACAGGCCTAAAGAGAACGTAAACTCAGCCTACTTTGATATGATTGGCCATCTCAATCATTTTGACATTGACGAGCGCTTTTAGACCGCTGAGGCGGACCAGACTAAAATTTTTACTTTTAAACCCTTTTGTCATCCCAACATACAGAGTGCTGTGTAATGATGTGCAGTAGAGCAGTGCAAGAATTTCAAATATTGGGGGGGACAATTTGGCCATTTCTAATTATTTTGGGGGACTTGGTCCTCTGAATGTCTATGGTGTTCCCTACATTAGTCCACTAAAATAGTAATGAAAACGAGTGACTGAATTCTGACACTGAGTGCACTGGAAGGGCTGCCACTTTTGCAAAATGGAAAACGGATGGATGGATGATTCAGTTGCGGGCGCCATCTTCTGGTCAGACGCTGGAATTTGACTTTCAAAGTGTATTATGGGTATTCTCTAGCCGTTGAGCGCACATCGGTTGTACACTCGTTGTTGCTGTGCATTGTGGGATTTAATGAGTGCACTCAATAACGTCTACTATGGTTTCGGACACCACCTAGATCTCCAGGAACAAGATTGGGCACCCTTGTTTTAGACTTGCATCACATGAAAGCAACTCTACAGCACAGATTCTAGAAAGAAGATCTGTTCTACAAGCTGTTGCAAATATTATGCTGCATTAATGTTGTGTCAGGTTACCATAATTATGAGAAAACAGCTACTCAGAGCTGTTCACATTCCCCGACTCAGAAATGATTTGTTTCTATGGCAACACCAAAATGAATCCATGTATGGCTTTGTTATTGACAACAAAATCCTTCATCACTACATTAGTTCACCACTATATGCTCTCACAAAATAAATTAAATGAAAAACAAAGAGAGCACACCACGTTAAAAGCTGTAATATAACAGCATTCAATTCCCAGTTTCCAATATTTCCAACGTACAAGACATGATTTGGCATGAATGCAGCATTACTTGCACCTTTATCCCATAGGGCAGTATAGGGAGATAAAGGAGGCAATGCGGGGGTTACAGGACCAGGAGAGGGCCTTGAAATCTGGTCACCCAAGGTGTAGCTGTCCAGTCTGGCTCTGACAGCTGCAGCAGAATTTCTGATCAGGCATTACAAACAGATACCCTTGAGGTCCAGAAGGGATTGGGCATGACACCGGAGTTCTCGAACGGTTTCTTATTAGACATAGACGATTAGCGTAGTTGTCAAAGGGCATCCCTGAAAATCTGCTTTGCTTCTGATTTCCTCTTGCTTTTCATGTCACAGTTTATCAGATCATCTTTAACCCACTTCTCAGAAGAACATGTGTTTCAATGTACCATGTGTTTGTTTTCCCCAGAGTGCTAAGAGCCCTGGACTAAGGGTGCAGCCTACGAAGTGAATTTCAGGTTGTGAGTCCCTCCATTGTCCGTCGCAAAATTGATGTAAACTAATATTCCACCAACAAACTCACCAGGCTGGGTAAACATTCAAGTATAGCCAATGGTACCATTCCCCACTCCGCTGTAGCCTGACATTTTCTCTAAAATGCTCTAGGTTGCATTATTGAAGTTACACTATTGATCACGGGAGGCTGTTTTGTTGTCCATTTTTACTTTTTTCTCTCCACACAGATACGGAGACGTGTGAAGAGAGTGGTGCTTCCTCCCCATAGTCTTGTCTTATTTGTCGTCTGTGTGATGTAGATCCGAGGCCCACAGCGACCCATTATGTCTCATGGCTTTACTCTGTTGGTCATGTAGTCTGCTGTGTGATACTGACAGTTGCAGAATCTCACTAAACGTTAGGCCAGTCTTCATCTATGTGATTCCTTCCGACATTTGTTTTCATCTGTCATTCAGACCAGTTTGTGTTGGCTTTGTAAGTTTGCTCTTAGCTAGGTTGAAAGTATGCTATTTCTCTACAGGAAAAAAGTTAGAATCAAGTATGTTGGTTGTTGTAGGATTTCAATAACTTTATTCCAGCAATCATTTCATGGTGGTGCCAATGTAGGCATGATATGGGCTTCAGGTATGGGCCCTACATGACGGCCCTATTTGAATTAGCCCCAGTATGAACTCATTCTGATAGGGCCAGCATGGACAAACCCATGTATGGCCAATAGAGCTGACATGGAACTCATGGACAGACCCATGTATGGTCCCTAATGGGGCTAATTCATATAGGGCCAACATGGGACCCATGGACAAACCCATGTATGGTCTCAAATGGGGCTAATTCAGATAGGGCCAGCATGGAACCCATGGACAAACCGGTGTATAGTCCCAAATGGGGCTAATTCAGATAGTGCCAACATGGAACCCTTGGACAAACCCATGTAGGGCCCATACTAGAGCTAATTCAGACAGGGCTGACATGAAACCCATAGACAAACCAATGTAGGGCCCGTAGAGCCGACATGGAACCCATGGACAAACCCATGTATGGCCCCTAGGGCTGACATGGAACCCATGGAGAAACCCATGTAGGGCCCATACTAGAGCTAATTCAGACAGGGCTGAAATGAAACCCATAGACAAACCAATGTAGGGCCCGTAGAGCCGACATGGAACCCATGGACAAACCCATGTATGGCCCCTAATGGGGCTAATTCAGATAGGGCCAATATGGAACCCATGGACAAACCCATTTAGGGCCCATAGGGCCAAAATGGAACCCATGGACAAACCCATGTAGGGCCCCTAGGGCCAAAATAGAACCCATTGACAAACCCATATAGGGCCCATACTAGGGCTAATTCAGATTGGGCTGACATGAAACCCATGGACAAACCTATGTATGGCCCCTAGAGCCAAAATGGAACCAATGGACAAACCCATGTAGGACCCCTAGGGCCGACATGGAACCCATAGACAAACCCATGTAGGAACCCTAGGGCCGACATGGAACCCATGTACAAACCCATGTAGGGCCCTTACCTAAAGCCTATATTGTGCCTACATTGACCCTATCATGAAATGTTGGCTGGTATGCCTAGCATGCCAGTAGTTGGTGGGATCATAGTCTCTCTGTTCCAAACCCTAGCGAGCCCCTCTCCATTCCTGTGCTTGGGCAGCTCCCTTCTAAAGGAAGGTTCACATGTACCCCTTTTCCACCAAGGCAGTGCTAGAGCTAGATCGGAGCCAGAGCTAGTCCCAGTTCATAGTTGGTTCAACTGAGGAGCCTGCTAAGAACCGTTTGCGTTTCCACAGGCTAGAGAGCCACAACAGAGCCAGGTCTTACGTCACTGTATACGTCTCATCTTTCTCAGCAACGCTAGCGGGAAACACACACACACCAGGCTTGTTTGAGATGCATCGGCGCTGCGCAGACCGATCCACGTATAATATTTAAAAAAACGCATGAGTGAATCAGAAGCATAAGGAGTCGTGTGCTCTCGCTGGACTCGTGATCGGTCTCTGCACAGCATCGCTGCGAACAAGCCTTCCATCAACACTGCAAACGTTGCGTTACTATTGATTCACATGGCTTTACGATCCTACATCGGCTTTAAAACACAGCGAATCCAACGCATTCGTGCAGTTCGCCGTAATTTGTATAGACGGAGATTACAAACGAGCAGCAGCTGTTAGCTCCATTAGCTGCTATTTCAACAATGGCGGATCTCGAGTCTGTGTTCGTCTTGTTGACCCCGCCCCCAGCGCCTGACGTAATCGGTTCTTACTTCTAGCCCTGTTTTAGCCCAGCAATGTTTTAGTGCTACTTAAGAACCACTTTTCCTGGCTCGGAGCTGGAGCTTTGGGTGTGGAAACACAAAGAACCGATTTGGAACTAGGCTCTGGCTCCAATCTAGCTCTGGCTCTGCTTTGGTGGAAAAGGGGTAATGGACAGTGAATAAAAGGCTATTTTTAATTTTGGAGGTGATGAGAGGTGTCAAGAGCACAGCGACTGCTATCAGTTCGTAGATGCAGGGATATAGTTTGAGTAGGAACGTCTAGTACTAACCAACAGTACAGAGAATTAGAGACCTATGTTGCTTTATTGTACATATGGGCTTTCACACTGGGTAGTAAGGCAAGCTAAGCCAAACAGAACCTTATAAGTGACGGATATGAAACACTCTACAGCGAATGCTGATTCCTTACTTGAAGCGAAGAATAGATAACAACTAATACTCTAATGAGTAGTCCAGATAGATATTGTCTATTTTAATTAGACTAAACTTTTTTATCGATGTAGAATGGACTAACATACAAGAAATCTCAACCCAGTCCACTGAGATTGTTGCAGTGAATTCTGGGCTTGCTTTATCAGTGAAGGAATTTGAGAACGAGTTATCTTTGAACATCTTGCTGGCTAGGCAGGCTGCTCACTAGGTTGTGGAACAAGATCGTAGACTGTATTTAGTTTACTGTGAGAATTATGCCTAGATTATTGTACTTAGTTTTTTCCGAAAGCTTAATTGTAATTGTAAACCTTTGAAGTGGAATATTAGCTACTCCCAACGAATAAAGTTTCAATTCCACAGTGATACATTATTAAGGGATTCTCTCATTTTTTAGTGTAGTTCTGTGAACCTCAACAAAACTTTTCGGCCTATACTTGAGTGTTTACACAGAGACGCATGGAGTTGTTAAAAGAACAGACTTTTGTTTGTTCTCGTCTTTTCTTATTCCACAGTCTGTGTGCCTGTGTTCATCTCCACATGGTGTTGTCCCGAGTTGCATGTTGTGTGTAGTTGTTGAGTTGGCTTGTCAAGCTTTTGGTTTGCTTCCATCATCGTGTCGTGACCCTATGCTCTCGAAGCATAGGATCTCCTGTCCCCGTCATCCTCAAGTCTTTGTAGACTTCTACTCTTTCTTTTTTTTTTTTTTGGCTTTGACTTTGTGTTTACCTTGAAACTCATCTTGAACCTATCTAATCTGTTTCTCTTACCAACTTCCCACGAGATGTGCATGACGTTTTGTTTTCCCTTTGTTTTGTTGATTTTTTGTTGAATTAACAATGCTTGTCTCTAGGTATACAACACATTGGATCTTACACTGTATACTGTTTTGTGTACTGAATGGGACATAAGAGCATTGCCTATGTTTTCTTTATCATGAGTTTGAGTTGCGTTCTTTTCAATGCAAACGTTTTCCAAATGTTTCGGTGGCTCCACTGCTGTCCCTCCTCCGTTGTCACCGGAGTCTTCCGACTCACTTTACAACCCTTTGACGCTGATCTCTTTCCTCACGCAGATACGTGTCGTGAACGCATTTCGTAGCTCGCTCTACGAAGGCTTGGAAAAACCCGACTCCAGAACCTCCATCCACAATTTCATGACTCATCCAGAGTTTAGAATAGAGGACTCCACACCTCACATTCCTCTTATAGATGACACCGACATTGACGACGAGGCGGCCAGGAAGAACTCCAGCCAGCCCACGTCTCCCAACAAGAACAACAACGCCATCGACAGCGGCATAAACCTGACAACCGACACGAGTAAATCTGCTGCTTCCTCCAGTCCCGGGAGCCCGCTTCATAGTCTGGAGACATCGCTTTAGCCATCTCACGTGGGAGATCACTCCATAATCATCTTAAACTCTACGTTTAAAAGCACTCCGGAGTGCATGCAAACTGTTGACGGAAGAACGCGTGGTCGCGCCACTTTCTTTAATCGAACGACGACCGACTCGGATGATGGCGGAGTGACTCGAGAAGCGCAAGCACAGCGCTCCCATTTCCTGAGGAAACGACAGACTATTACGAGTAATTTAAATCAAATTCAGCTATTATCGTTGCTCCTGCATGAATGTACATTACCCAGGTTTTTATTTGGAAACCTTATTTTTATTTAAACGGTTTGATTTGATTTGGTGGGACGTGCGGTGGACTGCTATTTTACGACAGCTTATCTGATTCACTGATCTGTGAGTATTGTGTGTGGCATGTATCTAATTGTATAGATTTATTTGGTTATCGATTAAGGTGTATCCAGGTCGCAGGGCTCAACTTGCACAGTAGATTTGCACCTGTCGGAAAAGAGAAACCCATGGAAATTAGAATTTATTAAGCGTACATATATATTTATAGACATATTATAAATATATATTTACAGAGTTTATCTTTATTTGTTGGCATGTTGCCTTGTTCTGCTTCAATAACTACTTTAACTTATTTATGTCCTAAAGAGAATGTAATTTGTTTACAAAACCTGTAGATACGTCCTGGTTTCTTTGTAGGGTTCAAAACCACGCAGCAGACGTAGTTGGAACAGCTCACGTTGTTCAGTACTCCTGTAATATCAGACTCTAGGTGTTTTATTACCAATTGTGCGCTGGACTTGCCTGCTATTTTGTCAAATAATGTAGATATTTTTAGAAGATAACAAAAGAAACCAAAATATAGTGGGATATATCATTAATGTGGCATCGTAGTATTAAAAGTCGGGATCGACGGCTCTGAACGGCCCCCGAGAAAATCAATCCAATCGGTTTTGCTGGATTTGAAGGTTTCGTCGAAGTCAACGCTTGCAATGAACTTGTGGTCGGCCTCAAATGTGAGCATTATATATATATATATATATATATATATATATATATATATATATATATATATATATCAGGTTGGGTTTAAATATCTTCCTTAGAAGTACATAATATTTAACATAAAATAGTTTCAGTTCCGTGTGACCATCGAAAGCTGCGATGGGTTTTATGTTGGAAACGTGTAAACTAAGTTATATTTGGCATCTCTGTAATCAAAATTGTGTTCAAATATTGTGATCTATTGTGTTGATTCTTCTTTTTTGACATTTAATTTGTAGATTTCTTTTGGTTGAAGGAAATGAACCCAGCTCCTGAGCGAGCTGACGACACTTTGAACAACTGAATTATGTAATGTAACGAAACAAAACCAAGAAGGAATGTTGCTTTTGACTTCTTAAGAGAAAAACCCAAACCAACAACAATAATATACACACACATACACATTTATGATCCTTTTCTGCACTATCCGGATATGAATGAATTTCTGTGGTGTAAATTTAGATGTGCTTCTGTGTTCAAATCAAGCTTGTCTTCCTGCAGTCAGTAAATATACTCTAGCATCTCAACAGTATTCACTAGTCGTTAACTATTTATTGTACTCTAGAAGTTAAAGGATAAACGGGAGTCCCTCAGAAGGCACACTTATAAAGTCACCCATGTATTTTTTAATATTCTTTTGGCAATTGGAAAGGCATGATGTCATACACTTGATATGCAACTCATCTTTCGCCAAATTTTGACTTGTTTTTTGACTATTTTCCTCATCAAGATAAGGTGCACAAGCTTTAACTGTTAGCTCAGGCATACTCAATGAGAGAAATATACAAAACTTTTTTTGTTTTTTTCGCAGAAATCTTTTACCCGTGTTAAAGCGATAGCTCACCTAAAAATTGCAACCCTGTCATCATTTACTCAACGCACGACTTCTGCACTATATTCCTCGTCTTCTGAAGTCAAACGATACAGAAGATTGAAACAAAGTCATTATTTACTGAAAATCTTCACACATCCTCCATAGCTCTCCTTCACTGTAAAAAGTGAGTTGACTTAACTTGTAAACCTGTAATAAATAAACTTCAATTGTTCACATAACTAAATTTTTTCAATCACGCATGAAGTTTATTACTTAATAATTTCCTCGCGTTAAGTCAACTGATCACTTTTTACAGTTCATGTAATGATGAACACATAACTCAGACAGCAACATAGTGTCGGCCCAGATCCGGGCCACATATGGATTCCACGATACCAGATGTGGGCCAGAATCTGGGCCGACGCTATTTGCCGTCTGGCAATTTATTGACTGATGCGAGTCTATCAAAAATTGAGAGCTGTTCGTTTTTGGGTGAACTGTCCCTTTAACAAGTTTCAAATCCTCATCCACAATCAATCTCACAACTCACACTGACCAAAAGAATCGCCTCTGACACTGAATCACCGCTGTCTGAAATGTGTGTGGACTGCAATGACTCCAGACGAGATCTTTTACGGTATGACTGGCCACTTCAGTTCAATTCAGTTTTATTTAGTTCAGCGCCCCGTGTCGACGGGCCAAATAACGGATGCAGTTTAACATGTTTAACCAATAAATCGGAAGGATGAAAGCATTCTAATAATAATCACGAATAATAATATTTCTTGCAATACATCAGCTTCTATGTACTGTACTTAGCAGCATGCGTTTTGTGGAACAAAGAGCATACGACGCCACAGGTACTTTTGGCGCACTAGCAATTTATGGGTAAATGAAAAGTGTTCATTCATCTTGTTTTTATGAATTTTATAATCTATACAATAATTGTAAATAAAAAACTCAATGTCTTTGTTCATTTAATACTATGCAAAAAGTCAAGCTTTCTGATTGTTTCTCATCTACCCTAGAGTGTGTTGCTGGAATGTTTGTGGTCTCAAAGTCAGTAAAACAACAAAAAAAAATTGTGATGTAAATGATTTTCTAGCCTGAGAACATGAACTGACTCTTGTTGCTTCCCTGTCCATACCACGATTCCAGACGGGAGCGCAAGTGATACAAATGAAATGGAAGAAAAAAATGAAAAAACAAGCACTTAATAAATTCCCCGAGGAGCATGAACCAGTGTGTCCCATGAGCAGTGTGTGTGATATTTCATCTGTGGCACGAGTAGATGTGCTGGGTTTGAGCACTACACCAGTTAAAGCTGTATTATGTGCTTTAGTCTGTCTCTTCAACAAGTTCTCACTCCCAACTTGTCGCTTGGTCAAGACCCTTTTGCGTCAGATTTTAACACACAGGGTTCTCCATTGATTTCAGTTGTTTGCCCAATGCATACGATCAAGACACTTTTAATTCTTTCCTTTTGTAAAATATTATAAATATTTATAGGCTACTTTTATATTTTGGAGCAACTAACCCCACTCCTGACCTAAACCGACCCACTTCTCAACAATATAAAACACGTAACAGGCAAATAAAAGTACAGTCACAGGTATTTATAGCAAAAACTGACCAAAACAGTATAACATTATTAACTCATGTTGCATTCCAAGTCTTCTGAAGTCATACAGTATCTTTATGTAAAGAACAGAGTTGATCTTAATGTTTTAATCGCTGAAATAATGATCCCGCCGCTCCGTGAACGCACACACTCATATCTCATTCAAAAGATACACTCGACTCTTTAGCATGACCCAATCGGTCATGAGACATACAACAGCCAATACCATTTCCCTATCAAAACTGACGTAAAGACGCGATCGGTCACGAGACATGCGAGAGCCAATGTCATTTCACTATCAAAGCTGACGTAAAGATGCGATTGGTCACGAGACACGCGAGAGCCAATGTCATTTCACTATCAAAGCTGACGTAAAGACGCGATCGGTCACGAGACACGCGAGAGCCAGTCATTTCACTATCAAAACTGACGTAAAGACGCGATCGGTCACGAGACATGCGAGAGCCAATGTCATTTCACTATCAAAGCTGACGTAAAGATGCGATTGGTCACGAGACACGCGAGAGCCAATGTCATTTCACTATCAAAGCTGACGTAAAGACGCGATCGGTCACAAGACACGTAAGAGCCAATGTCATTTCACTATCAAAGCTGACGCAAAGACGTGATCGGTCACGAGACACGCGAGAGCCAATGTCATTTCACTATCAAAGCTGACGTAAAGACGCGATCGGTCATGAGACACGCGGGAGCCAATGTCATTTCACTATCAAAGCTGACGTAAAGACGCGATCGGTCAAGAGACACGCGGGAGCCAATGTCATTTCACTATCAAAGCTGACGTAAAGACGCGATCGGTCACGAGACACGCGAGAGCCAATGTCATTTCACTATCAAAGCTGACGTAATGATGCGATCGTTCACGAGACACGCGAGAGCCAATGTCATTTCACTATCAAAGCTGACGTAAAGACGCGATCGGTCACGAGACACGCAAGAGCCAATGTCATTTCACTATCAAAGCAGACGTAAAGACGCGATCGGTCACGAGACACGCGAGAGCCAATGTCATTTCACTATCAAAGCTGACATAATGACGCGATCGGTCATGGGACACGCGACAGCCTGTGTCATTTCACTATCAAAGCTGACGTAAAGACGCGATCGGTCACGAGACACGCGAGAGCCTGTGTCATTTCACTATCAAAGCTGACGTAAAGACGCGATCGGTCACGAGACACGCAAGAGCCAATGTCATTTCACTATCAAAGCTGATGTAAAGACGCGATCGGTCACGAGACACGCGAGAGCCAATGTCATTTCACTATCAAAGCTGACATAATGACGCGATCGGTCATGGGACACGCGACAGCCTGTGTCATTTCACTATCAAAGCTGATGTAAAGACGCGATCGGTCACGAGACACGCGAGAGCCTGTGTCATTTCACTATCAAAGCTGACGTAAAGACGCGATCGGTCACGAGACACGCAAGAGCCAATGTCATTTCACTATCAAAGCTGATGTAAAGACGCGATCGGTCACGAGACACAAGAGAGCCAATGTCATTTCACTATCAAAGCTGACGTAAAGACGCGATCGGTCACGAGACACGCGAGAGCCAATGTCATTTCACTATCAAAGCTGACGTAATGATGCGATCGTTCACGAGACACGCGAGAGCCAATGTCATTTCACTATCAAAGCTGACGTAATGATGCGATCGGTCACGAGACACGCGGGAGCCAATGTCATTTCACTATCAAAGCTGACGTAAAGACACGATCGGTCACGAGACACGCGAGAGCCAATGTCATTTCACTATCAAAGCTGACGTAATGATGCGATCGTTCACGAGACACGCGAGAGCCAATGTCATTTCACTATCAAAGCTGACGTAAAGACGCGATCGGTCACGAGACACGCAAGAGCCAATGTCATTTCACTATCAAAGCTGACATAATGACGCGATTGGTCACGAGACACATGAGAGCCAATGTCATTTCACTATCAAAGCTGACATAATGACGCGATCGGTCATGGGACACACGAGAGCCTGTGTCATTTCACTATCAAAGCTGACGTAAAGACGCGATCGGTCACGAGACACGCAAGAGCCAATGTCATTTCACTATCAAAGCTGATGTAAAGACGCGATCGGTCACGAGACACGTAAGAGCCTGTGTCATTTCACTATCAAAGCTGACGTAAAGACGCGATCGGTCACGAGACACGCGAGAGCCAATGTCATTTCACTATCAAAGCTGACGTAAAGACGCGATTGGTCACGAGACACGCAAGAGCCAATGTCATTTCACTATCAAAGCTGACGTAAAGACGCGATCGGTCACGAGACACGCAAGAGCCAATGTCATTTCACTATCAAAGCTGACGTAAAGACGCGATCGGTCACGAGACACGCGGGAGCCAATGTCATTTCACTATCAAAGCTGACGTAAAGACGCGATCGGTCACGAGACACGCAAGAGCCAATGTCATTTCACTATCAAAGCTGACGTAATGATGCGATCGTTCACGAGACACGCGAGAGCCAATGTCATTTCACTATCAAAGCTGACGTAAAGACGCGATCGGTCACGAGACACGCAAGAGCCAAGGTCATTTCACTATCAAAGCTGACATAATGACGCGATTGGTCACGAGACACATGAGAGCCAATGTCATTTCACTATCAAAGCTGACATAATGACGCGATCGGTCATGGGACACGCGAGAGCCTGTGTCATTTCACTATCAAAGCTGACGTAAAGACGCGATCGGTCACGAGACACGCAAGAGCCAATGTCATTTCACTATCAAAGCTGATGTAAAGACGCGATCGGTCACGAGACACGTAAGAGCCTGTGTCATTTCACTATCAAAGCTGACGTAAAGACGTGATCGGTCACGAGACACGCGAGAGCCAATGTCATTTCACTATCAAAGCTGACGTAAAGACGCGATCGGTCACGAGACACGCAAGAGCCAATGTCATTTCACTATCAAAGCTGACATAATGACGCGATTGGTCACGAGACACATGAGAGCCAATGTCATTTCACTATCAAAGCTGACATAAAGACGCGATCGGTCACGAGACACGCGAGAGCCTGTGTCATTTCACTATCAAAGCTGACGTAAAGACGCGATCGGTCACGAGACACGCAAGAGCCAATGTCATTTCACTATCAAAGCTGATGTAAAGACGCGATCGGTCACGAGACACGTAAGAGCCAATGTCATTTCACTATCAAAGCTGACGCAAAGACTCGATCGGTCACGAGACACGCGAGAGCCAGTGTCATTTCACTATCAAAGCTGACGTAAAGATGCGATCGGTCACGAGACACGCGGGAGCCAATGTCATTTCACTATCAAAGCTGACGTAAAGACGCGATCGGTCACGAGACACGCGAGAGTCAATGTCATTTCACAATCAAAGCTGATGTAAAGACGTGATCGGTCACGAGACACGCGAGAGCCAATGTCATTTCACTATCAAAGCTGACGTAATGACGCGATCGGTCACGAGACACGCGAGAGCCAATGTCATTTCACTATCAAAGCTGACGTAAATACGCGATCGGTCACGAGACACGCGGGAGCCAATGTCATTTCACAATCAAAGCTGACATAATGACGCGATCGGTCATGGGACACACGACAGCCAGTGTCATTTCACTATCAAAGCTGACGTAATGACACGATCAGTCACGAGACACGCGAGAGCCTGTGTCATTTCACTATCAAAGGTGACGTAAAGACGCGATCGGTCACGAGACACGCGAGAGCCAATGTCTTTTCACTATCAAAGCTGATGTAATGACGCGATCGGTCACGAGACACGCAAGAGCCAATGTCATTTCACTATTAAAGCTGACGTAAAGATGCGATCGGTCACGAGACACGCAAGAGCCTGTGTCATTTCACTATCAGAGCTGACATAAAGACGCGATCGGTCACGAGACACGCAAGAGCCAATGTCATTTCACTATCAAAGCTGACGTAAAGAAGCAATCGGTCACGAGACTCACGAGAGCCAATGTCATTTCACTATCAAAGCTGACGTAATGACGTGATCGGTCACGAGACACGCGAGAGCCAATGTCATTTCACTATCAAAGCTGACGTAATGACGCAATCGGTCACGAGACACGCGAGAGCCAATGTTATTTCACTAGCAAAGCTGACGTAATGACGCGATTGGTCACGAGACACATGAGAGCCAATGTCATTTCACTATCAAAGCTGACGTAATGACGTGATCGGTCACGAGACACGTGACAGCGCCGGGAGATTTTCAGCCTTCTAAAAGGACCAAATCTGAGGTGTGGTCATATTTTGGCTTTTAAAAAAGTCCTGTGGGAAACTTAATCGAAGATGGTCACCCTGTCTGCAAAATACATGCAAGTAGAAAGTCGCTTTAATAAGGGGAAACTTTGACCTCAATACCAAAACTACGTCTGGGAAATAATAACGTGAAGCGAACAAACAAGTTCAGGCAAGACTAGGGTGACATTTAAAGGATAATAATCAGGGCTTGAATGTTTTTATTGTATTTAAGCAGCGAAAATAGTTTCAAACAAAAATAGAAAATAGTTCATTCAAGTGTTTATTCCTGTTACAAAAAATTACTTTTTCAAAAAAAAATAGTTAAACCACTGTTTTCATCAGTTTTGTTTGGTCCATCATTTATACAATTGTTTAATAAAACAAATTATTTAAAAAAATAATAAACTTGTGGCTTCATTCTTCTTTAAAATAAAAACAAATATTTGTGCTTTTTATTAAAATACACCATGTCTTCATACAGAGTGTTTTTTAATCACACATATTAATTATTTGAACATATAACCAACAATTTCTTTTAAATATTTACTATCTTGAAGGGAAAACAAAGGAATTAATTGCCATGGTTTTAAACATGTTTTTAAATGGCACATGAGTTTTGGTAACAGGACTGAGAAAACATGCATCCATGTTCTGCTTAGAAACCTTGTAAAGAACTAAATAAAGTTACCTGAGATTGACCAATACACATTTTGAAGAGTTAAATATGTGTAGTATTAGATTCAGTGTTGAAAAAACGTCCCAGTTACATATGTAACCTTAGTTCCCTGAGAACAGGGAACGAGACGCTGCGTCAGCTGACGCTACGGGGAACACCTCCAGCGTAACAGGTGTCTGAACTGCTATCGAATCATGACAATCCTATTGACCGGCGACCGCCTATGATGTCATCAAGGTGCGACCAGGAAGTATAGACCACCGTAGGGAGCCGTACCGTGGAAGAATACACACATGGGACCGCTGTGGGGGTCACAACATATGGAACCCAGCCTAACACCCGTTCCACCAATGCATACGAGTGTTAGACCTGGCATCGGACGCTCCGCCACATCCGACTGCCGAGGGTAACGGAGGATTCAACAGGGTTCGCCATTCTGGGGAACTCAACTGGAGCAGTTAGCGCACGTATCCGGTCCATATGGAGGGGAATGGCGCAGCAAGCCGACACAAGAACGGGCACTTCGGAGTTACTGACTATGGGAAGTGAGCACACAGGAAGATACCGGCTCTACACATAGGCTATAGAATCTAGCGAACGTGTTAGGTGTCGCCCAGCCCACAGCTCTGCAAATATCTGTCAGCGAGGCGCCACGAGCCAACGCCCAGGAAGAAGCAACACCCCTAGTAGAGTGGGCTCTTAACCCGAGCGGGCAGGGCACGTCTTGGGATTCAAGACGATGGCATCCACTATCCAGTGGGCCATCCTCTGCTTGGAGACAGCCTTTCCCTTCTGCTGTCCTCCGTAACAGACGAAGAGCTGCTCTGAGGTCCTGAAGCTTTGCGTTCTGTCCACGTAAGTCCGGAGAGCACGGACGAGAAAAGCTAGGGCTGGGTCTGCCTCCTCTGAAGGCAGCACTTGCAGGCTCACCACTTGGTCCCGGAAGGGAGTAGTGGGAATCTTGGGCACATATCCAGGCCCGGGGTCTCATGATCACATGAGAGTTACCGGGCCCAAATTCCAGGCACGATTCGTTGACCGAAAATGCCTGCAGGTCCCCTACCCTCTTGATGGAGGCCAACGCAGTCAGGAGTATTGTCTTTAACGACAAGATCTTTAACTCTGCTGACTGCAAAGGCTCAAATGGCGCTCTCTGCAGTGCGGTTAGCACCAGAGACAAGTCCCAAGAGGGTATAGAGGGAGGGCGAGGCGGATTTAGTCTCCTCACCCCCCTCAGGAACCTGACGATCAGATCGTGCTTACCTAAAGATTTTCCATCTACTAGATCATGATTAGCGGCGATAGCTGCAACATAGACTTTGAGGGTGGAGGGAGACAGCCTTCGCTCCAACCCGTCTTGTAGAAAGGAAAGCACACACCTGATCGATCATCTTCGGGGTCTTCTCGGCGAGAAGAGCACCAATCGACTTCAATCCACTTCAACGCATAGAGGCGCCTACTAGAGGGGGCTCTAGTGGAAGCGATGGTGTCAACTACCGCTTGCAAGCCCGAAACTGCAAGCCCGTTGTACGTGGCACCCCAGCCGGTGGATGAGGCATCCGTGGAGACAACAGAATGCCTAGACACTTGTTCTAGGGGAATTCCCGCCCGTAGAAACGAAGGGTCCGACCACGGGCTGAAGGTTTGGCGGCACCTCGGAGTCACTTGGACGTGGAGGGAACCGCTGTGCCACGCCCATCTCGGGACTCGATCGTGTAGCCAGCGTTGTAGCGGTCTCATATGAAGCAATCCCAACGGCGTTACTACGGCTGCGGATACCATATGCCCCAGGAGCCTCTGAAAGTGTTTCAGTGGTGCCGCTGTCCTGCCTCTGAACGAATTCAAGCAGTTCGACACTGACTGGACGCGCGCTGTCATGGAGACCGAGCTCCATACCGAGAAAAGAGATCCTCTGTGTTGGACAGAGTTTGCTCTTCTCCCAGTTGACCCAAAGTCCCAACTGGCTGAGGTGACTGAGCACCATGTCCCTGTATTCGCACAACTGCTCCCGCGACTGGGAAAGGATCAGCCAGTCGTCGAGATAGTTAAGAATGCGAACACCACGCTCTCTCATGGGAGCAATGGCCACCTCCGCGACCTTCGTAAAGACGCGGGGCGACAGGGACAGGCCGAAGGGTAAGACACGGTACTGATATGCCCGCCCCTCGAACGCAAAGTGCAGAAAGGGCCTGTGTCGAGGGAGAATCGAGACATGAAAGTACGCGTCCTTCAGGTCGATCGCTGCAAACCAATCATGGGGATGGATGCACCAGAAGATGCGTTTCTGCGTTAGCATTCTGAATGGCAGCCTGTGAAGGGACTGGTTCAAGAATCGCAGATCCAAGATCGGCCGTAACCCGCCGCCTTTCTTGGGTACAATGAAGTACGGGCTGTAGAACCCGGACCTCATATCGGCTGGAGGGACCGGCTCTATCGCATCCTTCGGAGCACGGGGGCGTTCTCCTTCACTACTGCCACCGAGAAGGGCTGGGAAGCGCTTGCCAGGCTCCCAGACACTGAGCAAGCGGGATCAAGGGCACCACAGACGTACCCGCAGCGAGGCGGAATGCAGGGATCCGAACCGGACAGCATGGGAGTGGCCAAGAGTGGGATCTGAGTGTGCTGTGCAACACTTACCTACGTCCGCTGAGTGCGAGTGTAAGGAGGCCGCTTGAGTGTGTCCCCACAGCCGGCGCCCCCTGCTGGTGAAGGGAGAGGCACCAGAGGGTGGCGAGGCATGGGAGCGTCGACCACCGCCAAGCGTGCTCTCTTGACACCCAGAGATTTCGGAAACTGCTCTTTTATTGAAGTTTTGGGTATCGCTGGCACTGTGGCCAGCGGCGGAACAGAAATTAAATGAGAACAAAAGATTCTCCCCGGCCCTCCTCCGGGGGAAGGAGTGGTGCTGCAGCCATCTCCTGGAGAGCAGTTTCCTCCATCTCTGGGCAGCCCGTCTCAGGGTCTCTACCGACGGCGCTTGCCACCTGGCTTGGCAGTGGCCTGAGCGGGCTGGACGTCCTTCCCACGGCCGGCCCCATACCATCGGCTGGGTGTAGGCTGCTGCGGTGCCTTGGCGGGGTCGGAGGTTGGCGGCTGGGTGGAGGAAGCAGCGGGCCGCCGGGGCAGGATGTGTTTGATGGCCTCCGTCTGCTTCTGGGCAGCCGAGAACTGCTGGGCAAAGCTCTCGACCGCGTCGCCAAACAACCCGGCCGACGTAATAGGGGAGTCCAGGAACCGATACTTGTCAGTCTCCCTCATGTCGGCCAGGTTGAGCCAGAGATGACGCTCCTGGACCACAAGCATGGACATCGCCTGACCGATGGAACGGGCGGTGACTTTCGTCGCCCGGAGGGCGAGGTCCGTCGCCGTCCGGAGCTCCCGGAGGAGCTCTGGGTCAGGTCAACCCTCGTGCATGTCCATGAGTGCCTGGGCCTGGTGGACCTGAAGCAACACCATGGCATGCAAGGCGGACGCAGCCTGTCCGCAAGCCTTGTAAGCCTTCCCAGTCAGACTGGAGGAGAACTTACAGGCCTTGGACGGGAGACGCGGGTCACCGCGCCAGTGGGAGGCGGTCGCCGTACACAGTTGCATCACGACGGCGCATTCCACTGGCGGGATCCCCATGTAACCCTTGGCTGGCCCACCGTCAAGGGTAGTGAGGGGGGAGGAGTCACTCGGCCGGTTTCTGGCAGAAAAAGGTGCCGTCCACGACCTTGTGAGCTCCTCATGCACCTCCGGGAAGAAAGGCACTGGGGCGGGACGCTGAGAACCAGCGCGACCCTCCCTGAGAAACCAATCGTCCAACCTAGAGGGTTCGGGACATGGTGGAGGGTTCCACACAAGCCCGACCCTTGGCCCGGGAAAGCATAGTAGCCATCTCGGGGTCCGGTGTGGCCATAGCTACTCTCCCAGAGGGAGGTAGTACAGCAGAACCCTCATCCTCCGAGGACTGGAACTCCCCCTCCGATGCAGTGATCGACATCTGTTCGTTCACCGGAGCTCCGAAAGTCACCTCCGGCCGCCCATGGGAGGGACCAGCGGCTTCTCCGGGGAGCTCTACCGGCTGTGGAACTGAGGGAATAGGGGCCTGCGGAGGTTGACTCGGCGGGTGTGCCCTAAACGTGATCCTCAGGTCACCCTGTCCATCCGAAGAAATAGGTCTATTCTGGTTAGGAACAGAACTAGATCGTGGGATGGGTAAGGGGACTCCGCCTTCCCGAAGGTAGGTGAGTCTCGACCTTAGTTCCGAGATAGTCATGTTCCCGCAGTGGGAACATGAACTATCCACAAACGCCGCCTCAGCGTGCTGTTTGCCCAAACACGTGAGACAGCGATTGTGACCGTCAGCGGGCGCCAGGGAACGACCGCATCCAGAAACGCACAGGTGGAATGACATCTTGAAAAAGACGCAACGTCACCCATGTACTCTTTTTGTGAGGAAACGCTCTCTGTGCTGAAGCACTCAGGGGGAAACGCGACAGCGCACGGGGTTTAGTGCAGCCCGTGCCTGTACTCAATGGGAAAAACGCCCAACCAACCAACAGGTTGCTGTGAAAACAGCAGTTTTTCTCTAAACAGAGGCAGCAGTGAGCACCGCGATCCCGCTGAAATGTGCCGTCTCTCCAACACGCGTTCTCCCCGATCGGGATGCAATAACCAATCGTCTTATCTCGTATAGTGTGTCATAGTGGACGACAACCACCGACGCTTCACTACGTCACTCTTTCAAACATGCCAAAATGAAAGAGAGACGATGGTATTGGTGCCACTAGGTGGAATTTTGCAATGGACGAAAGGTTTGTGAAGCGATGGCAACAAAACTCAAAAAGGCGAATGATAGAGGATGTGCTTCAACAATCCAGTGAATATGTTTTTTTTGTGTAAGTGAGTCACATTTAGTCTAGAGCTACAATAACCATCATGTTCACACACCGCACACAACGCCTCAACAGGAGAACTGCCAGTCAATAAATGTGACAACAAATTAACTTGAGTTTGAACTACTTTAGTAGTTACTTGGAAAAGTAAGCTGTTTGATTAAACTCTTGGAAGTCAGTCGCTAGTTCCGCCTTCTCGATGACATCACGCATGTCGTTAAAGACTCCAGTGATGATTGGTCAGGAAGCAACATGTAGTCTGACATGTTTCTTCTCCATTACACGACAAGAATTTAGGAATCAAAATTGCATAATCTGACAGTGACTATCGTAACAGACAAAAATATTGTATAGTCTGAATCCGGCATAATGGTACATTATTTATTTTTTTACTTTGATATTACTTAGAAATATATTGTATTATATTATATTTATTATAATAAAATAATGTGGTTTGATTAAACCCACAAAAATCTCAAATAATGCTAAGCGAAGGTATTTTGGGTACTGCTACTTACAACAATCATTACAACATTCATAACATAAAGAACAAATTGCTTAATGAGACCTATTTGAACAGATATGAAATATGAAGATTACATTTAGAAATTGTTGGGAAACCTTGAGTGTGACTCCAAATGACCTTAAATGCAAATTTGGACAGACAGAAAACTTTGGGAGTCTTTGGGATATACAGTACAGCGTCCCCAAAATTACTTGATCAGTTAAGACACCCTTAACCCTCTGGTGCTCTTCAGTCCTTTTTATTTCAAATTTTGAATTGATTTCATCAGAATGGTACGAAACTTGGTAAAGGTACTTGGTACTTGGTAGTTACTATGTGAACACACACAAAAATCATGGACATCATTGGAAAAGAAAAACAAATTAGCGCATTGGAAATAAATGGGAAACAAATTTCATCTAGTGAAGCGTTTAGTACTGCACACAAGAAAATTCTTACAGAAAGCTTATTTTTTGGGATATCAACCTCAAATTTAGAACACAACTTGTTTAGATTTATCCTTAATTTTCTTGCAGTTTTAGAGTAAAACTTTTGGAAAAGATACTTCCATTAACAATTGAAAATAGTATTTTTGTACATTTTTCATAACAATGAACTTAAACATCTATAAGTTTTTTTTAAGTAATTTCTTTTTTTTTTCACTTCAGTAATCTGCCATGTGTCTGCTTTAAAAAGAGACTAAACTTCAGTCTGTGCTGCAAAGCATCCAAGATTTATGACAGTTTAAGTTGGAAAATTAATTTTCAGGTCTATTCTCAAAAGTGAATCAATGGATTATAACTACTGCATAGATATCATTTACTACCAGGAAATCATTATTATCATTATTAAAACATTAATTTCACTTAAATAATAATTTAAAAAAAATAAAATCAGTCATTTTTGACTGCCACATGAGGATCACCAGAGGGTTAAATATATGAACATTTTATTAAATATAATGAATGCATTATTTAACACATTATCAAACCAACAAATACAATATTCATAAATGTACTAAACATCACCAAACACCAGCTGATTCATTCTGAAACATTCTGTAATTTGAGAGACACACATTCAGAAGAGTGTCATTTTAGTATCAATGAGATACCATTATGGTTATTCACATTTTTAATTCGTTTTGTTATATTTTCTGTTTTAATTTCAATTCTGCCCCAAAGTGGTAGGCCACGTAAAATCACAGAGCGGGGTCAGCGCATGCTGTCACCAACTTTCTGCAGAGTCAATAGCTACAGACCTCCAAACTTCATGTGGCCTTCAGATTAGCTCAAGAACAGTGCGTAGAGAGCTTCATGGAATGGTTTTCCATGGCTGAGCAGCTCATCCAAGCCTTACATCACCAAGTGCAATGCAAAGCGTGGGATGCTTTCTCAGAAATGACTTACTGTGCACCTTTAATTCTTTTCATGCGTTTGTAAATGTAGAAATGATTTTATAAACATCCATAGATATTTTGGAGCACCTAACCACTTCTCAACCACTTAACGCACTGCAAAAAAAATTCTTCCTATGGTTTTTGTTTTTTTGGTCTTGTTTTCCCAGTACATATATCAACATTCAAGATACATTCACATCAGAAGCAAATTGACTTTAGATATCAAAGTCATGTTACTGAAAAAAATAATCAAAATGAAGTGAGTTTTTGCTTAAATCATGGATGAATACATATACCGTATGTCATAATGGCAATAGTATATACGTATACGTATATTAAGTTACAAAACGTGTGTAATCAAACTGAATACATTACAAATTACTTTTTAAATCATGTATTTTGTAATCTAGTGAAATACATTTGAAAAGTAACCTTCCCAACCCTGCACCCTGCCTACAGAACAGCACCAAACACTCTTTCTCACGAGTCCACATCTCCTCCAGAAGCCTGCGGTCGGTGAGTGAGCGGCGCCTCGTCTTACCATCACACAAAATCACTTTCCAGAACATTCTCGTTCACTGTTCCTCACTGGTGGGATGATCTTCCCAACCCTGACCAGACAGCCAAATCTCTTCTGTGAGCACTTAATTTTATCCTGCTGACTAAAAAATACACCACCTTTATGCTTTCACTATTTATAACATTTCTCTCTGTTCTAGCCTGTACTATTCTAGACGATATTTGAAATTAAAGCTTCTTGCGTCATGAGATCTGGGTAAATGGTAACTTTAGCCCGATACCACTGAAAGTGTACGATCCCACCCTCCCTGAAAATCGCCGTCCAAAGCCATGCCTCCTGAAAGCATGAACGCGCACAGCCCAGAAGACCGGAGAAAACTACTGCAATACATCATGTGTCATTCACCAGTGAGAAAAATGGAGAGCGTTGGATTGCTCTCCATTTTTCTCAGGAGATCCCCCCTAGAATCGTTTAGACCGAACGCATGGATTGAACAAACATTTTATGGTCCTACGCCTTCCACAGACAATATATATTTATAAAAAGACTGCTTAACAGAGTGATTGCTATCAGGATATGAGGAGATTTTCAACCAGCACAACAAAAAATGTTTCTGCAGAGAATCACCTACAGCACTTGTTTTCCTCATTTGTAAGTTGCTTTGAATAAAAGCATCTCATAAATAACTTTTCATATCTCAAATCATATTTTGTCATCAGTAGACAGTGTGACATGCTCAGCTCCTCAATGGCTGTTCCCTCTTTGATGTTACAAGAAACCAAGAACAGAGAACAAAGTGTGTGCATGTGTGTGTGAGAGAGAAGATGTTCAGTTCAAAATATTTATAATGTCTACATGACATGTAACACAACTGTCTAGTTATTTAGCATTATCTTCACATTATGATTGTAGGTCTACTATAAAATTAACTCAAGAATGGATTTTTTTCTCAGTGTACACTTTCAGGTCTTTGAGCATTAGGACATGCTACCATTTCTGTTCACCTAGGTAATCTAAATAATAATAATATTATTATTACGTAAATTATTTAGAAAAGGTAAACAATTAAATGCTATAGTGTAAGACATATTCCTATGATAAAGGAGTGAATCTCACAAAAAATCTAAGGAGAAAAAGACAGTTTTTCTTTATACTAGCATATTTCATTCTGAGATCATGTGTCTGTTGGTTTTCACACAGAGAACACAAGAGAGCAGTGTTGAGTATTAAACATCAGTTCAATTAAACTAACGGTGACTCTTCACAGCAAATATGATTAAGATGGAGCCATGTTACAGTGCCAATATGATGGCTGAAAATACAAAAATGATGATGTATGGAATGATGTGGAGTCAGGTGACCACCTCTGGAAGTGTGTATCCTCTGTAAATGTCTCTGTCTGTCAAATGCATGATGTTAGCATGAAGACATATACAGGTCTTTTACTCTGATATGAATGAAAACACAATAAAGTTGTTTGTAGCCCTTAACATCATTCCAACAATTGAATGGGTATGTGTTTTATGGTAACACTTTACAATAAGGTTACCTTAGTTATCACATTAGTTAACTACATTAATTAACATTAACTAATAATGAACTGCACTTATAAAGCATTTATTTATCTTTGTTAATGTTAATTTCAACATTTACTAATGCATTATTAAAATCTTGTTAACATTAGTTAATGCACTGTGAACTAACATGAACAAACCTTGAACAGCTGTATTTTTATTACCTAACGTTAACAAAGATTAACTAATGCTGAACAGAGGTGTTGTTCATGGTTAGTTCATGTTATACTACGGGGCCGTTGAATGCTTGAATCTGATTGGCTGATGAACGTTCTGAGGTGTGCAATTATTTTCTGGGAGATGCACAGCGAACGTAGTTCCAGGCAGCTCTTGACCGCATTACAGTTCCATATCACTTCGCATAGTTAACTGTAATAACGGAAAATACAGGACTAAAAAAGCAACAATATGACAGACGATTTTCCTAAAGTAAATCTTAATATTTACGGTGAATATAAAACGTTCAACAACTGGGCGGCAGCAGTATTAGACAGTCCAGATGAAAACCAACAGACGGAAGCGGACATCAAAGGCAAGCTTTTCTGTCTCATTACTGAAATCACACATGCTCGCACACACACTACAGTTTGCACAAAAAGGTGTCAGCGCTGCCCTGACGATTTGATCAGTTAGCCTATATAGTGGAGCATTTAAAGGCTACACGTGACATTTTTTCACTAGCGAGGTAATAACAGCGCTGTTTAGAGACGCACAGAGGTAGCCTAATTCACACAAGCACTCGCTCTCTCTCTCTCTCTCTCTCTCTCTCTCTCTCTCTCTCTCTCTCTCTCTCTCTCTCTCTCTCTCTCTCTCTCTCTCTAATAACTTTATTAATAACTGCAGTAGAATGCTATCAACGGCTCAAGCCTTCGTTAATAGCTTTAAAATGACGTTTCAGAACTAGCAAAAGAGCCGTTGGATGAGACGCGGAAGAAATAGTCCTACTCACAATAGCGATTTAAGTACAAAAACCGGACGAATACCTTTAAATATATCTTCGGATCGATGTCGATGATCGATGTTGGCCCGTCGTCAATTATTCATTACTTAACTAATGCATTAACTAATGTTAACTAATACAACCTTATTATAAAGTGTTACCTATTTTATTAATGAATTGAAAAATCTTGTGGTCAAAACCAACTTTCCCCCTATCATATACAGTCAAACCAAAAATTATTCATTATGATATTTTACTAGCGTGTGCAGGACACTATAGGTCATTTATGAAAGTGAGGATAGCAAAATAAAGTAAACTGACATATTATACTCAATAATTCTTCATACAGTGACTACCAGTAAAATTGATAAAGATTTGGGAGCAAAATTATTCAGACACTTTGACCTGACCATGTTTTTTCTTTAATTGCTAATGTGACCTTTGACACCACAGACTGAACAAAATGAAGCATTGTTGGGTCATTGGTTGACCTTAATTGATATGATCTAATTGTGTTTCTTACATTTTTTAACAGCTGATTGGTTGATTGTAATCCGTTACATCCCTTTCTATCAAAGTTATCTGACATTATCAAGATGAATTTGTTCTGACACAGTTTAACTCTGAGTTCTTGTCATATTTTATTACCATTTTCTAAACTATAGCGAATAAACTGTGATAATGTGAGAAATGTTGAAGGTGTCTGAATCGATTTCGGTTTGACTGTATCTGTATGTGATGTGTTTGCTGTGAAATTTGAAGTCCTTGCTATATTATAGTAGAATATAACTGCATTAGTACTTTGCAATCCTGACACTGAAAACACTTTTACATCACGTTTAAATATTAAAAATAAAAGGATTCTTCTCTGGAGAAGCATTCAGTCTTTCCGCTCGCATGTGAATCCGCCATGGTGCGAGCGAAACTGACTTTTAAAGGAAATGGGAGATGAGACTCTGATTGGTTTATCGTTACGCCCAAAACACACCCAAGACTCATTAAGAGACTAGGGACAACCCTTTTGGACCATGTGCCCGGCGTGCCGACCATTTCTTCTGTCGTTAAGCTAGCAAAAGTGGATTCGGACACGTCCTACTTGAGCTCAGATCGGTAAAATAGGTGCCAATGTGTTATAGTGGTTTTTGTTGTTGTTGAAAATTATGGATTTTTGTTGCATGGATGATATCTGCATATCTACAAAGCCAAACTCTTCAAATTAACACATTATTAACTCTTTCCCCACCAGTGACAAAATTTTCCACTATTACACATCTTCTGAAAGATTACAGAATCTCCTGATTAAAACACAGGTGACGAAGATGCAGAAACAACCGATATCATAATCATATGCATATGTGAAAATAACGTGATCATCAAACATTAAACAGCATATAAATCAAAACTGCCTAATGTTACTGAATGAAATCATGTTGACAAAGCAACTTTTTTTTCCTTAACACCCACATTCAAATGTTGACAAATTAAGAATGAATGAAATCTTTCTGTTGATATATTGCATGTTCAGATATTCATACAACAAAATGGGGCCTTGAAAGTTTTGTAAAAATGATCAAAAATGCTAGCCTGACAAGCCAGACCCACATCAAGATGTTGGGTCTGGGGACACACCGTTGGCAGGGCTCAATCCGAGGGGCGGGATAAACTGTTGTCTTTCAAATTCCCTCTGCACGCAATAGCATAGCACTACAACCAACCAGAGCAATGAAGAAGGTGAAGCAGAGCTAGTTGATCAATTAAACTATCGCCATATCCGGACGCAGCCAAAGCCGCAGCCAAAGCCGATTCGAAAGACTGCTGTTCGCCAGCTTCTTTGTTTACAAGTAGCATGCGGAACGCCGCAACTCTGCTGTCATTATGTTAAGCCCGCCCACCGACTCTATACACGATGTGATTGGCCTGATTAGGGTTTTTCCAACTCGCAAGCCAACGGAGAGTTGCTAGATGACCCTGGCTGCAAATTAGATTTGCTGCCGCTAGGGTGCGTCTAGATTTCTAGGCTACAATTTTTTTTTAAACGTTGGCGTGTAAAGAGTTAATGATATTATTAGATGACAAGATTTAGGAAAATCCTTTTGTAACCCTCAAGACCAGCCTTATGGACTAGCTTGTAAAATCAAAACAAAAAATTCTAAAGCAAAGCTGAAGCTCCTCTGTAAAACACTACTAATTTGCTAATCTCTCCTCACTCAGTCATCGTCCCTTAGTGCAATAGTGTGACACTTTAGCACAGGTTTTAAAAGTCTACAGCCACACACACACAAAAAAAGAGAAATTACAATTAAAACTGGACGCAAAATCGCAACAGGATTCTTGAAACTGTGGCTTTGTTTTTCACCCTCTCAGTTTTGGTTGGTGTAGGGTGTGATGGAGAGAGAGGAAGGGAGGGAGGGAGGGAAGGAGTTGTTGGGGCGTTCTCTTCATTTCCCATGTCATTCCTACAAACGGGCTTCCCTAACAGGAACCATAGGTATGCTGATCTCATTAGAACAATTACTAAAGGCCTGCATTTTCCAGCCCAGCCTTTAAAGACCCCAGGGCAATGTAATTTCAAAATCAATCCCTTCCAAAAAAGCACCAGTGTTGGCACTTTCTAAAGGACTGTCAATTACTTCTCCCTCCATTCTGCAAAAGGAAAGCAGCATGATTCAACCAGGCCCAGATAAAGGGCCATTCTTTGGGGAAATCAGCCTGCGCATGGACTTGAATTCATTCTGCATTAATCTGCGGCCGCCTGTGGGAGCTCACTAGATATTCATCAGCAGTGCCAGGCACTTCACTGCATGCAAATGGAGCATTCCTGACGTGGAGATCCTTCAGTTTTCTCCCTCTTCCATGAGTACTCCATCTCCCTCTCTCTGTTGCAGACACTTCTTCAGTTTTTACTGCTTTGGCATTCTGAGAGTTTTACTACCACCACCTTCAGTTCTACAAAAACTAGATGCAGTTTGTAGGTCACCTCGAGATCCACAATAAAATCTGTTTAACTAAGAGATCAGCTGCACGGCACGATGGGAAAGCTAATAGTCTTCCGGGGCTGAACTTACGTAACTGTGGGCTTGTGTACTTTAGTACAACATTTTCCCAACCACATTGTCCTGATGGAGAGAATGATAGAAAGGAAAATGCTTGTGGAATGATGTGTTCAAGAACATATACCATGCAGTCAACTCTAAGCACAACATTTTTACATAACATATCAAATTTTGTGATATCTGAGGACGTTTGACTGACATGTAACACAGCCAATCACAGTTTGTTTTGTTCCGCGTCATGTTTAGGGGCATGGAAATATAGTCAATGTCAATGTCTCTGCAATTATAGGCCAGAGTGCATCTATAAATTATTCATTCAAGAATGATGTGCAAGTTTAATGCAACAATGGAGCCGCAAACTTCACATACTTTTGAAAATCCAGCGTTTTGTCGATCCTGGTAAGCGCTCATTGTCACAGTTGTAAACACATCGGCGTTCTTCTTCCACAAGGGAGTTTGGCGTCACAGCGTTTGTTTCCAAGCGGACCGTTAAAGAACACAACACACACATCTCACAGACATCCTGTAAAATTCAACCAATCAGATGATTACTTTGAAACTCCTGAAGTGACGTCTGAGGCTGAGAGTATATGTAACTAAACTCAAAATTTCTGAGCTGCCAAAATGACTCATAAATGAAGGCATCACCGCTTCCACAGGAGCACATTGATACGTTGTCGTTTACGTCATTGCATCCTTTGCCCTTCACTGGCACGCATATTTAAAGATGCATTTAGGCGACACCTTTTTACGATCGCTAGGACCCATTTCTGAAAACTTGCGTCACTTTTTCAAAACTCTTCACAGTTCTCCTAACACTGTTCAGCTTGACACACCAGTTAATTTCACATTCAAAATGCACTAAAACTACCAAAACACTTCATCGACAAAGCATCAACATAACGTCTTATTCCATCAATTGGGGAATGGAGGTTACAAAAGTAAACAAGACGTAACTTTGTTTTCCCATGTATTGACTGCCAGCTCTCCTGTCGACATGTTGAGAGGAATCGTAAAGTGCAGAGGTGTTGTGTGTGAACATAATGGTTATTGTAGTTCTAGACTAAATGTGAACATGCATTTACTTATCTCACTTCCACAAAAACATATTCAGTATTCCTCAAAATGAGCAAAAACCGTGAAATGCAAACTCTGAATATCACACACCTTCTAGAATGAAATGTGAAATAACACAAATATAATTTAAGTATTTAATCTCACTTAACCAAAGTCTTTGCTGCTGACATTTGATGATCCCATTCAACTATAGTATAAGCAAAAATGACTATTAAATATCACATTTGTGATTCATTCTTTTTTTTATTGCTAAAGTGTGTTGAACTTTCTTCTCCTGCTCTTTTTCTGCAATCTAGAGTGACATCACAACTGAAAGGTTTCTTTGAACTGCGCCCTCTACTGTACAGATGTGAGTTCGCATTTCCTTCAGCCTGAGGCTTATTCATTTCACTCTTAGGGCCCTACTCTTAGGGATCTTATCATACACCCGGCCCAATGTGATGCCAGGCGTGGCACATGTGTTTTTTTGCTAGTTTCAGCCCGACACAGTTCTCATTTTCATGTCCAGCTCCATGTTGTTTAAATATCAAATGCACTGGCGCATCTGTTCACCTATGGGCGTCTGGTCTGAAAACCATGTGTGTTCAGGCGCATTGTTGGAGCGTTGCTATTTTGAGGAACTGAAAACGACTGTGCCATTGACCAACACAAACCTGCTCTATAGTCAATAGCGCAGTATTTTGTGTTATTTAAATGGTGTGTTGGTAACATGAGCCTATAGGCGGTGTACAACGCGCATACACTCTAATTATTACACACACAGGGAAGCGCAGCAGCACACACACATTTTTAAATATTACAAATAAAATGATTTCTCTCTGGAGAAGCGTTCAGTCTTTCCAGTCTTTTGCGAGTGCAACTGGCTTTTAAAGGGAATTGGAGAAGAGACATGTTATGTCCAAAACACACCCATGACTCCTTAAGAGACTAGGGACCCTTTTGGACGCAGACTGTTTTTCCCATCGTTAAACTAGCAAAAGTGCTGTAGTGATGAAGTGCAAAGTAATGTTGGCATCAGCACCTGAGAACTCAGACGTGTGAGTACTGATATTTCATACTCTGAGAATTAGAACATGATTGGTTAGGTCTGGATGTAATGAGTGACGTAACATTGAATCTTCCTGGCAGAACTTGCACTAAAGCTTCATGTTGTGGTAATATAAGAATATCCTGTAAGTTTCAGAGCTGAAAACTTCCTTGTTAGTCAAAGAAAAGCTTTTATTGACACCAGGCCCAGCAAACGATCGATCTCAGAACATGCCACACCTTGACGTCATCGTGTGCTGAAACACCGCCTCAACATAAGATGAACAACGCCTGATTCTGTAGCCATGCACACCGACTCGTGCCTGACATGACATAGGCCTACATAGAGCTACAATATCCAGCTCACGTGGGGAAGACATTGCGCCTTTGTTCTTTCATTTCACCACTGATTCGTTTGTAAACAAGAAACTGGATTTGCAGACAGGATGAGATTACATGAATGAATGAAGCAACACACTAATGTGAGTAAAACATTATTTTTTATATGTGATAGTATTGCATTGTTACAGATCGTTTGATATCTATTGATTATGTGTACGTGTCAAACAGAACATACCTTAGAACGCTGTCAAAGTGGTGTTGTTGGTTCATTGCAATTCGGGATTAGACTCAGAGATTTATGGGCCAGGGCTTGCAAAGCCCAACATTCTGGGGCTATGTGTTTTCCAGACGGGCTACGAAAACGTGACCTATCTTAAACAGTGAAATTACATTCCTTTCTTGATGTGCGTTGTTCACTTTCTTGACTTGCTATTTGAAGGAAAAATACAATCGTGGAAGTTTTGATCATGCTGTCTGCAACATACTTGGCATGTGTGTGTGTGTGAGATGCACAGTTCACGCTTATATCCACCGATTGGGCGGGCCAAGTAATAAAAAATAACATTCCAATCAATCGCGGGTGGATGAGAGATAAATCAATGTGTTTGTTTGATAAAGACGTTTCGCGAGCCCTAACTGTGGGCAATTAATTCTGGTTGCCGTTTTCTCACACGCTTTTAAAACAACTACCACATGTACTGATAGGGGAGCTGAAGCTCATTAAATATTCAAATCTTATCCAATCCTAGCTGTGGGCGTTTACTTCCAAGTCTTCAGTGCGACACAGCCATAAAAACCGAGTGTTGCAGGAGAGAGCCTCAAAGCCAGGGTAGAAAATAGCCTATTACTTATTCATTATGATGTTTTTGAATGTAAAAACCACACGCACATCATAAGTTGACCTAAGACAACAGTATAAAAAATAACAAAGCCAGTTCATGACACCTTTAAAGGGTCTTTACATTTGCCAAAAATATATAATTTGGTTGTCGTTGTTATTAAAAAAACAAACAAACAAGCCCAGCCCTGGTGAGAAAAAGTAACTCAAAAGTAACATAACACATTACATTCCATAAAAAAGTAACTAAGTAATGTAATCAGTTACTTTTTGGGGAGTAACGCAATATTGTAATTCATTACTTTTAAAAATTACTTTCACCAAACACCACGCAGTATTGAAGTTGAAGTAGCTAACAGAGAAATTAGGTTATACTTTATTTTAAGGTGTCATTGTTACAGTGTAATTATATATTAAAGTACTGAGTAATACCACTTACTATGGGGTTAGTTGAATGTAATTATGCATAATTTACTGTTAGTACTATGGTAAGTACATGTTACATATGTAACAAGGTCACTGTAAAATAAAGTGCTACCAGAAATTATTTAGAAACATTCTGTGTGTTTGTTATTGAGTGTACCATCAAAAAACAATAATGACTAACGCCCTTGGAGGTGTAATTAAGTGATAATATCTACAGGGTGATCGTCAGACTCACGAGGGAAGAGAAACACGGCAGCTGATGCCCAGACCACCTGCTGAACTCAAGCTGCCATTACCCTCACATATCTCAAAGCAGCACTACTATATACAGTATACTATCTATATACAAAAGTGCTCTGCTTTGTAAATAGCACATGATGTAGGATACTGACAGAATTGTCTTGCAATTTAGACCTCAGGAGTAGAGTGCCCTTAGTAACACCAATAAATGATACAAAAGAGTTTAACTTGGAGGAATGGGTCAATTATTTATTTATAAATTACGTAGAACAGCGTACATTTTAGAAGAGTTACAAATATTTTATTTCTTAGTTCCCAGACCTTTTATAAACACTTCTTGTAATGCAAATCAGCACAAATTCACATATCACAGTACATTACTCTTAAGGTTTCATATTCTACAGCAGAATGGCAAATTTGTCCCAACACCCATTCTCCATAAAAAGTCCTGTTTATTCATCACTTTAAAACTGTTGCACATTGTATACTTTTGGAATCATTAAAGTTGACTAATCTTACAACACATGCAAACTAATAATTAAAAAAAAAAATAATAATAATTCTTCCTCACTTTTGTCTTGTTTTCCAGTACAAATATAATTAGGATGTAATTAGGAACAATTACAATTTGGACGTATCTTCCTTTCATTATGTAACCGAGCCAAAATAAAAGGTATACTATGAAGCTTTTGTCCCTCTATCGCTTAAAAAAAACTGCATGCATTTTGTGGAAGAACATTTTGGTTGTGCTTCGGCTCTGTGCGAATGAATAAGAATGTCCTACTGCTCATAAAACATTCACTACTAGTTTTAAGAGATATAACCAGTTCCCTTTCAGTCGGTCACTACGACGTACGTCGGTAATAACCGACGAATTGGGATCACTTCAGAGAGCCCCTATCAGCTTCGAGAACTTAAGAACAGGCCAATGAACAATTGGCGTGCGAGATTTGCATCTCGCGCCCCGCCCCGCGCCGCGGGTATAAACAGGAAGCGAGAGCACCGCACTGACGTCATTCACTTCGGAGCCTAACCGGCGTTTGAAGTCTACAGACTGCTTCCTGATTATTCAGCGAAGAACTCTACAAGAATACAGAGAAGAGGAATCGTGTGTGTTGGTGTGACAGCGCTTTCCAGCGGGGCCGCGAACTCAAAGCTGCAAGTGAAACAACTGCTGTTATCACAGCAAACCTGTTGGTTTCGGTGGGCGTTTCCCAAATTGAGTGCAAACACAGGCTGCACTATCCCTGTGTGTTGCCGCGGTTTCCCTGGGTGCTTCAGCACTCTCTTAAAAGACCGTTTCCTCACAAAAAGAGCAACACGGGTGTGACACTGCGTCTTTTTCAAGATGTCATTCCACCCGTGCGTTTCTGGATGCGGTCATTCCCTCTTGCCCGCTGACGGCCACACTCACTGCATCACGTGCCTGGGCTTACAGCACGCTGAGGCAGCGTTTGTGAATAGCTCGTGTTCCCACTGCGGGAACATGACTATTGCAGTGCTTAGGTCGAGACTCACCTACCTTCGGGAAGGCGGAGTCCCCCTCCCCATACCTCGATCTAGAGCTATCCCTAACCAGGATAGACCTACTTCGACGGATGGCCGGGGTGATCTGAGGATAACGTTCAGGACAAACCCGCCTAGTGCTCCTACGCAGGTCCCTGAACCCTCTCAAGCACCGCTGCCGGTGGCGCCACCGGAAGAGATCGCTGGTCCCGCCCACGGGCGCCCAGTCATCTCTTTCGGAGCGCCCGCGGACGAGCAGATGTCGATCGCAGCATCGGAGGGGGAGTTCCAGTCCTCAGAGGATGAGGATTCAGCTGCACTGCCTCCCTCTGGGAGAGTGGCTGCGGCTGAGTCGGACCCTGAGTTGACGGCTATGCTTTCCCGGGCCGCCGAAAAGGTCGGGCTTGTGTGAAACCCTCCACCACGTCCCGAACCTTCTAGGTTGGATGATTGGTTCCTGGGGGGGGGTCGCGCTGGTTCTCAGCGTCCCGCCCCAGTGCCATTCTTCCCGGAGGTGCATGAGGAGCTTTCCAGGTCGTGGACGACACCCTTTAGTGCCAGAAACAGACCTGGAGGCTCCTCCCTCCTCACTACCCTTGACGGTGGACAGGCCAAGGGTTACGAGAGGATCCCGCCGGTCGAACGCGCCGTCGCGATGCAGCTGCGTCCGGCGACCGCCTCCGAGTGGCGTGGTGATCCTCGTCTCCCGTCCAAAGCCTGTAGGTTTTCGTCCAGTCTAACTGCGAAGGCCTGCAGGTCCTGCGGACAGGCCGCGTCTGCCTTGCATGCCATGGCGTTGCTTCAGGTGCACCAAGCCCAAGCACTCCTGGACATGCACGAGGGTAGGTCTGACCCAGAGCTCCTCCGGGAGCTCCGGGCGGCGACGGACCTCGCCCTCCGGGCGACGAAAGTTACCGCCCGTTCCGTGGGTCAGGCGATGTCCACCTTAGTGGTCCAGGAACGGCATCTCTGGCTCAACCTGGCCGACATGAGGGAGACTGACAAGAACCGGTTCCTGGACTCCCCCATTTCGTTGGCCGGGTTGTTCGGCGACGCGGTCGAGAATTTCGCCCAGCAATTCTCGGCCGCCCAGAAGCAGACGGAGGCCATCAAACACATCCTGCACCGGCGGCCCGCTGCTGCCTCCACCCAGCCGCCGGCTGCAGCACCTCCGTCTGCCCGTCGCCGAGGACGTCCTCCTGCGGCCGCCTCCGCTCCCGCCCCAGCCCAGCAGCAGCCTTCCACCGGCCGTGGGCGTGGAGCCGGTCGCGGGAAGAACGTCCAGCCCGCTCAGGCCGCTGCCAAGCCAGGTGGCAAGCGCCGTCGGAAGAGACCCTGAGACGGGCCGCCCAGAGATGGAGGGAACTGCTCTTCAGGAGATGGCTGCAGCACCACTCCTTCCCCCGGTGGAGGGCCGGGGGAACCCCATTTTTCTTTCTGTTCCGCCACTGGCCCCAGTGCCAGTGGCACCCAAATTTTCAATAAAAGAGCAGTTTCCAACATCTCTGGGTGCCAAGAGAGCGCGTCTGGCGGTATGCGACGCTACCATGCCTCGTACCCCTCAGACACCTCTCTCCTCGCCAACAGGGGGCGTCGGTTGTGCGGACGCACACAAAGTGCCTCCCCACACTCGCCCGTCCCCTCAGCGGATGCAGGTCGTGTGTCAGACCCAGACCCCTGCACGGACCACTCCTATGTCGTCCTGGGGCCCCTGCGTTCCACTGCGCTGCCCCGCTCCGGGTACGTCCGTGGTGCGGATGATCCCGCTTGCTCGGTCTCTGGGGGCCTGGCTAGCGCTCCCCAGCCCGTCTCGCTGGATCATCCGCACCATCAGACTCGGCTATGCGATTCAGTTCGCCCGGCGTCCCCCGAAGTTCAGGGGTGTCCACTTCACTTCTATACCGAAGGAGGGCGCCCCCGTGCTTCAGGCGGAGATCGCGGTCCTGTTGGCGAAGGACGCGATAGAGCCGGTCCCTCCAGCCGATATGAAGTCCGGGTTTTACAGCCCGTACTTCATTGTACCCAAGAAAGGTGGCGGGTTACGACCGATCCTGGATCTGCGTTACTTGAACCGCTCCCTTCACAGGATGCCGTTCCGAATGTTAACCCAGAAACGCATCTTCAGGTGCATCCGTCCCCAGGATTGGTTTGCAGCGATCGACCTGAAGGACGCGTACTTTCATGTCTCGATTCTCCCTCGACACAGACCGTTTCTACGCTTTGCTTTCGACGGACGGGCATACCAGTACAAAGTCCTACCCTTCGGGTTGTCCCTGTCGCCCCGTGTCTTCACGAAAGTCGCGGAGGCGGCCATTGCTCCCATGAGAGAGCGTGGTGTTCGTATCCTCAACTATCTCGACGACTGGCTGATTCTTGCCCAGTCGCGGGAGCAGTTGTGCGAACACAGGGACATGGTGCTCCGGCACCTCAGCCAGTTGGGTCTTCGGGTCAACTGGGAGAAGAGCAAACTCTGTCCCGTACAGAGGATCTCTTTTCTCGGGATAGAGATCGACTCGGTCGCCATGACTGCGCGCCTCACAGAGGAGCGCGTCCAGTCGGTGCTGAGCTGCTTGAGTACGCTCAAACGCAGTACAGCGGTTCCACTGAAACATTTTCAGAGGCTCCTGGGGCATATGGCAGCAGCAGCCGCAGTAACGCCGCTAGGGCTGCTCCATATGAGACCGCTTCAGCACTGGCTACACGACCGGGTCCCGAGATGGGCGTGGCACAGCGGGTCCCTCCGTGTTCAAGTGACGCCGAGATGCCGCCAAACCCTCACCCCGTGGTCGGACCCTTCTTTTCTACGGGCAGGAGTGCCTCTAGAACAAGTGTCCAGGCATCATGTTGTCTCCACGGATGCCTCACCCACGGGCTGGGGTGCCACGTACAACGGGCTTGCAGTGTCGGGTCTGTGGACGGGGCCCCAACTGCAATGGCATATCAATTGCCTAGAGTTGCTGGCAGTTCGTCTTGCTCTCAGCCGCCTCAAGGGGTCGCTCAAGGACAAGCACGTTCTGGTCCGGACGGACAGCACGACGGCCGTTGCGTACATCAACAAACAAGGTGGTCTACGCTCCCGCCGTTTGTCCCAACTCGCCCGCCATCTCCTCCTGTGGAGTCAGAAGCATCTGAGGTCCCTTCGTGCTATTCACATTCCGGGCCTGCTCAACCGTGCGGCCAACGAGCTGTCGCGGTTGCCAGTGCTTCCCGGAGAGTGGCGACTCCACCCCCAGGTGGTCCAGCTGATTTGAAGTCGCTTTGGGGCCGCACAGATCAATCTGTTTGCCGCCCACGACACGACCCACTGCCAGTTGTTTTATTCCCTGTCCGAGGGGACCCTCGGCACGAATGCACTGGCACACAGCTGGCCCCGGGCTCTGCGCAAATATGCGTTTCCCCCAGTGAGCCTTCTTGCACAGACACTGTGCAAGGTCAGGGAGGACAAGGAGCAACTCCTCTTGGTAGCTCCGTACTGGCCCAACAGGACGTGGTTCCCGGAACTAGTGCTCCTCGCGACAGCACCTCCTTGGCCCATTCCTCTGAGGCAGGACCTTCTGTCTCAGAGACGGGGCACCCTATGGCACCCGCGTCCAGACCTCTGGAAACTCCATGTCTGGTCCCTGGACGGGACGCGGAGGTTCTAGGTGACCTACCGCAAGCGGTAGTCGACACCATCGCTTCCGCCAGAGCCCCCTCTACGAGACGGCTATATGCGTTGAAGTGGAACCTGTTCGTCGACTGGTGCTCTTCTCGCCGAGAAGACCCCCGGAAATGTTCGATCGGATCTGTGCTATCTTTTCTTCAAGACGGGTTGGAGAGAAGGCTGTCTCCCTCCACCCTCAAGGTATATGTGGCCGCCATCGCCGCAAGCCATGACCTCATTAATGGTGAGTCCTTAGGCAAGCATGATCTGATCGTCAGGTTCCTAAGGGGAGCGAGGAGACTAAATCCTCCTCGCCCTTCTTCTATACCCTCTTGGGACTTGACTCTGGTGCTGACCGCACTTCAGAGGGCGCCCTTCGAGCCTTTACAGTCAGTAGAGCTTAAGATCTTGTCTCTAAAGACAATACTCCTGATTGCATTGGCCTCAGTTAAGAGGGTAGGGGACCTGCAGGCTTTTTCGGTCGACGAATCGTGCCTGGAATTCGGGCCAGGTGATTCTCAGGTGATCCTGAGACCCCGGCCTGGATATGTGCCCAAGGTTCCCACTACTCCCTTCCGGGACCAAGTGGTGAGCCTGCAAGCGCTGCCTTCGGAGGAGGCAGACCCAGCCCTAGCTTTGCTCTGTCCCGTCCGTGCTCTCCGGACTTATGTTGACAGAACGCAAAGCTTCAGGACCTCAGAGCAGCTCTTCGTCTGTTACGGAGGACAGCAGAAGGGAAAGGCTGTCTCCAAGCAGAGGATGGCCCACTGGATAGTGGATGCCATCGTCTTGGCGTATGATTCCCAAGACGTGCCCTGCCCGCTCGGGGTTAGAGCGCACTCCACCAGGGGTGTAGCTTCTTCCTGGGCGCTGGCTCGTGGCGCCTCGCTGACAGACATTTGTAGAGCTGCGGGCTGGGCGACACCCAACACGTTCGCTAGATTTTATAGCCTGCGTGTAGAGCCGGTGGCTTCTCGTGTGCTCGCTTCCCATAGTCAGCTTCACTGAAGTACCCGTTCTAGTGTCGGCTTGCTGCGCCATTCCCTTCCCCTGGAACGGATACGTGCGCTTATTTCTCCAGTCGAGTTCCCCAGGTTTGGCGAACCCTGTTGAGTCCTCCGCACCCCTCGGCAGTCGGATGTTGCGGAGCGTCCGACGCCAGGTCTGGCACTCGTATGCATTGGTGGAACTTGTGTCAGGCTGGGTTCCGTATGTCGTGACCCCTACGGCGGTCCCATACGTGTATCTCCACGGTACAGCTCCCTATGGCGAGCTTGTGTCTTTCCCTTGGCAGAGTTCTCTGCCGTCTCAGTACGGTGTCGTCCCCCGCCTAGTTGCCGGGGCCTCCCCTGGGACTCCGTATGTTGTGCTGCCCACGGCCAGCCCATACGTGTTCTCCACATGGTAACTCCCCCTGGGCATGATGTGGCTCCCGCAGCGTCCTTCGGGCACGCTTTCCCAGCGTTATCCAATCAAGTCTGCTGAATGGGTCTTGCGGAACAGCAGTATGACTCTTCTAGCGTGAATCTTCCCGCCCGCTTCAGTACGGGGTCTGAGGGGCTCTCGCTGGGCGCTGGAAGTGATAGTAACTGTGGCGTTTTCCATAGGGATCCCAATTCGTCGGTTATTACCGACGTACGTCGTAGTGACCGACTGAAAGGGAACGTCTCGGTTACGTATGGTAACCCTCGTTCCCTGAAGGAGGGAACGGAGACGTACGTCCCGTCGCCACAGTTCCTTCCATCACTGCTTGGCCGGTCTGGTTCGGCTCCTCAGTGAAAAACGTCAGTGCGGTGCTCTCGCTTCCTGTTTATACCCGCGGCGCGGGGCGGGGCGCGAGATGCAAATCTCGCACGCCAATTGTTCATTGGCCTGTTCTTAAGTTCTCGAAGCTGATAGGGGCTCTCTGAAGTGATCCCAATTCGTCGGTTATTACCGACGTACGTCTCCGTTCCCTCCTTCAGGGAACGAGGGTTACCATACGTAACCGAGACGTTTAGATGGAAAGGATTTCAAGCTGACTAGTTACTGCAGCTTTACTCATTAATAGACACATTACTTCCATGAGAATAAACTCCAGTACAGCCACAGCAACCATAATGAAATGATCAATTGATAATGTTTTGCAGTCAACTCTATTAGAGAGCTACATATGGCAGTTTTTCTGTTGAGTAATAAAGACACTATCATCTCTCAGCTCAGTTCTCTCGAAGATTTAGCAGCTCCATATCATCATTTCTCGCTTGTTGTGACAGCTACTCCTGGCACTAACTAACCTCTGCCACTAACTAACCTCTACCACTAACAAACCTCTGCCACTAACTAACCACTATCACTAACTAACCCCTGCCACTACCTAACCTCTGCCACTAACAAACCTCTGCCACTAACTAACCACTATCACTAACTAACCTCTGTCACTAACTAACCTCTGCCACAAACTAACCTCTGCCACTAACTAACTTCTGCCACTAACCTCTCTCATTAACTAACCTCTGCCTCTAACCCCTGCCACTAAATAACCTCTGCCACTGACCTGTCTGATTAACTAACCCCTGCCACTAACTAACCTCTGCCACTAACTAACCTGTCACTAACTAACCCCAGTCACTAACTAACCTCTCTCACCTACTAACCCCTGTCACTAACTAACCCCAGTCACTAACTAACCTCTCTCACTTACTAACCCCTGCCACTAACTAACCTCTGCCACTAACATCTGTCATTAACTAACCTCTGCCACAAAGTAACCTCTGTCACAAACTAACTCTGCCACTAACTAACCTCTGCCTCT
Organism: Romanogobio albipinnatus; assembly: GCA_023566225.1. Classification (NCBI taxonomy): domain Eukaryota; kingdom Metazoa; phylum Chordata; class Actinopteri; order Cypriniformes; family Gobionidae; genus Romanogobio; species Romanogobio albipinnatus. Next base: position 41,515,353 of record CM042254.1, read on the forward strand.
AACCCCTGCCACTAAATAACCTCTGCCACTGACCTGTCTGATTAACTAACCCCTGCCACTAACTAACCTCTGCCACTAACATCTGTCATTAACTAACCTCTGCCACAAAGTAACCTCTGGTTAGTCACTAACTAACCTCTCTCACTTACTAACCCCTGTCACTACCTAACCCCAGTCACTAACTAACCTCTCTCACTTACTAACCCCTGCCACTAACTAACCTCTGCCACTAACATCTGTCATTAACTAACCTCTGCCACAAAGTAACCTCTGTCACAAACTAACCTCTGCCACTAACTAACCCCTGCCACTAACTAACCTCTGCCACTGACTGACTGACTGACTGACTGACTGACTGACTGGCTGACTGACTGACTAACTAACTAACTAACTAACTAACTAACTAACTAACCTCTGCCACCAACTAACCTCTGTCACTACCTAACCTCTGCCACTAATTAACCTCTGCCACCAACCTCTGCCACTAACTATATGATGAGACACATACGGGCGAGTGATTTAAACATGTATAATAGGCTTACCATAGTGAATCAGGGTAAGACAAAAACACATTTTGGAACAAGCATTGATGGTGTATTGTATTGAGTTTTGAACAAAAAAAGTTACACAGTTCACCTTTAAGTGAGTTTTTCTTGCCAGTAGGGTCAAGAAAAATAATATGTTTTCCCCCTTCGAATTAAGTTTATTTTTCGATGTATCTTTTTGCAGTGATGTGTGAATATTACACATGCATACTTAAGCTTGCATTATTTGTAAATATGCCTCTCCATTGTCATTATCATGAATTAAATTTGACACTTTGTTTGGTTTTGGGGTGCCGTGGAAAAATGAATACAACATCAGAGTGATATTTTGGTGCAGACCAAAGTGACATTTCCTTATGAGAATTAAAGTAAATTTAATTGTTTAAATTTCAATTAAAGGCTCTTCACTGCATGAAAAGTGGGATTTTCGTCAGTATGTGGCACTGTAGATTGCCGTGAAACTTCAGGTTTACGACTGTGCACGGCAATTTGCAGGCAACTCCGAAAACTGCCGTAAATTGACGGAAATTGACGTGGGCCTTGCTTGGCAGTTGTCCCCCCATGACCCCCCTCCCCTTAATTCTAGGGAAGGCTTTATCATGTAAATGAACATGCTGTGAGCTACACAAATGCAAATCAGAGTAGCAGCAGGGGGAGTTTTATCTAGGTTCTGAATTTTTTTAACTAAAACAAGTTTAAAGTTTAAGTTAAAATGTTAACTTAAATTTAAGTTAAATGTACTCGTTTTAGTTCACATTACTAAATTTTTAGGGCAACCAGTTTGCTCCAATTTTTTAAGTAGATTCAACTTGTCCGGGCTCACAGTGTAGATTAATTACTCTGTATGTCATTAGCAATAACCAATGTTATGTAAAAAAAAATATATATACAGGACAGCAGTTCATGTCTTCATCCTTTAGAGAGGTTATGTGATGCAACAAGACAATGAACCAAAGCACACAAATAAATCAAGTAAAGCATGCAGTTTACATACCAAAATTAATTTTTCCACCCTGCACTGTGAATGATTTTTTAAATGGCTATTAATCATAAATGTGAAAAGTACAAGTTTGTGTGTTTATAGTTAAGTCAGATTGTGTTTTTCTGTAATTGTCATTTAAATTGAGCTCACACCACATTTTATGAATTATCAATGCAGATTTTCAAGAGGTGGTTTCCTGGACAGGGTTTAAATTATGCCAAGAGTAGGCCTAATCTAGTAAATCGCGAGTTAAAAAATTGTTGCCTGGAACAAAGATTAAGCACAGATTACTAACACCTGGACTATGAGTCCTGAACTAAAATAAACTGGATTCATTTACAGTTTTATCTAATTGCTTACACACAATTTCTGAAATATGGCTCCATTTCTTGTAACTCTACACACAAAACACACAACATGCAAAACATCAGACATCGCTTGCAAAAGCAACACTTTGTGCAAAACTATTTTAACTCTTCCAAAAATGTTGTTTTTGCATATATCTAACTACACACAAATATGCACAACTGAGGAATTTACAGTTGAACTGAAATCAGTTGAACTGAAATCAGCTGAACTGAATCAACACTGAAGTCACTTGAGCTGAATATTGACACTATATTGGCTTGTTAGAGCCGGTTTACAGCAGAATTTGTTTTGAACTTGTTACTGAAGCTGCTATGAAACAATATATTTTGTTGTATGCATATTCTTTCTTTCTCAAACCTTAGTTTTGATTTCTAAGTGATCAATTTATGTATAAGTGTTTTCACACATGATCATTGGCTGTATGGGTCCTCAGTAAATTAATGTGGCATTTAAATGGCAAAAGTTATTCTTGTCTCTATAACTTATGGCTTCATAAAGACACGTTATGGGTAAATAAAATATTAATAATATAAATAAAATGTATATCAAAACATATTTTAAATATAATGAAGTCATTTTATTATAGCACTCATCAGATGTTCCTGGAAACAAAACAGAGACAGAACAGTATAAACAAACTAAACACCAAATTACAAAAACATTATTATGTGGAAGTGAATAAAGTTGTGTGTGTGTTTTCAGTTATAAATATGTGCTGTGTAAATTAGCCTATATATACTTTTAGAAATTATATATAGCTAAATTATAATAATTGTATAATATTAAGCATTTACTTAATATACATTGTAACATTAGGCTACTTTACTCTAGCACAGTAGTCAGTTAAGCAATTAATTAATATCTTATATTAATATGTATGTAGCCTAGGCTACATCTAAAGGTAAGTCTGCTTTAAAAAAAAAAAAAAACACTTCGACATGTACAGAATGTGCGCGTTAAGAAACACGTTCAAATGTGTCTTCTTAACATGTTAAAACTGTGCGTCGACTGTGTGTGTATGCCTGTTACACGACCAGAATGTGCGTGTCTACACATACAAAAGAAACACGTGTTGAAACAGTCATAAGTCACGCGTTTCGTATAAAGAGATTTGGCCCCAGGCGCGTTCCATAGTAGAGCCCTAGTCCAATGGCGTGTGAGGTCGAGGTCATGGCCATGACGCGTAGAAGACGAGCTTTAAACCTTTTTGCTTCGTGATCAACAATGACAGGACGCCGTCTTCAACTCCTGGACGCGACCAACTTTTTCGACTCATTTTCAGGAGGCTGTCTTCGTCTTCACAACTCTGAGGAAACTTTAGGCGCTATGAACCAGAGCATGGGTAATGTAACGTTACGATTTAAAGAATATGCTTTTATTCAGCTGTATAAGGAAATGGATGCGTTAATAGATCTGAGCTTATAACCGCACATTTTGTTTACACAGACTATCCTCGCCTCATAACGAAGCCGTGAGCTCTTATCTGCTTGGAGCGATTTCCAAGAGTCCAGATTTAACCGCTGATCACGACGAAATTGTGTGTAAGTAACTTCTAATGTGTTTCTCATTCCTAGTTTAATCTTACCGTGACTGTTTTTATTAATACCAGTCTCATGTAATTGTTTTCCAGCTGCCTGTAAGACGTATTATGAATCGACACGCCGCAGCTTCAGATACAAACACTGAACTTACATAGCAGGCGGAAACTGCGAAGTTTAGCTCGAAGTTTAGAGTCGATCAAGAAGAAAAAGGGTAAGATTTATTATATTAGATCCGGTTTTTGTCAATGTGAGTATTTTTCAGGTTGCTTATTGTCTTTATGGATTGTATTACAGTTGCTGGAAGCGAGAGTGTGCTGGATGAGGTGGACATGTGGACATGTGGAAGTCCGCGACCATTGAACTCATGTTTGACGAGGAAGACGCATTGTTGACGGGGTGTCTGGAAGGATTGTGCGGCCACCGCTCTCGCAGCCTGGAGCACGCCGAACTTTACATTACATTACTGCTGCACTGTACATAGTTGTGTGTTTAACAATAAAGCTCTTTCTTTGAATAAACAGCTGTGTTTTATAAATGAAGCCCTTTCTTTGAATGAACAGCTGTATGCTTATAAATGCTCTTTCTTTGAATAAACGGCACGGTCCGTATAATTTTCCCATATATTCCTTGATGGTATGAATACTTCATAGCACAATAACATTAATATAAAACAAATTATTACAACATAAATTATATATTTATTAATATTATTGGGGTTTATATTTATAATGAGCCATAGGGACCAATAATGATTGGTTTGCAGTGATCTGCCAACCAATCACAAGGGATTTTTCTTTTTTAAATGTAGTGGCTTCAGCCAATAGTGAGTGAGTAAATTCAAGTCTGGCCGTTGACTCTCTGGTTTCGCTGCTATTCATATGCAAATTAGAGGCGTCGCACCTCCGCGCGGTCTCAGCGGGGGGCTCTCCACCTACGTCATGGTTCGTTTACGACAATTTGTGGCACAGACGAACGCGACGTTCGCTGCCTGTAAATTGTCGAAAACTGCCGAAAATTAGGGAGATTTCCAGGAGTATACAGGCGTTTACGGGGTCGAAAATCTCACTTTTCATGCAGTGTGTTGCATGAAGACTTCATTATCTTCATTCATTTTCTCCGCTGCGAGCACACACATTTCCCTGACGTTTAACTTCCTTTTCTGCTCACCCCTCCACCCTTTAACAGCCTGGGAGAATGAGAGAACACAAGGGCTAGTTATTCTCCTCCCTGGAACCAACATTGCCATAGAGACTCACACTGTTTGTATTGCTCAACCTTGTTTTCAACTTTGCTTCTTTCCAAAGCCTTCAAAGGGGCTGTTTTGAATGCTTAGCAAGGGGCCACCTTTTATGCATCATGTCGCCGTGATATATGTGTGTTTCCCTTCCATCCTTTTCATAGGCTCGGTTACACAATGAAAGGAAGATATGTCCAAATTGATATTGTCCCTAATTACATCTGATTGTGGGACTTTATGGCTGAGGATGTCCATTTATCTGACTCTCTGTGATCAGGCAGGGGACCCGGGACTTTTAGAAAAGATCACAGGGTCAGTCACAAATTATTATCCAAGTCACATAACCCTAACCATCTGTGCAATACCGCATAATGGAAATTGCCTATTGATCAATCGTACAGATCTGGGATTTTATAATTGGCATACTTCACATGGTTTCTGATTTATAGCCCTAAAATTAACGGAATGATACATCTACAATGAGCTGTGTGGCCAAATGATCAAGCTCTGCGGATTTACACACAATTGGAATTGACTGTCATTCACAAAGTTCTACACATCCACTGCCCTGATGTGTTTATTTATTACATTCACTATATTGCCAAAAGTATTGGGACACCCCTCCAAATAATTGAATTCAGGTGTTCCTATCACTTCCATGGCCACATGTGTATAAATCAAGCACTAGGCATGCAGACACTTCTACAAACATTTATGAAAGAATGGGTCATTTTCAGGAGCTTAGCGAATTCAAGCGTGGTAACGTTATAGGTTGCCCCCTGTGCAATAAGACCATTCATGAGATTTCCTCACTACTAAATATTCCACGCTCAACTGTTAGTGGTATTATAATAAAGTGGAAGCAATTGGGAACAACAGCAACTCAGCCACAAAGTGGTAGGCCACGTAAAATCACAGAGCGGGGTCAGCTCATGCTGAGGCGTACAGTGCGCAGAAGTCGGCAACTTTCTGAAGAGTCAACAGCTACAGACCTCCAAACATTGTGTGGCCTTCAGATTAGCTCAAGAACAGTGTGTAGAGAGCTTCATGAAATGGGTTTCCATGGCCGAGCAGCTCATCCAAGCCTTACATCACCAAGTGCAATTCAAAGCATGGGATGAAGTTGTGTAAAGCACACCGCCACTGGACTCTAGAGCAGTGGAGACGTGTTCTCTGGAGTGACCAATCATGCTTCTCTGTCCGGCAATCCCATGGACATGTCTGGAGAAGTCTGGAGGACGAGTCTGGAGAAGGTTACCAGGAGAATGGTACTTCCCTGACTGTATTGTGCCAAGTTTAAAGTTTAGTGGAGGGGGAATTATGGTGTGGGGTTATTTTTCAAGGGTTGGGCTTGGCCCCTTAGTTCCAGTGAAAGGAACTCGTAATGCTTCAGCATACCAAGACATTTTTGAAAATTTCATGCTCCCAACTTTGTGGGAACAGTTTGGGGATGGCCCATTCCTGTTCCAAAATGACTGCGCACCAGTGCACAAAGCAAGGTCTATAAAGACATGGATGAGCGAATTTGGTGTGGAGGTACTTGACTGGCCTGCACAGAGTCCTGACATCAACCCGATAGAACACCTTTGGGATGAATTAGAGTGGAGACTGCGAGCCAGGCCTTTTCGTCCAACATCAGTGCCTGACCTCACAAAGACGCTTCTAGAAGAATGGTCAAATATTCCCATAAACACAGTCCTAAACCTTGTGGGAAGCCTTCATATTAATCATATAAATAAAAGCCTTCACAACTCCATATTAAACCCTACAGATTAAGAATGGGAAGCCATTAAAGTTCATGTGCATGTAAAGGCAGGCGTCCCAAAACATTTGCCAATATTGGTGTATGTTGGCTAATTTAATTGCTTTCAGCTGCTAATGATGGCTCACAGCTCAATTAAACACATTTTACAATGTTTAAACCCTTTCCGCAGATTACCCCTTGAAAATGGTGCAAAATTCCATGTGAGCCTAATCATAAATGTGGACTATAAAGATTTAGTTCAGCTAACCTGGAGTTTCTCATGGTTAAATGTAGACCGTTTTATCTACCGCGGGAGTTCACTTCCACCATTATTACTGCTGCTTATATTCCACCCGATGCTGATGCCAAGCTTGCTATGAAAGAACTTCACGCAGCCATCAGTAAACAACAGACTGATCACCCTGAAGCTGCGTTTATTGTTGCAGGTGACTTTAATCACTCAAACTTAAAGTCAGTACTACCCAAGTTTCACCAGCATGTTTCTTGCCACACCAGAGGAAACAAAACCTTAGACCATGTTTACACAAACATGGCTGGAGCTTACCTTGCAACACCCCTCCCCCACCTGGGACAGTCAGACCACATCTCTTTGTTCCTCAGCCCCAAATATGCACCCCTCATCAACCGTGTGAAGCCATCAGTGAAGACAATCAAGGTGTGGCCTGCGGGGGCAGACTCCACACTCCAGGAAAGGTTTCTAAACACAGACTGGAGTATGTTTGCTTCTCAAGCCACCAGTGGCGCTCACACGGACATTGACTCCTACACCTCCTCAGTATTGGATCATATCAATACCACCATTGACAGTGTTACAACCCAGAAACAGATCACCACATACCCAAATCAGAAGCCTTGGATGAACAGGGAAGTACGACTCCTGCTGAAGTTACGCAATACTGCCTTCAGATCAGGAGATGCACAAGCCTACAGCGCATCCAGAGCAAACCTGAAGAGGGGCATCAAAAAGGCCAAGCACTGCTACAAGCTAAAGATAGAGGGACACTTTTCCAACTCTGACCCTCGACGCATGTGGCAGGGCATTCAGGCCATCAGTGATTATAAACCCACCCACTCCACCCCCACAGCCACTGATGTCAACTTCCTGAACGAGCTAAATGACTTTTATGCTCGTTTTGAAAGAGACAACAGAGAAACTGCCACCAAGCTCAAACCCTCAGCTGACCACCCACCAATCACACTCTCCTCTACAGATGTCTGCAAGGCACTGAGCCGGATCAGCGCGCACAAGGCTGCTGGACCAGACAACATCCCTGGACGTGTTCTCAGGGCATGTGCGGAGCAGCTCGCTGGGGTTTTTACAGACCTTTTCAACCTGTCTCTCGCCCAAGCAGCTGTACCATCATGCTTTAAACGCACTTCCATTGTGCCAGTGCCGAAACACTCCAGCCCGAGGTGCCCTAATGACTACCGCCCTGTAGCACTCACACCCATCATTATGAAGTGCTTTGAGCGGCTGGTCCTGGAACACCTAAAAGACTCTATACCATCCACATTGGACTCACACCAGTTTGCCTATCGCAGCAATAGGAGCACAGAGGATGCAGTTTCCATGGCACTGCACTCTGTGCTCACCCATCTGGACAGTAAAAACACCTATGCACGCATGCTGTTTGTTGACTTCAGCTCAGCATTCAACACTGTCATCCCATCCAAGTTAATTGCCAAACTTGGAGACCTGGGCATCAACACTTCAATGTGTAACTGGATTTTGGACTTCCTAACTGACAGACCACAGAATGTTCGATCAGGATCCACCTGCTCCACGTCCATCACACTCAACACTGGTGTACCACAGGGCTGTGTGCTAAGTCCGTTTCTCTACTCCCTCTTCACCTCCGACTGCAAGCCTGTGTATGGAACTAATTCCATCGTCAAGTTTGTGGACGACACTACGGTGATTGGGCTCATCAGCAACAACGATGAGACTGCCTACAGGGAGGAGATCCAGCACCTGGCCACATGGTGCACTGATAATAACCTGCTCCTCAACACCACCAAAACGAAGGAGCTCATCGTGGACTTCAGGAAGGAGTCAAGAGGCACACACGACACCATCCACATCAATGGAATGGCTGTTGAGCGTGTCTCCAGTTTCAAGTTCCTGGGGATCCACATCTCGGCGGACATGTCGTGGACGACCAACACCTCCAGCCTGGTCAAGAAGGCTCACCAGCGCCTCTTCTTCCTGAGGACACTGAGGAAGAATCAGCTCTCCTCGGCTATCCTGGTGAACTTCTACCGCTGCGCAATAGAAAGCATCCTGACCAACTGTGTGGCAGTATGGTATGGGAGCTGCTCTGTTGCGGAGCGCAAGGCACTGCAGCGGGTGGTGAAAACTGCCCAGCGCATCACAGGGACTCCACTACCTGCCATCGAGCACATCCAGAGGAAACGCTGTCTGCATCGAGCTCGCAGCATCCTCAAGGACTCCTCTCACCCAGCCCACAGACTGTTTTCTCTCCTGCCCTCCGGCAGGCGTTTCAGGTGCCTCCGGACCAGGACCAGCAGACTAAAGAACAGTTTTTTCCCCAGAGCTGTCTCTTTACTGAACTCAAACCCCCGTTGATCCACTTCCCTCATAAACTGCTAACTCTCCTACCTCACATCTGCCTTCACTTTGTTATTTGCACTACTGACTGTTTATTACAGTAACAACTGTTTACTTATGCATTTTGCACCACCATATCTTAACTGGAATATGCTCATTTGCACTGCCGACTGTATTTACAGTAACCATGTTTACATTTGCATTTTGCACCGTACTTCTAACTGCAATATGCAACCACTTTCCACTGCACTTTTACACTTTCTTTCGGATAGCTCTGTCCATAATTTATTGCACTACCTTAATCCACTGCTATATTCCTCATATTAGCCTAACATATTATTGTATACCTCTATCTGTAAAATTCTGTTCAAAGTAATAGCCATCTGTATATTATATTCATAGTACATATTCACCTGTACATTCTGTTTACATTCTGTTTATAGTAATAGCCATCTGTATATTTATATTTATTCACTGTATATATTCATCTGTAAATTCAGTTCTGTTTATAGTAATAACCATCTCTCTACTTATACATATTTATATATATATTCAGTACATTTTTATGCCCTGCACTTACGCAACCATTGTATATATCCTGCACTGGCTGCTATTGCACTTCTGGTTAGACCTAAACTGCATTTCGTTGCCTTGTACTTGTACTTGTGTAATGACAATAAAGTTGAATCTAATCTAATCTAATCTAATTTATATCTTCTTCTTGTTTTTGGATTGTCATTTTCCAAAGGACAGGCAAAATTATTCAAAATGACAGGCAATAAGGCTAAAAGTAATTTCCTTCATCTCATAGTGTAGTTTCAAACAGAATATTTGAATGAGGGGCTGTGCAACACAAGTGCTTCTTGCATCAGGTCATGGACGCTCATGTATACAGCGCCTCCTGGAGGAGGAAGAGACGTGACACCTTCCTTAGCCTTATCCAGGATCAGTCATTTTATTTGATTCTGCTCCTAATGCATTCTTTTAACAGCTCCATTTAAATGCATTTCTCTACCAAATTTTTATTCTGTGAATTATAACTGCAACAAACATTATTACAGATAAAACTAGAACGCTAGTCAATACTACATTCATACTACAGTCTTGTGCTTTTCACAATGGACTGTTTCAAAGCAGCTTTACAGGAAAATGTTACAGTAACAATGTCTTTAATTCCATAAGACCCTCATTTAATTCAAGGGTGATGGTGGCAAGGAACCAAATACTGTATGTTAATGTTAATTAATAGCAGCACCACGTGCATAATGGTCAAATTAATAACTCAAAAATGCTGCTTTGTACTGTATATATAAATGAATGTGGTTCTGCGGTAAAATACCACATTTTACAGTACATAAACTGTCAATGTCAATCATGTAATTAAACTATATACAACTCAGAATGTTCCATTCATTTCAGTAACAGTGAAGGCCAACAAATTAAACAGTATAGTTTATATATAAAGTAGTTTACAGTTGTTAGATGGAGGAAGAGCAATGCGCATTTACTTTTAAATTGTAAAATTATATGTATAATGCATCAGCCAATGTGTTATTAAGGTAAACACAATAAAAACTTTTGATAATTTAGTTTCCGGCACACAAAATGTGAAATTATTTAAAGAGACCATCTTATAATTACTAGGCACGATTTTTACAGAACGTATAAATGACTTCTGTTGCCATCCTTATTTTATATATATATATATATATATATATATATATATATATATATATATATATATATATATATATATATATATATATATATATATATATATATATATATATATATATATATATTCACCGAGCAGGCATAACTTTATGAGCACTGACAGGTAAAGTGAATGACACTGATTATCTCTTCATCATGGCACTGTTAGTGGGTGGGATATATTAGGCAGCAAGTGAACATTTTGTCCTCAAAATTGATGTGTTAGAAGCAGGAAAAATGGGTAAGTGTAAGGATTTGAGCGAGTTTGAAAAGGGCCAAAATTGTGACAGCTAGACGACTTGGTCAGAGCATAAAACTGCAGCTCTTGTGGGGTCTGCAGTGGTCAGTAAGTGCTCCAATGAAGGAACAGTGCTGAATCGGTGACATGGGCGGCCAAGGCTCATTGATGCACGTGGGGAGCGAAGGCTGGCCCATGTGGTCCGATCAAACAGACGAGCTACTGTAACTCAAATTGCTCAAGAAGTTAATGCTGGTTCTGATAGAAAGGTTTCAGAATACACAGTGCATCGCAGTTTGTTGCGCATGGGGCTGCATAACCGCCGAAAGCACCAACAGTGGGCATGTGAGCATCAGAACTGGACCACGGAGCAATGGAAGAAGGTGGCCTGGCCTGATGAATCACGTTTTCTTTTACATCACATGGATGGTCGGGTGTGTGGCTTACCTGGGGAACACATGGCACCAGGATGCACTATGGGAAGAAGGCAAGCCGGCGGAGACAGTGATGCTTTGGGCAATGTTGGGAAACCTTGGGTCCTGCCATCCATGTGGATGTTACTTTGACACGTACCACCTACCTAAGTATTGTTGCAGACCATGTACACCCTTTCATGGAAATGGTATTCCCTGGTGGCTGTGGCTCTTTCAGCAGGATAATGCACCCTACCTCAAAGCAAAAATGGTTCAGGAATGGTTTGAGGAGCACAACAACGAGTTTGAGGTGTTGACTTGGCCTTCCAATTCCCCAGATCTCAATCCAATTGAGCATCTGTGGGATGTGCTGTACAAACAAGTCCAATCCATGGAGGCCCCAACTTGCAATTTACAGGATTTAATTAGATTAGATTAGATTAGATTAGATTAGATTAGATTCAACTTTATTGTCATTACACAAGTACAGGTACAAGGCAACGAAATGCAGTTTAGGTCTAACAAGAAGTGCAATAGCAGCAAGTGCAGGATATACAATGGATATACAATGGTTGTATAAGTGCATGATATACAATGGATGAATAAGTGCAGGACATGAATATGTACTATATATATAAAGAGAGAGAGAGAGATGGTTATTACTATAAACAGAATTTACAGGTGAATATGTACTATGAGTATAATATAATATACAGATGGCTATTACTATAAACAGAATTTTACAGATAGTGGTATACAATGATATGTTAGGCTAAAATGAGGAATATAGCAGTGGATTAAGGTAGTGCAATGAAGTATGGACAGAAGCTAGGCAAACTGGTGTGAGTCCAATGTGGATGGTAGAGAGTCTTTTAGGTGTTCCAGGAACAGCCGCTCAAAGCACTTCATAACGATGGGTGTGAGTGCTACAGGGCGGTAGTCATTAGGGCACCTCGGGCTAGAGTGTTTCGGCACTGGCACAATGGAAGTGCGTTTAAAGCATGTTGGTACAGCTGCTTGGGCAAGAGACAGGTTGAAAAGGTCTGTAAAAACCCCAGCGAGCTGCTCCACACATGCCCTGAGAACACGTCCAGGGATGTTGTCTGGTCCAGCAGCCTTGTGCGCGCTGATCCGGCTTAATCAACTTAATCAACAGGACTTAAAATATTGTTCTATTCAAATGTGTATTTTGGCAATTTAGTTGAAAAATGTAATAACTGATGACAGACAAAGAAGAATACCAGTAATAGAGATCTGAATGATTCATTTATTCTATGACTTATATACAGGCATAGGGGTGAAGGCAGCAAAATTAGGACACTTTTTGGTAAACTGTGTATTAAATATAAATATATCTATTCTAACAAATGCTCAATGTCTCTTGTCTCCAACTACGGTTTTTGAAAGAATGTTTTTTTAAGTGAAGTTTTAGTAACTAATTTCGGGAGGAGCACGTCCAGATAATTAAACCTTCTAAATAATGGAGCACGCCAGATAATGTAATCTAATCAAACCAAAGTGGAGCACGCCCAGATAATTAAAACCTAATTAAACACGAGTGGAGCATACTGAACTAATCAATTCAATCAACAATAGGAGGAGTGTTTATATACAGCCGACTCACCTTCCTTTCGTTGACAGTTTCTTAGCATGGACTTCTACAGGCGCAGAGATGTTTGGGGCTGGGCCCACCGGTCTCCCCTCAGCCTCTCAGCTCATTCCTCCTCCAGTTCCTAATCCTTTGCATTTTCAGTGGCCTCCAGCTCCCACCGCAGATGCTAGCGCGAGCTTGCTAGCGGTCCAAGCTATCAACAATTTACTAACACTCATTCTTTTCAGTGGCCTGCAGCTCCAGCAAACGCAGGGCCGCCTCTACCAGCAGCACAAGAGCATACGTCTCAGATGCATCCTTCTCTTTCTCATGCCCCTAACATTTTTTCCTTCCAAGCTCCAGACGCAGCCCGGTTCCTCTCTCTTCCAACCCCTTCTGCAAACTAAATCTTCGTTCTCTCTCCTCACAGCAACACCGATGCCTGTCCCAGCTAACGCTGTTTCCTCTGAGCCGCCTCCAGTGGCCCAAAACAGGGCACAGATCCTGGCAGGTTTGGACGTTGATTTGTCATCACTCTCTCTGTTTCCTGTGTCAGACATAAACCGTCAAATAGACTGCGGGGACTTTTCAGTCACTTTAAAAAACCCCAACCCACATTCATCCCGCTTACTTTCTTTTCCTGAATTTTCGATTGCTTTTTCCCGTTTCACGGACATCATTTGTTCAGTTTTCCCCCAAAGGCGCCGCGAGCTGAATGATTATCTGGCAATCATAGCCGAGCTCGCGCTGTCCTATGGGGGAGGTCATTTTTACACATACCACAAACTCTTCTCTGAGAAGTGTGCCGTGCGGCTAGCCCAGTGGAACCAGTGCGCTTACTGGGTCGCTCTCGACACGGACCTCCACAGCAGGGTGTTTCTAGGCTGCAGGAATATTTCGGGTGCAGTCGGCAGGTCTGTAGCACATGCTACTGTGTTATGTTCTAAGATTAACCCTTCCCTGCCCGATTGTGATGGGAAGTTTGGTTCTTTTCCGCGAACCGGTTCTTTCGGACAGTTCGTCCAATGAACCGGATCAAAATCGGTTCACCAGTTCTTTTGCGATCAATCTCGCAAAACTTTTCTAGCCACTCCTTCGCATTGGGGCGGCAACAACTGCAGCGCAAAAAAAGGACTCTCCCAGCAGCAGATCCAAGCTCTCGGGAGATGGTCTTCTCACGCTTTTCAAAGCTACATTAGGACCGACCGATACCACATCAAGAAAGCTCACCAAACTCTTATTAAGTAACAACCCTTATAAAAACCCTATCCTATCTTTCTCTTTTTTCCATCTAGCGAGGCTCACCCGTTCAATACAGCGAGTCTTGATCTCCTGTCGAACACTGCAAGAGTTCTCCTGGATAGTGGCTATTTCCTTTTCCCTATTTTTCATCTGGCGAGGCTCACTCATCCGACACCTTGAGCTGATTTCCGTCGGATGCCGTGGAAGCCTTCCAGGCCAGCTTCCATCTTTTTCTTTCCCTGACTAGCGAGGATGCCTTTCAGATGCCTTGAGAATTGTTCTCCCATCGGATGCCGCGAGGGCCCTCCAAGTCGCTATCAATCTTTTTCTCTTTCTATCCAACGAGGCTTGCTTGTCCGATACTGTGAGTATTGATCTCCTTTCGGACACCACAGAGCTCTCCAGGTCTATGTCTATCCATTTTGCCTTCCGCCGCCCAGCGAGGCTAACCGAAACCGCGAGTATTGATCTCCTTTCGGATGCTGCAAAAGCTCTCCTGGGCGAACTTGCATGCTTTACCCTCCACCTGTCCGCCAGCGAAGCTTACCCATTTGATACAGCGAGTATTGATCTCCCATCTGATGTCGGCGAGAGCTTCCTGGCCGGGTGTTCCAATTCTCCTTTACCGTGCCGTCAGCCGATAGGACCCACTCCCCTGACTCCAGAAAATGCTCCTGGTGGAGGCTGGGTGGGCCCCATCGGTCAGTCGTTTCTTTTTAATTGCGCCGCCCCGTCTATCGGTCAGTAGGGCTCACCTGTCTGTCGTCACGAGTATTGATCTCCCCGTCAGATGCGGCCTGAGCCTTCCTGACCGGCCGTTTCAAACAACGCGCCCCCCGTTCACAGCCAGTAGGGTGTCCCTCTGGTTGGGCGGAATAAATCATGTGCTCCTCTTTTTCTTTCGACCGGTAGGGCTTTTATTCCCCGTCCAATACAGCGAGCATTGGCCTCCCATTGGATGACGCAAAGGCCTTCCCGATCGGTCATTCTAATTCAAGGCTGCTCCTCATTCATCGGCCGGTAGGGCTCGTTTCTCGTCTGTTGCAGTGAGCCTGACCCCCCTCAGACGCCGCAAGAGCTTTCCCAAATCGGTAATTTGAGGATGCTCCTCATTTATAAGCCAGTAGGATTGTTTCTCGTCTGTTGCAGTGAGCCAGGCCCCCCTCAGATGTTGCAAGGGCCTTCCCGATCGGTAATTTTAATTTAAGGCTGCTCCTCGTTTATCGGCCGGTAGGGTTATTTCTCGTCTGTTGCAGTGAGCCTGACCCCCCTCAGACGTCGCAAGAACCTTCCCAATCTGTAATTTTCGAGGATGCTCCTCATTTATAAGCCGGTAGGATGGTTTCTCGTCTGTTGCAGTGAGCCGGGCCCCCCTCAGATGTTGCAAGAGCCTTCCCGATCGGTAATTTTTAATTTAAGACTGCTCCTCGTTTATCGGCCGGTAGGGTTGTTTCTCGTCTGTTGCAGTGAGCCTGACCCCCCTCAGACGTCGCACAAGCTTTCCCAAATCGGTAATTTGTGAGGATGCTCCTCATTTATCAGCCGGTGGGATTGTTTCTCGTCTGTTGCAGTGAGCCGGGCCCCCCTCAGATGTTGTAAGAGCCTTCCCGATCGATCGTTCCAAATCAAGGTTGCTCCCAGCACATCGGCCAGTAGGACCCGTTCCGTCCGACGCTGTGAGTTGCTCCCACCAGAGGCAACACGGGCCCTCCTGGTCTAGCAACCAGGCCTATCAAAACGCCAGGCCACCAATTATCTGCGTATTTTGGGGGGGGGGGGGGATTTCGTGGTGGCTGTCCGGTTATTTGCATTTTGGGGGATACTCTGGGTTCGGGCCAAAATTCCGAGCCAAACAGCACAGACAGCACGCCAAATACGCATAATCTTTTACTCCATTTAATTTGATGTAAGTGTGAACTCGTGAAATATATAAAAAAAAGAAAAAAAAAAAAGCATTTTTATTCTACAGCCGTTTCCAGGTAAATTGGGACAGTGCGATTGGTAAAGTGGGACACATTTTCATTTAGTTTATGCTTGAATAGTACAATTGCTTATACATATTTAATAGCCCTTTTTTTTATATATGTAATAATACTGTAGTGGTACACTTTACACTTGGGTCATGCGCTATGAAGTTCACATATTCCAGGAAGATTCTCAGTCACTATGAGCTCATAAAAATGTGTGTTGTTGGAAATTCTAGATAATGATTGCATGTCAAGCTGCCAGACACTGCTTGCCATTTAATGTTAACCTTGATGTGAAATCAGTATTCAGTAGGTGGATTAGATGTTATGTTCTGTAGTCACAGCATGCGATACAAGAAATAATAATCAAAATAAATGAATTTTGATATTTTACATATATACACATTTGTGAACTGGTCTGAGTAAGATACATGTTACTTAAGTTTTGGCCTTGATTCATAGATATAGGAGCATATGAATTATGATTTGAAAAATCAAGGGGCGACATTTAGACATAGATTTTTGGAAAGCTACTGTATGATGGTCTGGTAATGATTTTGTCACTAATGGTAATTTAACAGCAATATCAATCCAGACAAATAATGCAGATATCAGCGAATAGTGTTTCAAGAGAGCTGTTGCCAGCATCTTTGGTGGCCTCTCTCTATGCAGCGTCCTGCTTCATTCAAGTTAAAATGACAACTGACCCTTAATTGAGGGGTGTATAGTGAGTGGGTCACTCTTTTCCATGCTGCTCAGAACACTAGGGGAACTAAGAGCTCCCGCCATACAAGCAATTCTTCCTGTTGAGAGACAGAGCTTAAAAATCCATGAGACTCATTAGACTGCATGGAGAAAGCCTTTGTGGCGGTTTGCAGCTTGAGGCTAGTTGTTCTCGAGAATCACCAGACTATGTCAAGGCAGTAATAGTGAATGAGAAAGACAGAATACAACATTTCACTGTAGCAATTGGTTCAATGCAATTCTAAATCCATCAGGGTCACAATATTTGTATGATAATATATAAAACACAAACACGCCGAGCAAATCATTTTCAAAAGGACAGAGGTACAGCTATGATGCAACAGACCCCTGACTGATTCTTCCATAAGTGATTACATTAGTACTAATGATCTAATTTAGATGTCATAAAAAGCGGGTTAGAATGAAAACAATTAGTCAAAATCCTTCTCATTTATATCCTGAGACAAAAATAAAGATAAAAAGATATATATGCAAACAATACATAATATTATCTTGAGTCCAAACATTAACATTCCATGGAACATTTACAGAATATAAAATTACAAATATTCATAATACAACTAACTGATGAACAATATAGGGCCCTATCATAAGCCCGGTGCAATGCGGCCCCAGGCGCGACACAAGTGTTTTTTTGCTATTTTCAGCCCTACGCAGTTCTCATTTTCTCGTCCAGCTCCACATTCTTTAAATATCAAATGCACTGGCGCATCTGTTCACCCATGGGCATCTGGTCTGAAAACCAGGTGTGTTCAGGAGCATTGTTGGAGCGTTGCTATTTTGAGGAACTGAAAATGACTGCGCCATTGACCAACATGAACCTGCTCTAAAGTCAATGGCGCAGTATTTTTTTGTGTTATTTAACATCTTACCAGACACTAATGATAAAGATGCTAATGCAATATGTTATTGCCCTGTAAACATCCATTTGCAATCACAAGCGATGAACGGTATGAGTCGGTATGAGACTTAATCCTCATTATTCTTTTATTGTTATTATTTTGTTTGTATTCAGCCATTAGCCTTTTTTCTGGCATGAAGGTTTGTCCATTAAAACCATATACAGTAATCCACATATCGTCTTTCTAGAAAACAAACAAACTAAAAAGCATATTCTTGAGACCTTATGTGAATAATTGTAACAAAATAGATTGTGAAATAAATATAGCTCCTGGCACAACAGGTGCATTAGAGCTACAGTTAGCATCAAGCTACATATCACAATTTAAAAGATTAAAATTACACTTTCGCTCAAAATGTCACAATAGACCACCATCAAGTGTTTGTATTATCTTCCTGTTGCAATCTAATGGGGATTTCATTCATATGATGATATTAAAATTTTATATGGAGCTCATCGCTACACCTGCTTAGCATTTATAATGTAAACATCCATTATTGATATAAAAATAGCAAAAATCACATACAAATCACACAAAAACCTTGCCATAGTTATTGTGTGTTTATTAGCTTCATTTTTCACGTGTAGAAATGAAGAATTGGTTCGTTCTTCACAGAGCACAGGACGAGGAAGAGGAATAGAGGACAGCGTCATGCAGTATTGACACACGTAAGATGATTGACAGCTCCAGATATCGAATGAGTGTGTGATGACTCATATCTGACTCAAATCAGGAAGTGGAGAGACAGAGCACTTCAGATCGGATAATTCAGTAGGAAATTAATAGAAATGGTATTCTATATGACAAAATATTTTGCAAACGTGATAATAAATACATTTTTCTCCATACAGTATATGCGCACTTTTGAACTAAGGGCCCTAGCAAACGCTGTTCATTGCAGCTATGTGGACACAAATGAACCGCTGCAGACGAGAGAGAATTCACATCTGTGTGATATTCAAAAAAAATAAAAAATTGTTCATACAGATCGATTATTTTGCACTCCTGACATAAATTAATAAATTAATGTCACTGCAACCCAGTTTTATCATAAACAGAGGTCAAATATCAAAGCTGGAGTCTTTCATCTTTGTAATGATACTCAATTTGTCCAGATAAAGTAAGAGTGTGATGTTTTAACGAGCAGTGAATGTTGAACAACAGTAATCTGGGGCCGTCAGCGATCCTTGACACTAGGGGTTAAAGGTAATATGAGCCTATACACACATGTTTAAATATTAAAAATAAAAGGATTCCTCTCTGGGGAAGCGTTCAGTCTTTTCGCTTGCATGTAAATAGTGAATCCGCCATGGTGCGAGCGCAAATGGCTTTTAAAGGGAATGGGAGATGAGACTCTGATTGGTTTATTGCACGTTAAGCCCAAAACACACCCATGACTCATTACGAGACTAGGGACACTTTTGGACCGTTTTTTTACGTCGCTAAACTAGCAAAAGTGGATTCGGACACGCCCTAAGTGCACCTGCGCCATGAGTGCACCTGCGCCATGAGCTTGAGACCATGAGCTCAGATCGCTAAAATAGATCGCTTCATTGGGGTAAAAGGCGATTTTATTCTCCTCTAAACCACTAGATGGAACTAAAACTTGCCATAGCACTTTCCAAAACATCTTTTTTTTCAAGATGCACATGGAAATTTGACTGATCCTTGAAACGATCATTCTTGATTCAGCGCTAACATGATCTAATATTTGATGTTTTTTAAAATATTGTAGATTTAAGTAGCAAATGAGAATCTCTACATTTATTGAATATATTTTGAGACAAAGGTCGTTTAAATGATTTTCATTTTGTTTGTTTTTCAATAATGGAAGAATATGTAAATTATGGCATTTGGGGTAAACAGTGCCCCCTGCTGTTGGGGAGAAAGACACAATAATTAACATGATAATAAACAGTGGCTGACTTTTCCATTTGTTGACAGCTCAGATGGTAAATATCTTATATTAGGTTGGGTGTCCACCTTAACGATAATCACCATATTTATATTGGAACCATCATATTTAAAGGTCCCGTTCTTCGTGTTTTTTGAAGCTTTGATTGTGTTTACAGTGTGCAATATAACATGTGTTCATGTTTCGCGTGTAAAAAAACCCAGTATTTTTAACACAATGTACTTATCTGTATACCGCTGTATTCACTGTCCTAAAAACGGGTTGATGAGTTCCTTGTTCTATGAAGTCCCTCCTTCAGAAATACGTAACGAGTTCTGATTGTGCCAGCGGTTCCCGTGTTGGGATTTGACCGCACCTTAGCGAACGTGTCCCGGTTCCTGTGTTGTGATTCGACAGCAGCTTAGCGCACGTGGAAAGGTCACGCCTCTTAACGGGGTGATGTATGCGCTCAATGATCTCTACAGCGTCCCTGGGAAAGCCAAACAAAGGTGATTTGACTCCGGGATGAAAATAACAGCGTATCGACAACATGGCGACAAACGCACTCAAACGCAACACTTCCTTTTCTCCACGCGACACGTCCTCTTCTCCACGTGGGACAGCAACAAGACCACGCCCCCTTTTTGCGCGTATTCTTGTGTGCGGAGGTTAGTCTGTTCTACTGTTCTATCGACGTCATTTATGAAGGAAGTACCAGGATGTAGTCCAAGCCAGCCGTTCGCTGTAGGCTTTGAAAGGGAACTTCTGTTAAATAAAATATCTCGCTTGGCATTGAACTTTGAGCTTTATAATTTTACAGGTATTATTTATGCTCTAACAGCAACATTACACACTAACTAAAGTTTGAACAGTGGGATCACGAAGAACGGGACCTTTAAAACATATTACATTAATAATATCATATAATAAAATATAATGTGTTGTTACTACTGTAAATCTATATTCAATTATTATGGGATCTCCTTTAATGCTTTCAGAATCTTTACTTTTTAAAATAATTTAGTTTTTGTATTTTTTTTATGTATTCTTATATTGACATATTTTCATGGCCGCATATTTATAAAATACAAAACCAAGAACAAAAATAAATTATTTTATTTATGAAAATAAACAGAAAATAGTACAAACTTTGCGGACTGTTTTGACATTATTAAAAAAAAGTTATTGACAAAATGCCTCCTTCGCTACCTCATATATTTATACGATTTTTAAACAAAATAAACAACTTTTAGGATATATTTTCGCACAAAATCTGTTGCTCCATAAAATCAAAATTTTCTAAAGGTGTGCCTTTGGCCCCGTTGTACCCTATCGTTTACAAACAGGAGTATGGCTGTGAGTGTGTAGTGTTTTTAGGAGGTGTGTGTGAGCTGTACTGTAGACTCATGGCTCTTCTCCAGTGAGAGGCGGTGGAGATCAGATCATCTGAGCTGTGATCACAGCAGTAGTGAGCTGCTCACTGCCACAGTCACAACACTGTGACATCCATCAGGGATTTTCACTTTTCTTCTTTTTGTCTTTTTTTTGTTTTCTATCAAACGGGTTCAGACTGAAGCATCCCTCAAAGCTGGTGGTTATCGGGTGATCTGAGGAGGTTCACTGTAGCCTGCCACCTATACCGGTAAGTGAGCTTCAGCTCGTTCACTATGATGGGTTTGCCTAAATTTGCTCAATTACTCTCGGTGACACTGTATGCTGCTGTAAACATTTCCTGCTTAGCCAAAACACACAGAACATAACGCACGCGTTACAATAAACAAAGACGCGACAATTGCAATGCATTTCAATGACATTAGAGTCAATTAGAATGAGTAGACTTGGTTCATAAACAACGAGATGCAGTGCATTGAATATAATGAACAGAACGCAGAGGTCTCCAGACGCGCGTTTAAACTTTAACTTCTATAACTTGACACAGCGAGACAAAGAACACTGCCATTAATGATGACAAGAGACTATAACGCGGCTTCAAAGACGTTCCTTTCGTGGCATAGCTGATATAAAAACGCGTCTTGCGTCCGCAGCGTTCTGTTCCATATGGCGCTCCTGCATTCGAACGCGGCCCAACTTTGAAATGAAATGGTTCCATTCCCAGTGCTGACATGTGCTTCAGCTACAGGTGTAATCCATATGTTTCAGGCTGTAGAACGTCATGACAGCTGAAAAGACGATCCCCGTAATAAATGGAAAAGCAGACGATACGATGGACCCCGAAGCGTCGAACCCGAGCGCAGTGCGCAGCAATGATAAGAAGGTGGTGAACGAGAGGGGACAGTGGAATAATAAGATTGAGTTTGTGCTGTCAGTGGCTGGAGAGATTATCGGTCTTGGCAACGTTTGGAGGTTCCCATATCTGTGTTACAAGAACGGCGGAGGTAAGAGATTATTCATTCATTCCCATTCAATGACACTTCACCAACTCCTGTCAAAGGCTTGTGGAGTTTTTGTCTTCTTCTTTGCCCTTATGAACATGCTTCTTATGTATAGGGACTTTTTAAAGTTCATCCACAACTATTTCATCTTTTTTCCATCCATGCTTTTAAATTTACTTCTAAGTTTTGCTAGATAGCACATTGGTTTCTGTGGTGTTAAATGAACTATATTTAACATGTTAACAAGTAAACATGAAAATATATATATGGTAATGCCGTGGTACTTTTTGGCTGTGGTTGCAATATGTTTTAAAAGCACTGTGTATTATAACAACATGCAGCAATTTTTTGTTGCGGCCTTGTGATTTTGGCTACTACTTAAGTCAGAGAATAGGCATACAGCCAATATAGCTGATCCAATGCACTACTGAATGCACTACTAAAACCACACAGCCTGCGAAACATATGGTGCCTCTCATATAATTCCTAATTGAATATGACAGCGCTCCTTGATTTGTCATAATCAGAGTTCATTGAAAAACAAATGAACAGGTTTTAATGAACAGGTTTCAACTCTTTCTATTGTGTTGGTCAGTTTTCATGAATTCATCAAATAAACACAATGACTTATGTTTATGCTCATGGGTTGACAGGTGTAACTTTACGTGTCCATTCTAGGTGCTTTCTTTGTGCCTTATGTCATCTTCTTCGTCTGCTGTGGGATCCCAGTTTTCTTCCTGGAAACAGCACTAGGTCAGTTCACTAGCGAAGGGGGCATCACGTGTTGGCGAAAAGTCTGCCCACTCTTTGAAGGTAAGGCCTAGTTCATATTTTTCCTCATGATTGCATTCATACTCATTGCGTTGAACATACATCAACTGTGGATTAGTCTTAAAGTATTGGTTGTGTCCTCTCATAGGCATTGGCTATGCAACCCAAGTCATCGAAGCCCACCTGAATGTTTATTATGTGGTTATATTGGCTTGGGCCATTTTCTACCTGTTCAACTGCTTTACATCAGAGCTGCCCTGGGCGTCGTGTGGGCACTACTGGAACACGGGTTGGTGCATTTGTGGATTCAAGAAAGCATTTCTAAGAATTAAGTACAACATTTTAATGCATGAATGAAAAACTGACAAAATTGTTTTAACAATTGCCTCCTAGAAAACTGTGTGGATTATAACAATGAAAGCATTGCCAACTTCACCAACCCATACTCCACATCACCAGTCATAGAGTTTTGGGAGTGAGTATGATTCTGATGCTAGTAGCATTACATACATAGCACTGTACATAGTTCTAGAAACATCAGCAGATGTTTGGGGGCAAATTCCCAAAAAAGATTAGGCTATGAATGAATTAAACCAAAAACTCTGGGCTCACCAGCAATTAAGAAAAAAAAAATGAATATGCACAGTGACGCGCTGGCCTTCTAGACAGCTTTTGGCACAGTTCATCTGTAGCGCACTCCACTACTGCTTATTATCCATGGAAATCCATAACCTTTTTCACTGATAATTTGTCATTCTTTTAGCATTGCTGTTGTCAACAAGCATCAAAAGGACACTTGCACAGCTAGGAATGGTATGGACACAAATTTGGCCATAGTTGGCTTGTTTTTTTCCACACAGTTTCATATTCAAGGCCAAATACAGAGGAAGCAGTCGGACCGTTCACGCATGTTGCTAGCCTCAGTCTTGCACATTGATCACGCAGGCCTCTAGTACTGAGAGGCACAGAAGCTGTCAGTTCTGAGGTTGAATGCTGAAGGTTGTTCAAAGGGGGCATGGCTTAGGCAGTGGATGTCACCCAAGAACATGTCAAAGATGATAAATGGCAGTGCAAGAAAGAGAATTGTGGCTTTTCCTTGCAAACTTGCAATTCATTGCGTCACAACCAGTCAATGTTATACAAAACTTTAGACCACCTAAAAGTTAGGACAAATAGTTGGGCATGTGAAGTTGGCCCTCCTGGAAGTCAGAGGCTCTTGGAATTTTGATGGATATCATTGCAACTGTATCAATGTTTTGGGGTCATTGTACATTGTGCGCATCAGAAAGTGTCCAATTTTGTCAGGTTTAAAGCCAATCAGCGCTGACGCGGTCACTTCTCTGGCGGGTTGAATTTTATACAAAATATATATATATATATTTTTCGATTGTAGTCTTTTAAAAAGGCATCTGAAATAATAAACTTAAGTCCAATGTAGTGGTGTCAAAAATATAGATTTTTCTATACATATCGATACCGAAATGATACTGAAACGCATTTAGCTTATAGCTTATAAGCACTTATAGCTTAAACAGTCGAATACACACTGACACAACATAAATGTCAAAATGGCAATCTTGCCAAGTACTCACATAAACAGTCAGTTCTGTTTTAAGTGACAGTTGAGAAAGAAAACGCATGGTCTTAAATGCATCAGGTCTTAAAGTGACAGCAGCCTAATATACATGCTGCCAAATTATGAGATAATATTACAAATATCTAAATGGCAGATTTCCCCCATGGTCTCAATGTCAAAATTGTGGCCAGTAAAAATGATGAGTGGCTAGAAACTTTGGAAAACCACTAGGCACAGTGGCTGAAGAGCAAAGAAGTTCCTGTCAAGCCATGGAACCAATCTTAGAAACCTGCTTGTATGAACCTTTCAGTACATAATTGTCCTCTTGACTTGTGTTAATTTGTTGCATGCCTGCTTGAAAAGTTATTAATTTTAGAATTTTTCCCTTTGTAGACGCCGTGTTCTCCGTATATCCTCTGGAATTGAAGAAGTTGGCAGCCTTCGCTGGGAGCTCGCTTTCTGTCTACTTCTAGCCTGGATCATATGCTATTTCTGCATTTGGAAAGGTCCAAAGTCAACTGGAAAGGTATAAACAAAAGGTGCAGTGACCATAAATGGTATTGAATGTGTGTAGATGTTAACCAAAGAGTAGGAGGCCGAGTTGGAGATGTCTCAATGAGAGACTTGGATGAATAGGAGACCCTAATGTTATGCAGTCAATTCAGCAAAGAACCAATTGGGTGAGTGAGACATGCATTCCATCCTGACAAATTATGTCATCAGCGCAACTCTGACATGTGGAACGCTCATAAGGTATGTGGCAATGTCCAGCTACAATGTGGATCCAGTGATTTGAAAAGGCTCACATGCAAACAGGATCTGCACATCGAGTGTTCAATCTTTGAGGGCATAATAGCACTTTGAGGCTTTAGGCATATATTGAGAGAATGTCAGCTGTCAAAACTACCAACTTGCATATCAGACAGGCAGGCATCAAAAGGCCATTGAACAGAAATCGGCAGCCTTCCAGAAGCCGAACGGAAACGTAGGTGCACAAAGGTGCATCCTCACAATAACCAAATGGTTTATTGGTAAACTCAAACCAAACTACTGTGAAAAAGTGCCTTTGGAAAACAAACAGTTTGCATTATTCCTGTGTCTGGACCGCAAAATGCAGCTCTGGCCTTCCTCTACCTTCACCTTGTACCCACAATCCATTGCATTATGAGGGCTTGTGTCCCTCTGCCAATCTCTGCAACTCAGTCACTAGCCTTCCTCTGGATTCTATTCTTCCAGAAGCCTTTAAGAAAGTCTAACGGACTCAATGAGCCAGAAAGAAAGTGGAAAGAAAGGAAGAGGGATGTGTGGGGAAAAATAAATGGGTTCACATTGTACAGGTCCAGGAGAAAAGCTCGGCAGCAAGGCCTATATCTCCTGAAGTGGCTTTTGTCTGGCCGTGAAGCAAGTGGAAAGAATGCTCCTTCATGGCGAGGCTTTAGCAGCCTGTCCAAGATTGATTTCTGTATTCACTGGGGGAAAGTGGAGCGTTCATGAGGAGCATGCAGAGTTCCTCCACTCGCCTCTTCCCTTCTGTGAGGAATTATGTCTGGCGGATAGCAAACTGCTTTCTTCCTTTCCTTTGACCGCTATACAGATTGCAGCATTCAGGACATTTGCTAAGCTGTTCACCACAGGTCTTTTGTGGCTGTTTGCGCTTCTCCCATAAGCCAGCGGTAGATTTATGGCATGGGGCTGACCTGTGAATGTGGGGCTTAAATGTTTGACCAGGGAGAGTTGGGAGAAAGTCAGCGTGCGTCAAAGTCTCATGGCGAGTTTAAACATTGGTCCATTCATTGAGAAAAACCACACGCATGCATCTGAAAGCCTAGTGGGGGATTCGCTCATTGCAGTGGCCATGGTTTTTGGATATGGATATGTAATCATTTTACAAGACTAATTGAAAAGGGTGTGAATTAGTGATCTGGACGAGCTTTGCCTCACTCATACTGTGAGGTGCATTGGGATTAAAGGATCTCCTTTGTCAGATCTCTGCTTAACACAGTTGGTTTGTTTCTTCCATTGGATTACTTGGTTAAGAAACGTTTCGAAAATGTAGATCGATTCTCACATTGCAGTTCCAATACATTTAGATGCAAACGAGAAAGAGGGATTGATTCAGTTAAAGAAGCATTTTAAAAGACAAAAACGTTTCTCACTTTTGCAGATTTATTAACTTTGAAGTGTCTCAAAGGGCAACTCATTTGTTAATTAACGTGAAGATGCATTTGTTGTCGTTTGGTACTGTAAATTACTCATCGGCAATTGTACGTTTCTGTGCCACACATTTTCCCACACTGCCAACACAACCCAGTTGGGCTCCTTCTGGAGGGAAACAGGGTAGAAGCTTTTGTGTCCAAACCCTGTCTTGTCCTCGTATGGTCTTGACTGGATGCCAGAGGAACAAGAACCTAGTGCCGCCCCCAAGGGTGGTTTTGTTCACGAGATTGAAAGAGCTTCAAAATGTTGAACTCATTTCTGTGGATCATGAATGCCATTTTGCAAAAAAAGCATTTTAGGTTCTCAAACTTGAATGTATAGTAGAGAAGAATCACGCCGTGATCTTATAATGCTGTTGGGCTGATTGCACTGAGGATTCAAGCCTCTGTATGTCTGTGGGAGACAAAGCTCTTACTGGTTGGTTGAGACTTGGTAATAATTCAAGACTGTGAACATCATGTTGACAAGTCACAACATGATGGTGGCCGGTCTATTCTATTTTTGTCTTTTTTATGTGCCTTGTTGCACTGTTGAGTGTTTTCTCCATCAAAACCTCTGGCTCAGACCTGCATCCCTTCCTCCCCCTGAGAGTAACTCTTTCAATCGTAGCTCAATTAAGGCTTTGGGAGAGTACCTGCCCCCTCTGGCAGACCCTCAGAGCATTCTGTAACCCCTTCACATTAAGTGCACTGCTTCATTCACTCACTCGTTCATTCCATCAAATCCCTTTCTTTGAAAGGTATACTAGTAAGACATCTGATTTGCACATGATAGCCCATCACAAAATAGGGTAAAAAATGTGTTTGGTCTTCAGATCACAGACTGTTAGACACATTAACTTCATTTTAAAAGAATAGTTCAAAAATGAATATTTTGTCAATGTGTATGTTTTTTTTCTGAAATTTTGAAGAATCTTCACACAGCCGTTTTCCATACCATGCAATCGAGTGACCAAAAAAGGACAAAAAGACCATGCACCAGTTTTTCTGATGCCATTTAAGCTATTTTCCAAACTGTACATTATTTTTACAGGTAATCTATTCACATCCAGAGTATTATGCGCAACTGATCCTGAGCTTTATTGACAAATATCTTATCTTGTAAAATGTGTGTACCGCCGTTCCCTATACACAGAGTTTAAAGATGTCATGGAATTGCATTTACATGGTTTAAATCCTACTTATCTGACCGTTATCAATTTGTAGCAGTAAATGAAGAGGTATCATATTGTTCAGCATGGAGTACCCCAAGGCTCAGTACTAGAACCATTGCTTTTTACATGCTACCCTTGGGAGATATCATTAGGAAGCATGGCATTATTTTTCCCTGCAGATGATACTCAGCTCTATATTTCTTCGCTCCCTGACTAAACATTCCATTTCACAAGATTAACGGAATGCAAAGTTGATTAAAAAAAAATTGACTGACTAGTAATGTTCTTCTACTAAATTCTGAACATTTTTTAATTATTTGACCACATAATAACCTAGAGTACTGTCTAACACTTGATGGCTGCTCTGTCAAGTCTTCATCGTCATTTAGGCACCTGGGTGTGCTCTTTGATACCAATCTCTCATTTGAAAGTCGCATTTCAAGTATTTGTAAAACCATATTTTCCATACAAAAAATATATCTAAATTACAATATATGCTCTCAATGTCAGATGCAGAACAGTTAGTTAATGCGTTCATGACCTCAAGGCTAGATTATTGTAATGCTCTACTGGGTGGTTGCCATGCATGCTTAATAAACAAACTCCAGCTGGTCCAGCTCAAGTTTTTACTAGAATCAGGATGTATGACCATATTAGCCCGGTTCTGTCAACACTGCACTGGCTCCCTATTAAACATTCCATACATTTTAAATTCTTGCTAATTACATGTAACGTTCTAAATGGTTTAGCTCCTCAGCACTTGAAGCACTATAGTCCGTCGTGTCTATTGTGGTCTCAAAATTCTGGTCAGTTGATAAACCTAGAATATCAAAATCGAATGTGGGCAGTAAGTCATTTTCCTTTTTAGCACATAAACTCTGGAATAGTCTTCCTAGCGTTGTTTTCGAAAACAGACACACTCTGTCAGTTTAAATCAGATTAAAAACACATCTCTTTAATCTAGAATACACATAACACTATCACATTTATATAAATTCAAATCCATTAAAGGATTGTTAGGCTGCATACAGTAGAATACGAATGGGTTATACTTGGTATAACACCCAATGCACTTGCATTGAGAAGAATTGCATCTACGCTAATATTAGTATGTCTGTCTTATCCTTATCCCAATGTGACCATTGCCAGCAAGATCTAGGCCGTACCCAGATCAGATGGTGTACCTGCACATAGACACGACCACTATGCAGCCCTGATTGTCAGCAGAGATCCTGTCAACTAGCCTCTCCCCTGTGAAGACACGACACAACATTGACACGACAGCTATTGTCATGCCTACGGACCGTTGGCTGAACGTCTGATGCACGTGGCACACAGAATTGAAAACATTTTAGGACTCGAAGTCTTTAAAGTTAGTGACCATAACCCTAACGCTAACCTTGAATTCTACAGGCCCAGAGACGTGTTTGTACAGTATCACGTTCTTTAATGATCCGCCTTAAAACAAGAAAGCCATCGTTTTTATATACATTTATGTGACAATAAGCGCTTATCAGGATCAACTAAACACTTTTTCAAAAGAATATGAAGTATGTGAAGTTGACGGCATAGTCTCATTAGAATACGCCTGAAAGTTTTACCCACTGGTCTGTTATTCTAGGGACAACAACTTTACATTTTCACGCCCCTAAACATGACGCAGAACAAAAAAAAAACTGTGATTGGTTGCTTTACATGTCAGTCAGATGGTCGGTGAAAGCTTGCATCTTGCACCTTGGCCAATGAAAGCTGCTATGGAGTCCAGACCTTCTGACATGAGTCTGTAGGTCTTGCTTAAAGAGACTAATGAGAACCAGAACAATCCCCACAGATCCCGATGGCCATCTTCAAGCAGAAGAAACTGCATGAAATATTTTGGATACCAATCCACAATCTGATTTGTGATGCAGCCTGGAATTAAACCAAGCCAAGTTGCTTTGTTTAGCCAGAGGTGAACTGGTTGGCCCACCGACTGAGCCTGGTATTTTCCTGTTATCACTGTAAAGCTGCTTTGAAACAATCTGTATTGTATAAAGCAATAAATAAATTAAGGTGACTTGACTTGACAGAGTACATGTGATCGCAAATTGGAAATCGAAAATAAAAAGCGAGTGTGCATT
The DNA here is from genome assembly GCA_023566225.1 of Romanogobio albipinnatus. Lineage (NCBI taxonomy): Eukaryota > Metazoa > Chordata > Actinopteri > Cypriniformes > Gobionidae > Romanogobio > Romanogobio albipinnatus. Next base: position 41,545,316 of record CM042254.1, read on the forward strand.
CAAAAGCGATTTCAATATCCCGTATATTGATAGCGGCTCCCTGATGCCTGCAAACTATATACAATATATAACTACATGATTGTGGAAGAAAGCAAAAGCATTGGAATATATATATATATTTTTTCCATCACCATGTCCCTTTAGGGCAGGGGTGGCGAACTCCGGTCCTGGAGGGCCACTGTCCTGCAGAGTTCAGCTCCAACCCTGATAAAACTCACCTGCTAGTAACCCTTCAGACCATGATTAGCTTGTTCAGGTGTGTTTGATTAGGGTTGAAGCAAAACTATGCAGGACAGTGGCCCTCCAGGACCGGAGTTCGCCACCCCTGCTTTAGGGGCTCAGTAGATTGTGTCATTTCCTTTCCGAACATATTATTTGTCATGAAGCTGAAAAGATGACATGGTGGATATATGTGCAGAGGGTTTATTGAAGAAACAAATGTAAACAAAAGCCAAAAACACAAGGAACATAGAGAGCACAGGGAACAGAACCATCTACACGAACAGCAAACAACAACTGACAAAGCACAAGAGAAACACAAGGGCTATATACAAAAACAGGTAGGGCTGCAGCTATCGATTCTTTTTGTAATCGATTAATCGATCGATTAATCGGATAAAAACCTTTTTGCGTGTTTTTAAACAACCAATACAAATAAAGCATAACGAAAATGAAGAGGAAAAGCTATTTAATTTATTAATATGCACAACAGGTTTCATGCTGTAATCTAAAAATAAAAGTAAATATCTTTTATGTAGATTTCTACACCTGCAGCATTTACCATTAGGCTACTAACAAATTTTAGGTGATTTTAGGTGAAGCATCCGTTCGAAAAATCGTGTCACAACATCACGTCCCGGTGTATACAGTGAATGCATGCTGAAATTATTGTTGCGTGGCTACATACAAGTTTAAGTATATGTGATGCATTGCCACGATTGGTCTTACTGGTGCGTGAGAGAGACGAGGGTGCATGCATGTGTGTGTGTGTGTGTGAAGGGGTTCTTTTTTTTAGGCTATACTCTCTTGCAATTGAACTTGAATACGTTTACTACTTAAAAACATCAAAGCTAAACATCATATCTAGTCAAACCGCATCACGACATCGCTACAAATACAGTATGGGATTAAAATCAGCGCGTATAGTGTGCGTCATAGGAATTTAACGTGGCTTCGAGGCAGAATTTTTGCCTCGAAGAATTTTTGTAATCGTGTTAATCGAGTAACTCGATGAATCGTTTCAGCCCTAAAAACAGGCTTAACAAGGTAACGAGGAAACAGCATACACCTGGGGAGACTAATCAGCATTACAAACTACAATGAACTACAACATGGCACTAAAGACAGGAAGTAACACAAATGTCCCCAAACCTACACAGAGCACATATGACAGTATTTGGCTTTGGGCATATCCCTATAAATGAGCCTCCAGATGTAGCTATATTGTATTTATTTTGTGTAGCAGATATATGAGTGCCGCAGTGTCTTGGGCACATGTCTGGGTGTTGAAATGTAATTACAGTTGTAATGAATTAGAAGTAATACAGGTTTTTAAATGCATGAACGAATAAATAATGACAGCATTCCTTTTACTTAAAATGTTCTTGGTGTAAATATACAATTTTGGGCAATTTCTTGCACTGGTCTGAAACTGGTCCATTTTATCTGTGAACATGTGGTGCAGCTTGATGACCTTTATTCATGCCCATGTTTTTTCCTCTGCAGGTGGTGTATGTCACTGCAACCTTTCCTTATTTCATGCTGTTGATCCTTCTTCTTCGAGGAATCACACTGCCAGGAGCTGCTAATGGAATTAAGTTCTACTTGTACCCTGATATGTCTCGCTTGTCAGACCCTCAGGTATGAACTGTTTTATTCAGCGTAACTGCACTTTTAATGCACCCAGCTGTCTTTCTTTATAGTTAAAGAACATATTTCAGGCATTTTTTCATATTTTTTCAACTATGGTTGCAAATTCTGTTGAATTGTATTGGTAACAATGGAACTTGCAACCATAGTTGGCTTTGGGAAATGCATCCCTAAACAATGGGGAATGGTGAATGGAAAATTCATTCCTTTGGGTCTTTGGGTGTTCATTTGGGTGTTCTTTGGGGAATTCATTCCTTTGGGTCTTTGGGTGCACGAGCCCCTGCCCTTTTTCAAAATGAATCAAAAGTGCCCCTCTCAGACAAATATCAATGATAATATCGTGGTCAATAAAACTAAATAAATGTGATTATTATAACATGACAATGTACAATAGTAACGAATGGCTCAAAAGTCGGACAATTTCTGTTGAGGCGTTGCCATAACGCGTTGCTATGGGTTGCGTGCGTTTTGATTGACTGCTGATTTTCCACTGTTCGGAAACGGGAGCCAAATATGGTCCTTTCAGAGAGTGTGTGGCCTCACGGGAAAAAAGTAAACCAATATTTTTTTTCCCATCCATAATCAGAGCTAATGTGTTGATTTAATTACAAATCTATATATTATATATTTTAAAGTATTACACAATTCACCAATGCCCGTTTGTCATGTATATACACCAACCAATCGTGATCTGGCAAAGCAAGTTCAAATTCCATCGGGCGATGTGAAGTGGAGCGGTAATTTTCTGTTCTTATTCATACATCAGTTGAAAATTACATGGACAGACGAACTAACATTTGTGGAACGATTTCCCGCGGTTTGTCTCATTTTATAAATTGCATCACTGACTAAATGGATTTTAACTGACAACAAACAAATCCCTGCACAAAACCATGCAGCAGCAAAAGTCGTGTTAAATTCACTTGTATTTATGTATATTGATACACCGTTTACTATTTTATGAAACTATCAAAGTTAACAAAACCCAAGTGCCACCGGCACCTACAGGCCTATTATGTGAGGTGTAGGCTGGTGAAATACGTGAAAGGACTTTATTATATTACCATTTTTTTCTATTATGCAGCATTATGAAAGAAGTCTCTTATGTTCATCAAGCCTGCATTTATTTGATAAAAAACAGCAATATTGTGAAATATTATTCAAATAATGGTTTTATATTTTAAAATAATTGAAAATGTAATTTATTCCTGTGATCACAGCTGGATTTTCAGCATCATTACTGCACTCTTCAGTGTCACATGATCATTCAGAAATCATTCTAATATGAGGATTTAATGTCAATGATGGAAACTGTGATACTCTTTTCAAGATTCTTTGATTAATAAAAAGTTAAAAAGAACATAATGTAATAATATTTCACAATATTAGGCTACTGTTTTTTCTGTATTTTTGATTAAATAAATGCAGGCTTGATGAGCATATATACATATTGCCCCTTTCTTACATTTGAGCCCCTGCCCCTGAATAACTCTCTGCATGGCCCTGTAAACCACGCGGTATTAAAGAGACAGCTCGCACAATGGGTTTAAGTAAAGTCGTTTACAAATGTGTCTGCTGCAGCTCGGTATACACAACAATTGAAGATATTAGAAGACATGTTTGTCTTTTGTTTGAAATTGAAGGCAAATGTTGAATTGCAATAATTAGGACCCACAGTTTTCACAAAGCCCTTCAGTCGATTGGGATGTTCGACTTTTATTCTGGACGGCAAGGGCAGTGACTGTAACATTGAGCGTATTTTGCAGAATTAAACACGTATTTATACTGTTTTAATCAGGCTCCAAAAATTCTTCAAAAAGAACACAAAGAATGGCATTTTCAGCTGCCATAATTGCAACTCTTGCGTAATCGGAACAGGGTATTTAACGCACCACTGTTTTCGTTTAAAAAATGGTGTGCAACATTTTGTCGGGGCTGAAAGCAGCCCTGTTGTCACAGTTTACACCCGAATAAAAGCTTCTGGCAAGTTAAAAAAAAGACTTTAGTAGCCTATTGTAGTACTGTAAACTAAAATACTTTACTCATTATGAAATAACTTTTGTTTTTTTTGTTTTTTTACAGTACAGTTGTTTTGCAATAGAAATTTCTTTCTTTCTTAGAGATGCACATGCCCCCGAGGTCCATCCATCATACTCTTACAAAATCTGTGAGAAACATGCAGACTTTGTGCTCAATTTTTATCAGATGTAGCAGGTTATGGAGAGGCATATCTGCTTTATCAAATGCATTTATGAAAGAGAAATTCAGCCTCTGAAAATGTATTTTACGCCAGTGTGTACATGTATGACAGTGAAACCAATATGACAGTGAAACCAGATAGATTGAGTACAGCTGGAGATATACAGTAAGTAACACGTGTATAAATCATTTAAAGGTCCCGTTCTTCGTGTTTTTTGAAGCTTTGATTGTGTTTACAGTGTGCAATATAACATGTGTTCATGTTTTGTGTGTAAAAAAAAACAGTATTTTTAACACAATGTACTTATCTGTATACCGCTGTTTTCACTGTCCTAAAAACGGGTTGATGAGTTCCTTGTTCTATGAAGTCCCTCCTTCAGAAATACGTAACGAGTTCTGATTGTGCCAGCGGTTCCTGTGTTGGGATTTGACCGCACCTTAGCGAACGTGTCACGGTTCCTGTGTTGTGATTCGACAGCAGCTTAGCGCACGTGGAAAGTTCACGCCTCTTAACGGGGTGATGTATGCGCTCAATGATCTCTACAGCGTCCCTGGGAAAGCCAAACAAAGGTGATTTGACTCCGGGATGAAAATAACAGCGTCTCGACGACATGGCGACAAACGCACTCAAACGCAACACTTACTTTTCTCCACGCGACACGTCCTCTTCTCCACGTGGGACAGCAACAAGACCACGCCCCCTTTTTGCACGTATTCTTGTGGGCGGACGTTAGTCTGTTCTACTGTTCTACTGACGTAATTAATGAAGGAAGTACCAGGATGTAGTCCAAGCCAGCCGTTCGCTGTAGGCTTTGAAAGGGAACTTCTGTCAAATAAAATATCTCGCTTGGCATTGAACTTTGAGCTTTATAATTTTACAGGTATTATTTATGCTCTAACAGCAACATTACACACTAACTAAAGTTTGAACAATGGGCTCACGAAGAACGGGACCTTTAAATAGCATTAATTTTACTATTTTATGAGATTAAATAGTTTACCAAAAAAAAAAACGAAAGAAACTGGAACTTGTCAGGTGAAGATCTATCATTCTAAAAAAAAAAAAAAAAAAAAAAAGTTAAATACAATTAAGATTTCTGAGACTGAAAAGCTTTTTGGCTAACCATCTTATTATGCCAAATATCTCCTGTAAATCCTTTCATATTGCTTTCTTTAGACTGTTGTCTCAACCGTGACTCTAAATGAGTGTGAAAATCTCCCTTGTATTTGAGCTGAAACGTTTGTTCAGCTGAAGGTGAATTGAGGTGTTTTTATCTCAGTTGATGGTTAGCTTTAGCCATGGCTCAGGATATTCTCTTTAGGTTAAAGTACAGTTACAAAAAAACAATCACCACCAGATGTTAGGGCACCTCCAGAATCCAAATGTAATCCCTGGCTAAAGTTCTTACATAGATGTTCTAATTTCATACCAAATTCCAAACAACATTTATGTGAAGTAAAACCACATAAATCAATGTTTATTTGATTAGTTCCTGTGTGTAGTTCCCCCTGATATAAACCCCCAGGGTGATATGATTTTCTGTCACCCCAATACACTGTCTGTGATAATCACCATCAGGATGCACATTTTCTCTTACATGTATAGAATAGTTTTTGCTCAGACTGAACTTACCAAAAACACACAAATTACCTCAACGTCTACAATACAAACCTCAAAAAAAATTTTTATGAAATATGGTCATTAAAAACTACAAATGTTCGGAATATCTATTTGCACCAAGTATTATTAGCCTTGTTAGCAGAGGCTATTTACACTAACTCCGCCCACCAGTTCCTGATTGAGCCAGACACATTGGCTGCGTCTAAAAACCTAGGCAGCTGTCTCGTTGCCTCGCTGCCTTATCAGACAATAGCTTGTAAGGCAGCGTTTGTGCATGAAGGCACCTCACGAAATTGATTTCGGACAGACTTCTTAGTCAGTGTAACCGTTTAATGATCTACAGCTAAATAGAGAGAGCTTTGGTGAGAACTAAACAAATATTTAATTACTACATTAGTAATTTCTCGCTGGAAATGACATCAGAAGTAGAAAATGTTGGTAAAAAAATCTTACATTTACACACAAACTGACCAGCAAACGCAACTTTCGGACGCCATCTTTTTTTTCCAGCTCAATTGTCACAGAATGGAAAGCACAGGATTGTGGGATATCAAAGGCAGCGAAAGATACAAATATGCTGCCTTCAAAAAACGATCAGATGAAGTTATCTCAGGAGACAGGAAGTGAAGCTATGTGCCTTGGTGCCTTCCTGCCTTGAAATGTGCCCTTCCGAAGGCAGCATTTTCCAGGTTTCGGACGCAGCCAATGACAAAAGAAACCTATCTGATAACAGGATGAGTGGCATGGAGAGTAAGGGGTGGATTTAGCTTTTGATGTGACTGACCTGAATTAGAATCCAAACTGATTTTTCACCCTTTTCCCATCACATATCAGCCTGGAATAGCATATATTTTAAATAAAAGTGTTTATCAGGTTGTGTATGTTTGGGGTCGGTGTAGGGCTTTAGGGACAATAAGGCAGCATCCATATATATTTTAATATAATATAATATAATATAGCCTACCCTGATTATGCTGTTATTATTGCACACTGTTGTATAATATACTACAGTACAATCAAGGAATCAGTGCCAAGTTGTTCAGGAAGCAGGGAAATCTCAGGTCATTTGGTGGGATTACATGGAGATCAATGTGTCATGCTCCACTGTTTCATCATCCCAGTGAACAGAAAGCCAGACCGAAGGAATGTATGTGAAGTAGCATCGATAGCCTGAGAGAGCGAGCGACATAAAGGAAATGCGGAGAAAAAGAAAGGGTGATAAAGGGCTGCTGTTTGGCGATGGGGGCGCCCATGTTTAATTAGCTTTCATGCCACACAATAAGAGGTCTGTTCACATTCTCTGTGCTCTGTTGTTTTATTCACCATCTTCCCTTACAATCTCACCATGCAATTGAGTTTTCGGTGCCAGAGAGTTTGAAACTGCACGTTTAGAGAACAGAAAATGTCACAAAAAGTGATTTATCTGGTAATGTAGATGACAAATAGCATTATTGAAATGGACAATTATTGTTATGAACTGCATAGACTCAACAAAATGCAAAATACCAAGCAACCTGTCCATGTTGGCATCTGTGCGATTTGGCTTGATTCTATGTGAGAGATGAATTTGCGCCAAAGTACCATAGTGTTGGACGCAAAGCCTTGATATCAACAAAAAAGGAAGCATTTTAAGTCTTTTTTTTTTGTTGCTGTGCTAACTAGTTGCATTTTATTAAATGCATTTAGCACTGTTTTATTTTTCCCTCACTGATGACTGTTTAGTGTTAGAATCGTAACAAATGACAAGATTTGGAAATAATGACCAGAGATGAGTTTGCAATCAAAATGTTTCTTTAGGATGCACTTCCTGGCTAAAACAAGACAAAACAAACCTCCAAATTAGCCACAACATCAATAAGCAGTTTGAAAAGAATGTAGCGCCGTGTCCGAGTAATGCCAAACCAGAGCAATCGCACCGTCCGAATGTTAAACAGAAGAGACGTAAATGACCGTCCCCATAGACTGGATGTTCTTGGAGGGAAGTTGCTCTGTGTTTGTGAGGTCAGAGGGGTTACCTTGGTTACCCGCTGGAGGAAGCAAATACTGTGAGTTGTCAATTGTTTTCCCAGTAAAGGAGATTAGTGGCTCAATGGTTATGTGAGAGCGGTTTAAAGAGGTGCTGGCTTATTTTCCACAGACTCACATGGATCCCCTATGGCCACATTTTACACTTCTCTTCCTCTATGGGGCAGAATGAGTCTATTCAGAGCCTTTGAGCACTACGGGAACACTTTAGCCCGTTGCAGGTGATAGAATCGTGCATCCAAATCAGATGCCAGTTTTCCAAGAAAATGGCTGTTCTTGAAAGTCAGTGACTGTTGTGTGGATCAATGTTGGCGGGAACGTGAAGCTTCCCATTAAAAAAACCTAACCTAAATGAAATAAATGTATCTTTTTTTTTTTTTTTGCTTTGTCCCATAGATAACATTGCAATGCTTATCTTGTGTTAAAATGTAATAGTTGATGTACTCATTTATATGGATGATTTATAGTATATGACTTTGCATTTATACCAACATACACTGCCTGGCCAAAATAAAAGTCGCTGTTTGGATTTAAATAGGCAAATGCTTAAGAGTATATGATTGGATTATTATTGCAGTGATTATTATGTTTGTAGCATGTTATATGTTTGGTAACAGTTCTTCTATCCTTAGCACTGCATTCACACGGAGCATCTGCGTCAACGCTTGTTGGAGGGCGTGTCTGAAGCTGGTGCTGATGCAACCGTCAAGCCTTGTTTATACTCGACGCGTCCACACGAGTGCAAGGGTGCGCGCGGCAAAAATGACGCCAACGCGGAGTGGCTGGGTTTCGCAAGACCCCATTTCGCCTGGCGGTGTGCAGCACATTTTTTTGTAGCAGCGTGCGCGACTCCGCATCCGAAGATGAACGAGTTCTAGGCGCATCTAGCCGAGCATGACGTCTCATAACACCGGAACCCAGTTTGCACATACAAATTAGGTGCTTATATTTACAAAATGAGCCTACAAAAGCAGAAATAAGCCCTTTTAAATAAAGATCCATGTTTAATAAAAAAAAAAGATCTTATTGAAATTAGTATAAAAATGTTTGTGAAATTAGTAAATATTTAAGAGATCGTTAATTTAGTTGTATACATGTGTGCATATATTTTGTTCTCATGTCACAAGTAATAATATCAAGGTTTACTGAGTTTTACATAATTCTTTTGTAGTGTGGTTTTCGGTGAAGTGTACTAAAATCAATGTCATCACCTGTGTACATTAGCCCACTTCTTCTCGACGCTTTTTCTTGCTGGTTTATAAAACAATTACTCCGAGTCGCCCTCTGTCGTTTAAAAGAATAGCACAACGGCGAGTGCGTCAAGTATAAATGCCTCGTCCATTTGGGAAGGAGTGCACGCAGTCAGCGGAGGCTTGCGCTGCGGAGCCAGGCGAAAGTACACTCACCTAAAGGATTATTAGGAACACCATACTAATACTGTGTTTGACCCCCTTTCACCTTCAGAACTGCCTTAATTCTACGTGGCATTGATTCAACAAGGTGTTGAAAGCATTCTTTAGAAATGTTGGCCCATATTGATAGGATAGCATCTTGCAGTTGATGGAGATTTGTGGGATGCACATCCAACGCACAAAGCTCCCGTTCCACCACATCCAAAAGATGCTCTATTGGGTTGAGATCTGGGGACTGTGTCATTGTCATGTTCAAGAAACCAATGTGAAATGATTCGAACTTTGTGACATGGTGCATTATCCTGCTGGTCATAAAGGGATAGACATGTTCAGAAACAATGCTCAGGTTGGCCGTGGCATTTAAACGATGCCCAATTGGCACTCACACTGTTGTAGCCCATCTGCCTCAAGGTTGTGTGTGTTGTGGCTTCACAAATGCTTTGCTGCATACCTTGGTTGTAACGAGTGTTTTTTTTCAGTCAAAGTTGCTCTTCTATCAGCCTGAATCAGTTGGCCTATTCTCCTCTGACCTCTAGCATCAACAAGGAATTTTCGCCCACAGGACTGCCGCATACTGGATGTTTTTCCCTTTTCACACCATTCTTTGTAAACCCTAGAAATGGTTGTGCGTGAAAATCCCAGTAACTGAGCAGACTGTGAAATACTCAGACCGGCCCGTCTGGCACCAACAACCATGCCATGCTCAAAATTGCTTAAATCACCTTTCTTTCCCATTCTGACATTCAGTTTGGAGTTCAGGAGATTGTCTTGACCAGGACCACACCCCTAAATGCATTGAAGCAACTACCATTGATTGGTTGATTAGATAATTGCATTAATGACAAATTGAACAGGTGTTCCTAATAATCCTTAAGGTGAGTGTATAAACAAGGCTTCATTTTTTGTCTTGGATTTTACCATCTTGGATTTTAACTTCAGGATAATATTAATATTTAATATTTACCTTCAGGATAATATTAAAAAGAATCAAATCAGCAGTGGTGGAATGTAGGTACTCGGCAGATGAGAGCCTTTATGGATGACCTAACCGTGACAGCAGCTTCAGTTCCGGTGTGCAGATGGCTTCTCCAGGGGCTCCAATGTCTCATCCTATGGGCAAGGATGAGTTTTAAGCCAGCCAAATCTAGGTCCCTGGTCCTAAAGAAAGGCAAAGTGGCCGACCAGTTCCGCTTTTCCTTGGAGGGTCACAAATTCCATTAGTAGCAGAGAGACCAGTCAAGAGCTTGGAAAAGATCTTTGACAGCTCCCTGAAGGACACAACCGCTCTCCAACAAACCAGGAACGATGTGACAAACTCGCTCACTGCAGTTGACAAGTCGGGGCTTCCAGGAAAGTACAAAACATGGATGTACCAGCATGGAATCCTGCCGAGGCTTCTCTGGCCCCTTCTTGTATATGAGGTACCCACGACAACGTTAGAAGCACTGAAGACAACCATTAGTCAGTTCCTCAGGAGGTGGTTAGGGCTCCCTTGGTCCCTAAGTAACATCACCCTCTACAGTCATTTTACCAAGCTGCAGCTTCCCATCAGCAGCTTGTCCGAGGAGTTCAAGGTCACACGTGCCCGGGAGGTCTTGATGTATAGAGATTCCTCTGATGCCAAAGTCTCCTCAGCTGGAATCTGCGTTAAGACAGGAAGGAAGTGGCAGGCACAGTAAGCGGTGGACAGAGCGGAGGCACGGCTGAGGCACGGCTGGTAACGGGGTGGTGGGACGTGCAGGCCTGGGCGGTTTTCCTAAGTCACGCTACGATAAAGCAAGATGGAGGGAGAAATGTCAGTTGGTGCAGGACGAGGTGCGGGCAGAGGTGGAGGAAGATCGCCTGACCAAGATGGTTGGGATGCAGCAGCAAGGCACCTGGACTAGGTGGGAGAACGGCGAGTAGCGTTGTGGAGATCTAAACCACTGCGCATCAATTCCTCATCTGTTTGGTGTACGACCTTCTACCTAGCCCATCCAACCTACACCGCTGGGGCTTGGTAGACTCTCCTGCATGCCAACTGTGCCAAAGGAGTGGCACACTGGAGCATATTCTCAGCTGCTGCCCAAAGGCTTTGGGGGGTGGGCGGTATTGCTGGCGCCAAGATCAGGTCCTGAGAGCTCTGGCAGATACAATCACTGCAGCAATTCAGAGCAGTAAGTGTCAGTATCCCTCCAAGCATACCATCTTTTTGGTTTGCTGGACAGTCGTTGCTCCGAACACTCAAACTCCTTGGAGTTAAAGGACAACTGTGGAGACGAGCAATAAAGAACATCTCAGAGGCTGCCGAAAAAGTCTCATGATGGCTGTGGATCCGGTGGGGGATCCGTGGAGTAGCACGGCACTTGGACACAGCCCGGGGACTGATCGACCCCGGCAGGGTCGCCCGGTCGAGGGTGTCTGTTGATTAAAGACACGAAACACCTGTTGACCCTGGGATCATCACTGATGACGTGTCCAAGTAGCACCAGACGGTGTATGTTAGAACAGAAGCATTCAAAAGAATACATTTGTATGTAAATACAGGACAGAATTATTATAATCATACATATATGATGCAATACAATTCCTATAAAGAAACAATGATAACAAGAGAAGAATAATTCAAATAAAACAAATAAAAACAATGAATGAAAGGAGAGAAAAAAGCAGTTTGAACTTAATCACAGTCATTAGAGAGGATTCCTTTTTAATATATATTTTTTTATTGCTAGTTAAACAAAAATACTTGAGCAGTGAGTCTACCTCAATCAGAAAATGTGAAAAAGTTGGAAGTGCACCCATAATTTGTTTAGGGATAAAATATTTGGCAAACAAAATTTAAAAAATTAAAATATATTCTTTAGGATGCGACCGTCATAGTGACAACAGCCAATCATACTTCTTTTCCGGTTTTGTATGAACGCAATTGGCTAGAGTCTGCGCTAGCCTATTTGCATAGGCGATCTGATTGGCTGACGCATACGTTAGTGACGCAATGCAACAGAACCCACAACGCATGACGTCACCCATTCAAAATAAATAGGCTCATTTGAGATGAGCAAAATCTGCGCAGAACCGATCACCGGTGATCACCGTGAGATGCATGCCGGTTAGAAATGTGTCAGAACGTGGTCCGACTTGCTGACGTGTGTCAAAAAACTCTCGCTATGGCAAGGCGGACGTGTCGGATTCTGCCGTCGGGCGCAGTTTCTCTCCACGACTGCGATTATCAAAAGCATGATGGGAAACGACTTGCTGACGACACAGTTTAATGCTTATTGGTTTAAACAATGTATGGTTCTTTTTAAAATGTTTGATTTTAAAACTCTGATATCATGTTTTTATGTGTGAATATTCCCAAACTCTTGGACAGTGTGATCTCTCTGTGGGTTATGTGATTGTTGTCATATTTATAAAAATATATATAAAAACATGTATGTAATTAAAGTAAAAATGATTGATAAACACGTCTTTTGAATGGAAATAAATAACTAAAACTTTGGGTGTCTTGTCTAGTCTCGGCTGAATTTCAGGCGAGGCGAGGCGAGGCGAGGCACATCTCAAACAAGCCTAATGAGAAGCGTGGACGCTGACACCCCGTGTGAATGCAGCGTTACTGGTGGAGTGTGTAGCTTTTCATTTCTTAAACAACCATGTAGGAAGACACATTATGGCCATATTCCAGGATGTCAATGTCAAGATCATCAAACTCAAATTGTGAAAGAATGGTTGGGAGGGAGCATGAAGAATCATTTTAACACAGTGAAAGACCTTCATTTTACTGAAAGTCTTTAGGTTGTGCTGGAGGAGATTTAACCGAGTGCTGGCCTCTTGTATTATCACTACAAGATTTTGACCAAAAATAAATGCACCTCTTGAGGGAAATAACATCACAACATTTATTTCCATCAAGAGGTGCATCCATTTTTGGTCAGGATCTTGTGTTGACTCTTAAGCATTTGCCTATTTAAAGCAACTTTTTTTAGGCGGGGAGTATATTATTTGCTGTTAACTTGGAAAACTAAAGTACAACAGCCAGGTGTCCACAGTTTTTCTTGTTGCATTATTGTGCGCATACCCCTAACCAATCTAATGCATTTAAGTGGGACCCAAAAAGCCCCAAGTCAGCATGTCATGTGAGAATTTGTGTCATGTTGTGGAGTGTTTGGACTTTAATTGGGGTCATCTTTTGTAAATAATGATATGCCATTTTCCATATTGCTTGAATAAGTCATTTACACAGGATGCATATTCACATTCCTATAGGTGCTTTTTTCCCTCGTTTTTAGTCTCAAGGTTTTTAGTCTTCACATAGCAGCAAAAAAGACTTAAAATACTCTGTCATTTATGGTCATACAGATAAAACGTCTACTTAAAGATCTTTTTATGTGTCCACGTACAATCAAAACAAAACATTGTGCTTTTGTAAAATAAAGAAAACAAACAGGGTGCGCTTTCTGCCGTCTCAGTCTCCATGAACTGTTTTTCTAGAGCACGTCTCTAAACTGAAACAAAACTCAGCGAATACTTGTCACACAGACATGAGCAATATGTCTTAATAAACATTTAAGTGTCTACTTTTAAATGATCTAATTCAGAAAGAAAACCATTATTATCTGTTTATGTAATCTGTATGAAAAGAGAGAGATGTCAGTTGTTCTCACGTTGTGCTCGTCTTTTCAAGAACAAATGTAGGCCGGGGCTTGATTTTTTCCTTGGGGAATTGATTGGATGGTTGTGGTTTGCTATTGGTGGATCTCATGTGAGTGACAGGTTGCCCCGCCCTCGTCATCAGAAAAGAGAAAAGATGATGCTGTTATTCTTATTAAAGATTATTAAAACTATAATGATGTGCACCAATAAATTATTTAGAATCAACACTGCAATATTGATTTCATGGTGCTTTTAAAATGCAAAAAAAGTAAAATAATGGGTTGTAAGTGTCAGAAAGAACTGATTATTAATCATTAATGAACTCACAATTAATAAATGACCACATCTAATTTATAATACATGTAACTAGAGTATGTGTCTTAGGATCTTGTCGCAGTGACAGTACAATAAATAGCAGCACTTATGGCTGTGTTATTATTCTGTGATTGCTGCAGGTGTGGGTGGATGCAGGCACTCAGATCTTCTTCTCATATGCAATATGTCTGGGTTGTCTGACGGCTCTCGGAAGCTACAACAGCTACAACAACAACTGCTACAGGTCAGAGTCCGTCGAGTCAGCGTGCTCTGTCTAAACATACTTTCTGTTTTGAGTAGAATGTATTATCTGTTGTCAAAGCTGAGATTTATCTGACACAAAGCATTATTAGTAGGCTAATTACATCTTACAAAAATATGTAACATACACTATTGCCAAAAGTTTTGGGACACCCCTCCAAATAATTGAATTCAGGTGTTCCGATCACTTCCATGGCCACAGATGTATAAATCAAGCACTAGGCATGCAGACGCTTCTACAAACATTTTCGCTCTCAGGAGCTTAGTGAATTCAAGCGGGGTACCGTGAGTCCATTCGTGAAATGTCCTTACTACTAAATATTCCACGCTCAACTGTTAGTGGTATTATAACAAAGTGGAAGCAATTGGGAACAACAGCCACCCAGCCACAAAGTGGTAGGCCAACAAAAAAATCACAGAGCGAGGTCAATAGCTACAGACCTCTAAACTTCATGGGGCCCTCAGATTAGCTCAAGAACAGTGTGCAGAGAGCTTCGTGGAATGGGTTTCCATGGACGAGCAGCTGCATCCAAGCCTTACATCACCAAGTGCAGTGCAAAGCGTGGGATGCAGTGGTGTAAAGCGCGTTGTCTCGAGTGACCAATCACGCTTCTATGTTTGGCAATCCCATGGACGAGTATGGGTTTGGCGGTTGCCAGGAGAATGGTACTTGCCTGACTGCACTGTGCCAAGTGTAAAGTTTGGTGAAGGGGGGATAATGGTGTAGGGTTGTTTTTCAGGGGTTAGTTCCAGTGAAAGGAACTCTTATTGTTTCAGCATACCAAGACATTTTGGACAATTTCATGCACCCAACTTTGTGGGAACAGTTTGGGGATGGCCCCTTCCTGTTCCAACATGACTGCGCACCAGTGCACAAAGCAAGGTCCATAAAGACATGGATGAGCGAGTTTGGTGTGGAGGAACTTGACTGGCCTGCACAGAGTCCTGACCTCAACTCGATAGAACACCTTTGGGATGAATTAGAGCGGAGACTGCAAGCCAGGCCTTCTCATCCTACATCAGTGTCTGACCTCACAAATGCGCTCATTTGTGCGCATTTGGTCACAAATTCCCATAAACACACTCCTAACCTTGTGGAAAGCCTTCCCAGAATAGTTGAAGCAGTAATATCTTCAAAAGGTGGGCCAATTCCATATGAAACCCTACAGATTAAGAATGGGATGTCGGGCGGCAGTGGCTCAGTGGTTCATGTAGGTTGTCTACAAACCGGAAGGTTGGTGGTTCGATCCCCGGTTCCACCTGACCAAGTGTCGAGGTGTCCATGAGCAAGACACCTAACCCCATCTGCTCCCGACGAGCTGGATGGCGCCTTGCATGGCTGACACCGCCGTCGGTGTGTGAATGGGTGAATGTGAGGCAATATGTAAAGCGCTTTGGATGGCCATTGGTCTGTTAAAAGCGCTATATAAATGCAGTCCATTTACCATTTACCATTAAAGTTCATGTGCATGTAAAGTCAGACGTCTCAAAACTTTTGGCAATATAGTGTATAAATGTTTTTGTTGAAATAACACTAAGTTAGAAGTGTGCACACAAACTTCTGTACATTTTACTGTTTATATAGCTGCATCAGAGATGTGCCATATTAACGGGGCTAAATGCTTATGGAATCAATTATTATAATTTTCTTTTCATTGTGTAATATTTGCGATCACTTTGACATGAAAGAGTCTTTTTGTCTGTTGGCCAGTCCGCTGTGGTTCAATGCTGAGAGGGGGTGAATACTTTTGCATTTGTGTTTTGTAGGGACTGCCTCATGCTGTGCTGTCTGAACAGTGGCACAAGTTTTGTGGCTGGATTTGCCATCTTCTCCGTCTTGGGATTCATGGCATATGAACAGAATGTGCCAATAGAGGCAGTGGCAGAGTCAGGTGAGCAAAATTTTTGTTTGGGCTTCATTCTAATTAGCTTTAGCTCATTTATATAGAAAAGTAATATGTGTATGAGTGTTTGAGATACAGTAGCCTACAGTGGGATGTCTAAGGCTGGTGTGTTTGGAATTTAAAGCACTTCTCAGAAAAGCTTTTTATTGTATGACTTATTCAACAATTCAGCATTACTTATTTACCGCAATAGAGCAAGACTGACTGTGGAAGTGACTGAAACACACTTTGAAGGGGTTTAGAAATCATCTGACTTTATTATTAAGAAAAATATGTTATTTGTTATTTATTCAAAAACATATATTCCACTCAACCATAAGCGTAGTAGAGCATTGGTTCTCAAACCTGTTCCTGTACCATATAGAAAAGCAAGACATATATGCTTTCTATAAAGAATCCATAAACCTTATTTAATAAGCTTTTACTAGAACTCCACTCATGGAATTTTTTTCTGCAGCCAGCATGATATAATAAACAGTAGCTCTGAGCTCGTGTTATAGCATATTACTCTAGTGTTATGGCACAGTGATCTCTGCTCTTGGCCTGTTGCGTTTGGACAGGTGTCTCTGTGCTGCAAAACCAGAGCCAAGCCACATGTCATCGGTAGACTGTTTCACCAGGACCGTCATTGAGATAATTAAATAGGCTGCTTGAATGTTGATTATTTCCCCATATTCTCCATTGTTGCAGCTCCTCTCTTCCCAGTCTGTCAGTAACGCTCTGTTTAGTAGTAATGTTCGATTCTTGAACGAATTGTTCTTTTGAGCCGGTTCATAGGAAGTAGCCGGTCGAGCCGGTTCACTAATCGAACTGAATCAAACTTTAGTTCCGGCTTGGTGACACAAGACGCACAGCTGAAGTAGCACGTCCAACTCAAAAAGAACCGAATGAGCTGGTTCAACCAGCTGTCGAAGTTTGCAGAGGATTACAGAGGAGTCCGATACTATTCAAGCCTGAGGCACGTACTGGAAATATGCTTACTATGACTAGTGTTATTAAATAACATTTTATTAAAACTTGCAACCTGTCGAGAAATATAAATAAATTTTACTATACACTCACCTAAAGGATTATTAGGAACACCTGTCAAATTTCTCATTAATGCAATTATCTAATCAACCAATCACATTGCAGTTGCTTCAATGCATTTAGGGGTGTGGTCCTGGTCAAGACAATCTCCTGAACTCCAAACTGAATGTCAGAATGGGAAAGAAAGGTGATTTAAGCAATTTTGAGCGTGGCATGGTTGTTGGTGCCAGACGGGCCGGTCTGAGTATTTCACAATCTGCTCAGTTACTGGGATTTTCACGCACAACCATTTCTAGGGTTTACAAAGAATGGTGTGAAAAGGGAAAAACATCCAGTATGCGGCAGTCCTGTGGGCGAAAATGCCTTGTTGATGCTAGAGGTCAGAGGAGAATAGGCCGACTGATTCAAGCTGATAGAAGAGCAACTTTGACTGAAATAACCACTCGTTACAACCGAGGTACGCAGCGAAGCATTTGTGAAGCCACAACACGCACGACCTTGAGGCGGATGGGCTACAACAGCAGAAGACCCCACGGGTCCCACTCATCTCCACTACAAATAGGAAAAAGAGGCTACAATTTGCACAAGCTCACCAAAATGGGACAGTTGAAGACTGGAAAAATGTTGCCTGGTCTGATGAGTCTCGATTTCTGTTGAGACATTCAGATGGTAGAGTCAGAATTTGGTGTAAACAGAATGAGAACATGGATCCATCATGCGGCAGTCATTACGGGCGGCAGTGGCTCAGTGGTTCATGTAGTTGGTTCGATCCCCGGTTCCACCTGACCAAGTGTCAAGGTGTCCATGAGTAAGACACCTAACTCCAGCTGCTCCCGATGAGCTGGATGCCTTACATGGCAGACACTGCCGTCGGTGTGTGAATGGGTGAATGTGAGGCAATGTGTAAAGCTCTTTGGATGGCCATTGGTCTGTTAAAAGCGCTATATAAATGCAGTCCATTTAAATCCCACAAATCTCCATCAACTGCAAGGTGCTATCATATCAATATGGACCAACATTTCTAAAGAATGCTTTCAGCACCTTGTTGAATCAATGCCACGTAGAATTAAGGCAGTTCTGAAGGCGAAAGGGGGTCAAACACAGTATTAGTATGGTGTTCCTAATAATCCTTTAGGTGAGTGTAGTTTATTGTGCATGCAGATTATATTTTAATTTGTTATGAGAAATCAAGGAGTTTATAGGACTGGTTTATTCTTTCTATATACTTTAGGCACGTAGATCATATCCGCATTTGTGCATCATCTCTGTAATGTGTGTTGTAGGTGCGAAACTTTTAGGAATCTTCTCCGATTATATTGGTCAGTTGTATCCGACATAAAGGATCTGCGAATTAAACTGGGACCACAAACGCCATTAACTTTAGTGAATGCAATAATCAACAATATGCATTCACAAAAATAACTTTTTAGTTTAATGTTTCAATATGCATTGGCACAAATGACTTTATTTGAATGTTTCCTTGATATAACATTACACTGAGTTGTTAGAAAATAAATGCATAGTGATCATTGCCTGATGATGTAACCGGTTCATTGACACAAACTGTCCGAAAGAACCGGTTCACGGAAATATAATCTGACTTCACTACTACTGTTTAGTTCCTGTCTCTATGAAACCCCTCCTTCTGAAAAGCACACTGTGCTCTGATTGGTCAGCTGGAGTACTGTGTTGTGATTGGTGTTTGGGAAATGTCCCGCCCCTTACCATAACTGCCAGTTTCAACATATTACTAACTAACTCAACCAGGCTCCGTCCTTTATTTTGCATATTAATTATTTAAATTAGGAATATTGTGATGTGTTGGTTCCCAGAAGAAAACTCAAGGCTACAATGGAGGCAGTTCAGGGAGTTCAGAAACATTGACACTGATATAGAGAAGAACTGGAGCTTTTTCATGGTCAAACAGCAAAAGCTCACACTAAAGACAGATCAACATGGACAAAAGCACAATAGGATCTCTTTAAATTTGATGCATGCTATCTTAGAACCCAAACAGAACGTGAAGGTTATGGTCAATTTTTGCCACTCAATTGGACCAACTTTGTACCAATTAAAATCAGAAATTGTTAGTTATTTTATTGTGAAATGTATTTCAGGTCCTGGTTTAGCATTCATAGCGTACCCTAAGGCTGTGACCATGATGCCGTGGTCTCCGCTGTGGGCCTGCCTCTTCTTCATGATGCTCATCTTCCTCGGACTCGACAGTCAGGTAACAAATGCACACACTTTCACCCTTTAATAATTCACTCAATAATACAATTTCTGCCACTATCAGGCTGTCAAAAACAACACTGTAAAACATTATATGATAAATTAGTTATGTGTGTTGTGGAAATAATTATATTCGAAAAATGAGGAGGGAGGAGACAAATGCAAACCTTTGAAAAGTCAAAGTATCAAAATGTTTTTATTTCTTGCAAGAAATTGGCAGTTCACATACAGAGAATGTCTGTCATGAGAAGAGCAAGGTTAGCTCCCCTTGGCATCATTATATACCCCTAACACATCCTGGGTCGGCTGCATCCAGTCTTGTTTACCTTAAAAGGAAACATCTTTGTTCAGGACCCCTTGTCTAACATAAATTCTAACTAGACAGCACAATACCCATGTCTGCAGAAGTTCCTGTTTTTAAGCTTACTTCAATAAGCTTAAAAACAAGCTTGTCCTAACTTATGCACTTCTAAAAGCTTGGTTACATATCTTTAATAATGATTATATGATTATATTTCTTTAAATGCTTCATGAGTACAAATACATGTTCAATGTTAAATGTTCACTGTTAACAAGTGATACACATCTAGGAGTAAAAGATTCACATCTATAAGTAAAAACACATCTAAGTAAAATGAACACTTCTAATAGTAAAAACACATCTAAGAGTCAAAAACATACCTAAATGTAAAATTTCCTTCACATGTGTCACAGTTGGTGACCCAGGAATAGGCTGAAGACTCAGAAGATCACAATCAAACATAAACTTTAATCTTAACTTCACAGGAACACGCAGACAGGCAACTGAAACACAACCTTACATAACAGTGACTAGACAAAGACAGAAACAAGATAATTTACTAAACACAGCTGAACAGAAGAGGGTAACCCAAGAAACAGACAAATGGCAAGAAACTAAGACAAAGGAACATGTGACAGAATCAAAACACAACAGGAAGACCAAACAAGCAGACAGATTCAAATTCAAAACAAAGGCGTAACTTGATGATGCCTTGATTTCTCAGAGCTTTTATTCTGCCGCAGACGAGCGCTTCCACTTCTTCCGGTAACGCAGCGCTGCTTTATCATTTTACACACAAGCTGAAGCTACTGTCGCTCGGTGTCGACTATGAGACACTTGTTTACACTGCAGTGAGCAAGATCCATATTAGGCATGGTAAAACATGGTATTCGTGGTAAATAAAGAAAAACAGATTTGAATAATTAGAATAACTGTGTTGATTAGTTTTCTGTCTATAAATGTATCCAAACAGTTGCTCACCCATCTAATGAAACACATAATATACACAGATGAGGCATAACATTATGACTGTGAAGTGAATAACACAGATTTTCTTCATTACGGCACCTGTAAGTGGGTGGGATATATTAGGCAGCAAGTGAACATTTTGTCTTCAAAGTTGATTTGTTAGAAGCAGGAAAAATGGGCAAGCGTAAGAATTTGAGCGAGTTTGACAAGGGCCAAATTGTAATGGCTAGACGACTGAGTCAGAGCATCTCCAAAACTGCAGCTCTTGTGTGGTGTTCCCGGTTTGCAGTGGTCAGTATCTATCAAAAGTGCTCCAAGGAAGGAACAGTGGTGAACCGGTGGCAGGGTCATGGGCGGCCAAGGCTCATTGATGCACGCGGTGAGCGAAGGCTGGCCCATGTGGCCCAAACAGATGAGATACTGTATGCTGGTTCTGATAGAAAGGTGTCAGAATACACAGTGCATCACAGTTTGTGCGTATGGGGCTGCATAGCTCGCAGACCAGTCAGAGTGCCCATACTGACCCCTGTCCTATGCCGAAAGCACATGATCATCAGAACTGGACCACAATGGAAGAAGGTGGCCTGGTCTGATGAATCACGTTTTCTTTTACATCACGTGGATGGCCGGGTTGGTTTGCATGGGCTTACCTGGGGAACACATGGCACCAGGATGCACTATGGGAAGAAGGCAAGCCGGCGGAGGCAGTGTGATGCTTTGGGCAATTTTGAGAAACCTTGGGTTCTGCCATCCATGTGGATGTTACATTGACATGTACCACCTAACTAAGCATTGTTACAGACCATGTACACCCTTTCATGGAAACGGTATTCCCTGGTGGCTGTGGCTCTTCAGCAGGATAATGTGCCCTGCCACAAAGCAAAAATAGGTCAGGAATGGTTTGAGGAGCACAACAACGAGTTTGAGGTGTTGACTTGGCCTCCAAATTCCCCAGATCTCAATCCAATCAAGCATCTGTGGGATGTGCTGAACAAACAAATCCGATCCATGGAGGCCACACCTCGCAACTTACAGGACTTAAAGGATCTGCTGCTAACATCTTGGTGCCAGATACCACAGCACACCTTCAGAGGTCTAGTGGAGTCCATGCCTCGACGGGTCAGGGCTGTTTTGGCAGAAAAAGGGGGACCAACACAATATTAGTAAGGTGGTCATAATGTTATGACTAATTGGTGTATTAAAGGGTCTTCGGTGTTTCCACGGTTTATACAAATAAAACTAGAAATCGAGGGTAACGCGGGTATGATGTCATTGATAGGTGACACACACACACGGTCCGTGTCCTGGTTAAAATTGCTTATTTCTCTGGATTTAAACATTCTTGGAAACATTTGGGATGATGTACACAAGTCAACAAAATATATAACACTGTTCTGGTGCTTTTGGGATATTTGAATCCAAAAATCTTGCATTTTGTGCCTTTAATGTAATTTAAGTTGAAATGACTTAAACATCCAAGTTGATTGTACAAAAAAATTTAAGCCAACACATTTTTTTTACAGTGAAAGAAATAATGTTAATATTAATATTTACATTTCATATTTGATATTTTACAAACATTAATTAGTTTTTTCAAATTTTGCTGTTGTTGTTTACAGAGGTCCCAAAAATGTGGACACCGTAGCTCCACTTAATGAATGTCACTGTATTATATACAAAACATCACAACTAGTGTCAGTTATTGTAAAGACACACTGTAAAAAAAAAAAAAAAGTTGAGAAACTTAAAAGTTTAAGGCAACCAGCTGCAGAACATTTTTGAGTTTTCTCAACTTAGGGTCAATTAGTTATCTCAACTTTCCATGTTAAATAGTTGAATAAACTTTAAAAGCTGAATTAGTCATACAAAACATAAGTTGGATTTTTTACAGTGCAGATAACAGAAACACATTTCAAAAAGTGAAGGTAGTGAGGAGAAATATGCTATTTTAAGTTAATGATAATAACCCTGCGTCATGCTCCTCTCTGTCTAGTTTGTGTGTGTGGAGAGTCTTGTGACCGCGATCATCGACATGTATCCCAAAACCTTCCGTGTGGGCTATCGGAGAGAGCTTCTCATCCTGGGAATGTCTGTGGTCTCCTTCTTCCTGGGTCTAATAATGTTGACAGAGGTAAAGTCACCACTTTATTTTCTTTCCAGTGGTATCCGTATGTTGATATTTAGTAAAACACAATCTTCCATCACATAGATTTACATAGATTTGTTGTAAGCACGCTTTGACACAATAATTAATCTCATAAAATAAGCATAATACATGATAATGACAAATCCAGGTGTTATGTTTGTCAAGGACAAGCAGATTTGCTGTTTACATCATCATGTTGGTTTGACATGCTTGGATTCATTTAGTTAATCTATGCCCCTTGATGTTGTTTTTAATGTGTAAAAAAGCGAGATTTGTAGTGGGTTGTAATGACAGAGACAGTGTCCTGGCGTATTGCTGTCAGCCCCTGACATGTTACTGCACTTTGCATTTATGGCTGGAGTGAGGGTAAAAATAGGCCTGTGTTCAGGCAGAGACAGGAAGACGCTCTCCACCAGTAATGTGCAGTCAGGTGAACGCTTTCACTCGGTGTTTCATGAATAAAGCCATCCAACTGTGGAAGCGTCTCCGGTGTGGAATGCCCGACGTTCTCTGTTACTAGGATGAGAGGGAGATGAAGATGCTTTGAAAGCCATTTTCTATATGGCAGTAGTGCTCTCATTGATCCATAAAATGCAGTGAACATGTGAGCATCCTCATGATGGTTAAAACCATGGTTATGTGATATTGTCACTAGCTGAGTTTCCATTACACGTGCAAAATTGTATTATTGCATAAACATTTGCGAATTAAGTTTCCATTGCATGTATTCAAGAGAACACAATCGTCTCTTTCCTGCCATCATAAATGAGTTTTGTCTCAGAGCGTCCTCTGCTGAGGCAAAGCCAACATTTTTTTTTGCTCATTAAGGGAAATGTGTTTCCATGGGCATGTCTTCTTATCAGATAAAAAAAAAGATCTCCCTCAATTGAACAGATTAGTTTTTATGCACGTTTTTATAATCTATACGCATCTTGGCGTTACCATCCAGCACTTGTTTATGTGAGATCCCAAATTTTGCTTAAAAATAGTTGAATGGAAACACAGCTAGTGATATATTATCAAATCAATAGTTAATAAAAGAATTGTGTAATAAACATGCCTTGGTGCCACAAGGAGAGGTTATAATATTTTAGGACAATCCACATTTGTAATTAAATATTAAATGTAGACTGATTGATTGATTTTGGTAATTTCACAGTTGTTAAATTTGCATATTATTCAGTAATTGCATTTGGGTTGTAAACGGTAAGGAATCCCCCAGGGTTCAGTGCTGGGACCACTTTTATTGGCATATGTATATTTGAGATATATTTATTATATTTGAGATATAATGTCCTAACTTTGTTTCCATCCAAAGCTGAGAATTTAATTAATGTGTAAAATTGGAGTATTGCATAAAACATTTGAAAATAAAGAAGCGTTTCCATCCCATGTGTTCAAGAGAACAAAATCATCACTTCCTGACTCAAAATATCAGTAATAAACTGTAAGTTGCTCAATCGCGCTCTTTTTCCTCCATCAGAGCGTCAGGCGAAACACACACACACACACACACACACACACACACACACACACACACACACACACACACACACACACACACACACACACACACACACACACACACACACACACACACACACACACACACACACACACACACACACACACACACACACACACACACACACACACACACACACACACACACACACACACACACACACACACACACACACACACACACACACACACACACACACACACACACACACACACACACACACACACACACACACTCACATGTCATGTTCTCTTTTGTTGGGATGCTGGTGTTTGGGAACACAATCGTGTGAGATGCTTCTGGAGGAATTAAACCAAATCATTCTGATCACAGACTTCAGAGCCACCAAACCAACATTTGAGATGCTGCGATGTAGGGCTGAACGATTAATTGCATTTGCGATAATATCGCGATATGATAAAACACGATTTCCTAACCGCAAAGGCTGCGATTACAGTCTGGTCACGTGACACACGAGAGTAAAGTCTGCAGAAGAAGAAGCAACTTGGCACGTTACACATATCATATGCCTGGCCTAAAAGGAAAAAAAAAACACTGTTTGTGTTTGATCTATCTAATATTGTGTTGTTCATACTTTAGGCTACTATCATCTCTCCAATGATTCTGGATCGATTCTGAGCTTAGATTTTAACTGCAGGTGCGCGGTGGCGCTGCGTGTGTTTTAGAAACCGTATTCTGATTGCTTCCATTATCTCTCTCTTTCTCTATCGCTCTCTCTCTCTCACACACACACACACACACACACACACACACACACACACACACACACACACACACACACACACACACACACACACACACACACACACACACACACACACACACACACACACACACACACACACAATCACACATGAACCATAAAATAATATTTCATAACGTTCCGAAAGGTTGACGGCACGAATTGCAATGACATTCGCAGGCTTCTTTGCACAGGATATGCGCTGTGAGAAACTTTGCTTGATGTCACGCTTACATTGTGTGTTCTCGCCCACCGGTATTTTCCTTACAAATGCTCAATGAAGGCTTAATTAATGTCGTTATGAATGCAGTGTGCTTGTATATTAAAAATAAGAAACTCACTGACAGAAGGCTTTCCATTTCAAATGCTCACGCGGCGCTTTGTGAAGAGTGCTCGCGAGCACGCGTCTGTGTGCGTCTCAAAATGCTTTTATGACATATATCATAATAAAAAAAACATTTAAAGTTTTTAATAAATTTATAAGATTAATATGAATAATTAATAAGGAAAAAGTTCAAGAATTGTTTTGGGATCGTGACTCCCAAAATCGGAATCGGATCGTGAGGACCAATTAAAGATTTCCACCATTACTATACAATTATGTATTGTTGAATAATACAGAAGATAAAGAGTTTAAAAAATAATCGCATATTAAATCGCAATCGCAATATTGGTTCAAAAAATCGCAATTCGATTTTTTTCCAAAATCGTTCAGCCCTACTGCGATGCCATTGGTCTGCTGGTTAGGCTAGTTATCCAGTCACAGAGTCACGTGAGGTTTTTGTTGCGGAACAAGGGATTTATTCAGTAAATGTGTTTTCATCGTAGTTTATTTGCATGTCTTCTTATTGGATAAAAATGTATCCGCCTCAATTGAGCGCATACGTTTTTATGTGCATTTGTATAATTTATGTGCATGTTGGCATTTTTGTTGCAACATCCCAAAATTCCTCCTAATAAAAATAGGAGGAAGTAAACATATCATGCCACACCCACAGTGGTCTGTTGTCTTGTGTGTTTGTCCTGTGTGTCCTCTGGCTTTGCTTTGTTAGGGTGGCATGTACGTGTTCCAGCTCTTTGACGCGTATGCAGCCAGTGGCATGTGTCTGTTGTTTGTGGCCATCTTTGAGTCCATCTGCATTGGATGGATCTATGGTAAGACATTGCTTTGTTTCTGACTATAACAATATTCATCACTTAATATGAACTTATTTCTTACTAAGCATCTATAGTCTAGCGATTCTCTGCCTCTCCCTCCTTAACTTCCAAGTAATACCTGGTATTTAAGTGTTACACTGCAAACAAAAAAACAGTGTTCTTCCGCAGTGTTTCTGTCTTGTTTCCCAGTACAAATATCGAAAAAAAACTTAAGTCAAGATACATTTAATGGACAAGGATGTCAAGAAAGAAAGAAACAAAAAAGTATCAAAATGAATTGGTTATGCTTAAAATAAGATCAGTGGGATCAGAAAAATAATCTTGTTTTCCCTTTGAAGAAGTTTATTTTTCTGACCCAATTGCTATAATTGGTCATTAGCATAAACTCATTTAATTTTGATACATTCTTAAACTTTTTTTTGCAGTGATGTGTAGCATATCTTAATGAATAAGCTCCCACAGAAACAAGCTGTGAGATAACTCCATAAAATTACTATCAAACAGTCACATTTTGTCACACGATGTAGCAAGACCAGTTGTAATCTATCAGAATCTGACATGCATGTGCCAGCAGATTCTTTTCTGTCTGAATTATTCATGTCCATGTTTACAGTATTATCAGATTTCTGTAACTGTAATGCCACCTGCTGGCAAGAGTCAGACAGTGCATGTTAATAATCACTGAAATATGTTTTCAAGCAGAGCGAAACGGCCATCTCAGTGTCCTTTAAATATAAGTTTTATATTTGTAGTGTATAAATACATACAGTGTATTTTTGCTGAGAGACATTTTAAGTTATTTATCCTCAGGTGGCGACAGGTTTTATTCGAACATTGAGGACATGATTGGATACAAGCCCATCTTCTTCATCAAATGGTGCTGGAAGTACTTCACACCCGGCATCTGTGCTGTGAGTTGAATTTGATGTGCCAAGTGTGGAGATATTTACAGTCTGTGAGTGATTAATGCTAAGCTCTTGGTCTTTTCAGGGCATCTTTCTGTTCTTCCTGATCAAGTACAAACCGCTCAAGTATAATAATGTGTACACGTATCCCGACTGGGGTTATGGGATCGGCTGGATGATGGCCATGTCCTCTATGGTTTGCATCCCTCTGGGAATCGTATTCCAGATCTGGAAAACGGAAGGAACTTTCCGTGAGGTAAAAGCCTATTTTTTGTGAACCTGGTGTTATATGTTATAGTTTGTTCGGTTTGCACAGCATCATTTTATTTCTAATTTCTAATGCCTTTTTTCATCACAAATCATAGTATCAGAATAACAGAAATGAGTTGCATTGAAAAATGAACATGAATGTGAGAATGTCTCGATATTTGGTTTGATTTTGGTTTGCTTTAATGACACTGAAGCTACATGAAGAAAACCTGATTCTCCATTTGCTTACATTTGATCAGTCGCTTAGAAATAGACAAATCTTTCTTCATTGTACATGATAATGTTTCGGCAGCGGCTGTTTTCACAAAGTGCAAAGTGCAAATAGCGAAAGATGCAATTTACACAAAGTGTAAATATAGCAACAAAAAGTATTTTCTTTGCGCCAAGTAAGATGTTAAACATTTTGCACATTTGCACATACTGTTTATACTGTTACAAATAGTATGCAACATATTCAGTGTATTTGATTATATTTATTAAAATCATAACTGGATGCTGCCTTATTGGGACATTACTTAGGCCCTAAGGCCCTATACCAACCCCAAAACCTATCCATTAAATGCTTTATTCCCACTATTAAACACCCGTCAGGCATTTTATTTCCACTTTTTCAATATTTTAACAGTGTCTTTTTACACTAAGTGCAAATAGCCCAACGTGTTGGCAGAGGCTATTTACACTAACTCCGCCCACTGGCATCTGGTTGGGCCAGACATAACTCCACCCACTGACATCTGTTTTGGCCAGACATAACTCCGCCCACTGACATCTTTTTGGGCCAGACTTAACTCTGTCCACTGGCATCTGGTTGGGCCAGACATAACTCCACTCACTGACATCTGGGCTACGTTCAGCCCCGGCAAAACGTTTTTTAAACGGAAACGGTGCTGCGTTGAACACCCTGTTCCGATGACGCAAGAGTTGCAACTATGGCAGCTGAGAAGGCCATTCTTTGTGTTCTTTTTGAAGAATTTTCAGAGCCTTATGAAATCGATATAAATACGTGTTTGATACTGCAAAATACGCTCAATGCAATCACTGCCCTTGCCGTCCAGAATAAAAGAGAGCATCCCCACCCCATTTGATACACTTTTTTATCTCCTGGTAATCAATTCTAATATAAATTATTTGATTTATAGTTCTTACTTTTTTAATACCTTGTATTTTCTTTCTCATTTTTTATGTAAAGCACTTAATTACCATTGTGTATGCAATTTGGTATATAAATGAACTTGCCTTGCAATGAAGCTAAAAATATAAACAACTACATCATCATGTTGATATGCTATATTTTTTACTATAATACTCTTACGACAATCATGTCTTCTGATATCTTCAATTGTTGCATATGCTGAGCTGCAGCGAACGCATTTGTAAACAACTTTACTTGGACCCATTGTACGAACTCTTTAGGTCTCTTTAATACAGTGTGGTTTATATACATGTTGCTGCTGATTGGGCTAACATATTTGACACACCCACCAAATGAGAGAAAACGCATCTCAAACCCATTGCACACCGTTTCCAGGAACCATGTCGTTCAACCCGGGAACCGTTGCCAAACGTTGTGCACCGGTTTGAGCTTGAGCTCCTGGTTGGGCCAGACATAACTCCACCCACTGACATCTGGTTGGGCCAGACAAAATTACGGAAGACACTGGACTGTCAACAGTACCAATAGTGCAAGAATATTGTGCTATATAAATGAAGGTGACTTGACTTGACAATCAAGGGTAAGGCACATAGCAGAACATTTTGAGTTTGAATCCACCTTTTGCCAAACTCGCTCTACTCCATTTTTCCATCACATATCAGATCAGAAAGGCATTTATTTTCAATAATGTAGAAAATATTCAAAAAATAAAGTGTCTAACTTGTGTTTAATAATAAAGAGTTTAGGGGTAGCTGTAGGGAGGGCTTTATTATCCATTTAATAATTGTAATAAATATAATTTATTTATATAATAATTTACACTCTATATTATTATTGCATACCATGTATGTACAACAACACTGAGGTGCAAATAGTATCTGCCACTATTTATAAGTATAAATAGCATCTAACTACTATTTACACTTATTGCAAAGAAAATAGGCTACTACTATTTTTACAGTGTAAATAGAATCTATCACTATTTTCACTTAGTGTAGAAAATGCTGCTCTTTTTACTTAGTGTAAAAATAATCTATTGCTACTTGCACTTAGTGCAAATAGAATGTATTGCTATTTAGACTTGGTGTTAATAGCAGCTATCACTATTTGTACTTAATGTAAAAAGAATCTAGTTATCGCTATTTGCACTTAGTGCCATATTTTAAATGCTACTCCAAGCTAATATGCAATGAGAAAAGGGAGAAGAATGATTCGAGTAACTTGCGGATTTGATCTTGGGTTAGAACTCCACCCATTACTCTCCACACCACTCATCCTGTTATCAGACAGGTTTCTTTTGTCATTTTATCTGGTTCAATCAGACGTCAGTGGGCGTGGTTAGTGTAAATAGCTTCTGCCAACAAGGCGGCCTATTTTCACTTGGTGTAACAAACACTCTGTAAAGTTTCTTTGTTTATTATTATTTTCAAGTCAAGCTATACTGTCAGTTCAGCTTTGCTCTTTGTCCCTGATAAACATCACTACAGACATGAGTCATCATTTCCTACCCCCCTTCACTGTCCTTCATTCACCCGACTGAACCTTTCATATTTCTGCCAATGATTTTAGGTAGGAGGTAGAAAGTATTTTTCAGCATGTACTTGAGAAAGAAAACATATCTCTTGAGGTGCCGTGACATTCCGAAGATGAAAGCAGTTCTGGCACTGCGGAGTGTAGAGATATAGTGAGCATAGCGCAGAATTGATGGCACAGAGTAGGTGTGACACGGGCGCTGCCCTGACATGACCCCATTGTGCCATGTCTTATTGATTGTGTCTGCTTCAGAAAACATACAGAGCTGTGTGATGAGGTTAGTGTACAACACTGCAGAAATCTTTTTCCAATAACATATCTTAACATCTTTAAAACAAGAAACAAGCAAAAAAAAACTGAGTAACGGGCCAGTCACACAGAACATGTTTTTACATTCTATTTCACTAACTTTCCATTGTTTTTTTATGTAAATATGCACTAGACAGACATCTTTAACCACTGCGCTCACGTCTTACATCTTACACCGTCTCGCTCATGACACGGAATTCTAAAAACAAGTTAAAAGAAGTTCAACTTTTACATTTTTTTTTTTTTTCATTCCACTTACCTGTGTCTCATGTTTTAAACAGCAAAAACACATTATGTTTGAACCGGCCCTCAGATAATATAATATTATATTATATATAATATAATATGTTTATTTTTCTTACCCCATGGGAAATTTGTATAATATATTTGTAAAAAAAAAAAAAAAAAAAAAAAAGACACAATAATTATCAAGTAGGTCTATAATTCCTGGAGAAGCATTCCAGTTCAGTTCAATGGCAGTTGCTCAGCTAGTGCATGAATCATGCATATGTAAATGTAAATCTGGCATATTTGCTTAGGCCACCACAAAATGTTTTAGGCCAATCACCTGAGCTGTAAATGTTGTGTATCTATTGGCAGTAGAAAGTAGAAAGTAGGCAGTAGAAGCTCTGCTGCAGGAGCAGCAGCAATAATCAACAGCAGCAATAGCAGTAGCAGCAGTAGAAATAATAGCAGTGGCAGCAGCAGCAGCAGCAGCAATAACAGCAGCAGCAGAAATAACAGCAGCAATAAATGCAGCAACTGCAATAACAGCAGTAGCAACAATAACAGCAGAAGCAAAAATAACAGCAGCAATAAAAGCAGCAGCTACAATAACAGCAGCAGCAGCAATGACAACAGAAATAACAGCAGCAGCCACAATAACAGCAACAGCAATAACATCAGCAGACGCAGCAATAACATCAGCAGCAGCCGAAATTACAGCAGCAGCAGAAATAACAGCAGCAGAACAAACAGCAACATCAGCAATAACAGCAGCAGAACAAACAGCAGCAGTAGCAAAAATAGCAGCAGCAACAGCAATAACAGCAGCTGAAATAACAGCAGCAATAAATGCAGCAACTGCAATAACAGCAACAACAACAACATAGCAATAACAGCAGCAGCAAAAATAACAGCAGCAATAAAAGCAGCAGCTACAATAACAGCAGCAGCAGCAATGACAACAGAAATGACAGCAGCAGCCACAATAACAGCAGCAATAACAGCAACAGCAATAACATCAGCAGCAGCCGAAATTACAGCAGCAGCAGAACAAACAGCAACATCAGCAATAACAGCAGCAGAACAAACAGCAGCAGTAGCAAAAATAGCAGCAGCAACAGCAATAACAGCAGCAGCAGAAATAACATCAACAACAGCAATAATAGCAGCAGCAAAGATAGCAGCAGCAAAGATAACAGCAGCAATAAAAGCAGCAGCAGATGCAATAACAGCAGTAGCAGCAGCAGCAAAGATAACAGCTGCAGCCACAATAACAGCAGCAGCAGTAGAAATAATAGCAGTGGCAGCAGCAGCAGCAATAACAGCAGCAGCAGAAGCAACAGCAGCAATAAATGCAGCAACTGCAATAACAGCAGTAGCAACAATAACAGCAGCAGCAAAAATAACAGCAGCAATAAAAGCAGCAGCTACAATAACAGCAGCAGCAGCAATGACAACAGAAATAACAGCAGCAGCCACAATAACAGCAACAGCAATAACAACAGCAGACGCAGCAATAACATCAGCAGCAGCTGAAATTACAACAGCAGCAGAAATAACAGCAGCAGCAGAACAAACAGCAACATCAGCAATAACAGCAGCAGCAAAAATAACAGCAGCAATAACATCAGCAGCAGAACAAACAGCAACATCAGCAATAACAGCAGCAGAACAAACAGCAGCAGTAGCAAAAATAGCAGCAGCAACAGCAATAACAGCAGCAGCAGAAATAACATCAACAACAGCAATAATAGCAGCAGCAAAGATAACAGCAGCAATAAAAGCAGCAGTAGATGCAATAACAGCAGTAGCAGCAGCAAAGATAACAGCTGCAGCCACAATAACAGCAGCAGCAAAGATAACATCATCATCAGCAGCAGCAGCAGCAATAATCAACAGCAGCAAAAGCAGTAGCAGCAGTAGAAATAGTAGCAGTGGCAGCAGCAGCAGCAATAACAGCAGCAGCAGAAATAACAGCAGCAATATCAGCAGAAGCAGCAGCAATAACAGTAGCAATAATAACATTATTATGTTTATTATAATTATTTGATTATTATACTGATGATTATAATTTTGCAGAGGATCAAGAAGCTGACCACACCCAGCCCTGATCTAATAATGAGGGGACGCCTCGCCTCCAGGGGTCCTTGCGCTATCAATGATGCTGATGCCAAAATGAGGGCGGATGGCAAGATCTCCACCATCACAGAGAAGGAGACACATTTCTAAACCCAAGACACGGACATCACTGGCACAACAGACAGAAACATGAAGAAACAAATATCTTTGCCTTTATTTTTAAAGAGAGAAAACTATTATCACATTTGTAGTGTTGCTTTTTTGCACAAACAGGTAACACATCACAATTTAATGCCATGATTTGTATCAAGAGTGTATCTAAATCTAGATGAAACCGTAACTCTTTGTCACATTAGTCATTTCTGTATGTGTAGAATGAAGCCGAGGTATAATGTGCTGTGAAATGCTTTTACACGTTGCCTCTCGGCTCAGTGCAGATTACTGTAGAGTTCTGTTCTAATGGATAGGAGATGTATTGATGACCACTCCAAACGTTGGCTGTATGTTTGTAGATGAGGCTCAGTGTTGTCAGATACGCTGTGATTCGCTGTCCTTCAGCTAGCATTGACTCGCGGGGCGAGCGTGACGTAGCGAGCCCATTCTCCACGCTGTCTTACGCGGCTCGAATTCTTGGCCATTTCACACCAATTAAAGTGAGTTTGATTGAAGGTGACAGACCAAACAGTTTATCACTATGATTTTTTATTTTTTTATTTTTTTATTTCAGGCTGGTGATCTAGAGAGTCATCTCATCATGAACCCCTCATTAAAGTTCATGAATATTTAGTCTTAAAAGTGTGATGTTTTTTTGTTTCATGGATTGCATGTGAGGACAACATGAAGGGAGGTGCCGTGAAATACAAAAGTGCACATATTAAACAGTTCATACAGGTCTTTTCAAGTATCATACAACTCACTATAATCACTGATAATCTAGTCTGCGTTCACGTTCAGATTAAAAATTGCCATTCATGACAAAATGGTATTGACGCACCATTATTAAGTAATTAGGAAGCAGGGGAAATGTGTTTGAATAACCCATGCAATGTCACAGCCATGAGTCCTCTGATCAAACTGTACTGGATCTGTAATGTACTATCACAGTGAAGAGCACTTTTTGTCCATAGTTCACTCAGGATGCACTGTGAGCCCTGTGCACATGCATGCAATCTTTGGTCTGGTCTGTTCCATCGTGACATCATCAGTTTGTGCAAGTAAACTTGTGTGTGTTTTAATATCCGGTTAACTTTTCAGATATATGTATATTTTTACATGTCTTTAGTTTTTTTGTGTACTATTTCTTGTTGAAAAAAAAAAACAAAACCTTTCTCTGAGGACTTTTGATATGTCATTCCACAATCAAGTTCT
This sequence comes from Romanogobio albipinnatus, assembly GCA_023566225.1. Lineage (NCBI taxonomy): Eukaryota > Metazoa > Chordata > Actinopteri > Cypriniformes > Gobionidae > Romanogobio > Romanogobio albipinnatus. The sequence continues at coordinate 41,579,522 of CM042254.1, forward strand.
AGGTATATGATGGAATTGTTATATGTGCTGTTTACACAGATTTTGGTATTCACAGAACATATGAATTGTGTGCTTACTCATTTTTAAAAATAAAAGGTAAAAAGGGGCCGATCTGTTTGGGTGTCTCGTTCATTTTTTAACTGCTGTTTAACCCCTTTACTATCACCCCCCTTTTTGAGGATAGACGTGAAAATGCACTATCCAGACTTAAATGGCTTTCATTCAAGAATATATATAGACCTAGGTTTGGTCTTGTTTTAAAGAAGACAGTTTGCACATTAGTTTAAATTTACTGTAAATGAAATGTACTGTACTTTTTATTTTATATAAAAAATATATTTTACAAAATCTTTTCACTCAAAAATTACTATAAAGTAAAAACCAAATGTCTAAACAAGTTGTGTTCCAAATTTGTTATCACCAAAAAAAAAAAAAAAGGTTTTTGTTTAGGCACTGTACCAAAAAATAGCCACATTCCATTGATTTTTTTAAATGCATTCTCCTGTAACAAATTAACCACTTAAACTGTACAGGAATGACATCATTAAGTATATACTTTAAATTTGAAATGTCTGTGGAGGAGCTCTGACCTCATATGTGGTACCATTTGTGGTACCTTAGAGTCTCTACTTTCTGAAGATATGCATCACTTTGGCATTTGTTTTACACAAAGTAACTTATTTACACTAAATTACCCAAATTGAGACGCTTCCCATACCCACATACAGTGGTCTAAATTCAATATCCCTGTGTCTTTTTACTTAAAACACTTCTGAAAGTGATAAATATTATAGTATATGCTGTGTGATATAATAAACATATAAAATATTAAAAAAACAGACAAACAAAAACAGGCATTTTTGATTTTTTTTTTGTTATAAATTCATTTTTGAAAGTGTATATCTCAGGCCCTGTGTGTTTTAGCACCCTGCAGACAGTTTTGGTTGTTTCCAGCATATGTCAGCAAACACTGGAAAAACTGGGATATTGCATTTATACCAATGTAGAGATCCTCCCTTCAGATTCATTTGAATAAGTCTTGCATACAACATGATACAGACACTATTATTATTTTTTCTAATATTCTGGAATCTAGTGGAAACAGCCCAAACTGTCTGCAGGGTGCTAGAGCACACAGGGCCTGAGTTACACACTTTCAAATCTGAAATAACCAAAAAATCAAAAAGCGCCTCTTTTGGGGGAGGGGGGACAGGGGGTTATTACAGTTTGAGGAGCACAAAAACGAGTTTGAGGGGTTGACTTGGCCTCCAAATTCCCCAGATCTCAATCTGGATGTGCTAAACAAACAAGTCCGATCCATGTAGGCCCCACCTCGCAACTTACAGGACTTAAAGGATCTGCTGCTAACATCTTGGTGCCAGATACCACAGCACACCTTCAGGGGTCTAGCGGAGTCCATGCCTCGACGGGTCAGGGCTATTTGGGCAGCAAAAGGGGGACCAACACAATATTAGATCATAATGTAATGCCTGATTGGTGTATATCCCACAGCAAAAACTACAAGCCTAACTAACATAAGTTTAAAACATTACTGAAGACAAGTGAACACCCAGTAATAAATAATAAGTGCTAAGAATTAAGTTCTTGAAGTTTTTCAGGTGTAAAAGTAATTCAGGTACAGACATTGATAGGCTCATCAAACGTAAAATAGCATTGCATAAACTTTTCTGCATAAATTCAATTTAGATTAATCCTTGTTAAAGTATTCAGTCAAGATCAGTGAGTGATGTTTTTTTTCTTTTGTTCTTTGATTATCTTTAATGACACAGACAGCAGCAGGTAGGCTATAGGCTATTAGGCTGCTGTCACTTCAAGACCGAATACAATATATAGCATCCAATATAGTGACACACATCCAATTTTTTTCTCAACTGTTTACGGACACATTTATTGAACTCCAAAATCAAACAGAAATAATCCACACAGGGGTTCTGTCACATGTCTGTCTTGTCCTGTGTAGCACATGGTGTTTTGGTTTATTTCGGTGTCCTGTGTGCGCCTGTCATCTGTCTTGACCCCACCCCTCGTGATCCGATTATTGATTTATTTGACACACCTGCTTTTTCCCATTACCTGCCCGATTTGTCACCCTTTATAGTCTTGGTGTTTCCACAATCCAATGCTTGATCGTTGTCTTTTGTCGTTGGTATGTTTTCCTGTTTTCTGGCTCCCTGTTCCCGACCCTGGCAATTTGTCTTTATTATGTTTAATTTTCATTTACTCTCACTCTCTGTGTCCTGATGGTTAAAAAAATCAAGAATCCAACCCGCCAGATTATTACTTAAATCAAACTGCTCTAAAAGCCTTCTGGTTAAAAATGTGGGGTTGAATTGTATCAAAAGCTGAAGCAAGGTCTACGAATAAAAGTCTGGCATGTATTCCATTTCCATCCAGATGTCTAAAAAGCAAATTAAGTATTGTTACTGTAGCATCTTCCACTCCTCTATGCGGCCAATATGCAAACTGCAAGAGAATCAGTGCATGTTCAGTCTGCCTCAAGATCTCGGACCTAACCAGTTTCTCAAAAATCTTCATTAAAACTGAGATCAAAGCGACCGGCCTGAAATCATTAATAGTTTTAGGACCACTACGTTTTGGGACAGGGACAACCACAGCGTCTTTCCAGAGTTGTGTCTGTAATTACTTAATTTATATAACCCATGAAATACAGGACTTAAGACTTTTGAACATGATTTAAGTAAGGCCACAGATATTATCAGGACCAGGGCTTTTGTTAAAATGTACTGAATTAAAAGCCTTTACAACATCCTGAAGATCAATGTTGAAATGCTGATTATCCATGAGCTCAAACTCAATTCCTGAATTTCTTTGCTAAAATCAAAATGATCAAAACCACAATAAAAACTATTAAGAGCATTTGCAAATTCAAGAGTTAAAACCGTCTATCATAACATGAGTGCTACTGTTAGAATTGCGAAGGCCTGCTAAAATTTTCATACTCGCCCATGCTGACCTCAAATTATTTACAGCCATCTTGTTCTCCGATTCTACTTTGTAATTTTGTTTAACTTTTGTAACCATGTGCAATTCAGATTCTGCTCCCTGTTTAAAGGTGAGCTTTTTCCTTTGTAAGCAGGACTTAACAGATTTAGTAACCCCTGGTTTGTTATTAGGACATACTTTAACATGTTTAAAGGGAATGATCATGTCCCTGCAGAAGGCAAAAATGAGCATGTTACATCAACCAATGATTCCAAATCTTCACCACAAGACTGTGTAAAAATGTCCTAATCAGTACAGCTGTAACATTCCTGCTAACAGGACACAGATTCTTCAGACCATACTCTTATTTCATTGATCTTTGTTTTCTCTCTCTTTAAAATATAAAAATATAAATATAAATTGATATATAAATATAAATAAAATATCTTATGGGAAGTAGATGAACCCAGTTATGATCAGCAGAACCCAAGGGGGGAAGCGGGAGAGATTTCTAAGCGCCTTTAACTGACCCATAACAGAGATCTAATGTCTTACCCCGTCTGGTTGGACAGGTGACATATTGATGGGATGTTTTGAGTGTCTGTTTGAGAGAAACATAGTTAAAGTTGCCAAGAGAAAAATTAGGTGCATCCAGTGAGATCGACTGCAGCTTCTGGACTCCATCAAAGATGGTGTTAGAGGCAGAAACTGAGTCTGCCTTCGGATGAATGTACACTGTCGTTATAAGCATTTGAGGAAACTCGCGGGGTAGATAAAAAGGACGTAATGATACCGATATAAGTTCCACATCTGGCGTACATATGCGCTCTCTGACAGTCACAGAGGAACAGTATCGTTTGTTAACTAATATACACACCCCGCCTAGTTTTGAGACTACCTCTGGCAGTCAATCCAAATGAAAAGGAACTCCATCAGTTGACATGTCGGTGTCCCAATCACACTCGGTGAGCCACGTTTCAGTAAATGCCATGATGCAGCAGTTCCTGAAGTCCTTCTGGTAACGAACATTTCCCTGAAGTTTGTCCACCTTGTTTCTAAGGGACCGGACATTTCCCATAATAACAGAGAGCAGAGGAACCCGGGTGAGCTGCTGCTTCCTCAGGCGTAATCTAACGCCACCTCGCTTGCCCCTCTTCCTCTTCTTTTCCACACTCCTCGGACCATGAGAGTCTCTCCAAATAAAGTTGGGTAACTCTAGCGTAAAGTCTGTTTCCCGAGCTAAACTAACAAGGTTTAGCTGCATTAATGTATCTCTGGAGTACGGTGTCCTCACATGGCATACAGTCCCACAGATATTGCAGGCAAATAAAAAAAACAATTTTAGCTAACTAAGTCCAGGAGCACTTATTCATGTAATCAAGAAAAATAAAACATTGAAAACACGTAAAATGCACATAAAACACAGACAAGAGGACACCAAACTCTCATCTCCCATTCCCTTTAAAAGCCAGTTGTGAAGACTTTTATTTTTTAATATTTGGCATGTGTGAGTGCTGCTGTGTGTGTAATAAGCAGAGTTTACACACATTGCGCTATTGAATAGTCCAGTTTTGTTGGTCAATGACGCAGTCGTTTTCAGTTCCTCAAAATAGCAACGCGCTAAGAATGCGCCTGAACACACCTGGTTTTCAGACCAGCACACCTGTGGGCGAACAGGTGGCACCAATGCATTTAATATTTAAACAACGTGGAGCTGGACATGAAAATGAGAACTGCGTCGGACTGAAACTAGAAAAAAACTCTTGCGTCGTGCCTGGCGTCACATTGTGCGGGGTGTATGATAGGGCCCATTGTCTGGTATTCTAACAAGGGTATTGGTGCGACAAAATTTCTTTCAACACGAAGCCTTTTGCCTTTGAATATGATAAGTAGCGGCTCGTAATCTCCTGCTGAAGTGTGACTCGGTAGCAGTGTTGTTGTTTCTCGCCTTTCATTTGCAGTGATTTCTAAGCATGGCGATCCTATTTCAGCCACAACTCTCTATCCCTTTACAACTCCCTTCACTCGCCACTGCAGAGTGGATTTTGGCACGTTCCAGGCTCTGGCCAAGAACCTTCCTTGGTCCATGCCTCCACTATCTCCTTGTACTCTTCAATGGCCCCCTTCATCCTTTCCTCAATCAACATCTTGTATATTTTTTATTGATGTTTTTTTGTTCTTTCCCTGTGATTTCCATGCTGTCTCCCTATATATCTCTTCCTGTCTCACTGGTGCCATTCTACTCTGCAATAGCTTAAATTAATCAGTTTTAGTTAGGAATATTTTAAATGGGTTAACGCTAAACCAAGACAGCAACATAGTGTTGCCCAGATCCAGCCCACATCTGGTATGCGTGGAATCCACATGTACCAGATGTGGCCGGATGGGCCGACACTATGTTGATTTCTGGGAACTTAGCATTAGGTTTAGCTTAGTTAGTATATTAGGGTCAATTGTCATAGCTAAAATAGCTTTCATGGAAACATGAATATGGTGCTCTACTGCAACAAAATCATTAAAAACATTTAACTGTCATGGGTAACATAGATTAAGAGGTTGAGAAGCAACAATTTAGAGCACACAGAGCATAGTGCACTGGTTCTCTATTGCAAGTTTTAACATTTTCTTATTTGGCAAAGCCTTTCACCCTAATTGTGTTTGGGTGGATGGGGCAAAATAAAAGCCACCTAATTCTGAAAATAGAAATGTGATATTAACACATTCCTCAGAATTGATTACAATTCAATTGCCTTCTCAACAGCGGAAAGAGGTTTGCTTCAAGTTGTTATTTGCTCTGATTCTTTATCAAGCCTTACAAGCTTAAAAATGGAACATCTCAAGACAGGATATTCTCATAGAAACCCTTCAGACCCTGTTCAGAATTCAACATCTTGGAATAAAAGTTTTCTTTTTTGTGGATTCCTGCTCATTTTGGGAAATTAAATAGCAGATGAGTTGGCAAAAGTATTCAAAAATAAATGTTAATGTCCCTCTGGGGAAAAATTAAGGGGTTAATAGATGGCAAGTGTTGTGGACACCGGAAGGAAAGGAAAGACACTTACATTAGTTTGATTAGAAGAATTTAGAATTTTTCCTACATCAACACTTTACACTCCACGCCAATAGGTGGGGTAAGTGCACCAAAGCTGGTTTCCAACCGCCAATAAATCTATAAGAATAAAAAGCCTCTGTGGGGTAATGTACTATGGCCCTGTCCCAAATGGCACCCTAAACACTCGTGGTCTTCCTATCGCCTTCCTTCCTAAGACTTCCACTTTCGTGACGTAATGCATATGAAGTTAGGTTTAAGGACAGGGCTTATATGTGGGGTAGAGATGCGCCGATAGGCCTACACAATTTCTCAGTTGATACCGAAAGCTGATTATTCAGGAAAAAACTATAATATTAAAAGCCCAAATTATTACATTAAACTGTCATTACTTTTCAGATATAACTATACCTCAAATAAAAACGAAATGTTTGTATACAACTCAATTGCACATAAGGTAGTTTTCATAAACACTTCATGATAAATTTTGACATATATAATAACTGTAAATAAGCTCATCTCTAGTGTTTTACATGAGCGGCAACCTTCCGGTCTCTCTTGAAACCAACACGGAAATGGTTTAATCTGCTATTCATCGACTGGCTGCTAGAGACAGACTCCAAAAGGGATTCAAATCTGTATCTCCCCCATTTTTAAATGCCCAACTTTACAGCAGAATCTTTTTTTACAGCCTGGTACAAAAATTGGTTTTGGGCTATATAGCTAATTTTGCCCTTCATGACAACTGTGAGGGATGTGATTTTATGGTTTATAAATAACAGTTTTTTAATGACAAAGCTCGCACGATGAGACAGAAAACCAAACTAAACACGTTACACTGACGGACAGAGAATGAGGGAGAGTACAGGGTTTACATGAAGCAAACAAAGGGAATTATTGAGCTAATTAATGAAACAGGTGAACATAATGACTAATCAGAGAAACAGGTCACGGGGAAACATAATGAAACAGAACATATGTATTACAGCGATGTTGCGTTAACTTTGACAGCCCTAAATTCAACACAAGACATTTTCTTCACACACAGCATGAGTACGAGTTTTTCAGCCTCCTTTTGACTGACAGGATATAATGACCCTGATCATCAGCTGTTTTTAAACAATCGGCTGATGGCCAATGAAAATTTATTGACCAATACCAATTTTCTATTTATTTAAAAAATAAATATTTCAGAATAACCAGAGTTTTTTTTCACCTTGTTCCATCAGTTGAGTCAGTGTGCATCAGACTTAAAACACACTATCACAGTATTTCACCAACTGATTACTGCTGTGAAATTCCCAGCATATTGCCTAAATTCACATTTCAGCCTGTTTCTCACACGTTGCTATCATATGGCTTCAAAGGACAAGGAATATTATTATCTATTGTGCCTTTGCCTCCTTTTTGAAGCTTAAACTCTTTCGATTCCATTCTTTGTAATTGTATGAAAAACAGTGATGTGTACGACCAATATTCAAAATTTCTCCCTTTTATTTTATAAAAAAAATAAAAAAATAAGGTCAGTTAAGATGACAACAGAATTTTTGGATGAACTATATATTTAATTAACATACTGAAATTTTAACCAGACCAGCATTGTGAATCAGGTTTGTATTTTTCAGCAAATAAGTCATTTGCATTTGAAAATATTCAGTATGTGTTTCTTTGTTTGAATTTTTGTCACTTATGTTCAGGAAGGGCTCTACATTTTAGTGAAAAGCATCAAAATCCACACATCCAGGCTCTAATCATACATAATCGCTAATCAGAGCATTTCCTCCCTTTTTTCCTCCGGAAACATGTGCTTGATTTGGCACTGCGTATTTGGAGCGGCTGGCGTATGCAGAGGCGTATGAAATGATTCTGCTGCATAATGCGAGTGATGAGGCTTTGGCGGCAGAAAGAGCCAGAGAAAGGGAGAACGAGTGAGCTCTAATGGAATGCAAATGACATCCAGCAGAGATGATAAGCAGGCAGAGGGTCAGCAGGACAAGCCTGTCCCTTCAGCTCAGCAAAGTTCATGGAGAACAGGAGTTACATAGACAGAAACATGCAGAAAAGAAAGTGTAATGGAGTAAGTGTTTTCCTAAACCTTAAATAAGGACAATAAGTCCTAACATTAACATTTTTTATTACATGACATGCTAAATATTTAATCAAAATAATGTCCTAAAAAACTTGCCACCTAGCGCCAGCATTTTTGATCATATTCGCAAGACTTTCATGACCCCCAGAATATTTAGTGGTATGAATATCTGAACATGCAATATATAAAAATAATTATTTAGCCTCTGCTTGTGTCATTCATTCTTTTTTTATCAACACTTGAATGTGAGTAAGTTTCATCATAAAAACAATGTTTCAAACAAAAAGCTGAGAAAATATTTTTTTAGTCAAAGACGGAGAAAGATGGAGTCCATTAATACCACTAAAGCTTCACAGTTGTTTCCTCTACATGGGTTCAATCTTTCATTCAGTAACTGTGGTGAGCAGCGAGGCTGAGGGTCCGTGAGAGCGGGACGAGGCCGCGGTCATTAGTGATGATGAGTGCCAGCTGCGTGCCGTCGGCCTCGTGTCTCACGGAGGAGTGACGGAAGTATAAAGGAGGAGCGACGACAGTGAGGGATGAGAGAGGACCAGGCCTGGATCATAATTTGTGTTTTGGTTACATTTTGTTATGTGTGTGCGCGGCAGTGTGTTGAACGTTCGCCGGTTCCCGCCTCCTTCTTCCCGGGTTTCGGCACCAATGTAGTAAAGTTAGTTTGATCGTGTGGGAAGAAGGAGGCGGGAACCGGCGAACGTTCAACACACTTTAATCAAATAAATGAACACAAAAGGAAAGTAAAAGCGACAGCCCCTCACGGACAACTGCCGCGCACACACATAACAAAACGTAAACAAAACACAAATTATAATCCAGGCCTGGTCCTCTCTCATCCTTCACTGTCTCACTCCTCCTTTATACTCCCTTCACTCCTCCGTGAGACACGAGGCCAACGGCACGCAGCTGGTGCTCATCATCACTAATGACCGCGGCCTCGTCTCGCTCTCACAGTCCCTCAGCCTCGCTGCTCGCCACAGTAACATTAAGCAGTTTTGATTTATATGCTGTTTAATGTTGGTGGTCACTTTAGCGTACATGAGCGTAAACAGCTTCTATCAGAGTTAAAGATGCATTTGGATCATTCACATCTAAATAAATACTGGGCCTTTGACAGAATTAGGCATTGTTCGACATTATCCTGTCGTTAATTGTTCATGGTAGTAATAAGACTTAGTATAATAATGAATGATATCCATGTTTTTTTGTTAAAACTAAATTAGGAGGTTGAGACGATAGGTGACCTTGTTGAACTGCCTCTGTATTGTGAAGGGACCTATGTACGGGGGACTCCCGGTACAAAGGTCTTATTTACAATCATGGCTGGTGAAGCCGGGTTAAGACGTCCACCTTGCAGTTCTTAGTTCCGGGTCAGTAGGATACTGTGAAATGGAATCGAGTGAAGAACAGGGCCCAACGGGCTTGACAGGGATTCAGTCTCTTGGCCTCCCGAAGATACTCGAGGTTGTGATGATCCGTGATGACCTCGAACAGGTGATTAGCTCCCTCTAGCCAGTGTCACCATTCCTCCAATGCGAGCTTGATGGCTAGAAATTTTCTGTTCCCTATGTCATAGTTCTGCTCCGCCGGGGACAGCTTTTTGGAGAAGGCACATGGATGGAGTCGTGGAGGATCACCCTGACGCTGAGATAATACCACCCCGACTCCTGTAGATGAGGCGTCCACTTCGACGATGAACGGGAGCTCAGGGTTAGGATGTATGATGATCGGGCGGTTTGGAAGGCTTCTAGGAGCTGATGGAATGCTTCTTTCGCAGATGGTGTTCAGGACAGAGACTTGGGCCAGCCTCTGAGGAGTGAGGGGTGCACTGAGCAGACTTTAGTTGAGCATGAAGTGACAGTAGAAGTTAGCGAATTCCAGGAAATGCTGGAGCTCCTTCACAGTCGTTGGTAAGGGCCAGTCTCAGATGGCTTCCACCTTCCTCTGGTCCATCTGGATACTGTGTTGGTTGATTATATACCCTAGGAACTGCACAGAGGGGATATGGAACTTGCACTTCTCCAGCTTGAGGTACAGGTGGTGTTGTCGAAGCTTCTCTAGGACCTGGGAGACGTGTTGGCGGTGTCCGGCCTAGTTCTGGGAGAAGATGAGGATGTCATCAATGTACACGACCACGAAGCAATGGAGGTACACCCGGAACACCTCATTCATATAATTGGAACATGGAACACCGAGGGGGAGCTGGACAGGCCATATGGATGACGCGGTATTCATAGTGGCCTGATGGTGTGATGAAGGCAGTCTTCCACTCGTCCCCTCGGCGTATAGAAATGAGGTTGTACGTGCTCCGCAGGTCCAACTTGGAGAAGATACGAGCTCCTCGCAGCTGTTCCGGAGCTGCTGGGACCAGAGGAAGGGGATAACTGAACTTTACCGTCTGGGAGTTGAGATGACGATAATCAATGCACAGCCTCAAGCCTCCCTCCTTCTTGGCCACGAAGAAGAAGCTTGAAGCGGCAGGGGGTGTCGATGGACGAATGAAGCGTTGTGAGAGTGCCTTTCGCACGCACTCCTCCATGGCATTCTGTTCTGGGATGGACAGTGGGTAGATCCTACCCCTTGGTAGGGTAGCCCCAGGCAGCAGGTCGATGGCGCAGTCTCATGGCTGGTGTGGTGGTAGCCACTTCCTGAACACATCCTGGAATGCCCGGTACTCTGGAGGAATCTTGACGTGATGGTCAGTTTCAGGACTTTCTATGGAGGTAGAGGAGAGGAAGGACCTCAGAGTTGGGAGAGGAGGAACAGAGACTTGCTGAGGATTTCTTGATAGGAGAGATACAGGTTAATAAACAGTTGCCACTCCATTTGAGTATCTCACCAGTGCTCCACTGGATAGTGGGTTGGTGCTGAGAGAGCCAGGGGCGTCCCAGGATGATGTGTGCGGTGGAAACTTCCAGCACTATGAACTTGATGTCCTCAGTATGCAAGTTTCCAATCCGGAGAGTCAATGTGGGGGAGCAGACCCAGGTGGAGAGCACTCAGCTAATCAACAATAGAGGTATATATACACCCTGCAGTCCTACCTCCATTTGTTGACAGTTATCAGCAACCCTTCCACCACCCTTTCGCCACACCTTTTAACTCTAAAACCACTTACATATACGGGGGGTACTCTGGGTTCGGGCCTAATTCCGAGCTCGAAGCCCTCCCTCCGGACAGCACGCCAAATACGCATTGAATTACTCTCTATAAATGATATGTAAGTGCGAACTCGTGAATCCCATGGTATCATCATACACCACCATCAAATGTCTTACATGAGGATCCAGACCTTGACGAAAGGAGGTTATCAGTGCAGACTCATTCCAGCCACTAGCAGCCACTAGGGTACAAAATCATACTCACAATTTCCTTTCCTTGACGAATGTGGTACAGTTGACCTTGTACGGCAAGGGCTGAGGTGCTCTGACCAAACACATCCCAGAAGTGGGCAAAGAAGGCACTGATGGAAGCTGTTACTGGAGCACTCGTTTTCCAGAGCGGCTGTGCCCATTGAAGCGCTCTTCCAACGAGCAGAGAGATGACGAATGCCACTCGAGCGTTGTGGAAAAGCTGTGATTGGGCCTCCAGATCTACATCACTGTAGAAGAAACCCACAGCAATCCTCCGCCGCGCTGGTGAATGTCACTGGTCGGGCCATGGGACTGACAGAGGCAGCTGGAGATGAAGCAGTGGGTGATGGGAGCTCCGGAGTGACTGTGGCAGAAGTGCAAGTGGAGGGTGGTGGCAGGGAAGATCGCATCACCATGACCAGGGTGGTGAAGGGATCCGGCGGCGATCTCCGCCGGTGTTCGTGGCGCTTTGCATGAGGTCTGGTCTTCTGTCAGGACACAGACAGAGGCAGAGAGACAGGTAAGGTGAATGGTATTTATTTAAACAGAGAAATGAACACAGGCAAACCAGGGAGGCAGGTAAAGGATGAGGAATAGCACTGCACAGTCGCTTGGTGAATATCTTGAAGGTTGGTTGGATGAAGGAGATCACGAGGAGACAAGGAACTGTAGACAAGGAAGGCGTTGGAAGGAGTCGACAGGAATCTCAGGTGAGTTACAGGTAAAGATTCCAGGTACCTGAAATGAGACCAGACCGTGAAGTGCAGGGAGAGTGTGCTACTTGTAGTGTCTGTGATGATGAGGTGCAGGGGCAAGTGATCAGTACTCTGGGGAGAGTGAACGAGTGGGCAGGGAGATCTGGTGACGATGTCTGTGTGGACGTTGACTGTGACTCTGTGACACAACCCAAGTCATCGCTTCAGTCAGAAAATCTGTTTTTGCGTCATATTCTGAGAGCTGTAGGTAAACATGCTTATGTCAGAAAACGATCTCTCCACGAGGACTTAGCACGTATGATTTAGCATTCAGAAGTCCACCTCAGACCCATAACAGTAACATTTATTGACATGGCTTCTGCAATTCTGTTTGATATATCTGAACAGTCAAATGGTTCTGTATAATGAACACTAAACCATAAATGTAACATTCATGAGCTACTTTTTAAACGTTTATTTCTGGCATTGCTTTGATCTCTCTTTTCAAACTGCTTTATTTATTATCTATTTACAATTACTTTCCTGAAGAATTTCCTGAAGTAGTATCCACTGTTGCACATTTTGATTCCCAGGCCTGACCTAAATTCTCAAGGATGCTGAAGCTGAATTAATTACATGAGGAACCTGAGTTAACAGCGTTTGATTCATTCATACGCTAATGTCTGCTGGCAAACCAAAGACTGTGCAAGTCTGACAGTAATATCTCTGAGAGAGAGAGAGAGAGAGAGAGAGAGAGAGAGAGAGAGAGAGAGAGAGAGAGAGAGAGAGAGAGAGAGAGAGAGAGAGAGGACTTGCATCAGCAAACTGAGAGAATAAACGTCAGTCTCTTTTGTTAACAAGCAATCTCTCACAGAAAGATGACTTGCCATTATTCATATATGATTATCATCCACTCATCATTATTATCTTTCAAAAACTATGATAATTACAATAACATTTGCTGACAGTCACGTTGATTATCACAACGGCTAATGACGAACATTCAAAGATTGTCCAGATTTCATTTTCCTCTTGGGAACCAAAATTAGTGTGATATATTTAAATGACAAAAAGACCTCTGAAAAAGGTAAATTTACTGAATATGTAATTCTACATGGGTGGGTGGGGGGTAAAAGAAAAGAAAAAATAGAACAAGAATAAAAGGTAAAGATGTATCCAAATGTTCAAGACTGGACGGACCAATAGAAAAACCACAACGTCAACAACGTTCTAAATGTGACGATTCTGTTACATTGTAAATCTGTTGTTCTGCATTTTAGAATAAAGACTGTAGGCAGAGAGCGAGAGAGAGAGAGAGAGAGAGAGAGAGAGAGAGAGAGAGAGAGAGAGAGAGAGAGAGAGAGAGAGAGAGCGCAGTGGACATCAGCCAGCAGAGGGCAGCAAACACAAGAAATGTTGTTGTTAAAAAGCAGTTTTTAGTGCACCAATCTCTTCAAGCCTGCACAACATCAAAGGCATGAATGCAATAGTATTTTCTCTTGTGACACCCTAAGTATTTTATTTCACATTAAAGCTTCCCTTAATGCGTCTGAAATTATTCCTGGATTTCAAAGCCATGCATGTGAAGGACAGCACTATCTGTGCAGTGTTGCTATAGTAACTCCAGGGCACATAGTGTGTGTGTCAGGTAACCAAATGCTGAACTTAAATTTGGACAGGGGCTTACCAAATTTAGGCTCCAGAGCTAAAATCTTTCCTAGCAATGTCCATAAATGTTGAGACTTCAGAATGAAATGTCCTTTTCTGTTAAAATGAAAAAAATATTCCAAATGTGCAGTATGCGCAACATTTAGTTGGCATAAACAACAATTTTGAGGCACTTTAGGTTGGTCGCCTGTCAGCCCTCAGTTTGCAGTGAATTCACCGGCTCGGGTTTCTATAGTAACTGGACAATGTGTGGGGGAAAATGGGGGGAAAAGACCATTTTTCCACATAATGGAAAAAATGCTGAAACGTTGTGCATGTGCATAAGCTTTAAAATGTGGTCCTGAAGGCACCGGTTGCCAGAAGAATGAACGCTTTTACTTGAGAGAATGATTACATACAATTATTTACTGTGCCAATTGTATCATATCGAACTGTCAGTTCACATCCAATCCATAAAAGCTATTACACGATCAGGTGAACTATGGATCTGGTGTGAGCGCCGGGTCAGAAGTGCAGCATGATGGAGACGTACGAGGTTGTTCGGTGTCTTGTTGCCTGCAGGGCTTGTGAAAAGCAGGGTGAAAAGTCTCCGGGCCCCTCAGCCTCCCGTGAGAAGTGTGGTTTCATGGGTCAAAGGCAGAGCAGCCCCAGGGACACTACCTCTCTCTCCATAGAAATCTGCAGCTCTGCTCATTCTTCCTGAAGAGCTATTTTTAAGCGAATGAAAGCAAAAGACTTCAAAGGGTCACACAAAGAGGTGGCTTTTGATAGGCATAGTTAAGATAGGCAGACTGAAGTACAGTAAGAAACATTAGTAAAATATAGTGGCTGCATAAATTCAGCACAAATGCTTTATGAAGGAGGATTGGTCTGTTATTTTCAGTAAGACATACACTATATTGCCACAAATTTTGAGACGCCTGCCTTTACGGGCACATGAACTTTAATGACATCCCATTCTTAATCCGTAGGGTTTAATATGGAGTTGGCCCACCCTTTGCAGCTATAACAGAACACGCCTCCACTGCTCAGTGGCGGCGTGCTTTACACCACTGCATCCCACACTTTGTATTGCACTTGGTGATTGATGTAAGGCTTGGATGAGCTGCTTGGCCATGGAAACCCATTCCATGAAGCTCTCTACGCCCTGTTCTTGAGCTAATCTGAAGGCCACATGAAGTTTGGAGGTCTGTAGCTATTGACTCTGTATAAAGTTGGTGACTTCTACGCTCTGTGCGCCTCAGCATGCGCTGACCCCGCTCTGTGATTTTACGTTGCCTACCACTTTGTGGCTGAGTTGCTGTTGTTCCCAATTGCTTCCACTTTGTTATAATACCACTAACAGTTGAGCGTGGAATATTTAGTAGTGAGGAAATTTCACGAATGGACTTATTGCACAGGTGGCAACCTATCAAAGTACCACGCTTGAATTCACTGAGCTCCTGAGAGCGACCCATTCTTTCACAAATGTTTGTAGAAGCGTCTGAATGCCTAGTGCTTGATTTTATACACCTGTGGCCATGGAAGTGATTGGAACACCTGAATTCAATTATTTGGAGGGGTGTCCCAATACATATGGCAATATAGTGTACTTCAAAGAAGTCAAATGTTTACTTTCTTCATTCAAAACCTTTCCATCTACATTTCATTGTATTTATAAACCATATAAATCTCCACAAATGTCATTTAGGTGTTTTGGTGTATAATAAACAAAGTGACGAGGGTAATACCCCAGATGGATGGCCCAGATCCGGGCCACATCTGGTACATGTGGATACCACGTTTCCCAAAAGCATCGTTAACCAACTATGGCTGCAAGTTCCATCGTCATCAAAATAGTTCAACCAGTCGGTGTTTCCTGAAACCATAGTTCGAACGAACATTCGCGAACAGCATCGCAAACTTGTGTGGTTGGAACGACTGCTCTCGACCTGTGGTTAGAAGCATAGTTTCTTGTTTGCATGACATGTGGACTTAATAAATCATTATCTTGAGCAAAATAAGCAAGCTGACATTAAGTACTATCTATATCTTTTATTTCGAATACATACAAATGTCCATAATTTATAGCAAAAAATCTAGCATGAATTCGATCTCAAAATAATTCATTAAAAGCAGTTGCTACTCCACCACCTGCATGACATCCTTAATCAGCGTGGTTGAACGACAGATTTGCGACAATACGGTTTCGGGAAACAGTCGTGACTAGCTAGTTGATTTCTTCAACGATGCATCGTACATCGTACTATATTCAGCAGTGAGCTACGTCGTTGTACGGGAAACGCACCCCAGGGCGACAATTCATTGGCTGTTTATTAAAACACATATCCCTTAATCCTACAAAAACATAAACTTAACAACTCCAATAACTTACTAAATAAGCAGTAAATTAGGAGTTTGTTGAGACTAAAGTTCTAGTTAATAGTGAATATGTGTTTCCCAAACTAAAGTGGGACCGTGATGTGTGCTATAGCTTTAAAGTTCACAATAAGGTCCCGTTAGTTAAAGGTCCCGTTCTTCGTGATCCCACTGTTCAAACTTTAGTTAGTGTGTAATGTTGCTGTTAGAGCATAAATAATACCTGTAAAATTATAAAGCTCAAAGTTCAATGCCAAGCGAGATATTTTATTTAACAGAAGTTCCCTTTCAAAGCCTACAGCGAACGGCTGGCTTGGACTACATCCTGGTACTTCCTTCATAAATGACGTCAGTAGAACAGTCGAACAGACTAACCTCCGCCCACAAGAACACGCGCAAAAAGGGGGCGTGGTCTTGTTGCTGTCCCACGTGGAGAAGAGGACGTGTCGCGTGGAGAAAAGGAAGTGCTGCGTTTCAGTGTGTTTGTCGCCATGTCGTCGAGACGCTGTTATTTTCATCCCGGAGTCAAATCACCTTTGTTTGGCTTTCCCAGGGACGCTGTAGAGATCATTAAGCGCATATATATCTCCCGTTAAGAGGCGTGACCTTTCCACGTGCGCTAAGCTGCTGTCGAATCACAACACAGGAACCGGGCCACGTTCGCTAAGCTGCTGTCCAATCACAACACGGGAACCGCTGGCACAATCAGAACTCGTTACGTATTTCTGAAGGAGGGACTTCATAGAATAAAGGAAGTCATCAGCCGTTTTCAGGACAGTGAATACAGTGGTGTACAGATAAGTAAATTGTGTTAAAAATACTGTTTTTTTTTACACGCGAAACATGAACACATGTTATATTGCACACTGTAAACACAATCAAAGCTTCAAAAAACACGAAGAACGGGACCTTTAAGATTAGATAATGTGTTAATCAATGTTGGGTGTAAGTAATTAAATACTGTAAAAGTAAGTTATCCAGTAATTTACTTACAATTACTTCTGATGTAATTGCATTAAATACAGTATAGACTAGAAGAATTGTATATAAATTTGACATTTAATGTAGCCTTCTCCCTTTACACACTTTGGACGGCATGGACGGCTGAGGAGGTTTGGAATAAACCGCCACATCCTCACACGCTTCTACACCAGCACCATAGAGAGCCTGCTGACTGGCTGCATCACCACCTGGTACGGCAACAGTACCGCCCGCAGCCGCAAAGCCCTGCAAAGGGTAGTGCGCACGGCCAGCTGCATCATCGGAGGTGAGCTTCCCTCCCTCCAGGACATTTACGCCAGGCGGTGTGTGAAGAGAGCTCAGAGGATCATCAGAGACTCTAGCCACCCGAACCATGGGCTGCTCTCACTGCTGCCATCAGGCAGACGGTACCGCAGCATCAGAACACGCACCAGCCGACTCCAGAACAGCTTCTTCCCACAAGCAATTAGACTCCTTAACTCTTGATCCATCAGGATCATAACACACACTGGACAGAATATCCAACGCTATCTCACGACCAATTCGTATGTATTTGTACGATGTGGCTAATTCGTACGAATTTGTACGACCTCACTCGTACGAATTTGTACGTTTTGTCTAATCCCCAGTGACGGTTAAGTTTAGGGGCGGGGTTTGAGGTAGGTCATTCGTACAAATTCGTACGAATTTGGCAACTCGTCAAATACGTACGATTTAGCAAAAATCGTATGAATTCGTACGACTGAGGTCGTACAGATTCGTACGAATTAGCCACCTCGTAAAATATGTACGAATTACCATGAGATCAGGTTGGAATATCACTCAGCACAACCCACTGTAGATACACACACATTATATACACATTTATTTATCATACAGCATCTATTGCACTTTGGATTTCAATTTGTGAACATATTGTATACTGTACATTGTATATTATTACTATAGCTTAATGTATACTGTTATTGTTTAATGTATGTTTAGTGTATATTGTTTAAAGTATATGTATATTGTAAGTATGTGTATATTGTTTAAAGCTGTGAGAACTACACTCACATTGTGTAAATTATTTATTGTTTATTGTAGTGTATACTGTGCTGTGAGTAATTGTGTGCGCATCAGATGTGTGATCTGTTGTTGCTTAAATGTTGTACATGTCATGTCATGACTACTATGTTTGCTCGGAACTGCACCTAAGAATTTCACCTACTGTTGCACTTGTGCATATGGTAGAGTGACAATAAAGTGATTTGATTTGATTGGTCAGTTCAAAAATAATTTATGTAATTTTATATTATTTATTTGAAAGAATAAAAAGAGCAGTTTCATGTCTAACCTTATGTTGTTCATCTGCTTGAGGTTGATATTGGATTTAAAAGTAATTAGAAAAGAACTAATGCAATACTTTTAGAGAGAGTAATTTGTACAATTAGTACAGTAATCTAATTACACTGGTGTATTTTAAGAGTAACTTACCCAACACTGCCATTAACTGACAACATTTGTAACAGTATTTTGTTAACATTAGTAAAATAAAATAAATTCATGTTCTCTCAAGTTCATTAAACAATTTCAACTTTGATTTTAATAATGTATTACTAAATGTTTAAATGAACATTAACAGAGATTAAGAAATTATTTTATTAGTTAATGTAGTTAAATACCGTTAACAAATTACAGAGATTTTTAATGGTAATGTTATTCACCTTATCACACCATCAGGTAATAAACAGCCTGTGATATTTTCATATAATAACTTCTGTGATATAATGTCAGCTGACAATTCCCATTGATTTATTGATCTTTAACATCATTATCATTCATTTAAATAAAAATTGTCACCAACATCATCATCATCATCTTTTTCACTTTTGTTCATGCTCATAAATATTCCATAACCTAATGGCAAGATTTATTATTGAGTGCAGAGATATGGATAATGCACCACGTCATTGATTTAGGACTTGATCCATTAATAGCCCTTTAAATTATGTTTTTTAGATTGTATGGGGGAGCATATTGATTTTTCTTCTGTTCAAATTGATTAACCTTGAGATAATGAACAGTTTATCAGTGGTTGAGGATGGACAGATACCTGAGAACAAAGAACGAAGGAATCCAATTTAGAGTCTTTTGCTGTGGGGAATGAAGGCTTATTGTGTTGATTTAAACCGAACCCCCTCTGTTTCTGCTCTTATCAGCGCACACAAACACTAACATCAGCACCTTTAATCCTCAATGAGACACATTCAGATCTGTTGAGAAACACACACACACACACACATACACAAATCATAAATGTCAGTCCTTATCACCTTTTTAGTGTACTACTGTATGTATTTGTGCGTGTCTGTGCGCTGGATTTGGAGTATATTTACCTCCGTTCTGCTGAAGTAATGGGCTTTGGCAGCTGTGTAATTCTTTTTGATTTACTCTTGACCTATGACGAGATCTGCTGCACATCCAATCTCAAAAAAATGAATGTGGACCTCCGTCTGCAGTGTCACATTTTCCGTCCGATAGACACATCAGCGGCTGCCCCCTATGATAATGCCGTCCTCTCTGTGTCTCTGTGGGCCGTGCTGTCATGAGTGAAAAGGGCTGAGGGGAGATACACACACCAGACACGTGCCTTCGGTCGGAAACCAGGGAATTATGCACTAATGATTAGCAGGATTTGCTGCATAACCCCGAATATCTCTAATAAAATGGACCGGAAAAGACGGAATGAGCAAGCTCATTCTCTGATGTGGACTGATTTTCTGTGAATGCTATTAAAGTCATGTTCTTCCTCCTCTCACGCTCAAATCACATCATTTGTGTTGCAGATATTCATGTGCTGCATGTGCAATTTACTACTGAGGTAATTAACAGGATACCGATTGTGTAAAAATAAGTATTATGTATTTTTTTCTTTTGTGAGAATGTTTATTTTTTATTTTTATTATTATTATTTAGTTTGCTGTGTCCCTCACGTCTGTCTCCATCCTCCTCTGACATTTACCCCTTTAGAGATAATGCTTTTATTTGTTCTGACAATATATTATATAAAGGGAGTGTTATAATATATTACATACAGTGGTTATACAAATTCTATACACCTCTGATAAAACAGCTGGTTTTAACAGAAATCATATCAGATCTTTTGCGTATTTAATATAAAAATCACAAATGCTGGTGACAACCAAAGTGACATTTCAGGGGAAAAAAAAAGATTAAAACCAAAATGGTAACAGGTAACATTTCAATGAAGCCTGTATTTATAATGCATTATAAGGGTATTCTTAATGCATAATGCCTTATAAACAACCTTATAATATGTTGTATTATTGTTGTATTACAGCTTTCCTGTAGCTGAAACAGTAGAGCATGGCACTAGCAATGACAAGGTCATGGGTTTGATTCCCAGGGAAAGCAAGAATTGATAAAAATGTAAAAAATGTGTACCTTGAATGCAATGCATGTCTGCCAAATGCATAAATGTAAATGTTGTATCATCTGATAAATAATCATAACAACAGTTTCAGTACATTATAATACTTATCTAATTGTGGTTATAACTTTTAAGAGTGCAATGCATTATAACACCAGGTCAAGCCTGCATTTATAATGCATCATAGGGGTATTCTTAAAGCAGGCATAATGCCTTCTAAAGAACCTTTATTATGTGTTGTATCATCTCATGAATAATCATAACAACAGTTGCAGTACATTATAATACATATGTATTTGTAGTTATAACTTTTAAGAGTGCAATGCATTATAACGCCAGATGAAGCCTGCATTTATAATGCATCATAAGGGTATTCTTAATGCAGGCATATTGCCTTATAAAGAACCTTTATTATGTGTTGTATCATCTCATGAATAATCATAACAACAGTTATAATACATTATATGCATCTATTTGTAGTTATAACCTTTAAGAGTGCATTATAACAGCAAATGAAGCCTGCATTTATAATGCATCATATGGCTATTCATAATAACATTATAATACATGCATAATGCCTCATAAAGAACCTTTATTATGTGTTCTATCATCTGATAAATAATCATAACAACAGTTACGTTACATTACATTATAATACTTATCTATTTGAGGTTATAACTTTTAAGAGTGCAATGCATTATAACACCAGATGAAGCCTGCATTGATAATGCATCATAAGGGTATTCTTAATGCATTATAATGCAGGCATAAGGCCTTATAAAGAACCTTTATTATGTGTTGTATCATCTCATGAATAATCTTAACAATAATACTTACCTATTTGTGGTTATAACTATTAAGAGTATGATTTATAACACACAATGGACATCATTTATCCACTTAAGTTATAATAAATTATATATCCCATAGTTTCATATATTTTGCTTTCCCAGGTCTCATATCTTGACATTGTTTACTTATAATGCATGCATTATAATGCATTAAGAGTACCCTTATGATGCATTATAAATGCAGGCTTCATCTGTTGTTTTAATGCATTGTACTCTTAAAAGTTATAACCACAAAGGTAAATATTATAATGTATTGTAATTGTTGTTATGATTATTTGATACAACATATTATAAGGTGGTTTATAAGGCATCATGAATGTATTATAATGCATTAAGAATACCCTTATAATGCATTATAAATACAGGCTTCATAGAATGTGTTAACATAAAATACCCTAACTGTATATGTGTGCACACCCTTTTATAATTGAGTACGTGGCTGGGTTCATTATATATATCCATTATATATATCCTGCTAAATAGACTAGAGAGTTGGCAGTTTCCCAGTTTGTTGTCTTGGGAAACAACAAATTTGAAATTGCACAGGTCTGCCATGGTGTTCCTCAGGGATCTGTCTTGGGTCCTATATTGTTTAGCATGTATATACTTCCTTTGGGGCAGATCATTAGGAAATATGGCTTAGGGTATCACTTTTATGCTGATGATACTCAAATTTACATTAGCTACAAATCTAATAGTACTGTCATCTCTATGATTCTCGCGGTTTGAGCAGGAAATAAAAACGTGGATGCGCCATACTTTTTTTCAAATTGAATTGTTCCCAGACGGAGGTTCTTCTTATTGACACACCAGCAGCTATTCAAAAAGGTAGCCATTTTTATTTGATTATGGATGATAGTGTTGTATTATTTACTTCTACTCAAGCTCGTAACCTTGGTGTGATTTTTGACATTCATCTGACATTAGACTCACATATTAAGAGTACCACAAAATTGGCATTCCATCATCTCAGAAATATTGCTATCAGAATTAGGCCATACCTTACTCTGCCTGATGCTGAAAGGCTTCCAGGATTGATTATTGTAATGCACTATTTGTTGGTTTACCTGCTAAATCAATCAAACGGCTGTGGTATATCCAGAATTCAGCAGCACGTTCTTACATCCACTCCATCATGTCAGCACATAACAGGCGTGCTTTTTATAGTTTAAACTTATTTTTTAAATCGCCCACATATATTGTGATGATTAGTATTCTATTGTGTTAAAGGGCATATTGCAGGTTAGAGACCCCAGTGAGTCAATGTATAGAAAATAATGTAGGAACTAGATTTTCCTTTAAAATATACTTTAAAATACATATATGTTTTTGTGAGAAAATTTTACTTCCGCATCTAAAAATGCCAAATCCGGAAGTGACGTAATGCGAGGGAGTGCGGTGAATTTCAACGATAGGAAAACAATGGATCGCAATGACAGGTCGGACGCTGAGGGAATTATAAATATTTATTAATACTCATATAGTAGACCAAAGCCATACAATTATGACACAATTAGGGACAGACCAGGATTAGACAGAACAACGATTAGAAGAGACTGATTGAGTATTTAATTAACCATGGTTTTATTGTAGTAAAAATGTAGTAACCATGTTTTTTTGGCTAATTGAATACCATTTATATAACTACAGTTTAACCACAAATACCATGGTTAAACTATGGGTAGAGAAGCAAAACCATGGTTAATTTGCGGTAACCATGGTTTTTTGGTTTTATTTGTAGTAAAACCATGGTTTATATGGTAAGGTAAACACTGGAGAACAGAGCAGGTGTCTAGATGAGAGACCAGTGTTAGCTTATAGATAACGCTAGCTAACGATATGTGTACACTGTGCTCAGATTACAATACTGTAAAGATTATTATCATGTATCAGGCAATAGGGATAATTATGATTTTTAATTACAATTATATCTGCATTTATGTTAAAACCTAGAGACTTTCAAACATCAAAATGTAATTTATTAAAATGTATTTGTGTCAAAATGACATATAAACAGCTTTTCCTATTCTATTTTGCCTGTAAATATTTACATTACCAGCACATAATTCAAAATGTTTTGAAAAGTGTGACTGTATGCATTTGTGTTAATGTACATACTGTGTATTCATGCAGGTTTCCTCAACTTTTTTTATAGGAAACCTGTGGACTCGATGTCCTGACAGGCTGGACACAATCATTTACCATGACAATAGCCACGTTTACATGCGCACTTATTTGTCATTCCGATTAAAATCATTCCGATTGAAAGATTCGGTGGACTGTTTACATGAGACTTTATCTAAACCGATCTGGTGTTTACATGTGCTGACGCTTTCAGTCGGAATCATTTTGTGACATGCGCACACAGTTTGTCTGCCGCATCAGATTCGTAATGTTAGTATCGTGGATCTCTGTGTAGGTCATTTTTATATTTATTTATTTTTCTGTGGGCGGACATGCAGTAGTTTAACCTAATTTATGTCCTATACAATGGCTATTTCAACAGCTGTGAATGAATGCGGAATCAAAATTAATTCAATTCATTTATTTTGAAAAACACAAAATTAACAATAAAATGCACCCAAATTATTAATAAAACGATGTACGGTGAAACATGAATGAAAGCATTCAAGACGTGCTCAGCAAGACTCTAGCCATTTTGACGCCCTAGGCGAAATCCTTATTGGCACACCCCAGCCAAATCTTAAAAAGCAACATGGTATTACTGGTATTAATTGTAATCCTTATTAACAAATACATACACACATACCATTTTGGAACTGTAATCTTTATTAACAAATATATACAAATACAATGTGGAAACTACGTATAAAAGCTGTTCCAGTCACATGAAAGTAACAATAATAAATATAGATTCAGTGCGGTCTTTGTTTTGCTTGAACTTCCCCTTTAAATAACGCTATGCCCTGTACGGCACTATTAGAACTGAATGAATCGATTCAGGATTCAAAACCACCCTTAAAGATGCATTAAAGTCGACAAAGCGGTTTAATAAAGGATATAATAAATATTGTGAATTAGCACATTATACTATTTTTAAATTGGCCGTTAAAGTTTTATATGGGACAATTACACAATGATCCTTTAACAATGCATTAGCGCAAAAACACACCTTTTGGAGGTGCAAGTAAGAGAAGAAAGCTTCATAGAGTCAAAATATAATAATATCATGAAATGCTAAAGTTAGTGTGGTTAGCTTATATCTTGCCTCTATAATACACACCGAGCAATATTACACTATCTGCCCATTTCACAGCGTGATTTCTTGACTGCCACAAATACGGCCCTAACAAAATATAGATTTGTGCACTTTTTATTGTACCTGTTTTTTTAATTGGCCTTTGAATTTAGCTTTATTGTGTGGTTAAAAAAAGTGTTACCTTGCCAAAGCTTTGACCGAGCTCTTTGATCTAATGGTGTTGAGCGCTCCAAATGCAAACTTTACATGCAACATTCAGACAGTGTCACGTTACACTTAAAGAAGACTAAGGTGAGGACTCAAATGCAGGAAAGGGATGGTTTATTTAACAAAATCAAACAAACACAAAACAAAAACCCACAAGGGGGAAAACATAACTCAAAACAACTTAAACACAAACATACCAAAATAGGGGAAGGAGCGGATCACGGAAAGGAGACATAGACAACGTACCGACAAGGACTGTGAACACAAGGGAACTATTTAAAGGGGAAGAAATCAGGAGGGAACAGGTGGGAGAAATCAAACACTAATCAGATAACAAGGGGGAGGGATCAGACAAAGACACGAGCACATAGCCCAAAACAACAACACACCACATGTGCTCCACAAGAGAGGACAGGCATGTGACATTACTCCCTCCGTAAGAAGCGGCTACCAGACACTCCACAAGAACAGGGCGGGGCCGAGAGGACAGACCAGGGCGGGGCGGGAGGGGCAGACCAGAACGGGACAGACCAAGGCGGGACGGGAAGGACAGACCAGGGCGGGACGGGAGGGACAGACCAGGGAGGGAAGGGGGAAACAAAAAGTTCAGGCGGCCTGGGTGGTGCAGTCAGAGCAGGGTGTCTGGGCGACACGGGCAGAGCAGGGCATCTGGGCGGCGCGGGCAGAGCATGGTCCACCGGAACTGGGACCACCGGAACACGGACCACCGGAACTGGGGCCACCGGAACACGATCCACCGGAACTGGGACCACCGGAACACGATCCACCAGAACAGGGACCTCCGGAACTGGGACCACCGGAATACGGTCCACCGGAACTGGGACCACCAGAACACGACCCACCGGAACTGGGACCATCGGAACTGGGACCACCGGAACATGACCCACCGGAACTGGGACCACTGGAACAGGGACCACCGGAACACGATCCACCGGAACTGGGACCACGATCCACCGGAACTGGGACCACCGGAACACGATCCACCGGAACTGGGACCACCGGAATATGGTCCACTGGAATACGGTCCACCGGAACATGGACCACTGGAACATGGACCTCCGGAACACGACCCACCGGAACTGGGGCCACCGGAGGGTGGCCGTGACACCCTTTATACACCCCTGATATGCGTTCATTGGCGCCCCTTAAGCTGATGGCGCCCTAGGCGACCGCCTAGTTCGCCTATGCCTAAAAACGGCCCTGGCAAGACTAGTACTAAACGCATAGATATTTCAGATGATTAAGGAAAGATACCATAATCACAAAGGTATAAATATTTAAAAAAGTATTAAAGACTGTGGGTAAACCAATTTGAAGCAGTTGTTGAACTTTTTTTAAATATCTAACTTACGAGAAACAGAGAAATGTCAACACGTCATCTCAAGCAACTTGAATCCCCGTTGAAATGGCAACTCTCAACGGCCACCAGGACTTATATAGTTTTATAAAAGCTATTCATTATTTGTTGTAAAGTGTAAGAATCACCTCAGAAAAATGTACTCTTCTTTCAGGCGCAGTTGAAGCCTAGGACAAACACTGTCAAGATGAGATGGTGTAGCCAGGCTATGTCTGTGTCATTATTCCAACATCATGTTCATAACATGTTACGAAATAAAACGTTTAATACCTCAGAAAATGTACTTTCCTCTCTTGTCAACATTAGCCTGGTGTGAGCGCGGCGCGCGCTCTTCAGTTGTGGAGGCGCGCACGCTGTAGGCTATATCACGTCACAGAAAGATGTACAAAGTAATCGGATCAGGTCGTTTACATGGTGAATTTTTTTGTTTGATCGGTTCATGAAAAGGTTTATCCTACCCCTCTCAAACCGATTACAATTTAATTTGGTTTGGCCATTTTTATTCTGATTGAGGTGTTTATATGGAGCATTTTCATTCGGATTGGACTTTTAAACCGATTACAGTGCTCCATGTAAACGCACCTAATGATACATTGGAATAGAAAATCTAACGAAAATACACGGACTCCAACTGAATACCAATCTATTCTGCACAGAGCCAACGCAGAGCTCGGCAAGCGACTCCCTCTCATGACGTAATATGACGCGATGTTGAAAAAAAAATGTTTTTTTTTTATTTTTTTAAAGGCCAACGAAACGGCCTCTTTATGTACTAAATTAGTGCTCTTATGTCCTTTTAAAACATTTTAAATCCTGCATTACCTTTTCATATGGTATTTTCTTACAAGGTTATATATTACTTTAGAAAAAGAAAATGTAATCTGCAATATGCCCTTTAATTAGTTCCATTGCAGTGATTCGTAGTTTATTTTTTATTGTATTATTTTTGTCTTTTGCTATTTATTTGTTTTATTTTCTATTGTTTGTAGCGCTTTGGGTATTATAAAAGCTCATTATAAATCAAATGTGTGATTTATAAGGCACACCAAAACCAACTGGTGCTATGAGAATTCACTCAGTAGGCTGTTTCAATTAATCCCTTTCAAAGAAATATTGAATCGGGAATCTGGAAAATCCTGAAATCTCAAAAACTGTTTGCAGAGTTCATAATTAAATAATGTAACATAAAACATTTATAAGCAGCGACAAAATCTGACATGAACTGACCCATAAATATTGTTTCTTATGCTCAAATAGCTTTAAAAAGGTTATTTTTCAGTTGTAGAATAAAACACATTTGGTTACTCTGGTCGTGTTGACAACGGCCACATGCACATGTTAATACTGTAAATTATATCTTACAGCATGTGAGAATATATCCAGCTGTCTTACTATTCCAGGGATGAGACTTGGCTTCAGTGTATTACCATAGAAATGCGTCCTCATACATTCCATTGACAAACGCAGATTGGCAAAAAGCTTCATACAGTCGTCATTGTGTTTTGACACGTGACAGTACAGCTGCTCCCACATCAAGGGCTTTTCATACCCAAGTGCATCCGACGCACAAAATGAAACAATACAGGGGTGAGACACGTTAGAGTCTTTATGTTTAAGCATCCTTTTATGTTGTAACCATACAGGTGTCATGGGAATGGTGGCAGCTTTGCTGTGGAAATGCAGTAGCTGTCTGCCTCAAGAAATGGATTTGTAGTCTATTGTCTTTTATCTCACCTCGATTCACTACAAAATCAATCAAATGGCAAGTGAGCAGAGGAAAAGTGCTTTTGTGACATGTGTGGTTTCAGAGGCACTGAGGGGTAGAAAACACTTCTACAGAAGATGCTGAAGGGACAGGTGGAAAATATCTAAAACAAACACACAACAGATCTTTATCAGATTGCATATCTTATCCACCACTAAATGCATCGTGACCATCCTGCTTTTTTTAACAATAACATCACAAACTAATAAAATAAATTATTGTTTTATTTTATTTTGCTCTGCCCGCGCCGCCCTGGTGCCCTGCTCTGCTTGCACCGCTCAGACGCTCTGCCCGTGTCATTCAGACACCCTGCTCTGACCGTGCCGCTCAGACGCCCTGCTCTGACCGCGCCGCCCAGGCGGCCTGCTCTGCCCGCGCCGCCCTGGTGTCCTGCTCTACCCACGCCGCCCTGGCCTCACAAACTCTGCGGGTCGTCCTGGCCTCCCAAACTCTGCGAGCCACCCTGGCCTACCGAACTCTGCGAGCCGCCCTGGCTTCCCGAACTCTGCGAGCCGCCCTAGCCTCCCGAACCCTGTGGGCCGCTCTGGCTTCCCGAACTGTCTGTTTCCTCTGTCCCTCCCGTCCCGTCCTGGTCCGTCCCTCCCGCCCTGGTCCGTCCCGCCCTGGTCTGTCCCTCCCGTTAAATTTCCATACGGTGACAGTGTGGGCTTTAGATCAATAATTAGATCAATAATTTAGTTTATATGGTTAATTTAGTTTATTAATTAGATTTATTTCGATGTTTAGTTGAAAAAATGTTTGACTCCTGATTTCTTCCCCTTTAAATAGTAGCTCCCTTGTGTTCACAGTTTTTGTCGGTATATTGTCTATGCGTCTCCCTTTCCTGTGATCCTCCGGTATATTTGTTTTGAAGTTGTTGTTTTTTTGTTTTTGATTTATTATGTTTTCCCCCTTGTGGGTTTTTTTTTTGTATTATGTTTATTTTGTTAATAAATCCTCATCTTTTGCAACTGAGTCCTCCAACACTACAAAAAAAGATTTTCTTGTAGTAAAAATATTTTTTCTTGTTTTCCTGTACAAATATCTAAACATTCTTAAATCGAACATTCTTAATTTGACCGCTTTTTAATCCCCCCCCCCCCCCCCCCCCCAAATTTCATTGAACACATTTTAATCTCCCACCCAAATTTCATTGAATGCATTTAATTCTTTCCCCCAAATTTCTTAGAATGTTTAATCCCCACACCAAATTTTACATTTACATTTACATTTATGCATTTAGCAGACGCTTTTATCCAAAGCGACTTACAACTTGGGGGTACATGAAGCGATAGGTCATGAAGAGTCGAGAAGCGCAATAAGAGCCTGAAATCCTGAGATCGTGTACATTGCTCAGTGTAGCACAGGGAGGGAAGAAGAAAGAGAAAGAGGAGAGTACATTTTTTTTTTTAAGTGCTCACGGAAGAGCTGAGTTTTTAGTTGACTTTTGAATGATGTCAATGATTCTGCCTTTCGGATGGTGTTGGGAAGATCGTTCCACCAGCTGGGAACGTTGAATGAAAATGTTCTGAAAAGGGATTTTTTCCCCTTCTGTGATGGTACCACAAGCCGTCGTTCCTTTGCTGAGCGAAGGCTTCTGGTGGGGGTGTGGATTTGTAGAATGGGGTCAAAGTAAGCAGGAGCTGAGCGCGTGGTGGCTCTGTATGCAAGAGTCAGCGCCTTAAACTTGATGCGAGCAGCAAGTGGTAGCCAGTGCAGGGAGATGAAGAGAGGTGTGACGTGGGTCCTTTTGGGCTCATTGAAGACAAGACGTGCTGCTGCATTCTGGATCATTCGAAGTGATTGGATCGCACAAGAGGGGAGTCCAACCAGAAGCGCATTGCAGTAGTCAAGTCTAGAGATAACCAGGGCCTGGACAAGAAACTGTGTTGCGTGCTCTGTTAGGAACGGTCTAATCTTCCTGATGTTATGGAGCGCAAACCGGCATGAGCGAGCTGTCTTAGAAATGTGTTCTCTGACTGACTTTGATGGGGAAATCAAGGATGTACCTAACTGGATGGTGAAGTCATGTTGTATGGTGGGACTGGCGGGGAAGATGAGAAACTCAGTCTTTGCCAGGTTAAGCTGCAGGTGATGTTTTCTCATCCATGCAGAGATATCAGCCAGACAGCTGGAGATTCGTGCAGCTACTGTGGGGTCGTCTGGGTGAAATGAAAGGTAGAGCTGAGTGTCATCAGCATAGCAGTGGTATGAGAAGCCATGTGCCTGAATGATGTGTCCCAATGAAGTAGTGTAGATGGAGAAGAGGAGAGGACCAAGCACTGAGCCTTGGGGAACCCCAGTGGTCAGTGGATGTGCTTGGGATTCCTCACCTCTCCAGGCAACCTTGAAAGACCGACCTGTGAGATAGGACTCAAACCAAAGGAGTGGAGTCCCTGTGATGCCCAGTGATGAGAGGGTGGACAGAAGAATCTGATGATTGACCGTGTCAAAGGCCACAGATAGATCGAGCAGGACGAGGACTGATGATTTGGAGTCAGCTTTAGCTATCCGCAGGGCTTCATTGACCGACAGTAGTGCAGTCTCTGTGGAGTGGCCCCTTTTGAAACCTGATTGGTTGATGTCCAGCTGATTATTCTGTGATAGGAAGGATGAAACCTGGTTGAAAACAACTCGTTCAATAGTTTTTGCTATGAATGGTAGTAGAGAAACAGGTCTGTAGTTATCTATGAGTGATGAGTTTAATGTGGGTTTCTTAAGCAGTGGAGTTACCCGAGCCTACTTGAATGTGGTAGGGAAGATGCCGGTGCTGAGAGATGTGTTGATGATGTGAGTGAGTGCTGGTAGGATTGTAGGAGAGATGGCTTGAAGGAGGTGTGAGGGAATGGGATCAAGAGGACAGGTGGTAGGATGGCTAGAGAGGAGACGTTTAGATACTTCTGTCTCAGTGAGTGTAGAAAATGAGAAGAGAGGGTGTTTGGTTGTGGATGTGGCTGAACTGAAGTCCACAGTGTGCGTGGGTGAGAACTGACTGCTGATGGTTGTTTTGTTTGTGAAGAATTGTGCAAAATCGTCTGGAGATAGGGAGGTGGTGGGGGAGGGGGAGGGCAAAGGAGAGAGTTAAATGTTCTGAACAGTGTGCGTGAGTTTGAGGTGTTGTTGATCTTGTTTTGGAAATGAGAAGATTTAGCTGCATGTACTTCATCTGAGAAGGATGAGAGCAGGGACTGATACTTACCCAGATCGGATGGGTGGTTAGACTTACGCCATGTTCTCTCTGCTGCCCTGAGTATCGTCCGGTGTTCACGAATAACATCAGATAACCAAGGGTTAGAGGGAGTGGCTCGTGCTGGCCTAAAAGAAAGAGGGCAAATACTGTCTAGACAAGAAGTTAAAGTGGAGCATAAAGTGTCGGTTGCAGTGTTGACATCCATAGAGGATAATTGTGAGGATGAAGGAAATGGAGGATGAGACAGCAGAGGAGAGATGAGAAGGAGAAAGTGAGCGCAGATTTCGCCTGAAGGTAACAGGTGGAGGAACTGGTGGTGCATGAGTAGTGAGTTGAAGGTTGAATGTGATGAAGAAATGATCTGAGATGTGTAGGGGTTTGAACAAAATATTGTCTGTAGAGCAGTTGCGTGTGTAAATGAGGTCCAGATGGTTACCAGATTTGTGGGTATGTGAAGTGATGAGGCGATTGAGATCGAATGATGCAAGGAGGGAGTGGAAATCAGAAGCAGAAGATTTGTCCAGATGAATGTTGAAGTCGCCAAGGACTATGAGTGGGCTGCCATCCTCTGGAAATGAGGACAGCAGAACGTCTAGCTCATGAACAAAGGTGGTAAATGGACCAGGGGGGCGGTAAATGACTACAATATGGAGTTTAATGGGAGTTGTAAGCGTAATAGCGTGGTATTCAAATGTGTTGTTATTGCAAAGAGATGTGTGAGTTGAGTATTTCCAGTTGTTATGAATGAGAAGACCAGTGCCACCACCCCTCCCAGTCTGGCGTGGGGTGTGGGAGAAAGATAAGTTATTAGAAAGAGCAGCGGGTGTTGCTGAGTCTTCTGGGCGGACCCAGGTCAGTCAAGGCCAAGATTTTGAGAGCAGATTGAGTGGCAAAGGCTGGAATGAAGTCAGCTTTATTGACTGCTGACTGACAATTCCATAGGCCCACAGAAAAAGAGGGAGGAGCATTAGCAGAGAAATCAAATCAAATCAAATCACTTTATTGTCACACAACCATATACACAAGTGCAACAGTAGGTGAAATTCTTAGGTGCAGTTCCGAGCAACATAGCAGTCATGACATGACATGTACAACATTTAAAGCAACATCAGATTACACATCTGATGCGCCCACAATTACTCACAGCACAGTAAACTCTACAATAAACAATAAATAATTTACACAATGTGAGTGTAGTTCTCACAGCTTTAAACAATATACATATACTTACAATATACATATACTTTAAACAATGTACACTAAACATACATTAAACAATATACATTAAGCTATAATAATAATATACAATGTACAGTATACAATATTAATCACAATCGAGATCCAATGTTCAATAGATGCTATATGATAAATAAATGTGTATATAATGTGTGTGTATCTACAGTGGGTTGTGCTGAGTGATATTCTGTCCAGTGTGTGTTATGAACTGATGGATCAAGAGTTAAGGAGTCTAATTGCTTGTGGGAAGAAGCTGTTCTGGAGTCGGCTGGTGCGTGTTCTGATGCTGCGGTACCGCCTGCCTGATGGCAGCAGTGAGAGCAGCCCATGGTTCGGGTGGCTAGAGTCTCTGATGATCCTCTGAGCTCTCTTCACACACTGCCTGGCATAAATGTCCTGGAGGGAGGGAAGCTCACCTCCGATGATGCAGCTGGCCGTGCACACTACCCTTTGCAGGGCTTTGCGGCTGCGGGCGGTACTGTTGCCGTACCAGGTGGTGATGCAGCCAGTCAGCAGGCTCTCGATGGTGCTGCTGTAGAAGCGTGTGAGGATGTGGCGGTTCATTCCAAACCTCCTCAGTCGTCGTAGGAAGAAAAGGCGCTGATGAGCCTTCTTCACAACGGCCTCGGTGTGGACGGACCATGAGAGTTCCTCTGTGATGTGGACACCGAGGAACTTGAAGCTGCTGACTCTCACCACCGGTGCTCCATTGATGGTGATGGGGCGGTGTTCTCTCTCATTCCTCCTGAAGTCGACCACCAGCTCCTTGGTCTTGCTGACGTTGAGGGAGAGGTTGTGCTCCTGACACCATCGTGTCAGAGTGTGCACCTCCTCTCTGTAGGTCGTTTCATCATTGTCAGTGATGAGACCTACCACCGTCGTATCGTCAGCAAACTTGATGATGGTATTGGAGCTGTGGGTTGCCACACAGTCATGTGTGTACAAGGAGTACAGGAGTGGGCTGAGAACACAGCCCTGAGGGGCTCCAGTGTTGAGAGTCAGTGATGAGGAGATGTTACTGCCCATTCTGACCACCTGGCGTCTGTTTGACAGGAAGTCCAGGATCCAGCTGCATAGCAAGCTGTTTAAGCCTAGAGCCCGGAGTTTCCCGTCAAGTATGGAGGGCACAATGGTGTTGAATGCTGAGCTGTAGTCTACAAACAGCATTCTCACATATGTGTTCCTCTTTTCCAGGTGGGAGAGAGCAGTGTGTATTGTAGATGAAATGGCATCATCAGTGGAGCGGTTTGTGCGGTATGCAAACTGCAGTGGGTCCAGTGAGGGAGGGAGAAAAGAGCAGATGTGGTTTCTGATTAGTCTCTCAAAGCATTTGCTGATGATGGGGGTCAGAGCAACAGGACGCCAGTCGTTTAAGCAGGTGGTTTTTGACTGCTTCGGTACAGGCACAATGGTGGACGTTTTGAAGCATGTGGGGACCACAGACAGGGAGAGGGACAGGTTAAAAATGTCCGTGAAAATGTCAGGAACAGGACGTAGATTAGCAAGGTAACGGTGTCGTGTAGGCCTGCGTGTAGTAGTGGGGCGTGGTTGAGCGATAACGGGAATGGACTGTACACACATGGTTAGAGAGAAAAGGAAGGTGAAAGAGGGCAAGAGATGGAGATAGCTCAGAGCCTTACTGGAGTCCTTGCCTCGGAGGAGTCGCGCAGAGGAAGAGTCGAATACAGATGTCTTTACCCGCGTCGGTCTTCACGCGCCAGCTATGGAACGCTCGTTAAATAGATACTATTCACTGCTAGAGTGAGATCAGGTGGGAGCTCGGCAGGCTCTGATAATTATACTTAAACGCCTGTGAATGGCTTCAAATCAAAACCAATCTCAGCCTGAATAGGACAAC
Source organism: Romanogobio albipinnatus (assembly GCA_023566225.1). Taxonomy (NCBI): domain Eukaryota; kingdom Metazoa; phylum Chordata; class Actinopteri; order Cypriniformes; family Gobionidae; genus Romanogobio; species Romanogobio albipinnatus. The sequence continues at coordinate 41,613,832 of CM042254.1, forward strand.
TTACTTAAGTGCAAAAGGCTCGTTCAGTAATAACGAACTCGTATATTATTCAAATGCAATTTACTATGACAGGATCAATTGCACACAGACAGAATAAAATGCAATAGCAGTAGGAGAAACAACACTGTTCTAGCAAGTACAACTTTAAGCCGTGTAACACAGGTGCAGAATGAGTTCAAAACACTTACATGCACGCGTACATTTTATTGAACACATTTAATCCCCTCCCCCCAAAATTTCATTAAACATTTAATTCTCTTCTCCCAAATTTTATTAAACACATTTAATTTTTTCCCCAAAATTTCATTAAACATTTAATTCTTCCCCCAAAATGTAATTGAACACATTTAATTCTTCCCCCCAAATTTCATTGAACACATTTAATTCTTTCCCCCAAATTTCATTGAAAACATATCTAAACATTCTTAAATCAAGAAACATTTACTTGAGAAGTAAAATTACTTTTGATATTACAGTACAGTACAGTACAGTAATTGTTTTTAATACTCAGTGACGTCAACTCGACATCTGTCTCTTATTAGACAAAAACGCATCAATTAATATGACTATTGGCATATTTACTTGCTTGCTATATAGTGAAAGTTTGTTCATAGATGGCTGACAGCATCTCTAATGGTCTCCTCGTTTCATCCCTTAAGGCAAGTCTAGTATTAAATTAGCCTGTATTTGTTTATACAAATCCTCAGGGTATACGTTGTGTGTATATTCTAATCTCCAAGTGCCTTTTTTCTCAGCTGACACCCTCTCCTACTCAAGTGTGAAATGTTATTAATCTCTTGCAGATTCCATCCCACTAGACTAAGAGGATAATGTAACAAACTCAACCCCATCACAGTTAAAAGCGCTCTGAAAGCGTTTCAGAAAAGCCTGTGGCATGTTATTAAGTTTGGCAAGAGGGCTGCTTGATTAACTTTGGATTATTTGAAGATGTGAGCTGGCTTTTGTATTAATGAACCCCAATTTAACATTCAGTGCACTAGCATATTCATAGACATTTGAAGTCCATTAAACATCTGTCGATCCCAACCAATTGTACTTTGCCAATGTATGTTTTTATTTCTCTACACTGAAGTTCTTCCTCTGTATTTCTGTCTTGTTTTCCAGTACAAATATTTGAACATTCTTAAATCAAGACACGTTTACTTGAGAATCAGCATGACAACATATTAAGTCGTGTTTTCTGAAAAATGTGTCAAAATGAAGTGAGTTTACACTTAAATGCAGAACAATCTGCCAGTGGGTTAGAAAAATAATCTTGTTTTCCCTTTGAATTCTGACCCCCATAGGCATTTTTTAAGCATAAACTCACTTAATTTTGATGATTTGTTTCAGTGAACAAGACTTAATATCTTATGTCATTTTGCTTCTCTTGATTTAATAATAATTAGATATTTGTACTGGAAAACAAGACAAAAAATATGAAGCAAAAAACTATTTTTGCAGTGTATACAGCCTTTGTCATGGACTGTTTAAAGATTAAATCTGGTGACAATATTTGGACCTAGAGACTTCAAATGCAAAAAGATTGTATTTCTGCATACAACACATGTCTGTTCTTCATCTGAAATTGCAACTCTTCAAAAGAATAAAACCCAAACACTGTGAACATTGGAGGCCAGATGAATGCACTTGAAGCGAAGACAATGGTTTTGTTCAAATGCATCTTGGCAGATGATTTAATCGAAAAAGTCTGCTTCTCGTGAATCATCTTGGTCGGTCAGCCTTGTGTAACAAACAGGACTGGGGGAGGGCAGATAATGTAGAAGACAGACTGTGGCTGGGAGCACGGGATGTGTGTGTGTGGTGAGGTGCACTTGACAGGACAGTTCAAAGACTAAGCCATCAGAAATAAGTCTACAATGTTTTTCTACAGTGCTCTCCTCAATACACATTGTTTCAGAGCTGCTTTACAGTCACTGACTGTAAAAAGTAAAGCTCTGTTTCAAATCCTGAGCTGCCTCATTATTTTGGTCTTTTTTCCAGTACAAACATCTAAGCATTCTAATGTCAAGATACATTTACTGGAGGAACAAAATGACTTTAGATATTAAGTCTTGTTTACTGAAAAAATTGTCAAAATGAAGTGAGTGCTTAAAACATGAACAAATATTTGCCCATGGGACATACATTTTAATTATGTTTATTTTTCTGACCCCAATGGCAGATATTTGTTCTTATTTAAACCATAAACTCTAAACTGTTATTTCTGTTTTTGGTTTCATGTTCATGTTTCAATGTGTGGCTGAACACATAATGCTTGCGTACATGCCGTCTCCATTTTCACAGATTTTTAGGGGTTGTGCGGGGATGATGATTGTATAGTTTCAAAACTATTTTAAAACTATTTCATGGTTTGCGTTCTCCGGCACACCAAATGCTGCTGCTGTGCGGATGGCGTCCGGAACACATTGGGGGTTTTCTGTTTTAATTGAAGATAGTGTTGTTTAAATGGCACCAAATTAAATAACTAATCAGCTTTTACAACAGAAATTAATCAAAAACTTTTCTTCAAAAGCAAAATTAATTTCCTATCATCACTGTAAAGCTGCTTTAAAGCAACCCGTGTTGTAAAAAGCGCTATAGAAATGAAGGTGACTTTATAGTCTTTTATTTCTGTTATTGTGCCATGCGATTCCCTGTTAACCCCATGTGATCTGGTCATGTGTCTTCTTTGTTTCATGTGTTATGTTTCCATTGGTTTGTTCTTGTCAGGTGTTTCTCAGTTCATTGGTTTATCATCTTAATTACTCACATGTGTATTTGTGTATCTTGTTAGTCATTAGTCTTTGATTACCCAGATGTTTCCATTGTCTCTTCTCTAGCTTTGTCCAAAAGTCCATCAAGTCCATAGTCAAGTCAAGTCAAGTACATTGCTAAGTCAAGTCAAATCAGGTCCATAGTCAAGTCCATAGTCAAATCATGTCCATAGTCAAGTCATGTCAAGTCAAGTCCATAATCAAGTCGTCATATCAAGTCAAGTCCATAGTCAAGTCATGTCAAGTCAAGTCAAGTCCATAGTCATTTAAAGTCAAGTCCACAGTCAAGTCATGTCAAGCCAAGCCAAGTCAAGTCAAGTCAAGTCAAGACAAGTCCATAGTCAAATCAAGTCCATAGTCAAGTGAAGTCCATAGTCAAATCAAGTCAAGTCAAGTGAAGTCCATAGTCAAATCAAGTCAAGTCCATAGTCAAGTCAAGTGAAGTCCATAGTCAAGTCAAGTCAAGTCCATAGTTAAGTCAAATCCATAGTCAAGTCAAATGAAGTCCATAGTCAAATCAAGTCAATTCCATAGTCAAGTGAAGTCCACAGTCAAAATCAAATCCATAGTCAAATCAAGTCCATAGTCAATTAATCAATTCCATTGTCAAGTGAATCCATAGTCAAGCCAAGCCAAGTCAAGTCAAGTCCATAGTCAAGACAAGTCCATAGTCAAGTCCATAGCCAAATCAAGTCAATTCCATAGTCAAGTCAAGTCCATAGTCAAGTCAAGTCCATAGTCAAGCCAAGTCCATAGTCAAATCAAGTCAATTCCATAGTCAAGTCAAGTCAAATCCATAGTCAAGTCAAATCCATAATCAAGTCAAGTGAAGTCCATAGTCAAGTCAAGGTAAGTCAAGTCCATAGTCAAGTCAAATCCATAGTTCAGTCAAATCCATAGTCAAATCAAATCAATTTCATAGTAAATTGAATCCATAGTCATGTCAAGTCAAGCAATAGTCAAGTCAAGTCAAGTCCATAGTCAAGTCATGTCAAGTCAAATGAAGTCCATAGTCGATTCAATCAAGCTCATAGTCAAGTCATGTCAAGCCAAGTCCATAGTCAAGTCATGTCAAGTAAAGTCCATAGTCGATTCAAGTCAAGTCAAGTCAAGTCAAGTCAAGTCAAATCCATAGTGAAGTCAAATCCATAATCAAGTCAAGTCAAGTCCATAGTCAAGTCAAGGTAAGTCAAGTCCATAGTCAAGTCAAATCCATAGTTCAGTCAAATCCATAGTTAAGTCAAATGAAGTCCATAGTCAAACCAAGTCAGTTTCATAGTAAATTGAATCCATAGTCATATCAAGTCAAATCAAGCCATAGTCAAGTCAAGTCAAGTCATGTCAAGTCAAATGAAGTCCATAGTCGATTCAATCAAGCTCATAGTCAAGTCATGTCAAGCCAAGTCCATAGTCAAGTCATGTCAAGTCAAGTCAAGTCTAGTCCATAGTCGATTCAAGTCAAGTCAAGTCCATATTCAAGTGAAGTCCATAGCCAAGTCAAATTCATAGTCAAGTGAAGTCCATAGTCAAATCAAGTCCATAGTCAAGTTAAGTGAAGTACATATGTAGCCCTGTTGGAATGAGCAAGTCAATTCTATTGTCAAGTCAAGTAAAATCCATAGTCAAGTCAAATCCATAATCAAGTCAAGTGAAGTCCATAGTCAAGTGAAGTCCATAGTCAAGTCAAATCCATAGTTCAGTCAAATCCATAGTCCAGTCAAATGAAGTCCATAGTCAAATCAAGTCAATTCCATGGTCAATTGAATCCATAGTCAAGTCAAGTCAAGTCAAGACAAGACATAGTCAAGTCAAGTCAAGTCCATAGTCAAATCAAATCCATAGTCAAGTCAAATCAAATCCATAGTCAAGTCAAATCAAGTCCATAGTCAAGTCAAGTCAAGTCCTGTCAAGTCATGTTAAGTCCATAGTCGATTCAAGTGAAGTCCAGTCAAGTCAAGTGAAGTCCATAGCTAAGTCAAATTCATAGTCAAGTCAATTGAAGTCCACAGTCAAGTCAAATCCATAGTCAAGTGAAGTCCATAGTCAAGTCAAGTCAAGTACATATGTTGTCCTGTTGGACAAAATATATCTATATATTATTTATTTAATTTTTCATCAAGATTTACCTTTATATTGTTTTTGTGTTTATATACTTGATATATATATTGTATATGCGTACTCCTCACATGTTTTGAAACCATTCTTGGTAACACCTTATTGGTAACACTTTACAGTTAACATTCGTAAATACATTAGTTAACATGAAATGAAAGCTCTAGCGTAAAGTTCTGCCAGGAAGATTCAATGTTACGTCACTTATCACATCCAGACCTAACCAATCATGTCCTAATCATCAGATTATAAAAGATGGTCACTTACACACACATGAGTTCACAGATCCTGAAGCCAACATTTCAGTTGACGATCCGGACGTTCCGTAACGGTCAATCGCTGGTCCTATTATAAAGTTAATAATTTGCAATACATGGCATTCAAAGTCCATGCCAGCCTATCATTCTGTTCACTGGGCTGTCACGGCAACAGACGCGAGTTAACGAGAGCAAAATCTTGTGTTTAGATCCAGAACAATCACTTTCAATGGAGGACTATCTGGGCATGTTATCATGATCTTCATCACCATTCTGGCGTCATCACTACATCAGCATTCATCACAGTGATATGTATATGATTATGCATTTCCGATGTCGATTGGGTGTAGTATTTTACTCTTTCTCAATTTGTCGCAAGCATGCATGCATCGTATGAGACGTGCACCTGCTTGTGCAACGTTGCTCGTTATCGCTTGCTTGTGTTGTAAACTATCCATAGTGCCTCGTAAATGATTCGCATGACACCGGTTACCGTTAATGATTGTATTTTGTTTAGAAAAGTTGAAACAGAACAGATGGCACAGCATATTAGCCTCTATCATTCTCCTCACGAATGCAAGGAAACCAACATGGGTTTTAAAGCAACATGCACCCAGTTAATCAGGACTTCATGATTAACAGAAGTTAAGCTGAAATCGCGAATGGGTTCAGTGTTATCAGATCGCTAAAGCTGAATTAACTATGCTAATTTGCTCAGCATAGTTTTTAAAGTACAGCACCGACATCAGTGCTTGATCCGTTCTCATTCAATCGTGCTATTCATCTTGCAAGCGCTCGTCACATACAAAATGCAATTGAAACTGACACAATAGTTTCAAGCTTAGAAGTGTTTTGAGCCTGTCATCCAGCAGAGTACATATTTTGCTCAAACATACGGGGCACCCAGTGGCTTCCTTGTGTGATTCGACATGGCTTCCTTTACTATGAGGAAGAACTGCGTTCTGTGCTCATATAAAGGTGCCGTTGCTTATTGCTTTATAAATATGTGCTACATATTAATAAATTAGTTAATAAAAACAAACACGTATAGTAATTGTGCTTTTGTCTTCGTGTTACTCCAGTTAATTTGACTCTATTCGTGTTTAATTCCTCAACTGATATCTGGATGCTTCTGTCTATTTTTTAGAAACTTTAGAATTTAGTGTTACATCTCACTTGGTCCTTCTGTACTACGACGCCATGGCTACAATTATGAATTAAACAAACGTGTATTTCGCTAGTACTCAAAGCACCATATGTCGAGTAAGGTTTGCATACAAACAAGGTTTGACTGGATATACGATAGCAGCAATTTAATTCCGTACTCAATCCGACCCATTTTACATAAAGACTGCATCCTTGTCATGTGTCAGGTTCTTTCTCTTTGCTTCTCACTATCCTTTTCTTCACTCACTCTCCTTCCTGATTGTTTCAGACACACACACACACACACACACACACACACACACACACACACACACACACACACACACACACACACACACACACACACACACACACACACACACACACACACACACTTTCTCACTCGCTCGTTAGACTCATCTTCTCTCTGTCTACCTGCACCTGTTAGTCATCGCAATCAGCGCCTCACTGCCTTGAGATGACACCTGTTCCCACTTTTGTTTGAGTGCTTACCCTTTATCTAGTGTTTATTCTTACTGCCTCTTGTTGGATCATTGTTTAATGTCATGCGTTACGACTGCTGCTTTCTTCATGTCTGATTAGCTTTGGAAGTGCTCACCTGGTCTTGTTTGTCTGATACAGCCTTGCGCCTAAGTTTAGTCTGAGTTCTGCATTTGCTGCAAGAGTACCTTCGCGGTCCTCTGTTCCTGACTGTTATTTATTCTCAAGAACTGCCTCCACCTCTACTGGTGTCCCGTTCTCTCTCCTCTTCGAGACAGGATCTTCTCAGCTGCCTTCTCAGTTTGTTTTACCAGTTCTGTGTGCCTTAACGACAGACTGCCTTGTTTATATTCTCATTAAAGACTGTTGTTATCCTGTCAACCTCTGTTTTTGGATCCATTCTTTATTGACTCTGACAGAATGATCCAACCAACCATGGATCCAGCAGAGGAGGAGCCCGTCCGGTCGGCTGTCGAGTTCCAAGGAGCGATGCTCGGTAGACACGAAGAGGAGTTGACTGCCGCCCATCAAGCAGTTAGGAGTCTTTCTGCTCAAGTTTCAGATCTGTCAGCTCGTTTTCTCCACTATCACCAAGAACCTGCGGTGACACCCAACCGACAGCTGCCCTCAGAACCGCGAGTCAACAACCCGTCCTGTTATGCCAGTGAGCCCACTGAGTGCAGAGCCTTTCTCATACAATGTGAGGTTGTCTTTTCTCTGCAGCCCCAGACGTATGCGGAGGATCAGGCTCGCATTGCATTTGTTCTCTCGCTTCTCACGGGACGTGCACGCGAGTGGGGAACGTCTGTTTGGGAGGTTAAATCGGCGTGCTGCAGTCGGTACGGGCTCTTTAAGGACGAGATGATAAAGGTTTTTGATAGATCTGTCTTCGGTTGTGAGGCTTCACGTCTTCTTGCTGTTCTACGTCAGGGCAGAAGGTCTGTGGCCGATTTCGCTATAGAGTTCAGGACACTGGCGACTACTAGTGAGTGGAACGAGCCTGCACTAATCGCTCGTTTTCTGGAGGGGTTAAACATGGACCTTAAGGAGGAGATTTATGCGGGCGGTTTTCAGTCGTTCCCGGGTGGTTTCCTTGCCGCCTCACCGCCCTTATGACTGTGGGATTGAGCTTCTCCCCGGTACCGCGCCTCCTCGTGGTAGATTGTATTCCCTTTCGGCGTCTGAGCGAGAGGCTCTGGAGAAGTATCTCTCAGAGTCCCTCGATGCTGGGATTATTGTCCCTTCTTCATCGCCCGCCGGTGCGGGGTTTTTCTTTGTAAAGAAGAAGGATGGTTCTTTGCGTCCCTGTATCGACTATCGAGGGCTGAACGACATAACAGTCAAGAACCAATATCCCTTGCCTCTTATGTCGTCAGCCTTTTAGATCCTACAGGGCGCAAAGATATTCACCAAATTAGACTTGCGTAACGCCTACCATTTGGTGCGTATCAAGGAGGGGGACGAGTGGAAGACCGCGTTTAACACTCCTGTTGGGCACTTTGAATATCGCGTCCTTCCTTCCGGGCTGGTCAACGCTCCCACGGTTTTTCAGGCCTTGGTTAATGATGTCTTGCGAGACATGTTAAACGTTTTTGTATTCGTTTACTTGGATGACATTCTGATTTTCTCGCCGTCCCTCCAGGTTCACGTTCAACACGTTCGTCGTGTCCTGCAGCGTTTATTAGAGAACGTCTATTCGTTAAGGCAGAGAAATGCGTTTTTCACGCCCAATCGGTTACGTTCCTCGGTTCGGTGATCTCTACGGAGGGGATCAGCATGGACCCTAACAAGGTCCGTGCGGTGCTTGATTGGCCAGTCCCAGATTCTCGTGTCGCCCTTCAACGGTTTCTGGGATTGGCCAATTTTTATAGACGCTTTATTCGAGGCTTTAGCCAGGTTGCCGCTCCTCTTACCGCCCTTACCTCCTCCAAGGCCAGGTTCGCTTGGTCGGATGCTGCTGAGGGTGCGTTTTACCGACTTAAGAATCTATTTACCTCCGCGCCCGTTTTGATCACTCCTGACCCTAGGCGTCAGTTCATTGTCGAGGTCGATGCCTCCGACATTGGGGTGGGAGCTATCTTGTCGCAACACTCTTCCCAGGATGACAAGGTACATCCGTGCATGTTCTACTCTCATCGTCTCTCACCCACGGAGCGGAACTACGACGTTGGCAACCGAGAACTCTTGGCGATCCGTCTGGCGCTGGGTGAGTGGCGACACTGGCTTGAAGGGGCCAGAGTACCATTCATAGTCTGGACGGATCATCGCAATCTAGAGTATATCCGCTCTGCTAAATGCCTTAACGCCCGTCAAGCCCGCTGGGCATTGTTTTTCGACCGCTTTGATTTTTCTATTTCGTTTAGATCTGGTTCTAATAACCTCAAGCCTGATGCTCTTTCTCGGCAGTTCGGCTCGTCAGAGGTTGCCTCGACCATTGAGGGGATTTTGCCTCAGCGATGTGTGGTCGGGGTAGCCGTCTGGGGAGTGGAACAGATGGTGAAGCGTTCTCTCTCGCACGTTCCTAGTCCACCCCGCGCTCCGGAAGGAACATTATTCGTGCCCGAATTCGCTCATCCTACGGTTCTTCGCTGGGGGCATACGGTTCTAGATTGGTTGCGCATCCCGAGGGTTAGAGGAACGCTAGCGGCCATTCGTCAGAGATTTTGGTGGCCCACTCGTGAGCGCGATATCCGGCATTTTGTTGCAGCTTGTTCTATCTGTGCCCAGACTAAGTCTAGCAATAGTCCTCCGGCGGGTCTTCTTAGACCTCTTCCCATTCCTGGTCTCACATCGCGTTGGATTTTGTTACCGGGTTGCCTTCTTCGGCTGGTAATACGGTCATTCTCACAGTCGTGGATCGTTTTTCTAAGGCTGCGCATTTTATACCGCTTCCTAAATTACCATCTGTTCTAGAAACTGCCCAGATTATGGTTAATCACATGTTCAAGATCCATGGTCTTCCTTCGGACGTAGTGTCTGACAGGGGACCCCAATTTACCTCCCAGTTCTGGAGGGAATTCTGTCGTCAGATAGGGGCTTCCCCCAGTCTGTCGTCAGGATCATCGTCCATCCGCAGACTAATGGGCAGGCCGAGAGGACCAATCAGATTATTGGTTGCATGTTGCATAGTCTTACATCACAGAATCCTGCTTCTTGGTGCGACCAGCTGCCGTGGGCCGAATATGCTCACAATTCCCTTCCGTCGTCCGCTACTGGTTTGTCTCCGTTTGAGAGTTGTCTCGGTTACCAACCCCCTGTTTTTTCGGCGCAAGAGTCTCTGGCCTCGGTTCCGTCCGTCGAAGCTTTCATTCAGAGATGTAAGCGAACCTGGAGGAGAGTGAGATCTGCATTATGTCATTCCAGGGCACGTACTCGTCGAGCCGCCAATCGGCACCGTGTTAGATCTCCAAGATATATCTGCGGTCAGAAAGTGTGGCTTTCCACCCGCAATTTGCCCATTCAAGAGGCGTCTCGTAAGCTCATGCCTCAGTTTGTCGGGCCCTTTCCCGTGGTAAAGGTTATCAGTCCAGTCACTGTTAAACTCAAGCTGTCCCGTCAGATGCGTCGTGTTCATCCGGTTTTTCATGTGTCTTGCATTAAGCCTGTCATTCGCGCGCCCACCCGTCCCTCCCTTCCTCCTCCTCCTATCGACGAGGGGGCCTCTATCTATAGAGTTCGCAAGCTTCTCGACGTCCGTCCCCGGGGGGGTGGCCACCAGTTTTTGGTGGATTGGGAGGGGTACTGTCCTGAGGAGAGGCGGTGGATTCCAGCCCGGGACGTCCTGGATCGCTCGTTGATTGATGACTTCTACCGGTCTCGTCAGGCTCCTGGGGGCGCTCGTTGAGTAAGGGGTACTGTCATGTGTCAGATTCTTTCTCTTTGCTTCTCACTATCATTTTCTTCACTCACTCTCCTTCCTGATTGTTACACACACACACACACACACATGCTTACCCTTTATCTAGTGTTTGTTCTTACTGCCTCTTGTTGGATCATTGTTTCATGTCATACGTTACGACTGCTGCTTTCTTCATGTCTGATTAGCTTTGGAAGTGCTCACCTGGTCTTGTTTGTCTGATACAGCCTTGCGCCTAAGTTTAGTCTGAGTTCTGCATTTGCTGCAAGAGTACCTTCGCGGCCCTCTGTTCCTGACTGTGATTTATTCTCAAGAACTGCCTCCACCTCTACTGGTGTCCCGTTCTCTCTCCTCTTCGAGACAGGATCTTCTCAGCTGCCTTCTCAGTTTGTTTTACCAGTTCTGTGTGCCTTAACGACAGACTGCCTTGTTTATATTCTCATTAAAGACTGTTGTTATCCTGTCAACCTCTGCTTTTGGATCCATTCTTTATTGACTCTGACAATCCTGTACAGCAACTAAATACGAATGCAAGCACGGGAATACAATTATTCAAATCTTTTATGAATATAGTAAGTGAGCAGAGTGCGCTCCCTTTATAAACGCATGAAACCGTCAAATGCTTCAGTTCAGTTCAGTTCAACTAAACTCCTACACTAGTGGAAACCGTTTCGGTCAATCTGACTACACCAAATCATGAATCTATAGCATGTTCTACTCTTCGTTGGTCAAACGTATGCACTAGAAGGCAGAATTGGTCAGTGAACAAGCACTGAACCATTCAATCCTGATTGTGTATATTCCGTGTTATGTTAACTCCTCCAATTAGTCATTGCATTCAAGCGCTCCACAGACATTTACATTTACGCATTTGGCAGACGCTTTTGTCCAGGGTGACTTGCATCGTATTCAGGGTGCACATTTGGTGTTTTGTCGGTTCTTGCTTTCCCTGGGAATTGAACCCATGGCTTGGCGTTGCTAGTGCTACGCTCTACTGTTTGAGATACAGGAAAGACATGTCTGTGATTGGCTACGCTCGCATTGTAAACACCAACATTTGTCAGTCTATCGAGACTAACACAACATACAGGGGAGTAAATATAGTGTGACTGTTTTACAAAGTCTGCACATGCGTACTGATTCCCGCAAATGACGAGCTCTCTCGCAGTGAGCTTTTTTTCTCTTCACCAAAACTGGCACACATGGTGCGGCTTATAATTATTGTGATTCGTTGCTTTTCAGACTGTGATCTGATGTCACACTGTGGGAACTCCGCTGCATTAATTTCAAACGCGCAAGAATTTGTCTGGAGGTTACATCAACCCACTCACATTTGTTTAATTTACTTCAGGTTAGAATTGTATCATGGCTGTTAGTGAGTATGTCAAACATGCTATCAAAGACAAAAGATTTTAGCCTAAGGTCAAAAGAATTTAGCGTTTATTTGTCTTAATTTGTTATTTGTGTTAATTTAGCGCAATTTGTAAATTGCAATATTGTCTCAGACTGCCAAACGTGGCCAAAAATCATACAGTATGAACTTGGCTTAGGTTATCAAATGATGACTCTCACATTGATTATTGTTTTTCATAGGTTTGGTTGCTTTGCAGGGTTCTATAGCCAGCTATGGTTTATTAGCTAGTAATAGCTAGCGTCTTCTAAAACATTCTTATCCTTCCGCAAGGGCATTGTCTGAGGTTTTCAATTGTCGGTTATGTATTTGTCATGCTGTTCTGGTTTATTTTCTTCTGGGGGTTCTTTCAACAGGTTCTGACGGTTAGATGGTGTTCTATCTAGCTGTAAGCTGGAGTCACGCCAAATGGTTTCGAATCCTCCAACTGCAGATGCTAAGAACTGCGGTTCCCCAACTCATCTATGCCTAGGTCATTCTTCGGATTGGGGCTGCTACGAACGCAGCTCAATGTGTGGAGTCCGCATACTCTATCAAGGTGCTTTGTACATGGTCATCCTCAGCATTATAGTACAAGCGAGATCTGACTCAAACACTCAGCAACTTCAAGTAATAATTTTCATGCAAATACTGGCAGTGGCATGTTTTCTCCTTTATTACTACTCATCGATCCTGTTTTCATTAGTCTCTATAAGCCTTCCATGAATTTCTCTGTGGCCTAACGTGGTTTCTGTCCAGGTGGCCTATTGTAGCCTTCATCTCTATGTGGCCTACTGCGGCTTCGTCAGCGTGGCCTTCGTCTCTGTAAAGGAGGATATCTCTAAGCACATCCCTGCACCCCCTAATCATTCTGCAATTTTTATATTCGCCAACGGGTCTCCCATATCAAGAAGGTGGTTAAAACTCACCAAGAGACAGACCTACTGAACTGCAGACCATCTCATCAGTATACCGGACATTCATTCAGGGTTATGTGCTGCTACAACAGCAACTGAACACAGGATTGTATGATGGACAAGATGATCGCCTAATATTATAGAATGCTCAAACCTTCAGGTAATCCTAAGATTACCTATGTCTTAACAAGCATCAGGTAAATGACAGTTTATCATTTAACTCCTAATACTTTTCCATGGGGTCTATCGAGGCCAACTCATGCACCCACGCTGTCTTCTCCTCACTATGGGCTATCGCAGCCTTCCCTGCACACTGGCTTATCATTCTCAGTCGACGCGTTTTTCTTGTACCCTCTCCTATCAAGGCTGTATACACGGCCTAACCTGGCAGTCATACAGCCTACGTGGCTTTTTTCGCACCCCAGCCTATTGAGGCAGTATACACGGCCTAACGTGGCAGTCAATACAGCCTACGTGGCTTTTCGTAACCCGGCCTATTGAGGCAGTGTATACGGCCTAACGTGGCAGTCCATACAGCCTACGCGGCTTTTCGTACCCCGGCCTATTGAGGTAGTATACACGGCCTAATGTAGCAGTCCATACAGCATACGCGGCTTTTCGTACCCCGGCCTGTTGTGGCAGTATATACGGCCTAACGTGGCAGTCCATACAGCCTACGTGGCTTTTCGTACCCCGGCCTATTAAGGCGAGACACGGCAGGTGAAAACATCGTTTTTTCATGCAGTGGTCAATTTTGAGATTTTGGGCCATTTTGCTCCCTTAACATGTAAGCTTTCATGTCAAAATAAAAAAAATGTCAACATTATACATTAAGGTGGTTATTTCATTATATTTTGTCACCGTGCGCCTTTAGATTTCTACCCGAAATCATCAAAAGTTATTCTAGCGCGATCTCTCGTGCCGTCTCCATTCACAGAAACGTGTCATGCTTGGTATCATTGTAAAGCTCTCAGTCTCACACACAGCGCTGGCTCATCCAAATATGGACATTTCCTTTGTAGAACTAACCAACCGCGAAAGTTTGCAGCCGAAAACCACATCTGATTGGTCGATGTGTATTTCTCACGCGCTGCCGCTTGCTTGTGTATTCTCCACCTGAGAGAAAGTGCAGACAACGCTGAAATCGGCTCATAAACGCTCACAGAAAAGACCAAGTAGCTAGAGCTAGTAAAAAGAAAGTAAACAACAACAGATTAGACTACGAAACCCCGTCAGAATTAGATTAAATAGTTATAGATGGACCAATACAACAAACAGGGACAGTTCATCTGCAGTTTTTGTGACTGGTTTGTTAAGGTAGTTTTCTCAAAATGAGTTTTTCCTCACACTCAGAGTCAGATATATCCACTTCAGTAGTACCTTCAAGCACCAACTTTTGCAGTCTTATACTGAACTATATTCTGAAGGCTTTTACAGAGGGATTTGTTGATATATCATTCCTATCCTGAGTTATAGGTACTTTAACTCCAAAAAACATGGCGAAAATTGATTTTTTAAGGCTATTGTCAGTATTCTCTAATTTACTAAAGCACAAAATAAGATATCCAGAATCCCCTCTGTAAAAGCCCTCTCATCTAACATGTCAACAAATAGAACCAAGAATTTTAAACATGGTCCTTTCCAATTTCCAGATTTTGTTTTTGGAAAAGTATGCAAATAACCGTATATTTAAGTATATAAGGCCTCATTTGCATATTAAAACATTCATTTACACAAAACTTGTAATACATTTTTTTCTTATGTTTATGCCAGTAATAAACTGGAGAAGTTTTACAGTGATATCTTGTAATTTAAAAAAATTCCCTATTCACCTGTAGTGTCTCGCCTTAAGGCAGTGAATATATGTCCTAACGTGGCAGTCCATACAGCCTACGCAGCTTTTTGTACCCCGGCCTATTGAGGCTGTATAAACGGCCTAACGTGGCAGTTCATACAGCCTACGCAGCTCTCTGTACCATGGCCTATTGAGGCAGTGAATATATGGCCAACGTGGCAGTCCATATAGCCTACGCGGCTTTTGCAGTAGCATAACAATTTCTTCGGTTTATTGGTTTAACACCTATATCAATATCCATATCTATTGCATGTTCAATGTCCATATTCTAAGTAATCCTCATGCAAATACTGGTGGTGGTGTCACAGTGTCACGTTCTCAGATTATTACTCATCCCGTTCGTCAGTCTCTATAGCCCTTATTCTTCGTCAATGGCCTAACCTGGCCTTCGTCTTCAGGTGGCCTAATGTGGCCTTCGTCTCCAGGTGGCTTAACGTGGCCTTCGTCTCCAGGTGGCCTAACGTGGCCTTCGTCTCCATGTGGCCTAACGTGGCCTTCATTTCCATGCAGGCTCTGTCTTGTGGCCGTTCAAGGCTTTCGTCTATACCTGGCTGATCAAGGCCCATCTGCGGCTGTTCAAGGCTTTCGTCTCTACCTGGCTGATCAAGGCCCGTCTGCGGCCGCTCAAGGCTTTCGTCTATGCGCCGATCAAGGCCCTGTCTCTGTGGCCGTTCAAGGCTTGTCTCTACCTGGCTGATCAAGGCTAGTCTGTGGCCGATCAAACTCCTTTCGCGGTTTCATTTTATCATGCTCAATTTATGGCTAAATAACAGCTGTCTTTTCAATGTTTCAGGAATCGCAGCATTTACGACGGGCAAGTATACAATTCTTTCACAATTTTTGGGGGTGAGTAGGTCCCGTCCTGGAGGAACTAATTTCCTCCACCAATTCTTGTGGGTCAGCTGCGCCCCTGCCTTCATCTTCAGGCAGGAAATGCAGAGTCCGTTACCCTCGAGACGGGAGCTACGGACGGGGCTTACACCAAAGAAACTCTAAATATAATACTTGCTGGTCTGTTAATAAATGTGTTACTTCATTTTACTCATCTGGCTTCCCGAGTCTTTCTGGTAGAACTAATAATGAACTGCACTTATAAAGCATTTATTTATCTTGGTTAATGTTAATTTGGACATTTACTAATGCATTATTAAAATCTTGTTAACATTAGTTAATGCACTGTGAACTAACATGAACAGCTGTATATTTATTTGTTAGTTTCATATCAGTAGTACCCTAAGCATAAGATACACGGTACACAATATTTGCGCAAAATACTTGACTTGATTTTCATCTTAAAATGTGTTTCCCCTGCTGTGCTCTTTGCTATGCATTCTAGGATTGCCTTATCCACAAAGGAAACATGCAATGCAGCCAATGCATGACTATGATGCCTTAAAATGCCTAAGTCTTTCAGATTTCGTTAAACCATTGCTTTGCAAAGGGCGTACATGATTTGACTTGCAAAATGATCTAGCTGATCCTGCTTTACAAGTCCCTTGGCCTCACCTCAAGTTAAATGCCTTGCTCAAAGGCTCAGTGGTGATAGAGAATGTCAAATCTACTGGGCATTCAGCCCACAAACAATGCATTACCATTGCAGACACATAACCACTACTCTACTACCTGCATCATAATGCATTCTGTCATTCTTACTGTTTTTCTCTTAGTCTATCAATGTATTCAACCGTCAAGTTAGTTTACTTGTAGCAATATTTTATTATTACTGTTCTGTTTATACCAAACTCCCATTTAATCCCATTTCCTTTGCGAGTTTCTATTGTAGATTTGGTTTGTTTCTGTGTTGCAAGACAAATTTCACATTGTAGAAATCTCTGATATAAGGCTTTGTATTATAGAAGTCTGAACAAGCGTCACTAATGATTTTGACAACAATCCTTGTGCACATCAGTATGCATTGTGTATTGTGCACATTTATCTAATATGAACATGAAGTTTATTATCATTGCCATAACATAGACCCAGGTGGATTCCTCTGTTAAAATCCCAGCACTCAGAATCTATCTTTTTGTCCTATTTAGTTTCCTGGTTATAAGGGAGCTATTTGCAAGCCTGCCAGGAGAGATTGTCACAACCCATCATGTTAACCTTTCCCTGATGGAGACATGTGATGACTGCGGCCGCCAGCACTTCCAGCTCTCTATGTCCTCCCCTTCTTCATTCCTCTGCCTCCTCCTTCTCCCTATTTTGGCAATGTGGCATTGCTTAAATAGCTTTATCAAGCGACTGTCCTGATATTTAGATGTTAACAAAGAGGAATAGCAATGTGAGCTTCGAGGAAGGAGTGAATTATGGAAGAATTATGAAGGCGGGTCAGTAAATGCATCATGCTGTTCTGCGGTACACTGCCGCAAATGTGCCTCTGCCACTGAAAGGATTAATTATTGTCATCAATCACCCGTCTGATAACTAGAGTGGAAAAAATGCCTCTGTTTAGGGAGTTTGGAGGGAATATTTGACAGAAATTGCATTTTGCATAATAAATGAAGTTGTATGAACCTCGGTCAATTGTGTAAACCAAACACAATTAATCATGATATCGCCTGATAAAGCGAATCAAATCCCTAAAGGCATATTTTGATATCAAGGGACAACATATGCAACAGATCAATTGCATAACAGGTTACTATTCAGTGACATCATGTCATTTTAATGATGCAAGAAATACTATTGAATGATATAGAATACAGGTCCGAATTATTCATAAATACATCTCTCACAGATTGAATTACTATTGTAATTATTGTACCATATAACAGTTTGTATGAAAGATACAATTTGGACATTTTAGTCAATTAATTAAAAGTAACAATTCACAAAGACAACAAAACTGATTTTGGTTACATTTTATTGTGTCCTTACAGTGTAATATTAATTAACTGCTTATTCTAGGCTTAAGGTTAAGGTTTGGGTTTGGTTTCGGGTTAGTAACTTGTATCATTTAATGTAGTAAGTATGTAGCGTGTAACTACGTGCGATTGGGTTGTTTTAATCAAACATTTAACCCAACCCATTCACTGGGTTAAAACAACCCAATTGCTGGGTGTGTCCATTTTCAACCCAACTTGGGTTGTTTTTAACCCAGCATTTTTTAGAGGGTAACCATTGATTTAAAGGTGTCGTAGTTACACGCTACATACTTACTACATTAAATGATACAAGTTACTAACCCGAAACCAAACCCAAACTTTAACCGTAAGCCTAGAATAAGCAGTTAATTAATATTACACTGTAAGGACACAATAAAATGTAACCAAAATCAGTTTTGTTGTCTTTGTGAATTGTTACTTTTAATTAATTGACTAACATGTCCAAATTGTATCTTTCATACAAACTGTTATATGGTACAATAATTACAGTAAATCTGTAAGAAATGTAAGAGTGTACACTTTATTTTAAGATGTCAGTATTACAGTGTAATTATGCATTTAAGTACTGAGTAATGATAACTAACTGAATATACACTCAAAAAAAATGCTGGGTTAAGAATAACCCAAGTTGGGTTGAAAATGGACTAACCCAGTGATTGGGTTGTTTTAACCCAACATTTGAGTTGTTTTAACCCAGCGTTTGGGTTAAATATTTGCTTAAAACAACCCAATTGCTGAGTTAATACAACCCAATCGCTGGGTTAAAACAACCCAATTGCTGGGTTAGTCCATTTTCAACTCAACATTTTTTAGAGTGTACTTACTATAGGGTTACGGTGTGGTTTAGGGCTAGTTGCATGTAATTATACATAATTTACTGTTATTACTATGGTAAGTACATGTAATAAGGACACTGTAAAATAAAGTGTTACCAGGTTAGGATGAGGGTTTGGTTTAGGGTTAATTGCATGTAATTATGCATAGTTTTTAGTTATTACTACAGTAACTACATGTAACATGTGTAACAATGACACTGTAAAATAGTGTTACCGAAAAAAGTGTTATCCAGATTTGAATAAATATCCAACCCACTGCTTTACAAAAACAGAAAATTGAGAAACAAAAAATCCATCATAGCCAACTGATTATCATTAACATCATCTGAAAATATTCCATTTGTAGGCCTAGTGTGCATTAAATTCCTTCAAATGTGAATTACAATTCTTAATCCTGTTTACCAACTCAATTCAAACTGAATTTAAAAGTAATTCTAAATTTAATTCTAAATGATGTGTAACCTGTTCCAATGACCCTATAGTGCTTTTTTTTTTTTAAATATATATAATTAATTATTAATATTTACGTTTTATTTATAAAAGGTTGTATATTCTTATGGAGATATTAGTACAAAAACAGCCCCTAATGTTGGGTTTGCTGCTGTCAGTGGAGGAGTTTTCCGGTCACAGCTACACTGAGACAAAATAAATGTCCTTCAGAGACATTATTGTCTAGGCCCTCGGTGGCTGAACGTCCTCGGGCATAGTGGGATGGATCTATGGCATCGGTGGCAGCTGCTCTGCTGCTGTTACGTCTCAGCTAGCTCTCTCATTTATCTGCAGATGACATCCTGAATTACAGTGAGATCAGAAACCTGACAGCGATGTCAAATCAAATCTGTCTCAATAATCAGTGTAGTGCCCCCCACCTCGACAACTTCGCAACATTATTGAGAAGACATACTCTCTCTCTCACACACACTTGCTCTGCCCAGCTCAGTGCATTAATTTACCCATGGTCACATCTTTATGTGTTTCTCATCCAGGGCTGTCTTGTACTGGACACGCTAGAGATCTCTGGATGATGGTGGTTCTTTGTGGGTCACATGGAGAGTTGACTTCACTGATTCCCCTGAAAAGCCCTGTCCTCTTTCACTGCCCTGGATGCATGGAAGTGCCTCACTGTGGAGGGGGTGCTGGGGTCATTTCATCACTGGAGCTGTCATCATCACCCTAGGTATCAGAACCAGAGGATGTGTGCTGTAGCATGCTTGTTTTTAGGGGATCTGACTCATGTTCTTTCTGTTTAGCCGTCGCATCTGTTTGATTGAACATGTCAGAGGATTCAGTATTTCATTTCTATCAAAATCTCTCTGTTAAATAGGTCATTTTTACTAAGCATTTTCATGCCCACTTAAAGAGGACATATTATGCCTTGTCGAAATGTCTTGGGGCCCTATTTTAATGATCTGAGCTCATGGTCTGAAGCTCATGGTGCAGGTGCACTTAGGGCGTGTCTGATTAGGACTAGGGTCCCTAGTCTCTTAATAAGTCATGGGTATGTTTCAGGCGTAACGTGCAATAAACCAATCAGAGTCTCATTTCCCATTCCCTTTAAAAGCAAGTTGTGCTCGCACCATGGCGGATTTGTTAATGCATTTTTCCAAAAGAGCCACTGTAAAAAAATATATAAAATTATCAATAAAATTTCAACAGTATTATTAGGTCCATACCTAAAAACAAACAAATATGTGCAGGGATTTCACTGTGAGGTTGAGTTATAAATCCTCTTTGTGTGTGCACGGACAGTGCTTACATCTATTTTGTTTATGTGAATACTCAACTTGGCATTTCTGTTTATTTGGCTGTTTAGACGTGCAGCCGAAGACAAAGGGTACTATGCTTGTCCGCGTTGCGCTCGGAGCACACGCACAGCATCCTGTCAGTAATTCAGTTATCTTTCGCGACTTATCGCGCTTTTTGTCAACTGAAATCTGCTTGGATTATCATAAATACGACACATTTATTTATCACAAGGGTCTCTGCAGCAAAAAAGAAAATACCAGCGGGTGAAATGTTTCGAAAATGTCTTTTTGCACAGCAAAGAACCCGTTTCAATAAAAGGATACGCTCTAAAAAAAAAAGGTTCCCTTTCGAGGGAACTCTCACTGCGTCTGGTTAGACACTTGGGGGATACTCCCGAAGCACTAGCGAATCTGAAGTCCGTATAGCCACTAAACCAATCTGATTGGCGTGCGTGATGACGTCATTGTGACGGCGTACCCGGAAGTATAAAGCGGGAGCCGGCGCACAGAAACGGCAGTTATTGCTCTTCAGCATAGCGCTCTCTGTTGAAATTGTCTGTCTATTTACTGTTGTTTGTCACAGTTGCAAAAGTGTGTGAATGAAAAGAAAGAATGGAAAAGAATGTGAGAGAGTTTAAGCAGTGTGTGCATCTGTGTCCCTGCTTTATTCGGGCTCAGATGCACACCTGCTTTGTGTGCAGTGTCTGGGTGTTGAGCGTGCTCGGGCAGTTCTCGAGGGAACTGCCTGTCAGTGGAAAAGCTGCTCACACTCAGACTGCTCCACTCTCGGCTGGCCGTGTTTGATGAGGCCGGCCAGCTTTGTGAGCCCCAGGGTTCTGGACCCGCGATCGCTGAGGCGTCTCGGTGTCACAGACCATGGGGTTCACAGAAGGACTTGTCAGCGGGATCTGGGACTGCTGCGGCACTTTCCCAATCCTTGTCTGACAGTTCTAAAGATCTTCCTCCCCGTGTGGAAGCCCGCGCTGGGGCTTCTTCCCCCGGGGTTGAGGATCTGATGCTTATTCTCTCCGGTTCCGAGGAGCCGGATGAGTGGTGCATCAGGGCAGGTGGAGAAGCAGGAAGTGTTTCATCGCTTCATCCACTCGCCCAAGAGGAGCTAATTGAGGTTTTTGACTCATGCGGTGGCCAAATTGAAGATCAATTGGCCACAGGAAGTGCCGGAAGTTCAGCCACCTAGTAGGCTGGACGACCGATTTCTTTCTCGCCGGGCCCAAACACCTCGCCGGGGTTTACCTTTCTTCCCGGACCTACACATCGAGGTGTGTAGGTCGTGGAGGAAGCCCTGGAAGCCCCTGGATTATTCCAATGTTCTGGGGGCGCGTGAGGCGGGCTAGGGGACGATGCCTCGGGTGTAAGAGGCTCTCACGAGTTATCTTTTCCCCGATTCTGTGTCGTCCCTTAAAACCCCGGAGCTGCCCACCAAACCCTGTCGGGACACCTCATCGTTGGTGGGCGAAGCTTATATGGCGGCTGGGCGGGCTGGTAGTTCCCTGCACACATTATCTGTCTTGCAGGCCTACCAGGCTGACCTCCTGAAAGAGCTCAATGAGGGCGACGGTCCCTCTTCGGAGGATGTGCTGGAGCTACGGAGGGCTGCAGATTTGTCTCTCCGCATCACCAGGGAGATGGCCCGTGCTATCGGCCGGGCCATGGCCTCCGTGGTGATGGTGGAGAGGCATCTCTGGCTGAATCTATCGGGGATGAGGGAGAAGGATAAGTCCTTCCTCCTAGACTCCCCGATTTCGCCTTCTGGTCTATTTGGTGACGCGGTTGAGACCGTTGTCGCCGGGTACCAGGAGGCGAAGATGCAGTCAGCGGCCTTCCGTCAGTGCCTCCCTCGCCACTCAGAGCCTGGGAAAGCGGCCCCTAGGGGGCAGCCTCAGCCGTCTACCAGCTCCTCGCACCGGCAGGTGCAGAAGGAGAGCGTCGCCTCTAGAGCCCCTCCTCCCGGAGCCTGGCAACAGAGGCGGCATTCTCACCAGCAGTCCCAGCAGCGGTCTTTCACTCCTGGAGGCGATCTGAGGAACGTACTCCAGGGAGGGAGGCTGCTGGGAAGAAGTCCTAGCTTCGGCTGGACTTCCAAGAGCGGTCCCCCCCGCGGGGGAGCAACCAAGGTTGCTTCCTCTGCGGCGCTCCGGGGAAATCGAGGTAATCCCGCCGTCTATGACGCTTTGGGCCCCATCGATTTCCCGCGAACGCATGCTGCTCCAGCCGCCTCCGGAAGGACTTGCGGCTGGGCAGCTAACGCGTCCGCACATAGAGAATCGTTCCCAACCACTTCCTGCCGGTCATCCGCTTCAGGGGGTTAGGGACGACGCTCGTGTAACACCCGCAGCCAGCCTCGAGAGGCTGGTTCCCTGAGTAGAGTATCTCGGCGCATGGAAATGCCTTCCGAATATTTCTACATGGGTCCTGCGTACTGTAGACAAAGAGCAGGGTCGGGTAAGGGAACTGGTAAAATCCTTGCTGGCGAAGGAAGCCTTAGGGTGCGTTCCTCTGCCAGAGAGGGAGTCCGGGTTCTACAGCCGGTACTTTATAGTTCTCGGAAGGGAAGGAGAGTGGCGTCCGGTAGACCTGAGGTATTTGAATCGGTCTCTGAGGAGGCTCGGTTTCAAAATGCTCATGGTCTCCATCATCGTGAGTTAGATCCAGTTCGAGGACTGGTTCGTCACGATAGATCTGAGGGACGCATACTTCCATATCTTCATCCTTCCATGTCACAGGAAGTTCTTGAGGTTCGCTTTCGGGGGCGAGGCGTACCAATATCGAATGCTTCCCTTCGGTCTAGCTCTTCACCCACGCACATTCACAAGGTGCATGGATGCAGCTCTGGCTCTATTGAGACTCCAGGGAATCCGTGTGCTGAATTATCTCGACGACTGGCTCATATTGGCCCAGTCGTACGGGATGGCAGTTCGGCATTGAGGTGTCGCTCTGGCTCGTATAAAGTGCTTGGGGCTGAGACTCAACACAGCAGGTGTGTTGACGCCGTCCCGGAGGACTACGGTTCTAGGGATCGTATGGGACTCGACGACGATGCGGGCAAATTGTCTCCCGCGCGAGTCGAGACCATACTGGCGATGGTCTCAGAAATTAGGCTAGGCCACAGCATCACTGTAGAGCACTTTCAGGAAGTGCTGGGGCTCAGGGCAGCAGCGTCCAACGGGATACCCTTTGGCCTGCTGTACATGAGACCTCTACAGTGGTGGCTGGAAACCAAGGGGTTTCCCCCAGAGGGAATCTTTTCCGTATGATCAGGGTAACGCGCAGATGCCTTCGTTCCCTGGTCACATGGAAGAAACCTTGGTTTCTGTCCCAGGGGCCAGTGTTTGAGCGTCCTGTTGCCGGGAATCCGCTTCAACAGACGCCTTCCTCACTGGCTGGGGCACGGTCATGGACGGCCGCTTTGGGGGGAAGTCCTAGCTTTGGCTGGACTTCCGAGAGCGGTTCCCCCCGTAGAGGGGCAACCGAGGTTGCTTCCTCTGCGGCGCTCCGGGGAAATCGAGGTAATCCCGCTGTCTATGACGCTTCGGGCCCCATCGATTTCCCGCGAACGCATGCTGCTCCAGCCGCCTCCGGAGGGACTTGCGGCTGGGCGGCTAACGCGTCCGCACATAGAGAATCGTTCCCAACCACTACTGCCGGTCATCCGCTTCAGGGGGTTGGGGAGGAGGCTCGTGTGACACCCGAGGCCAGCCTTGAGAGGCTGGTTCCCTCAGTAGATTATCTCGGCGCATGGAATGCCTTCCGAATATTTCTACATGGGTCCTGCGTACTGTAGAAGAGCAGACATCCTGTCGAGGCAGGGGCTGAGGCTCGGGGAGTAGCGACTCCACCCAGGGGTGGTGGCATCTCGAGGGACGTCCCACTGTCCACTGTGGTGTTCCATCACGCATCCAGCCCCGCTGGGGTTGGATGCCATGGTTCAGACGTGGCCGAGGCTGCGTCTGTATGCTTTTCCCCCGATTGCTCTGCTCCCGGGAGTCCTGGACAGAGTCCGCCAACAGGGGGTCAACCTACTTTTAGTAGCACCCCGTTGGCCGACGCGAGTTTGGTTCTCGGATATCATAGCTTTGCTGGCAGGTCCTCCATGGCAGATTCCTCTGAGGAGGGATCTCCTATCTCAGGCAGGGGGCACTATATTTCACCCCCGGCCGGAGGTTTGGAACCTTTGGGTCTGGCCCTTGAGGGGGTCAGGTACCTAGATATCGGCCTGTCGGCAGAGGTGATAGAGACCTTACTCAGTTCTAGGGCTCCATCTTTCAGGAGACTGTACAGCCCCAAGTGGTGAGCCACTTGGTGCAGGGAGCGTGAGGTGGTCCCAGTTAACTGGCCGGTGGCTTCAGTGCTGGAGTTCCTCCGAGATCGCTTCTCTGCGGGTCCAACCCCGTCCACACTCAGGGTGTCCGTGGCTGCCATAAGGCTTTCCACACTCCTTTGGGTGATGGGCTTGGGTAGACACCATCTGGTTGTACAGTTCCCCTGTGGGGTTCGGTGGATGCGGCCTGTGGCTCGTTCCAGAGCTCCCAACCTGGGATCTGGCAGTGGTTCTCGAAGGCTGGCTGAGGCCCCCTTCGGACCATTGGAGTCGGATGAACCAGGGAACTTAGGATTGGCAGTTCCCTGGTTCTTCAGGCATTACATCCCCCGCCTCACGTGACGGTGGAGTAAGATACCTTCACTGTGGAGCACTTTTGAGTGCTGGGGCTCAGTACAGCAGCGTCCAAGGTGAGACCTTTTGACCTGCTGCACGTGAGACCTTGACAGTGGTGGTTGGAAACCAAGAGGTTTCCCCCAGAGGGAATATCTTTCGTATGATCAGGGTAACGCGCATATGCCTTCGTTCCCTAGTTATATGGAAGAAACCTTGGTTTCTGTCCCAGGGGTCAGTGTTGGGAGCGTCCTGTTGTCGGGAAACCGTTTCAACAGACGCCTCCCTTCATCGGCTGGGGCACGGAAGGAAAAGGAGTGGAGAAGTATCTCCCTACGGTGCTGGCGCTAGGGTACTCAAGTCCTAGTTGTGCCCGGTCTCCGGTTTCACACTAGGGCAGGCGCTACCCTCGGTGTGGGCTTCTCCCTCATTGGCTGGGGCGCTGAAGGCGCATGGGTTTCCCTAGTCCTAGTTGTGCCCGGTCTCCGGCTTCACACTAGGGCAGGCACGACCCTCGGTAGGTCCCAAGGGTCAGTGTTGGAGCGTCCTGTTGCCGGGAAACCGTTTCAACAGACGTCTCCCTCATTGGCTGGGGCGCCGAAGGCGCTTGGGTTTCCCTAGTCCTAGTTGTGCCCGGTCTCCGGCTTCACACTAGGGCAGGCACTACCCTCGGTAAAGGTCCCAAGGGCCAGTGTTGGGAGCGTCTTGTTGCCGGGAAACCGTTTCAGCAGACGCCTCCCTTCATCGGCTGGGGCACGGAAGGAAAAGGAGTGGAGAAGTATCTCCCTACGGTGCTGGCGCTAGGGTACTCAAGTCCTAGTTGTGCCCGGTCTCCGGTTTCACACTAGGGCAGGCGCTACCCTCGGTGTGGGCTAGTGGGTACTCGTTCCCCAAGTGTCTAACCAGACGCAGTGAGAGTTCCCTCGAAAGGGAACTGCTCGGGTTATGACTGTAACCCTTGTTCCCTGAGTAGGGAACGAGCACTGCGTCTCGTCACCACACCTCGGCACGCCTGGAGCGCATGCTTCAGAGCAATAGCTGCCGTTTCTGTGCGCCGGCTCCCGCTTTATACTTCCGGGTACGCCGTCACGATGACGTCATCACGCACGCCAATCAGATTGGTTTAGTGGCTATACGGACTTCAGATTCGCTAGTGCTTAGGGAGTATCCCCCAAGTGTCTAACCAGACGCAGTGCTCGTTCCCTACTCAGGGAACAAGGGTTACAGTCGTAACCCGAGCAGTTCTATATGGCACTAAAATTGTTTTTTGGCTCGTAATCATAGGGGAACCTTTTTAAGAGCTGTCTAGCACCAATTTTGGTGCTTCAGTGGTTCTTCAGCAGTTCTTCAGTGGTTCTTTTGCTAAGGTGCTAGATAGCACCACTGACTAAGGTGTTATATAGCACCACTACCACAAACATAACATGTTAAGATATGGTGCTATATAGCAGCAAAAGTGGTTCCTCTATGATTACGACGAAGAACCACTTTTAGTGCCATTTAGAACCTTTATTTTTTAGAGTGTAGGCCTATATTAAAGTTTATATAGCCTCATTTTACATTTTCGCTGCTGTTCTAAAAATGGTTTTCGGTTACCTTAAACAAGCTTTGTGTTGGTCCATGTTGCAGTCGTTTTCAGTTCCTCAAAATAGCAACGTGCCAACAATGCTCCTGAACACACCTGGTTTTCAGACCAGACGCCCATGGGTGAACAGATGCACCAGTGCATTTGATATTTAAACAAGCTGGACATGAAAATGAGAACTGCGTTTGGCAGAAAACACTTGTGTCTCGCCTGCCGCGTATTGCGCCTGGTGTATGAATAGGAAATTATTATTTTCCCATATTTTACATTGTTGCAGCTCCTCTCTTTCCAGGCTGTCAGTGCGTTTCCAAAAAGCATCGCTAGCCAACTATGATCACAAGTTCTGTCACTGGCAACACAGTTCAACAATTCTGTGATTCCCGAAACCATAGTTCCATCATGCTTTTGGGCACAATATGCAAGCTAACATGCAGTGCATTCCATATCATTTATTTCATTTGAATATGCATACTTTATGTTTCAGTCTATGGGCCAGATCTACTAACGCTCTTTTAGGCGTTAAAAAACTACATTCGGTATTCACTAAAAACATAGTCCACATTACCCTGTCCATGCCACTTAAAAGGCATGGACAGGGTAATTTATTACGTATGTATTTTTCAGAGTTTACCCTTTCAGACGCACAATTAATGGGTGAATATTTAAAGGATTAGTTGACTTTTTACTCACCCCAATGCCATCCAAGATGTCTATGTCTTTCTTTCTTCAGTGGAAACATGTTGAATGTCCACATCAATGCAGTTTCAAAGGGCTTTGAAGTGTTTCAAATGGTACTGCTTGATCCCAGCTGAGGAATAGGGTCTTATCTAGTGAAAAAATCGGTCATTTAAAAAAAAAAAATTCTAATGTATATATTTTTTTACTTTTAATATACTTTTTTTGTTGAAAAGGTCATGCCGAACGTGGGCGGAAGTACCACCCCATTGTTTAAAAGTGTGGAGAAGGAGGATCGTTCAAATTTTATTGTATGTTTAATGACATATTTATAATTGAATTGATCAATGTTTTACCTGTTTTGTAAAAAAAACGTTTGTATTAGTCTTCGAACGCTTTGTAAACAATGGGGCGGTACTTCCGCCCATGTTCAGCGTGACCTTTACAATGTACGTTACGTAATCCCTGGCTCGTTGCAGACCAGCACAAGGCGTTTAAAAGGTATATACATTTGAATTTTATTTGGAAAATGACAGATTGTTTTGCTAGATAAGAGCCTATTCCTCAGCTGGGATCGCGCAGTACCATTTGAAGCACTTCAAAGCCCTTTGAAACTGCATTGATGTGGACGTTCAACATTTTGGTTGCAATTGAAGTCCATTGTGTGGAGAAAAATTCTGAAATGTTTTCCTCAAAAAACTTAATTTCTTTTGCCATGGACATGGACATCTTGGATGGCTTTGGGGTGAGTAAATTATCAGGAAATTTTCATTTTGAAGTTAACTAATCCTTTAAATGAATCACGCGAGGTGATTTGCTAAGGTTTGCACTCGTCAATTTACTGGGGTTTGCGCCATTATTTACCGCTATTAAAATAATTTTTACCGCCATTATTTTATGTCTTAAACCAGAGTCCAATTTGCGCTGCTCCTGGTAGAGTATGTTGGTCCTTATGGAAATTATCTGACTGTGTCTGTTTCTTTATTTTGCGTGTCGTTACTAGATTTCCCCTGAACTTTCCACTCCCATCTGCACTTTTATGGGATTGCATTCTCACAATAATTTGCCCTGTTTAGTAAATCTGGCCCTATATATTTTAGTGTGTCAGCAATCAACACCGTTTTTAAGGAGGGCACATGTGTGTAAATGTGCAAGGGAACCCCCAGAGTATGACGTATGCAGGGCTGTTAACTTTTTTTGCACATAGCACTGGTGCTACAGAGGATGAAAGTTTTGTAGCACAGCCCACAAAATTGTAGCACAAATATAAAACGTCTGTTACCATGTCTGAAAAATGCAAAAAGTGCTATACAATACAAATATTTAAGAATAAAAATAATAATAACAATTATTATTATTATTAATATTATTATTATTATTATTATTATTATGTTTTACAGAAAACATAAATCATTAGAAAGGTCTAAAGTTTTATAATAAAATATTAAATTATGATAAAAAATGTGTGACTGTAATGTCTTAATTTTTGTCTTATTTTATCTTATGTATTCACTGAGAAAGAAAAAAAGTACTGTACACATCTCAACACCGCAAATCTATTACTGTACTACAGAATATTATAAAATATAATTTCTGCCTCATTCTGTGATGTGAAGCCTGTCAGATTACAAAAGTAGTTTTTTAACACTCAATAAATGTTCTCTTTTGTTGGACAACAGGTTTGTATACGCTTCTCATTACAAGTTTGGAAAGAGGTTGTTGTTTTTTTCTAATGTACATTAAGGGGGCTTTAACACTGGGCACGTTTGCTGTGGTCGATTCTATCGAACCCTGGTGCACTTGTTTATCTTATGTCATCAAAAATGTGCACGGCGGATGATAGAAAACACACTGCAGTAAATATATTGTGTTTTTATTAATTTGGTGCTATTATGCGCAGCCGAGTAAACGACTCTTGGGTTTACTGTAGCCTATGTGCGTCGCATGAAGTTCATTTGTTGTCCTGATTGCATGCATATGCGCGAATACACTCGTATCCAAGGTAAATCATCAACACCATCATCCATTACATGTGTTTTATTGAACTAAATACATTGTAATATGCTAAAACACATATGCAGGTTACGTTTCTTCCTGAACAAATGCGCACCCGAGTCCGTGTTTCTTTCACATTCACGTGAAACGCGGGACAGTTCGAGTGCCACCTCCTTCAGAGTCTCGGGTTCGGTACCCCGGTGCAATTGGTCAGCAATTTTTCATGCAAACCGTGCCCCTTTTTGAACTAAAATGCCAATGACTACCTCACAGTGCATGCAGAGATAGAGCAGCATTTATTGCGAACCGATCGATCCGCCCTGAACAGTGCTGCGCTTCATCTGCACATATGTTTATTTATTTAAAAAATTGAAGCGATTTTCATAATTTCACAAAGAAAAATCTCGATTTTGGTTTAATTTCAGTCAATCGTGCAGCCCTAGATTAACCTCACATGAGCACAAAACAAATTCTCCCTTCACTCAAACGAGCTCTGTCTCGTATTGCACGCGTGCTACTGGGGTAAATATATTCATCGCACAGACCGATTTTTTCGTAGCACGTGTGACGTCGCACTGTACAGCCCTGGTATGTGTGAACACACAATTAATCAATCACCAAATAAAGCAAAATGACAGGGAACAAAAAAGAGTAAAGTAGTCATCAAAAGCACATTGTGCTCTGATTGGTCGGCAGGAGCAGTGTGTTGTGATTGGTGTTTTGGAAATGTCCCGCCCCTTACCAGAACCACCAGTTTCAACACACTACTAACTCAACCGGGCCCCACCCCTTTATTCTGGGAATTAATTATTATAATGAGGAATATTGTGATGTGTTTGTTCCCAGAAGAAAACTCAAGACCACAATGCAGGCGCTTCAGGGAGTTCAGAAACACTGACACTGCAGAAAAGAACTGGAGCTTTTTCATGCTCAAATAGCAACATCACACACTAAAGACAGATCAACATGGGAACAAGGGTTATAGAAATAACCCGAACCGTTCCATTTCGAGGGAACTCGCACTGCGTCGGAACGACGAATTTGGGGAACCAGTACCCACTAGGCCACACCGAGGGTCACACCTGCCCTAGTGTGAAGC
Source organism: Romanogobio albipinnatus (assembly GCA_023566225.1). Taxonomy (NCBI): domain Eukaryota; kingdom Metazoa; phylum Chordata; class Actinopteri; order Cypriniformes; family Gobionidae; genus Romanogobio; species Romanogobio albipinnatus. Next base: position 41,644,138 of record CM042254.1, read on the forward strand.
TGGAGACCAGGCACAACTAGGACTGGAGCACCCTAGTGCCGGGCGTTGTAGGGAGGTGCAAGCTATAAAACCTTATAAAAGTGTGTGGAGTAGCCGCCTCGCAGATATCCTGCATAGAGACTACAGAAAGGAGGGCCACCGAAGAGGCCATGCCTCTGGTGGAGTGAGCCCTCACGGCCATAGGTGAAGGCAAATTGCGCACCTGATAGGCCGTGGCTATTGCCTGGACAATCCAGTTGCTGATTGTCTGAGTGGACGCAGGCAGCCCTTTCTTGGGTGAACCAAAGCACACTAACAGCTGTTGTGATTTCCTCCACTGCGTAGACTTCTCCAAATATATTTTAAGAGCTCTGACCGGGCAGAGCAGGTGAAGTCTCCCTTCTTCCGCCGTCACGTGAGGCGGAGGATGGAATGCCTGAAGAACCAAAGACCTGGCCACACTAGATGGCACCTTGGGCACGTAGCACGGCCTAGGATGTAAGATGGCCCTAACTCCACCAGGGGCAAACTCCAGGCAAGTCGGCGTTACCGCCAAGGCCTGGAGGCCCCCCACTCTCCTCAGAGAAGTGATAGCCAGGAGAAAAGCCACCTTAAGGGTCAGGTTCTTTGCTTCAGCCGACTCCAGTGGCTCAAAGGGGGCCTCAGCCAACCCTTGAAGTACCACCGCCAGATCCCACGTTGGAACTCTGGAACGAGCCGCAGGCCTCATCCTCCGAGCCCCACGGAGGAACTGTACAACCAAATGTTGCCTACCCAAAGGCCTATCACTCACAGGAGCGTGGAAAGCCCCAATGGCAGCCACGTACACCTTGAGTGTGGACGGGGTAAGACCCGCAGAGAAGCGATTTTGGAGAAACTCCAGCACTGAAGACACTGGGCAGTTAACTGGGTCCACCTAACGCTCCCTGCCCCAAGTGGCAAACACATTCCACTTGAGGCTGTACAGTCTCCTCGTAGACGGAGCCCTGGAACTGAGCAAGGTCTCAATCACATCTGCCGGCAGGCCGGCCTCTAGGTACCTGACCCCCTCAGGGGCCAGACCCAAAGGTTCCAAATTTCCGGCCGGGGGTGAAATATTGTGCCCCCCGCCTGAGACAGGAGATCCCTCCTCAGAGGGACCTGCCACGGAGGACCCGCCAGTAGAGCTATGATATCTGAGAACCAAACTCGAGTCGGCCACCGAGGTGCCACCAGAAGCAGGCTGACACCTCGTCGACGGACCCTCTCCAGGACTCCCGGGAGCAGAGAAATTGGGGGAAACGCGTACAGACGCAGCCTCGGCCATGTCTGAACCATGGCATCCAACGCCAGCGGGGCTGGATGCGTGAGAGAAAACCACAGTGGACAGTGGGACGTCTCTCGAGACGCAAACAGATCCACTTCCACTGGGCCGAACCTCTCGCACACGGCCTCCACCACCTCTGGGTGGAGCTGCCACTCCCTGGGCCTCAGCCCCTGCCTCGACAGGATGTCTGCTCCCTGATTTTGGACCCACGGGACATACATTGCCCTGATTGACAACAGTTTCCCTTGGGACCACAGGAGGATGTGATGGGCCTGTCTACCTCAGACCCCCCTGACGATTGAGGTACGATACGACAGCTGTGTTGTCCGTTCGTACCAGGACATGTTGACCGCGGAGGTCCGGGAAGAAGCTCCTGAGAGCTTTGTAGACCGTCATCATCTCCAGGCAGTTTATGTGCCAGGAGGAATGACGGCCCTCCCACGGGCCCCTCGCAAAGCAGCCTTCCATGACCACGCCCCAACCAGTGAGGGAGGCGTCTGTTGAAACGGATTTCCGGCAACAGGACGCTCCCAACACTGGCCCCTGGGACAGAAACCAAGGTTTCCTCCATATGACTAGGGAACGAAGGCATCTGCGCGTTACCCTGATCATACGGAATGGATTCCCCCTGGGGGAAAACCCCTTGGTCTTCAGCCACCACTGTAGGGGTCTCATGTGGAGCAGGCCAAAAGGTATCATGTTGGACGCTGCCGCCATGTGCCCCAGCAACCTCTGAAAGTGCTTCACAGTGATGCTGTGGCCTAGCCTTATTCCTGAGACCATCGCCAGCATGGAAGCATGGACTCGACTCGCGTGGGAGACATTTGTGCCCGCATCGTTGTCGAGTCCCATACAATCCCCAGGAACGTGGTCCTCTGGGAAGGTGTCAACACACTCTTTTTTGTGTTGAGTCTCAGCCCCAAGCACTGTATATGGGCCAGAATGACATCTCGATGCCGAACTGCCATCTCGTATGACTGGGACAATATGAGCCAGTCGTCGATATAATTCAGCACACGTATGCCCTGGAGTCTCAATGGAGCCAGAGCTGCATCCATGCACTTTGTGAACGTGCGTGGGGAAAGAGCTAGGCCGAAGGGAAGCACTCGATATTGGTATGCCTCGCCCCCGAAAGCGAACCTCAAGAACTTCCTGTGACATGGAAGGATGGATATATGGAAGTATGCGTCCTTCAGATCTATCGTGACGAACCAGTCCTTGGACTGGATCTGACCCACGATGATGGGAACGGTGAGCATTTTGAACCTGAACCTCCTCAGAGACCGATTCAAATACCTCAGATCTAGAATAGGACGCAACCATCCATCCTTCTTGGGAACTAAAAAGTACCGGCTGTAGAACCCGGACTCCCTCTCCGACAGAGGAACACGCTCTACGGCCTCCTTTGTCAGCAAGGATTTTACTTCTTGTTCCATTACCCGAACCCGCTCTGGTACCACTGCAGTCCAAATCACCCCGTTGAATTTTGGAGGAGGGTGACCGAACTGCAGTCTATAACCTTTCTCTACAGTATACAGGACCCATGTAGAAATTTTCGGAAGGCACTCCTATGCGCCGAGATAATCTACTAAGGGAACCAGCCTCTTGAGGCTGGCCTCGGGTGTTACACGAGCCTCATGTTCGGTTTGCGGACGCGCGAGCTGCCCACCCGCAGGTCTTTCCAGAGGCAGCTTGAGCAGCGTGCATTCGCAGGAAATCGATGTGGCCCGAAACGTCTGTGACGGCGGGATTACCACATCGATTTCCCCAGAGTGCTGCGGAGGAAGCAACCTCGGTTGCCCCTGCGCAGGGGGGACCGCTCTTAGATGCCCAGCCGAGGCTAGGACTTCTTCCCAGCAGCCTTCCTAGCCTGAAGGACGTTCCTCAGATCGCCCCATGGCGCGGAAGACTGCTGGTGAGAACGCCGCCTCTGTTGCCAAGCTCCCGGAGGAGGGGCTCTAGAGGCGAAGCTCTCTTTCTGCACCTGCCGGTGCGAGGAGCTGGTGGACGGCTGAGGCCACCCGCTGGGGGCAGCCTTCCCAGGCTTTGAGCGGCGAGGGAGATACTGGTGGAAGGCTGCTGACTGTTTTTCCGCCTCCTGAAATCTGAACAGACCAGAAGGCGAAATCGGGGAGTCTAGGAGGAAGGTTTTATCCTTCTCCTTCATCCCCGATAAATTCAGCCATAGGTGTCTCTCTACAGTCACCATAGAAGCCATGGAGCGGCCGATAGCACGGGCCGTCTCCTTGGTGATGCGGAGAGACAAATCAGCAGCCTTCCAGAGCTCCAGTACATCCTCCGGAGAGGGACCCTTGCCCTCATCAAGCTCTTTTAGGAGGTCGGCCTGGTAAGCCTGCAATATAGATAAAGTATGCAGGGTACTACCAGCCCGCCCAGCCGCCATATAAGCTCTGCCCACCAATGATGACGTGTCCCGACAGGGTTTGGTGGGCAGCACCAGGGCTTTAAGGGACGACGCAGAAATGGGCGAAAGATAGCTCGATGAGAGCTTCCTCCACCCGAGGCATCGTCCCATAGCCAGCCTTGCGTGCCCCCAGCACGTTGGCATAATCCAACACTGGGGGATTGGAAACACACGCTGAATAAGGCTTCTTCCAAGACTTGCACAACTCATTATGCAAATCAGGGAAGAATGGCAAGCTCCGGCGAGGTGATTGAACCCGGCGAGAAAGAAAGCGATCATCCAGCCTACTGGGTGGCTGGATTTCCTGTGTTTCTTGTGGCCACTCGATATTTAATTTGGCCACCGCACGGGTCAATACCTCTACCAGCTCCTCTTGAGCGGGTGGATGAAGTGACGACACACTTAGTGCTTCACCACCCGCCTCGATGTCAAACTCATCCGGTTCCTCGGAACAAGAGAGCGTGAACATCGGATTCTCCACCCCGGGGAGGGAGAATATCTGAACTGTCAGACGAGGAGTGGGAAAGTGCCTCGGCAGTCCCAAACCTCGCTGACACGTCCATTTGTGAGCACTATGATCTGCGACGCCGAGCCGCCTCAGCGACCGCGGGTCCAGAACCACGGGGCTCACGAGGCTGGCCGGCCTCATCGAACACAGCCAGCCGAGAGCGAACCAGCCTGAGTGTCAGCTTCTCACAATGCTCACAGGCTCCCTCGAGAGCCGCCCTAGCATGCTGAATACCCTGGCACTCCACACAAAGCGAGTGTGTGTCCGAGCCCGACATGAAACGGGGACATGGATGCACACACTGCTTAAACTCTCTCTGAGTCGCAATTCACACACTTTGTTTTACTTTTCACTTTTTCTGACAGACAACAATAAATAGACAGACAGTATGACAGAGAGCGTTATGCTGAAGAGCGATAACTGCCGTTTCTATGCGCCGGCCCCCCTTATGTATCTTCCGGGTATGCCGTCACAGCTACGTCATGACGCAACACCAATCAGGACTGGAATAGTTTAATTCAGACTTCAGATACGCTATTTCTTAGGGAGCATCCCCAAATTCGTCGTTCCGACGCAGTGCGAGTTCCCTCGAAAGGGAACAAGGAGGTACTTGCCTGACTGCATTGAGCCAAGTGTAAAGTTTGGCGGAGGGGGCATTATGGTGTGGGGTTGGCCCCTTAGTTCCAGTGAAAGGAACTCTTAATGCTTCAGCATACCAAGACATTTCGGACAATTTCATGCTCCCAACTTTGTGGGAACAGTTTAGGGATGGCCCCTTCCTGTTCCAACATGACTACACACCAGTGCACAAAGCAAGGTCCATAAAGAAATGGATGAGCGAGTTTGGTGTGGAGGAACTTGACTGGTCTGCACAGAGTCCTGACATCAACCCGATAGAACACCTTTGGGATGAATTAAGGCCCGGGTATACTTCGGCCGTCCGCGTTCGTGCACCGCCCGCATGACGTAATTTTTGTCATTCGGAGGGCGGAGGGCGTGGGCCGGCCGCACACCCCGTCCGCGCGCAGCCCAAATTTCGAGACCGCGCGGATGGTCCGCGTGCAACAGCGCATGCGCCAGCAGTACAGAAGAGTCCACTAGGTGGCAATACGCACAGTATTGAGCACAGTGTTCAGCCGTCGAAGAAGAGTGTGCAAAGACCGGTTTAAAAACAACACGCTTTAAAAAAGAGAGAAAAACACGACAATGGACGGCGAACTCGACGAGCGTTTGAGCGAAGAGATTAGAAAGTACCCACATTTGTACAATTCATGTTTGAAGGAGTACAAAGACGTGTTTAAAAAAAATGAAAATTCATGATAACAGGACTCAGTGCTGCCCCCCAATGTCTGGTAGAGCATAGGGAAAAAATGTACTGCGCATGCGTCGAACGCGATCATCCGCGCGCATCCGTTGTGTAGTATACTTTGAAAGACGCGCGGACAGGGCTGCGCGCGTGATGTGTCCGGGCGTGGTAAGTGAAGTATACCCGGGCCTTTAGAGTGGAGACTGCAAGCCAGGCCTTCTCATCCTACATCAGTGCCTGACCTCACAAATGCACTTCTAGAAGAATGGTCAAAAATACTACCTACAGCTTGGGAAAACGGTCATGTTCTTAGTACTTGTTAACTGTTTGAGAACCGTTATGCAGCCATTTAAAAAGCTATTTGTTTATACATAGATTAGCATGTACAATAGATTTTCTCTTCATTTTAAACAATCAAATTCCCTTTTTTTTTATCATTGTCAAACTTAATCATGCATGGATGCAATAAAGGCAATGTGTTTGCATTAATGCATTTGTTCATTCTTTAATCCAGTGTTTCCCAACCGGGGTGGCGTCTGACGAGAGCAGGGGTGCCGTGTAAACATTTTCAAATAATTATCTCTTTGTAAACTTTGTTCAATGCATGCGAGTGCTGCCGTATGTTCGAATATGACCAGTTATTTTCGCCGTCATCAAGTAAAAAGCAATTAAAATCTATCGATCTGAGTTAGTGTCACCAGTGGCATCAACCACAACATGTATATGGCTATACTGTGCATTGTGACAGCTGAAGGATGGTGATGATAGCGTTTTTCTGTGTTCTACAACCATACTAATTAGTGCAGCTGGTCGCGTTAGCTCCTGCAAGGCTAGATTGTTAGACTGGGATCTTCAATTGCCTCTGCCACAGCTTATCAATCAACGACAAAGACCTGTAATTGACCTGGCACAAATCACAGCAGCCAATTGTTGTAATTTTATGTGTTCTCTAATTTTGAAGGGTTGTGTTTTAAAGTTAAACTTTGTTGTGCTAAAAGTCTTCAGAAATCAATTGTTGGTTATAGAATTAAAAACACTATTTTTAGATGCTTTTGTTTTTTTCTCCAGTGGTTAACTTGCTAGTCCCTTAAATGCTGAATGTACCAAGTCATGATCTTGCGCTGTCATTTGTGGCGTCATAGCAATCAGTGAGCAGTCGAGCAATCCATCCAGTCCGTTTCCATAGTGATGAATAGGCTGAAAGCAGGATGAGTGGAGGGAAGTGAAGAATAGATTGCTGACACCTGTGCTTGAAAAAAGAGCTTAATTGCAGTACAGCATATGTCTGGATTCTGTTAATTATGTCATTGTGACATGACACTAATCAATATTAATCTTAAAGTCTTGAAAAATATTATAGGTTCTCTACAACACAGCATGATTTGTGATAAAAATCAGTCAATTAATGTCATTAAATCTAGGTACATCAATTTAGTGACCTACACATTTATTTCCAGGTAATTTTAATGTGGTCTCAGATCTCTGGAACCTTGTCAAATACAGCATATTTATGTATACTGTATGTATTTGAAACACGCATTATACATGTCAACACTCTACTAACTGTATTACAGATGAACTGGCGATGGTTGGCCTGACTTCAGCCATCACATTCTCCTCATGCATGTCTTTGGTTCATTTGGGTCGCTCTCTGTGGAGATGATCTGTGAAGCAGGGTCAGGTTGGATCATTACATGGCCAATTAACCAGACCAAGTGAATACAACTGAAAACATTAATGTGGAAAGCATGTGGAAATAAGCAGAATACTAGAGATGGAAACAGTTGCAATTATTCTTTGAAAATGGGCAAGTGTTGATTACATACCTGTACAGTACTAGATGATGTAACTTGTGGTGAAGGCTAAAACATGTTCCTCATTATTTTTAAGTACAACTTTCAATCGGCTATAAAGGAATTGTTTGTGCAACACATTATCCTCTTAAAAAAGGCTCTAAAATGGCAATTATGTAGTGGAAAGGGTTTTATGAGGGCAGACCCATCAACAAGATGACAAAAGGACACATAAAGCAAAGAATGTTCTTTTGTGTGACTGTGAGAACCAGTGATTTGTAGTGATATGTAAGAAGAAGTTACTCAAGGCCAAGTCAGGAGAGTATTTTTTTGCTGTTGTTGTTCTTGTTTAAACTGAAACATTCATTCATCAAATCCCACAAATACAAATCTCTGTCCCACTTGATATTAAGTGGCCATAATTACTTACAATGTACTTACTGTTTTCATATTGTATTGCAAAACACTTTTGCTGCTATTGAGGAGGGATACGGGTTAAGTTAGGGACAGGTGTGGTGGTATGGGTCAGTTTAAGGGGAGAATTAGGGACAGGTGTGGTGGTATGGGTCAGTTTAAGGGTAGAGTTAGGGACAGGTGTGGTGGTATGGGTCAGTTTAAGGGTAGAGTTAGGGACAGGTGTGGTGGTATGGGTCAGTTAAAGGGTAGGGTTAGGGACAGGTGTGGTGGTATGGGTCAGTTTAAGGGTAGAGTTAGGGACAGGTGTGGTGGTATGGGTCAGTTTAAGGGTAGAGTTAGGGACAGGTGTGGTGGTATGGGTCAGTTTAAGGGTAGAGTTAGGGACAGGTGGGGTGGTATGGGTCAGTTAAAGGGTAGGGTTAGGGACAGGTGTGGTGGTATGGGTCAGTTTAAGGGGAGAGTTAGGGACAGGTGTGGTGGTATGGGTCAGTTTAAGGGTAGGGTTAGGGACAGGTGTGGCGGTATGGGTCAGTTTAGGGGGAAGTTAGGGACAGGGTTAGGTTATTGTTTTCATATTGTATTGCAAAACACTTTTGCTGCTATTGAGGTGGGATACGGGTTAAATTAGGGACAGGTGTGGTGGTATAGGCCAGTTTAAGGGTAGAGTTAGGGACAGGTGTGGTGGTATGGGTAAGTTTAATTGTAGGGTTAGGTACAGGTGTGTGTCAGTATGGGTCAGTTTATGGGTAAAACTATGATGGAAACACATTTACTGAACAAATCCCTTGATGTGCAACAAAAACCTAACGCGATTCTGTGATTCGATAACTGCCCTAACCAGCAGACCAATGGCATCACACATCTCAAATATTGGTTTGGTGGCTCTGAAACGCCGGAGTCAAAATCTGTCATCAGAATGATTTGGTTTAATTCCCCCAGAAGTGTCTCACACGATTTTGTTCCCAAACACCAGCATCCCAACGCAAGAGAATATGACGGCGAGTGTGTGTATGTGTGTTTCGCCTGACACTCTGAGATGACACTCATTTATAATAGAGGGAAAAGAGGCAGATTGAGAAAATTGTATTTTTCTTACTGATATTTTGGGCCAATTTCTCAGGAAGTGATTATTTTGTTCTCTTGAACACATTGTATGGAAGCGGTGCTTTATTCACAGATGTTTTATGCAATATTACAATTGTGCACACAAGTTAAATTATCAGCTTTGCATGGAAACAGAGCAAGTGACAGTCTCCTTTTAATCGGTTATTCAAGGGAACCAAGTAACAAGGAAACCTCACAGGTTCTGTATAGGTTAAAGAGAGCCTAAAGACTGTGCTGTTCTCTGGAGATCTGCCAGAGAGACGCCTCTGGCTGCTTGTCATTGCCTGAGCGTTCAGTCAGTTGCCGGAGCTTATGATAATGCTGATGGTCAATGGGTGGTGTAACTGCAAAAAAAAAAAAAAAAAAAAGAAGCTTCCTCACAGAGGCAGTGACCTAAAATGATTGCACAAGGATTATGTGGACACCTCTAGCCAAAGGATCTGAGCTGTAGATCTGGCCAACTTCTGAACTAGCTAAAGGCTTTAGCTCAGACCTACTTTTGCATTGCCAATACTGTAAAATATGCAAATGTGAAGTTAGCTATTTCTAACTGACCTGAGTTTGATGGATGTAGCTTAAAAGCTGGATGATAAATTGAAGAAATTTGTTCACAGAACAAGCTTAAATACAATATCATACACCGATCAGGCATAACATTATTCCTAATATTGTGTTGGTCCCCCTTTTGCTGCCAAAACAGCCCTGACCCATCGAGACATGGACTCCACTAGACCCCTGAAGGTGTGCTGTGGTATCTGGCACCAATATGTTAGCAGCAGATCCTTTAAGTCCTGTAAGTTGCGAGGTGGGGCCTCCATGGATCGGACCTGTTTGTTCAGCACATCCCACAGATGCTCAATTGGATTGAGATCTGGGGAATTTGGAAGCCAAGTCAACACCTCAAACTCGTTGTTGTGCTCTTCAAACCATTCCTGAACCATTTTTGCTTTGAGGTAGGGCACATTACCCCGCTGAAAGAGACCACAGCCACCAGGGAATAGCGTTTCCATGAAAGGGTGTACATGGTCTGCACTCTGCAACAATGCTTAGGTAGGTGGTACATGTCAAAGGAACATTCACATGGATTGCAGGACCCAAGGTTTCCCAGCAGAATATTGCCCAAAGCATCACACTGCCTCTGCCGGCTTGCCTTCTTCCCATAGTGCATCCTGGTGCCATGTGTGAATTAACTTCTTGAGCAATTTGAGCTCCAGTAACTCGTCTGTATGATCGGACCACTTGGGCCAGCCTTCGCTCCCCACGTGCATGAATAAGAGTTGGCCGCCCATGGCCCTGTCACCGAATCACCACTGTTCCTTCCTTGCAGCACTTTAGATACTGACCACTGCAGACCAGGAACACCCCACAAGAGCTGCAGTTTTGGAGATGCTCTGACCCAGTATTCTATCCATCACAATTTGGCCCTTGTCAAACTCGCTCAAATCCTTACATTTGCCCATTTTTCCTGCTTCGAACACATCAACTTTGAGGACAAAATGTTTAATTGCTGCCTAATATATCCCACCCACTAACAGTGCCATGATGAAGATATAATCAGTGTCATTCACTTCACTGTCAGTGCTCATAATGTTATGCCTGATCGGTTTATTTGCTTTGTCAAGCTGACATATGCAGTCTCACACAGAATATTTCTAAATTTACACAAAAGGATGATATTTTAAGATCTACAGATCTCTTGTGGTCATTACATCGGTATTACAAAAGACAATTAATGCATATCTTCAAGACAATGAATTGCAAATAGAAAAAAGACAAAAACGTACATATGTCAGTGCACTACTGAAGGAAGAGCAAGTATTTCAAAGGCTTATCTCAATGTGTATTAACCTCTGAGCTCTAATCTAGGCATTTAGTGGGATTCTATAAAACTTAATGAACCTATTTGAGCAGCTGCAGTGGAGTCAATCCACAGGAGGCCACAGATATCATGCACTGAAGTTGAGTGGTCTGTTTCCTAGCAACCCATCCACAAATATTCCAAATGTAGCGTGTCTACTTTTGTGTGTGTTTTGGTAGCAAGTGTTTACTGTTTTTGTTTTGTTGTTGTTGTTTTTTTCATTATTAAATGTGAACACTTAAAGTTTGTTCATTATAAGACAAAATGCTGTGTATTGAGGAAAAAACAGTGACTAATCTATGAGGCTTGATAAGTAATAATATTATATAATTAATATAATATAATATAATATAATATAATATAATATAATATAATATAATATAATATAATATAATATAATATAATATAATATAATAATAAAATATAATAATTACCAGGAAAGCGCAGCATTTTTTCTGCCTGCTGTGCCTGTTTCCCTCTATCAAGCTGTGAGGGCAGGTGGATGTGGGGCGGATCTGGAAAAGTCATTAACTCCTGATATTCACCTTGACTGCTGAATTTATTTCTGCCCACCTCCATTACCTCAAATAGAGCAACCAGACAAGGCTCACTCAAGGGAAGCTCTGCTTCAACCAATCAAATGTGCACATGCATTCTGGGAAAAATGTCTTGTTATTGCAGTATGGCAGAATGATTGACAAAAATACAGTTTATGATCCTTAGATCAAACATGAATTGAATTATTTCAGAATCAAGAAGGTGGAAATTTACAAACCACATACAAAAGCAGGACAAAGATACTGATGCATAGAGACATAAACATCCTTGGATTAACTTCCTCCTTCCTCCTAGCTTTGTGGCATGAGTTTTGAGAATTAAACGCCAGAGCCAAGCGGCGTCACCTGTCCACGTCCAGAGCCAAGCGGCGTCACCTGTCCACGTCCAGAGCCAAGTGACCTGCCACGGACGCCACGCCAGAGCCTCATCACGCCATGGCCACCATTCAAGTTTCCCCTGGAGAGTCTTTTGGGAGGGACTATAGGTACCAAGCTCCAGTGGACATGGCACTACAATACACCACGGTCCAGGTCCTCCGGTGTTCCACTGCCCAGGTCCACCACTGCACCATGGCCCAGGTCCTCCAGTGCTCCACTGCCCAGGTCCACCACAGCACCATGGTCCAGGTCCTCCAGTGTTCCACTGCTCAGGCCCGCCTCTGCTCCACGGTCCAGGCCCACCCACGCTCCACGGTCCAGGCCCACCTCTGCTCCACGGTCCAGGTCCACCCACACTCCAGGCCCGCCTCTGCTCCACGGTCCAGGCCCACCTCTGCTCCACGATTCTGTCCCAGTTCCCCTTCACAGGCCTGTCCCTCCGTCCCTCCCCCTGGACTACCTCCGCTCCTCCACCCTCCAGGACTTTTTTGTTTGTTTTGGGTTGCTTATCAGGGCGTCAGGAGCCGCCCTTAGGGGGGGTATGTCACGGTTGGTTTTGGGTTTTGGTTGCATGTTTATGTTTTCATGTCTCTTATTTTGTAATCTCATAGTCATGTTTCAGTTTCTGGTCTGGTCATGTGATTCCCTTCCCATCATGTGATCATGTCATGTGCTTCCCTAGTCTCATGTGTTATGTTCCTATTGGATGGTTTAGTTATGTGTCATATTCTTATTGGTTCCCTTGTTTCATGTGTCTTGCTCTCATTGGTTGTTTTTGTCATGTGATCCCTATAGTCCTGTATTTAAACATGTTTGTGTGCCATGTTACTTTGTCGGTTATTGAAGTATGTGTTCATAGTCAAGTTTTGATCATGGTTTGTCTTATGTTTTGGATTTTGTTTATACTTTGTTTCATGTTTTGGATCTTTGGAAACTGCACTTGGGTTCTCTTCACCATCCTATTCGTTTGCTTCCATGTCAGCTATGTTACATAAAGTAACACATTACTTTTAAATGTGAATATTATATATTTTATAAATGTCATATGTTCCCACCCAATTGGGTGGTTTTGAATTTGATTGTGTGAGTAAAAATGGGGTTGGGAAGGTGGATAAAATGTGGGCTGGTTTGGGGTCAGTTTAGCGGTTTTCAAAAATCTAAATTGAAGAGTTGATTTGCTTAATAAACAAAACTCAAGTGTGCATGAACTCCATAAAACCAGTCATCATGACACACAGGCCCACGCAGTAGGCTGGTGTTGGTGTTGACGTCGCCGACGAGCACGCACTTTCAGCCAATCAGCGATCAGCAGGCAGATGCGCTCATTCATGACTGACAGCCAGGTTTTTAGCGCGATAACTCGTAGCTGTATATTCAAGTGATCGCTATGCCACAGTGGCATACATATACATTAAGTTATCTACAGTAAAGAGTGGGAGAGTGACCCAACTCGTGGATCACACCTGTCAAAACGTGGATTACACCTGTGACTCGAAGGCTCTTTATAAATATAACCATGAGTCCTGTCCATTGTCATATACACACTCAGGACATCTGCAACTAGCAACCCCAACAGCTGCTGAAAGGTTTGAATCACCAATTAATCAGTTTTGACTGTGCTAAGTTTGGGATCTATGTACTTTACGAAAGACGTACTGTAGTTTTGTCAAAGCAAAGCGCAACACAAAGGTAAGTGCATTGTTGTAATTTGCAGTGCACTGTACAATAATCCCGTGCAAGATTATTGTACAGTAACAATGAATGACACATTTTGGCTGTGGTGTGGTTGAGAGTGTTTGAAAGCTGTGAGTGGAAAAAAATGTTATGAGATGAGATTCAAGTTTATTGTCATTACACATGTACAAGTACAATGCAACGAAATGAAGTTTGGAGCAAGCCTCCGAGCCGCAGCTATTTAAAGCGCCGCCACACGCTCTCCGGAAATAAAGAAATGCAGATTGCTAAGCATACATGCAAACATTACATACATAGTACACACAGTACACGTGGTCACGTGATGGGATTTTTTGTTGGGAATAGTAAGGGAGATAGGAAGGAGGAAAGGGGAGGCAGACGGTTGGATGGGGGCAGGGATGGGGTGAGGTGTGTGTGATGCGAGTAAGAGTCTTGAAGCTTCCTGTGTTGTGTGAGAATGTTAGCCATAACTTAAGATGTTTTCAAAGTTCAGTTCTGTGGCTTGTCCTTGAAAGGAGATATGGCCGTGCACAGGGAACGAAAGCAAGATAGCAGGACCCAGCTGTCAAGCTGACCTCCCAACCGAGAGATAGGGACAAGCTGGACGTTGGGATGAGGGAAAATATCTTAATCCATTTAGCTGATCTTCGGTAATTTTCCAGACCATAATCAATCAATCCGTTCTGATCCTCAGCGTCAGTGGCGAGCGTCCGGTTCATGAATGGAGCCCACTCTTCCCTGCGTCTCCGCAGTCCGGGCTGAGATGTTACGATACAGTTCCTCACTCAATGTCATTCTTTGATCTAATACCTTCAGTCGGTCACACACATCCACGAAGCACTCTTTAATTTCCACAGACAGCGGCTGGGTGAATTTACTGGCAGCTGTCTTACCAATTTTACGATAGGTCAGGGCAGTCCCAAGGCCGAGAAATAGGAACCCCACTATCATAATGCCAATTATGAATAAATCCTCAATATCCTCCACGGACAGGACTTCCAGGCACAGGCCTTGCCAGTTGTTCCAGGCGTCCCGCGTGTAGCCCGCGGGGAAGGTCCCGTCTGGGCAGGTGGGTTCTCCCGGAGCACCTTTCCTCAGTGAGAAAATCTTGTCAATTGCGCTGAAAGACCAGTTAATTAATTCCATTTCAGTATTTTCAGGAGTCCAGCAAGCAGGGAGTCAAGAAAAAAGACAAAAAGATCAGCGCCAAAGCAGAGTGGGGAGCAGATAGAAGGCACGTCTGCTCTGTATGAGATCAGGAAGTGGAAGTGGAAGTATTTATCCTAAATAAACCATGGAGATCAATCAGATTCAGCCATTCATATATGATCCAGAATCAGATCTAGAGGCTGAAATTGAACAGGAGAAGCAGCAACGACGACTAAAGCAGGACGTGTCAGTGGTATGTACTGTAATACTTGCTTAGTGGCTTGTCATGCATGAGTTTTACAACATTTGGTGTGCATTTACTCATGTTTTATGAGGATATAATTTGGTTTATGGACTATTATATGTGATTTAATGTTAGCAGTAGCAAGCGTAACGGTTTTGCACGTCAGACTAGTGCGTGTTTACATAGAAAAACAATGGAATAGTAGCGCATTTGAATGAACGAGTCGATAGCTAACAACACACAGACATTTGAAGCAGTTTTACTCACCACCTGCTTCCAAAACACGAGTCATGACCGTGAACCTTAATCGCTGGGAGTGCTCCATCTTTCAGCATTAGACGAGCTACAAATCCGGCATTAAAACTGGGCCTTGCTTATAAAATGCAGCCAAGATTTTGGCACAGAAATACTCCATCAAACGTCCAACTTAATTTTTGAAACTTTGTCCATGTTTAGCATGGGAATACAAGTCTTTAACACTATGCATGAAACAGCATTTCACCCCCCCCCCCCCCCCCAACATTGAAATGATGCATGTGTTTTTCTGAGGAATTGCCGTTTTTGACAGTTTTCACCTGGACATATAGTCTTATTTGATCCATTTTCCTGGGAAATAGATTTTTTTTATCATCAACATTATGTTTTAAGGAGATAAAATGCTCCTTATCGACCTTGATTGGTATGGCAATAAAATAATATCACATTATTTTGGCAGTTAAAGTTTTGTGTTTTTTTTTTTTTTTTGGAGTGGGCAGGTTTTGGTGAGCTTTTGGGCTGGAAATCGTCGACCCAATCTGGTAACACTGATCACACATGTACATTTACATTCCAATAAAGGTTATTGATAACATGCCTCTGAAGTTTTTGCACCATTACAATACTTATATATACAATACTATAGTCATCATATCTTCTGCTCCATGAAACACATGTTAATGCTCAGTAGTAGGGTAGACCGAGTACAGTTGGTACACTTTTTGCTTTTTCAGTTACCACACCAAAACTGAGGACTGAAAAGAACTGATTTTTCATATGACATTTCCTTTACTTGTCTACTAAAATATGAATAATTATTACCATCCATAAATAGGTCATATTTACCACAATTAGCTTATAAACACAAGAAGCTTTTTCGTTCCAACTGTACCCATGTCGGGTACAGTTGGAATAATACTGAGTACAGTTGAGACGCCCATCCGTAATGCTGTAAAGCTGCCTAACCAATTCATTGAATTTGTAAAATACCTTTAAAATGAGAATTCAACAGTTTTTATTTCCATTCAGTATTTTATTTGATTATTTGTTAAGTTAAAATAGTTAATTAGTAAAACATTGAACAGTAATGGTAAACAGAGATACATAATTTAATTTCAGTTTATCACTTTAATAGTAGGCTAGGCTAACAGTTGGGTTGAGTGACAGTAAAGCACATTGAACAATTGCAAACAATCAAATGCACAAAAATAACATATTCAACATAATAAGAGTAAATATCGTGCATCTAACTGCTTGGGCCGCAATAGGATTCTAGTGCAGGTACAATTGATACACTGTGTCTCAACTGTACCCACCTGACCACCTCGCACATTTCTCTAGATTTTATGATGGTCTTGCATGACACACAGTCATTCAATATGCCAGTTTTCAGAGCACAGATTAAGGTTTAAGAAAATGTAAGTTAACTTTAAAAGTCATGTAAGGATGAGAAGCTATTCAATGTGGAAGGGAGGTGGTGAAATGAAAAACTTACCTTGGAAAAAACACTTTCACCGATATCTTCGGACAGGAGAAACACACGCACTTCAAATTTCCCACGATCGAAGAGGGCGCTAATACGCATGTGCGAAGCAAATATCACCGATCAGACTTGTTGAGCACTCAAGTTATTTGAGGTGTCTCAAATGTACCCCTGTACCAACTGTACTCGGTCTACCCTACACATATATGGTTCTTTAATGTATTTGCATTATGGCCTTTAGAAAAAGTGTTTTTTTTGAGGAGGTGGGGTAGTGCACTATAGGCCCCTGTGGCGCGGCCTAAGCTTTTGTCCGTAATAGCATTTTTTCCTCACATTACTTTTACTTTTATACTTTAAGTAGTTTTGAAACCTGTACTTTTACACTTTTACTTGAGTAAAAAGCTTGAGTTGATACTTCAACTTCTACAGAAGTATTTTTAAGCCCTAGTATCTATACTTCTACCTGAGTAATGAGTGTGAATACTTTTGACACCTCTGTCTTTAAGCCCAAGACATTGAAATATGCACGTCTTTTTTTAAATCTTATTTGGCCCAACCAGGCATTGGGGGCAGAGCTAGTGTGAATAGCACTTGGTGTAAATAGACTCTCTGTTAAAGTAACGCACAAGTAACATGACAGATTATTTTCCATAAAAAGTAACTAAGTAACACAATTAGTTACTTTTTAGGGAGTAACGCAATATTGTAATGCATTACTTTTAAAAGTAACTTTCCTCAACACTGTTAAGTATTCAATGAGGAAATCACACTGCATGCCACTTTTGTAGGGGAGATAACATCCCAAAGTCAAAAGAAAAAACATCGGTAACACTTTACAATAAGATTTAATTAGTTAACATTAGTTAATGTATTAACTAACATGCGCAATTCATTTGCTATTGTATTTGTTCATCTTTGTTAATGTTAGTTAATAAAAATACAGCTGTTCAAGGTTTGTTCATGTTAATTCACGGTGCATTAACTAATGTTAACAAGATTTGAATAAAGTATAAGTAAATGTTGAAATTAACATTAACAAAGATAAATAAATGCTTTATAAGTGCAGTTCATTATTAGTTCATGTTTACCAATGTATAACTAATGTTAACTAATGAACCTTATTGTAAAGTGTTACCAAAACATCTTTAAAACAAGTTCACTATCGCATTCATATTCCCATTCCTATTCCTACATTGTGGGAAGAGGTATCTGTTTGTTTTGTGCCCATTCCCAGTTTTTTCTCTCTCTATTGAACTGGCCCTAGACCACCTTGTTGATCACCCGGCAACAGACACGCCAGTCTGTCCCTAGTCTTTCAGCCAGAGCGGAAACCCAGCGCTGAGCCTCTTCTGCAGGACTCCACACAGCCTACCTGACTGCCCTACCAATGAACACAGCCCACATTCTGGGGCCCGGGGTGTCACACATAAAGAGATCTGACATCTCAAGCCTTGTTTTCTCTGCCTGAATGGATGAAAGAAGTAATGTTGTCTGGATCTAGTCCCCTCGCAAACTCCCCAAACATATATTGTATATGAAAAAAGGACAAATGTAACGTATCATTGCTCCCTCAATAGTTACTTCCTGATGCCTTTTATCAATTGCAAGGCCTAAAGTCTTAATTCTGTTGATTCATAAAAACAACTATTATTTTGATTTTATGAAGTCAAATATAACTGAATCAACCTAAATACAGTAATGTATACCAACAAAACACATTTGTATGAGCTAAATCGTTTAGAAATATCTCTTTAATTGCAGGTTAAAACTTTTTACAGAGCAGAAACACTTTTATTATTGTGAGTTAAAGAATGGAAACAAAGATGTTTTTATACAGTAGTGGGCAAAAGTGATATCTGGAGGGGCGAGGGGTTATTTGCTTTTAATGACCCTATGTCACATTCACCAGCTCACTCACCACATCTGCACTACACTTCCCATTATCCTCTCTGCACACACTCGTTCACAAGCACCAGAGTACTGACTCGCTGCACCTGCACCTCACCATAGACTTACCCTTTATATTTACCATTCACCATTCACTCCTGGTCTTGTTTCATCACAGTATACACACATCAGACACATCAGACAGATCTCCTGTCTTCAATCTGGCTTCCTGGTTCCCGATCCTCCATCTTTGTATCCATTGTCACCTGCAAGGAATATCCAGTCTTTACCAGCTAAGTCACCATCTACCTTCAGCAAGTCACCATCCACTTCCCATCGCCTGGTTCCCTCTGTTTCTTCACTCTGCTTCAAAAAAACATCATTAACACTTACCTGTCTGTCTGTTCCATTCTGTGTTGTGACAGAAGACCAGACCAACAATGCAGAGTCCGGCTGAACCCAGCATGGAACATCCTCCAGATTCCATTACGGAACCCGTGCAAGCAGTTTGCCTTACCCATATTAACCCCGCTGATCGCCTAATCACCTGTTTTCAGGATGGCCGCTTGATCGGGGACTATGTAGAGGAGTTCCTCAAGCTTTCCCATCTGGCTACCTGGAATGAGGACAACCCTAAGACTGTGTTTTGGTGGGGGTTAGATCAACCTCTACACCAGCAGGTTCCGGTGTCCGGGACCTCATGTTCTATGGCTCAGTATATTGAATATGTGCTGTGGCTGAATGGTTCTTCCTTCGGTCGACGAAGACGCCACCACCACTCAGCCACAGCCACCCTTATTCACTCCAGCCATCATAACTGCTATGCCTGAGTCTCCTGTCTTCCCTCGAATCAGAAAAGCAGTCTTGCACAGCATGGAACTAATAGCAAGAGTAAAGGACCCTGCCATTTATTCTGTTCGAACTGCTTTAATCCTTAAATGCATGACTGTTTCGCCAAACGTTCTTACATATTCATAACACTAACATGGATAGATCTCTACCTGTCGCAATGATATACAAAACTCCTGATAACAATTACAGAAGAATATAATAGAATATAATAAGAATATATAAGTTAAAATAAAATATATTTTGTTACCTTTTGGAGCTTGGAAGGGTTCAGTTTGAGCAGATGTTTTATGCCATCATCACTGTCCTCGTCAGAGCTCATTTCCCAGTACATTCAGCATCTGGCACATATTCGCGATCTCATGCATATTCTCAAAACTCATTTAAACATCTTCAAAATCATTTTTTTGGATCGCTGACAGTTTCTTGACCAGATCCATCATCAAGTGACAGTGACACTAATATTTGAATGCGTTCAGTACTTGCTCTGCAGTAAATCGCTGAGCTATTTCAAGTTTTGTAGATTATAATTATTATTGTTTCGTTTTCTGTCTGAGGTAACTATGAGTGAAACGTCACTTCATCATTGTGTATCAGACATTGCCACCTTGTGGAATAAAGCCGAATTGCACTTATTTCATCATTATAGATTCAATTATTATTGAGCAGAAATAAATATACATACAATCTTACACACCTCGGGTCGTTGGCGACCCTATACAATTTTGACAAAAAACTAGTGGAAAAACAGGCATTCAATTATAATTGTAAAAAAAAATTATTGTTATATGGTTTGTTATATGAGGAATACTCATAGACTTCTGGACAGAAGCGTTCCCTGTCTCCGTCCAGAGCCCAGTGACGTCCCCTGTCTCAGTTTAGAGCCCAGGGATGTCCCCTTTCTCCATCCAAATCCCAGTGACATCCCCTGTCTCCGTCCAGAGTCCAGAGAGGGATCCAGCCCGTGACCAGAGTCCAGAGAGGGCTCCAGCCCATGATCAGAGTCCAGAGAGGGCTCCAGCCCCTGACCAGAGTCCAGAGAGGGCTCAAGCCCCTGACCAGAATCCAGAGAGGGCTCCAGCCCCTGACCAGAGTCCAGAGAGGGCTCAAGCCCCTGACCAGAATCCAGAGAGGGCTCCAGCCCCTGACCAGAGTCCAGAGAGGGCTCCAGCCCATGACCAGAGTCCAGAGAGTCTCCAGTCCGTGACCAGAATCCAGAGAGGGCTCCTGCCCATGACCAGAGGACTCCGTCTCCTTCCGTCCCGAGTCCAGAGAACACTCCGCCCTCTGCCCCCAGTCCAGTGAGGGCTCCGCCTCCTGTCCCCAGTCCAGAGAGGACTCCTGCCTGATCCGCCATGGTCCCCTGAGCTGCCTGATCCACCCTGGAGGCTTCCTGGTCCACCGAGTCACACCCCTGTCAGCCTCCAGGGCGCACACCCTCCCACCCCAGCTTATGGCGCGAGGACGCGCCTCCGGGGAGAGGAGAGTAATGTCAAAATTCACCAGCTCACTCACCGCATCTGCACTACATTTCCCATTATCCTCTCTGCTCACCACCTGCACACATTCGTTCACAATCACGCTGCACCTGCACCTCATCATAGACTCACCCTTTATATTCACCATTCACTCCTGGTCTGGTCTGGTCTCAGTATACACTGGTCCACATCAGACTCCTTACCTGTCAACCTACCTGCGATCCGTCTCGTCTAATCTCATGTCTTCAGTCTTTTTTCCGGGTTCCCGATCCTCTGTCTTCGCATCCATCATCACCATTGCCACCTGCAAGGAATATCCACCTTCACCATGCAGCTAAGTCACCATCTACCTTCAGAAAGTCGCGCACCATCTATAATCCATTATACGCTGATTTATAAGTATTAATCAGTCAGTCGTTTGTTTCAATGAATGTATTTATAAAGATGCAGCCTGCATTGCTATAGTGTTATTATATCATAGTTGCAATGACTTTTTTAGTAATTCTGATTTATTTCTGTCAAATAAATAAGTTAATATATTGTCATTAATAGCCGTGCTGTGTTCTTATAAATACTTATTGTGAGTAATAATACAGTTACTAATCTCTATAAATGCATCATTGATGGCTACAAGTAAAGTGAAAAATGCAACAGAATTTAATAGAAAGTAATATAGTTAAATAATATTAAGATGTGCTCATTTTAATTTGTTTACTTGTCCTGCAATAAAATAATGGGGGGAAAAAAACACAGAAATCATTAATACAATCTTTTTTTCAAGTCTTTTTTAATGTTACATAATATAAAAAAAAACATTAGAAAAAAACTGCAACAATATTTTAAAACGAATAATTCCAAACTGCTAACCAATACCATGCATTAGGCTGAGGAGATATAGATTTTAACAAATCATGATGACCATTCATGACCTCTAATGCAGACATTAGCCATTAAAGACATAACTAATTGGTACAGCAAACAAGTCTCTCTGGAACTATTTTATATTTATAAATCAGTGTATAATGGATTATGAGCACGAACATTGGACTTATAAGAAATTATATAAAATAAAATAAAAACTAACTATAATGCCACCGGGTGTTTGGTGTTGGTTCATGTTCATGTTTGATGTTTTCAGTTGGTCATGTTCACAGTCATGTTTTGTCTTGTCATGCACTTCCTGGTCTTGTCATGTGATTCCCATGCCCTCATGTGATCTTGTTGTGTTCTGTCATTGGTTCATTGTTTAATCACTGTTCACAGGTGTCACTTGTCTTGTCATTAGTCTGTGTGTATTTAAGCCCTCATGTTTGCCATGTGTCTTGGTCTGTTATTAATGTTGTAACCAGTTGGTGGTGGGTGTTGTCAAGTCTGTTTTGTTTAGTCAAGTTTATTGTCACAGCCAAGTTTTGTTTGTTTGTTGTTTTGCCAAGTGTTTGTTTTATGTTTTGGATCTCATTAATAAATAACTGCACTTGGATTCTCAACTTGCCTCCAGTGGAAATCGTTGCATATAACTTGTAATGCAGTATAGGTCTTAATGAGTCTTTATAAATATATTTATAGAATAGTACTTTCTTATAAATAAAGTATAAATGGGACTATAAATCATTATAAGCATGGACTTTATAGAAAGTGTTTACAAATAAGTACAATTTGGCATGTTTCGCAATATGATAACACATTTTGAATAATATTTGAATGAAGTGTGAAGATCTCCATTTCCGTAGGCTGGATATCACTTTTGGCCACTACTGTACATCTTGTATACATGTTCTATAAGAACACGGAAACAAGAGTGCATTGAATATTTTTTTTCTTACTGAGAATCTCAGATCAAGCACAGCTCATGGTGATTAGCATCAATAGAGGATATTAAAGGTCCCGTTCTTCGTGATCCCACTGTTCAAACTTTAGTTAGTGTGTAATGTTGCTGTTAGAGCATAAATAATACCTGTAAAATTATAAAGCTCAAAGTTCAATGCCAAGCGAGATATTTTATTTAACAGAAGTTCCCTTTCAAAGCCTACAGCGAACGGCTGGCTTGGACTACATCCTGGTACTTCCTTCATAAATTACGTCAGTAGAACAGTCGAACAGACTAACCTCCGCCCACAAGACTATGCGAAAAAAGGGGGCGTGGTCTTGTTGCTGTCCCACGTGGAGAAGAGGACGTGTCGCGTGGAGAAAAGGAAGTGCTGCGTTTCAGTGTGTTTGTCGCCATGTCGTCGAGACGCTGTTATTTTCATCCCGGAGTCAAATCACCTTTGTTTGGCTTTCCCAGGGACGCTGTAGAGATCATTAAGTGCACATATATCTCCCGTTAAGAGGCGTGACCTTTCCACGTGCGCTAAGCTGCTGTCGAATCACAACACAGGAACCGGGCCACGTTCGCTAAGCTGCTGTCCAATCACAACATGGGAACCACTGGCACAATCAGAACTCGTTACGTATTTCTGAAGGAGGGACTTCATAGAATAAAGGAAGTCATCAGCCGTTTTCAGGACAGTGAAAACAGCGGTATACAGATAAGTACATTGTGTTAAAAATACTGTTGTTTTTTTTTACACGCGAAACATGAACACATGTTATATTGCACACTGTAAACACAATCAAAGCTTCAAAAAAACACGAAGAACGGGACCTTTAACATATAGCTTTAATAATTTCATAACACAATGAACACTCTGCTTGACTATTTTTACATAATTTCCCAGTCTTTTTATAGACACATTCAACATCTCAACAATTTTGCAACTGAATCGCTCAACGCGGTGTTAGATAAAAGATGCCATAATTACAGGGGTGTAATTTGGGACCCAAACTGTATACAGTAGGAGGCATGGAGCATTTCCCTAATGTAGTATGAACTGGTCCATAATGCAGAGGGATAGATAGCTGGTCCAGAAGGTGGAAATTACTGCCACCCTTTGCTGTTATGAGATTCATTGCACAGTTGAGTAATCATGTGTGCCACCAACAATTGCCAGACACTCTGATTCTCACTACAGGTCCACAAATGTGTGGCTATGTCTGAGCTCTCTTTCCCCGAAGGGTGAATAAACCAGATGGGTTCTAAATGCAAAATTTCATTTTGTATCATTAGTAGGTTAGTTCACCCCTCATTGGCTCACCATCTGCCATCAGCTCAGGCTTTTCATCGCTCCACTATACGCTACTGTTGAGTATGAAACACTGAAGTTTGATCTCCGATACCTCTCAAAAGACACCAACGGTTCTCTGCAACAGCACTGCTGGTGGTCATTGCTGAAGTGGAACAGGATGAAGTGTCCATTGCTATGAAGTCATCTGTTTAATGTTATTCATAAATTAGCTTCACAATAGTTTGTCCTCTCTTTTGGATTGGCCTCTATGGTATGAGGGAAATTGAATTCATGAATTAGCATAATTCTGATCAAGTACCAAGGTAATGTTAATTAGTTGGCCATATCATTTTCCAACATTTCTATATTCAAAGTGTTATATTTAAAACTTTAATCTAATAAAATTATTCATGCAATTGTAATTGCAGAATAAATGGATTTTGATCAATAGCAAGATGTATTTTTATTCTTTTTTTTATTAGTCACAGCCCTAGAGTGTATAGTGTTAAAGTAAAAATGTTCATGTATTAAATACTTTATTGCTAATGTATGAACAGCTTGCAGTGTGGGAAAGTTACTTTTAATTAGTGTGTCATGGCATTACAATATTGAGAGAAAAACCTAATTGTGTTACATTACTGTTGCATGTTTGTTTTTGATATCAAAAATGGGTAACGCTTTAGATTACAGCCCGGAAAGTAATGCGCAAGTAAAACAAATTTACAGTGTAACTTTTGGTAATTATAGTGTAATTATAAAGTATGTATGTCTAGGTATAAGGGAACAATATGTAATATTTGGGGCATAAAGGGGGAACTACCAGGAAAATGGACAAATTATTTATACTGTAAGTATTTTTTAATTAAGGTGTAATTATTTGTGTAGTTACAGGGTAAGTGGTGCTTGTTATTCCATGTAGTTACAGGGTAAGTATGAATCTACGGGCTGTAAAATAAAGTGGTAGTTGTTCCCCTCTTGTTTCATGTAGTTACAGGGTAAGTACAATAAAAAACAAGTACACAATCTGATATCATGCATCATTTTTTTTTTTTAAACAACTTTCAAAACAGATTTACAACACTTCTTATTCGTTTCTCTTGCTTGGCTTCATCCTTCTCTTGTTCCTCTTCTTGCCACAGATGAATCTTAATCAGGAATCCCATGTCTCTAGCTATTATTAAAAGACTTGTTATTATTATTAAACAAACACCACTTTAATTTACAGCACGCGGATTCATACTTACCCTGTAACTACACGAAACAAGAGGGGAACAAGCACCACTTTAATTTACAGCCCGCAGATTCATACTTACCCTGTAACTACACAGATTTTAATACGTGCAGTATAAATAATTTGTTATTTTTCCTTTTAGTTCGCCCTTTATTCCCCAAATATTACATATTGTTCTCTTATACCTACACGTATGTACTTTATAGTTACACTATATTGCTGAAAGTTACGCTGTAAGTTCGTTTTACTTATGCAGTGCTTTCCGGGCTGTAATCTGTATCGTTACCCAAAAAATTTATATTTTTGGCAAATGTAAAGGCCCTTTTGCACCAAATGTGAAATTAATAAGCCTCAAATCAACTCAAACACACCTTTCAGCTGTGATGCCATTCTGATCAGGACGCAGGAGAAGAACCTCAATTAAAGCAATTAAAACAAAAACAAATGAAACACAAATATGATGTTTACCTATAGTAATTTTTGCTTATTATTATTATTATGGTTGAATTGGATCATCGAAGGTCAACAGCAAAGACATTGGTTAATAAAGTGAGATTAAATACATAAAGAATATTTGTGTTATTTAACATTTAATTCTAGGAGGTATTCTGAGTTTGCATTTCACTGTTGAGGAATACTGAATCCGTAAATGCTTGTTCACATTTAGTCGAGGGGCCCTATCATTCACCCGGCGCAATGTGATGCCAGGTGAAACGCAAGGTTTTTTTTGTTCGTTTCAGCCTGATGCAGTTCTCATTTTCACGTCCAGCTCCACGTTGTTTAAATATCAAATGCACTGGCGCATCTGTTCACCCATGGGCGTCTGATCTAAAAACCATGTGCGCCAACTGTTTTTTCCTTGTTAAATTAGCAAACACGCCCTAAGTGCACCTGTGCAGTGAGCTTCAGATCCTTAAAATAGGGCCCTAAAACTACAATAACATCATGTTCACACAACGCACACAACGCCTCTAAACTCATGATTCTCTCAACATGAGGACAGGAGAACTGTCAGTCAATACATAGGAAAACAAAGTAACTTGCATTACTTATTTGAAAAAAGTAACTCATAAATTTTGTAAATTTATAAGTAATGCATTACTTTAATAACTTGAAAAAGTAATCTGCAATCTTGCAATCTTGCAATGAAACGTAACTCTTTCCCCGCTATTGACAGAAATGTCCGTCCTTTGTGAGAAAATGCTTCCCTGCCATTGGTGGAATTTTCCGGCTTTCTGTGTTTTTTCTGTTAAAAGCAGAGGCTCTGTTCTCTCTTTTCATATATTGTATGTTCATATATTCATACAAAAAAATATTCTGGGGGCCATTAAATTTTTTTTTATGAACACTAGAGGGAAAAGAGTTAAAAAATGAGACCTTCCCCAACATCCTAAATCAAACGGATGTGACATTTACGCTCCCGGAGCCTCTTCCGTTAAGTGACGCATGAAACAAATGCTTATACAATGTTCAGGATAATGAGCTATTCTGTACTGTAATGTCAATGTGTCATTCAAAGAAAAGGGATTTGTTCAATCTATTGTCTCACATAGCCAGATCTATCACTATAAAAAAAATCCCCGTAAAATTTACGGTAAAGAACCGGCAGCTGTGGTTGTCAGAACTTTACCGTAAAAAATACGGCAGTAACGCTTTTTTTTTCAGAGGAGAACTGGCATCCCGACTGAGCCTGGTTTCTCCCAAGGTTTATTTTTCTCCATTAGGTCACCTAATGGGGTTTTGGTTTCCTTGCCACTGTTGCCTCTGGCTTGGCGTGCTCAGTTGGGGACAATTGACAATTTTTCAACTAAACATCGAAATAAATCTAATTAATAAACTAAATTAACCATATAAACTAAATTACTGATCTAATTATTGATCTAAAGCCCACACTGTCACCGTATGGAAATTGAAATGAACTGATGACATCAAATGGTTATACAGCTTAATAAAATTATGTTGCATTATTTTCCTGTTTAACACTGTAAAGCTGCTTTGAAACAATCTACATTGTTAAAAGCGCTATATAAATAAAGTTGACTTGACTTGACTTTAGGTTTTTAGGGACAGCACCATGTAATTTAAAGGTTTATAATGTAATGATTACGGTTAATTTTTTTATTTTATTTTACAGTTCAAAACCGTATAATTTAATGGTTTATATTGTAATGATTATGTTTACACTGTAAACAATCTACGGTAATAAAAAACATATTTCATTACCAGAAATAATGTTAAATTACCAACCTATTGAAATACTAATATCTGTTTATTTATTTATTTATATGGATCCCATTAGCTTAAAGTCTTTGCAATCAGCTAGTCTTCCTGGGGTCCATTCTAAAATGTTACATTACAACAACAACAACAACAACAACATTACAATCATCACAATAGATAAAACATACACAAATATACACTCACACATACATAAAATCTGGTTTCGATCCATAACAGGACGAGACATCAATACAATATGATTTAAATTACATTGATCAAAACATTTAAGAACCTACATCAACACATAACACCTTAAACTCCTCTTAAATGACAGCTTATTACAAAGCTTACGAACTTCAATGGGAATGTTATTCCAGATGACACTAGCTCTATACAAGGCAGTTTTCTTCACAAAATCTTTATGTACCTTTGATATATACAGACAACCATCAATCACAGTGGTGATGAGAATCACGTGATGAATCAAAGCTCATCACAAGCAGCTTTTAAGAGGACAATACTAATATATATATATACCTAAAACGTTATTCCCGTATTTTTTACGGTAAAGTTCTGGCAACCACAGCTGCCAGTTTTTTACCGTAATTTTTACTGGGATTTTTTTTGGTGCTCAGTGTCATTCACACAAACACTAAACATCATGGTAAAACACAGTAAATTAAAAAAATACAATAAACATTAATTAATTTTACAACATCAGATGTAACATAAAACCCTAATGTACATAACTGATTAGAAAACAGGGAAGTTCACGCAGGGAATTCTGGGAATGTCAATTTATGGGTTTTCACTGTTTACACAATGACTTTTACTGTATTTTACTGTAAAATGAGTAAAATAAGTTAGATCTATTACATTTATTCACCGTATATAGTACGGAAACTTTCTGTTAACCAATTAACTGTTTTTAGCATTTTAACAGTAAAATACAGTTAAAATCACAATAATTTTTTACAGTGTAGTCTATAGTCTCAAATATACTTTATGGTCAACCATAACAGTGTGATTTTAATTATCTCATCTGTCGACATGAAATGCCAGTGAATTGCAGAGCCGGCGCTGTGTTTATTGAGAGAAAAGCACACAACACATAATTACATATTCATATCACTGTCGCTTTCAGCAGCGTGTGCGACGTCGGGATGTTCATTGACAGTATATCCCTGCAAATGTATTTCCAACTTATTTTTACTTCTGTGCAAAGAACGAGAAAAACTTCTAAGTGAGTATATCAGGGCTCTATCATACACCTGGCACAATATGACGTTTTTATTTTTTGCTAGTTTCAGCCCAACTCAGTTATAATTTTCACATCCAGCTCCACATTTTAAAAAAAAATCAAATGCACTGGCGCATCTGTTCGCCCATGGGCGTCTGGTCTAAACCAGGTGTGTTCAGGCGCATCGTTGGAGCGTTGCTATCTTGAGGAACTGAAAACGGCTGTGCCATTGACCAACACAAACCTGCTCTAAAGTCAATAGTGCAGTATTTTTTTGTGTTATTTAAAGGGTGTGTTAGTAATATGAGCCTATAGGCGGTGCACAATGTGCATAAACTCTGATTATTACACACACAGGGACGCAGCAGCACACACACATGTTCAAATATTAAAAATAAAAGGATTCCTTCTCTCTGGAGAAGCATTTAGTCTTTCTGCTCACATTTAAACATTTAAATAGTGAATCCGCCCATACTGCGAGCGCAACTGGCTTTTAAAGAGAATGGGAGATGAGACTCTGATTGGTTTATTGCACGTTGCGCACAAAACACACCCATGACTCATTAAGAGACCATGGACCATTTTGGATCATGAGCCGGGCACGCCAACCGTTTGTCCCATTGTTAAACTAGCAAAAGTGGATTCGGACATGCCCTAAGAGCACCTGCGCCATGAGCTTCAGACCATGAGCTCAGATCGCTAAAACAGAGCACAAGCAATACGTTTCTGCTGCAGTTCACTGAACGGCCACCGGTGTCGCTAATAGCAAGGGTTTCTGAATTCTACATATAGATAATTGAATTACTGTAATTAAGGGATGTTCAACAGTACGAGAAGGATATGAGAAGGATAGCCTTTTTTCTACTTGAGTACCTGTCCCTCAAAATCTGTGTTCACTGTCCTGATAGTTATCATCCTTTACACCTAAAAGCCACTGTGGATAAACGCCAAATGCATGTAAGATGTAAATGTTTTAGTTGTCTCTGCCAATCCAGCTGGGATAGGAGAAAGTATCAACTTCAGTATATGCACTGTGCTCATGGTCATTTTTTGCAGACTTACTAATGTTCCTTACTACCACCCTTCTGATTTGATGACCAACACTATGAAGCATCAAGGATGTGATCTACAGTACAGCCCTACCTATTTCCATTGTCATCCTTAATCAGTGTGTCTCATCTCGTCTGAAGACTTATTGGTCTGTGAATGCTTTAACATCTAATTACAGGCTAAATGATGGTTGGAGTTAACTTCTGTGCAGAGTGTTCCTTTAGATTTCCCCGCAAGGGTATTTTATTTCGGGAGACAGTCAGCTAAGAAGATTATAAAACCAGTTTTCAATTTATCTCCCACCCCCAGACTCTCCTTATTGACTGACTTCCTTATCACTGTTTACCAGAATCCAGAGAAAGACTGGTCGTCATCCCAATCTGACACTTTGGAAACTGCTGTTTTTCGGAGAGTAAATTAGTTCAGGCCTTTTTCAACCCAAAACGTGCTCGCTGTTGTGCATTGTTTTAACTCTATCCACTTTGTAACTATGAAAATATGGAAAGGCAATTTATTCGTGTTGGCAAAAAATAAAAGATCCTGCTTGGTCACACTTTACAGTGACGTTTATGTTGCATCACAAGTCATTCACGTGCTTGTAAAATACTTCTAATAACAAGTACAATAACACAGCAGCATGTATTTGAATTGCTCATACTAATATCTTAATAGCATGTGCATGCTTTTCTTTTTGGCTAATTTTGATATAATTTATTCTACACCATATACATTTTAAAATTCAGAACAGAAAATGTGTGACGTGACGTTAATTGACAAGGCTGTTTAGGAACTGACAGAACTACATGCGTCATGGAAATTCATCCATGCTGAAACTCTACAAATAATCTATTTGTCAAAATGTAGTCACATTTTTTCTTATCTAGCAAATGTGTTAAATGACAAAAACTGCGATTTTAAAATTGTAACATTTCTTCTTGTATTTAGTTTTATTTTTAATTTGTTTTTTGTCTGTGTCAAATGCATTCACAGGCTTATTAGAGCAACGCATATGCATAAAACTTCCGAGAAGAGTAACATCATTGCACAAATTAAACGATTCGTAATCACGGTGTCCGTCAATGGATAAAACACATGATCTCTCTCACACACAGAGCGATGCAAGTTGGTCAAAAAAAGAAAAAGAAAAACGAAAGAAAGAAAGAAAGAAAGAAAAAAAAAAAACACATATACAAAGCATATAAAAAGCGCTGAGAAGAGAAGGTGCCCATGCAGTGTCTGGGATTTCAGTGGTGGAGATGTTGTGTTCGGGGAGGGTCGACTTTGAGCTGACATTGAGAGTGACGGTCTGTGCTTCATGTAACATCTCTGGACGCTCATGGTAGACGGAGCTGCTCCTGTCTCTGGCTCTTTCCCCCTGTCCTTCAGCACCACACAATTGGACAGCACCAGACAACCAGACCCTCCTTCACCTTTCCCCTCAGGATAGCTGCGTGCCTCACTTGACTTTATGGAAACATTTTGCACGGGTTTGGACAAGTAAAATTCCAAGAGTTGGAATTTGGAGAGGAACCAACGGATACGCACCGCCGCAACCAAACTGGCAGGAAAACTGTTCCAGTGTAAGTAGATCATAGCTGCATTTTAATGCTTTTGTGTTCGTAGTCTTGGGGAAATCTGACACCTGCATAAGTTATTTGAAAGTTGAACATCTAAAACGAACTGTTTTAACACATATCCGTCTGAAATTGTTGACTTTAATGCTTGTGGAACGCAATGTTTTTTGCGCGCACATCAGACACGATTGTGCATGCATGTTGTTTTCTGTTTTGCGTTTTAAAAAAATCAATACTTTACTCTCGCATTCATTTATCTCGATAAAAAGCTCACGCAGCTGCAAGTTGACAGTCTTGCGCGACTTTTTGAGCCCGTATTTCAGCGCGCGCTCACCGACCGTCTGTGCGCGCAGTTCCAGGCTTCACGCGCTTTGAACTCCGAGCAATCTAAATTCGAATTTGACGAAATTATTCGAACGTTTTGACTTAAACAGAGTCTGATCTGTCATTTGGATTCGTGAGGGAATTTTTTGTTTCAATTTAAAATCCACATTTTAAATCATTTGAATTCAGTAATAAATGTGAATACTCTGCCCTCTGGTTATCCCTCAGGTTTTGGATAACAGACAAAACGCGTCTGCACATATTTATTTATTTATTTTTATTTTAAATGACTGAAAGAATAGATATTGTATAATTTATATATTATTTAAAATATATAATTTATAAATATATTTGTCTTAGCTTTTTTTATGCCGCGCGCGCTAAACTCACGTGCACCAATTTGTATTTTATTTAGTAGGCCATTTGTATTTTATTCAATATTATTGCATTGATAAATTGACCTGGAATGCATGTGACGAACACAATAATTTGTATATCTAAACGTACCGTTCTCTCCACGGCTTCCAGGTCTGTGTCAAGCTTCATTGGCGTTTTTTGACTCTAATCGTTGGTTAATCGAACCGCGAAGCTGCTGTCTACGTGGACCGGTGCTGAACTCTTCCGTCCGACCGCCAGGACCAAACCCAGAGACATGGCCACGAACGGCACGAAAGCCTCCGATGGACACGTTTTAACAGAGGTGAACGAAGCGCCCACCGCCAATGACAAACCAAAAACTCTGGTGGTTAAAGTTCAGAAGAAAAAGGACATTCCCGACAGAGAAACGTGGCAGGGAAAATTTGATTTTCTTCTGTCTTGTGTTGGCTATGCCATTGGACTTGGCAATGTCTGGAGATTTCCTTATCTATGCGGAAAAAACGGAGGAGGTAAAGAAAAAAATCCTGGTTGTTTTTACTATGCATTCCCCCCCAAAGGACTAAAAAAATCTGATTGAATAACATATACGCATGGACGTGCGCAATCATTGGAAGCGCAGTGGATTTTATAAAATGTCTCATTATATTACTCTTCTGTCTGTATAGGGGCGTTCTTGATTCCCTACTTTTTGACCCTCATATTTGCTGGGGTCCCGTTGTTTCTTCTGGAAACGTCCCTTGGTCAGTACACATCTATCGGTGGTCTTGGAGTGTGGAAACTGGCTCCTATGTTCAAAGGTAACCAACATGATTCACTACTATAGACCCTGTTTAGATGAAGCATTTCAGTGTCCTTGCCAAAAATGATCTGAAATATGGAGTTGTTATTATAGCGCACATGTTTCCGTAGGTGTTGGCCTGGCAGCAGCAGTCCTGTCCTTCTGGCTTAACATTTACTACATAGTCATAATTGCATGGGCAATTTACTATCTGTATAACTCATTCACCACAGTAAGTACATGCTTCCCACTTCAGGTATTGAATAGCTCATGACTGTTTCAGATACTGTCCTGTCCTGTTTTAGGAGCTCCCCTGGAAATCTTGTGACAACCCTTGGAATACAGACAGATGTTTCTCAAACTACAGCATGGCAAACACCGCCAACATGACGAGCGCCGTCGTGGAGTTCTGGGAGTAAGGACCTTTTTTTAAACGCTTTGGAATTTCGTATTCTAGCAACATGCAAACACTTTCCCTTTGTCCTCGGCTGTGTAAAAGAACCTCTGTTGTTTCACAAAAATGCGGCTATTGTGCTATTTCTGGCAAACAACCCTAGTTGAATGTTTTGCATCTGCAATTAGGCAAGCTCTGTTTGTGGGTTACGTGGGCTGACAGATATGAATGCTATATTCTCTAATAATGTTTATTCTCCCTCAGACGGAACATGCATCAGATGACGGATGGTTTGGAGAAGCCTGGAGAGATAAGACTGCCACTAGCAATAACACTGGCCATTGCCTGGGTCCTGGTCTATTTTTGCATCTGGAAGGGTGTAGGCTGGACTGGAAAGGTAAGAATGTCCTTGAAAAAATTCAAACTTAGGCCTGCAATCAAGGCTGTGGGATCACGATCTAATGTCATGCTTTACGGAGCTCTCTAATGACTATTTCTTTAGATCCGTGGTGCGTTATCGCACAATATCAAAGCAGACGTGCCATTTCCTCAAGGCTGTTTTTATGTGTCTTTCAGGTGGTATATTTCTCAGCGACTTACCCGTATTTCATGCTATTTATCCTGTTTATCCGTGGAGTGACGCTGCCTGGAGCAAAAGAAGGCATTTTGTTCTATATCACGCCTGAGTTCAGCAAGCTGAAAGAATCAGAGGTAGAGCGCTTTGCAATTATCATACGGTAATAGACGTGTTCACAGGCGTGTAATTTGCTGATTTTTTTACCATCTCGTCTTCTGTCTTAGGTGTGGCTGGACGCAGCCACTCAGATCTTCTTCTCTTACGGCCTGGGCCTGGGCTCTCTGATCGCCCTCGGGAGCTACAACCCTTTCAACAACAATGTTTACAAGTATGCAGCAATTGTAAGATTTATTAAGGGGCATTCAAATGGCAACTCTAACGTGATCTGTACAGACACAAGCTTGACAAATCATCATTTTTGTGTGTGTTTTTCAAGCATTTCTGAAACAGTGTTTGCCTACACAAAATGCTTCCTCAATGTGATAGATATAGATAATACTCTCTTAAAATGAAAGGTTCCAAAAGGGAACCATTGTTGGTTCCCCAAAGAACCTTTTTTCTTGGTATGAAGAGCATTTAAAAATCTAAAGAACCTTTTTTGTGCAATGGGTTCTTCATGCAACCATCAATGCCAATAAAGAACCTTTATTTTTGAGAGTGTAGGAGAAATAACTAAACGGCTCCATGCTTTCGTCTGCTTCTCAGAGATTCTATCATCGTCTGCTGCATCAATTCCTTCACCAGTATGTTCGCTGGATTCGTCATTTTCTCTATCGTAGGTTTCATGGCTCACATCACACATCGGCCCATAGCAGACGTGGCTGCATCAGGTAATTATGATGGATTTCACTTTGATCACTGGATAAAGACCTGCTACTATAAATGACAGTGGTTTGGCATCAGGTGACCATTATTAGTCAATAAGCAATTATAAGCATGCATGTATTTCATGGTAGCACATTACTGTACAAACAAATGGCACTTTCCATGAATACTGTGCATGAGTTGCAAACACTAAACTATTATAAAGCAACTATTTCTGAACACATCAAATGTCATAGGATCCACCCCAACCCCCAAAATCATGATTATGGCCTGCCTCAACCTTCATGCATCTAATAATCAAAATCTTGCTGAAGCTGATATAACCTGCTGAACTGATCAGTTCTTTGCAGTAAAATGTGTTTTTAATTATTAACTAATTGTAATACGCAACACCATCCTGTTGTATTATTTATTCCAATTACAATATAAATAAACATATAAATAATTAAATAAATTGTGACGCAGAAGTACCATCATTTGGACGTTTAATTTCTGCAGAATTACATGAAGAGAAGTAAACAAGATCAACCATCAAAACTATTGCAAAAATATATATATTTTTCTGTAAAATATTTGTATATATATTTTTATCATTTATTGTTTTATTAATTAAGAATAATAATCTGAAAAATATGAAAATACCAAGCATCAGACACATTTTAGTAACAGGGTTGCAAATATTACAAACCTCATAAAGTGTATAGTAAATAAAATGGCTATTTTTAATATTTAGTTTGAGGTTTACAGTTGCGATAAATTATTAAGCATCTCCTTTC
Source organism: Romanogobio albipinnatus (assembly GCA_023566225.1). Lineage (NCBI taxonomy): Eukaryota > Metazoa > Chordata > Actinopteri > Cypriniformes > Gobionidae > Romanogobio > Romanogobio albipinnatus. The sequence goes on from CM042254.1 coordinate 41,679,280, forward strand.
AACAAACATTTGATGAAAAAATCATAAAATATGTGCATTAAACTGACCAACTTTGAGACATTAGAGATTTATTTTTAGAATATTATATTTTTTTTGTCACAGGGGCTGCAATGAGTGCATGACGAATGGATATCACTAATAAAGTATTTAATTATAAACCAAACCAGGAACATGCAGGAGATATTATCACACAGGAACAATAATCATTCAAACAAAGGGCTCTATCATACACCCGGCGCAATGTGACGCCAGACACGACGCAAGTGTTTTCTGCTAGTTTTAGCCCGATGCAGTTCTCATTTTCACTTCCAGCTCCATGTTGTTTAAATATCAAATGCACTGGGGCATCTGTTCACCCATGGCCGTCTGGTCTGAAAACTAGGTGTGTTCAGGAGCATTGTTGGAGCGTTGCTATTTTGAGGAACTGAAAACGACTGCGCCATTGACCAACACAAACCTGCTCTAAAGTCAATAGTGCAGTATTTTTTGTGTTATTTAAAGGGTGTGTTAGTAATATGAGCAGCCTATAGGAGGTGCACAACGCACATGCACTCTGCTTATTACACACACAGGGACGCGCAGCAGCACACACACATGTTTAAATATAAAAAATAAAAGGGTTCCTCTCTGGAGAAGCGTTCAGTCTTTCCGCTCACATTTGAATAGTGAATTCGCCATGGTGCGAGCGCAACTGCCTTTTAAAGGGAATGGGAGATGAGACTGATTCGTTTTTGGCACGTTACGCCAAAATCACACCCATGACTCATTACGAGTCTAGGGACAACCCTTTTGGACCATGCACCGGGCGTTTTTTCCATTGTTAAACTAGCTAAAGTGGATTCGGACACGCCCTAAGTGCTTAGATCTTTAAACCACGTTAACATAGACGATACTGGGCAAAGAAAATGAATGAACAGAGGGTTTAAATACACATAATTAACGTAACCAGAAACATGTGCATGACACAGTCAAAAACCATGGAGACAAGGAACAGAACACAGTGAAAGCCAAACCAAAATTGAACATATGCTACGACATTATTCCTGTAAGTCTATACAGATGGATACTAGAAAACGAATTAAGTGTGTTGTGCTCTGCAGGGCCGGGGCTGGCATTCTTGGCCTATCCAGAGGCAGTCACACAGTTACCCGTCTCGCCGCTCTGGGCAATTCTGTTTTTCTCCATGTTGCTCATGCTTGGCATTGACAGTCAGGTAAAGAACATTCTTCAAACATGCATACTACTGTACATGTGTTTTTAGGCATGCATATATGGCCTATAGTCGTTCTACATCTCTTTGAAGTAGCCTTTCATTTCCATTCACTGTTATGGAGTTTTCAGCTGTTGTAAAGTAATGTCTTAAAGGGATATTTCACCCAAAAATGTAATTCTGTCTATAATTACTCTAATGTCATAATTTTCAGAACACAAATGAAGATCTTTTTGATGAAATCTGAGAGATTTTTGTCCCTCCATTGACAGTCTACGCAACTACCACTTTCAAGACCTCATTAAATAATCCATGTGACTCCAGTGGATTCCTCAATGTTATTAAGCAATGTAAGTACTTAAACATAATTTACAACTTTTTTTGAAAAATATTAATCTCTGCGTGAACGCATGTTCATGAGAGGACCACAACGCATGCCTGTCGGAGATTAATATTTTGCAAACAAGTGGTAAATTATGTTTATTGCACAAACAAAGTACTCACATTGCTTAATAACATTGAGGTTAATCCATTGGCGTCACATGGATTGCTTTAATGACGTTTTAATCACCTTTCCAGGGCTTGAAAGTGGTAGTTGCGTAGACTGTCAATGGAGGGGCAGATAAATCTCTCATATTTCATTAAAAAAGATATAAATTTTTGTTCCGAAGATGAATAAAGGTCTTACGGGTTTGGAACGACATGAGGGAGAATAAATAAAGGGATAGTTCACCCAAAAATTATAATTAGCCCATGATTTACTCACCCTCAAGCCATCCTAGGCGTATATGGCATTCTTCTTTCAGACGAACACCATCAGAGTTATATTAACAAATGTCCTGGCTAATCCAAGCTTTATAATGGCTTCCCAAAATATGAAGCCCATAAAAGTGCATCTATCCATTATCAACATACTCCACATGGCTTGTGTTAATCGTTATAACATGTTAAATATGCATATTATTCTTACAAAATACCCATCGATTCGCTTCAGAAGGCCTTTATTAATCCCTGGAGCCGTGTGGAGCACTTTTATAATGGATGGATGCACTATTTTGGCTCCCATTTACTTCCATTATAAAGCTTGGAAGAGCCAGGACATTTGTTAATATAACTCCCACTGTATTTGTCTGAAAGAAGAATATCATATAGACCTTGGATGGCTTGAGGGTGAGTAAATCAAGGAGTAAATTCCATTTTGGGGTGAACTATCCCTTTGAAGTTCAGCCAGTGTTTCTGATTTGAATAAAACCAGTCTGTTTAGAGATGACCAAATTGAGCACGTTTAGGTTGCCTAGTTGTAATCACCATATATCTTTTAAAAAACAAACTCTCTTCTGTTGTGTGTAGTTCTGTACGGTGGAGGGATTCATCACCGCTCTTGTCGACGAGTTTCCCCGCGTGCTACGAGGAAGACGAGAGATCTTCATCGCTGTCGTTTGCCTGGTGTCGTATCTGATCGGCCTGTCAAACATCACACAGGTAAATGCATCTCATCTTTATGGATTTCACATCACCCTCTGAAAAGAGCAGGACGATTTTATTCTAAAACATGTAATGGGATATATGGTAAAAAATACATAAAAAGGGCAGAGTAAGAGCTCTCGAAGCTGCATTAATGGGACAGAAGCATGTGAGTGTTTTTGCTGGGATATGTGATGACTCTGGAGTGTTCAACCACTATATAACCTCCACCTGTTATATAAAAGCCAGTGAAGAGTCTGCAGAAAAAAGAAAAAAAAAACTATTATTATTTAATAGATAATAAAGTAAATAAAAACTGTTGTGTTATTGTCCCTGATTTTCATGTATCTAAATAAAACTTTAGGGCAAGATTAGATTATGTATCTAAAGATAATGGAATAAGACTTTTTTGGGTTTACCTTTTAAAGTCAGTATAAAAAATAATTTGTATATGATTCGTCAATGCACCTGAATTTGGCTACTTTTCATGATCTAATCCATTTCTTCCTGAACAGACGGCTTAACTTAGAAATGCTTCACATTACAGAAGTAAAATGGGTTGTTAAAGGGATAGTTCACCTACAAATGAAAATTAGCCCATGATTTACTCGCCATCACGTCATCCAAGGTGTATATGACATTCTTCTTTCAGACGCATACAGTCGGAGTTATATTAACAAATATCCTGTCTAATCCAAGCATTATAATGGCAGTGAATGGTTTCTGTTTTGAAGTCCATAAAAGTCCATCCATCCATTATAAAAGTGCTCCACACGGCTCCAGGGGTTAATAAAGGCCTTCTGAAGCGAATCGCTGGGTTTGTGTGAGAAAAATATCCATATGTAAAACTTTATAAAGTAAAAAAAAGCTTCCAGCGCTTTTTCAATAAGTTGAATACAGAAGGCGGTCCGCCAGGAGCTAGATATTTTACTTTATAACGTGTTAATATGGATATTTTTGTTACACAAAATCCATCACTTCGCTTCAGAAGGCCTTTATTAACCCCCGGAGCTGTGTGGAGCACTTTTATAATGGACGGAAAAAAACAGAAACAGACATTCACTTCCATTATAAAGCTTAGCCAGGACATTTGTTAATATCTAATAATAATAATAATAATAATAAACTCTGATTGTATTCATCTGAAAGAAGAATGTCATATACACCTAGGATGGCTTGAGCGTGAGTAAATCATGGGCTAATATTCATTTTTGGGTGAACAATCTCTTTAACATAATTTCATGTGGTAATACAGCAACTCACTAAGATGCTCCATTGGATGTGCAATGATGCACAATCCTCATACTCTGCATACATTTCAGGCCAGTCATGTGACAAAGCAGAGAAGAGAAAGCTTGTTTTGCCAATGCTCATTGCTGCTACCACGTATCCACGGCCTTTGAACCCCCAAACACTGATAACTAGATGAGAGAGCTGTCTAATCCACATGGCTTGCTTACCATGGCGGTTCTTCTCTCAACAGGGCGGCCTTTATGTGTTCAAACTGTTTGACTACTATTCAGCCAGTGGGATGTGTTTGCTGTTCCTGGTATTCTTTGAATGTGTCTCCATATCCTGGTTCTATGGTAAATATGCAATAGATTTGTCTAATAAATCAGTGAATTTCCCTTCTCCCTAAGCATATATGACGTTGCATGGTTTCAAGCTTGGTCTGAAGTGTGTGTGTATGACGTTTAACATCCATTTAAAAACATTTTTGAAAAATGCTTGCTGTGTTGATGACGTAATTTCAAATACATCCGAAATATGTTCATCTGTTTATCACACCACCGTGAGTCATTGAAATCCAAAAGGTGAAAAAGAATGCTTCGCTCATATGTTTCGCAATTATCAATTAATTCGCTTTTTATTCTTCACATGCAGACGTAACACACAACGCATGCTAATTATTATCACAGATAATATAATTCATGCTAATCTCGGTGCCAGACTCATTTCCACAGTCAGTTGATTTGAATGAATATGAACCTGTAGAATCTTAATTGTTGTGCATGGCAGGCTTGATTATGCAAACTACCGCACGACTCTCTATTTGCATTTATGAAGCGGGCGCACGCAGCAGACCTCCAGTAATCCTCCGCGAACTGCTCATGCATTGTGACCGTATAACTCGCCTAATTCTTATTTGTGCCCGCTGCAGGTGTCAATAAATTCTACGGCAATATCGAGGAGATGATTGGCTACCAGCCCTGCATTTGGTGGAAGCTGTGCTGGGTCGCGTTCACCCCTCTGATCGTCGGGGTAGGTCGATTCACTGCATCGATTTAAAGCATTTTCCAGATGCAAATACACACTGACTGTTCCTTCTGTTGTAGGGTGTGTTCATCTTCAGCGCCGTTCAGATGGTCCCGCTTACAATGAACAATTACGTGTTCCCAAAGTGGGGGCAAGGAGTAGGCTGGTGTATGGCCCTGTCATCCATGATTCTTATCCCGGGATACATGGGCTACATGTTCCTCACCCTGAAGGGCTCATATAAAGAGGTACCTCTACCATTTTTATGCCTGAGAAAGTCCTTGCAGCCACAGGTGCAAGTGTCAGGGAACATGAAACGACAGTGGAGTAATTGATTCAGATTGTGTGCATTATTAATGCAGATGTTCCAGCATGGGGCGAAGCATGCGCTGGCTATTGGATTCATTCTAATTGCATCAATTAGTCTTCATTTCTTGCCATTTGAGCATGCAATCAACGACTTGGACTGATTGTAGAAATGAGGAGATTTTGATGAAGGCATACACAAAGGTTTCTGAGACTAGTAATTAGGAACAAAGAGCACCGATTCATGACAACACTGACACACTTGAATCCATGGGCGTCGGAAGCCAAAATGTCGGGGGGTCTTCCCCCAGAAAATTTTTACTGGAGTAGATGCCATTTACATTAAGTGTGAATTGGCCGCTTGTTTACTAAACATCAGGTTGGAACAGACAAAATTACGGAAGACATGGATTTATTTACAGTGGCGATAGTGTTGGGATAAAGCACATAGCAGAATGTTATGACGCAAACCGACCCGAGGTCGCGCTACTCTCTTTTCCCATCCCATACCAGATCGGAAAAGCATTTATTTTCAATAAAAATGAAGAAAATATTAAAAAAGAGGAAATAAAACATCTAACGTGTGTTTAATAATTAGATGTCTATCGGTTAGGGGTATGTGAACAGACATGTGCTGAATTAGAGACGATAAAAGTGAGTGGGTCCAATAACATGGTCTTAAAAAGTGGGTGGGTCTTGTCCCGCCCACATACAATGGTTCCGACACCCATGCTTGAATCACAGGTTCCCACCAGGGAACCAATTGTACCCATCAACGTTGAGATTTCACACTTTGCTATAGTTTGTCTTCCCTGGAATGGCAGCTGACGACTTTCCTTCTCTTTCGCAGCGCCTTCGGATAATGATCCAGCCCACATCGGCGGTTCGGACTCAAGAGAACGGACCTGAACAGCAACCTGAAAACCCTACCCCAGCCAACGACGAGGCCTACATCTAACCGCCGTCCTCCCACTTCACCCGTATTATCAAAGGTCAACGTTCAGAGAGAGAATTAAAGAGTCGATCACAACCAAGGACTTCCATGTCTAAAGTATATTTACCTACCTCCGAGGGAAAACCAACCTGATTACAGTTTGACTTCTTTTGGTATATATATATATATATATATATATATATATATATATATATATATATATATATATATATATATATATATATATATATATATATATATATATATATATATATATATATATATATATATATATATATATATATATATATATATATATATATATAAAGTATGGTCTAAAAAAAATCTATCCAGCAATGTTCTATGGTTAATCTGTATTTCATATGCAAGATATTAGTCTTTCTAAAAAAAAACAAAGGGTCATAGTGTAAGCACAGGATGTAATTTAAACGATAATTCAAGATTTGGCGTCCCAATGTAATTCCAACACCACAGTGTTAATTTGATATTACATGTAATTAATGTATTAAAATATAAAATTACAGTTGTAGGTTAGAATTGAATTGTATCTGAAAAAAAATATATATATACTATATCTATATAGCTATATAAAAGCAGAGAGTGAGAATATGGGAGTGTGCAACGGGCCAAGACTGAACCTTTTCAAGGCAGCCCTTTTCTCCCGTTTAGCCCTCGGGCGAAACCCTGAAAAGCACAAGACCAGTATGGATTTGGGTTTACAAACGCCCCGGGCAGTTGTGCATTACCAGCCGCGGGGCAAATTGACGTCAAAAAAGACTGTTACTATTTTTTTTCATTTTTTTTTCTAAGACAAAAAATAACTTTGTATGTGTTTTTTAGAATCATTTTAGTACATGTTTTCTATGTATGAGTAAGAAGGACCAAATTCATGTTTATGCTACTGACAGATCTGAAAAACTGTTTTACGTCGCACCGTATCACTGCACAGGGTCCGAAAAATCGTTTTTTTTGGGGCAGACGTACCCCTGCGAAACCACTGTTAATCCTGCTCACCACATTTGCGTGCCACTCCTCAGGAAAAATGGCGAAAGTGACCAAAATTTGCTCTCCTGGATCGAAAACGATTATAGCTGTGAGCAGCCTTCAGCGAATAATCAGTCCTGAGCAGAAGCTATAGTCTGTTGCCATGGTTTCTAGGGTCATTTTTTTTCAGACATCGTTGAAAAACCAGCACTATGTGTCAGAAACGGACAGAGCCGTCATTCCAATATGAAAATGTAAAGGAAAATTATGTTCTTTTTAAATCTATACAGACTAGTTGGGCAATAAATCATTTACATGAAATAATATGAAGGCATATGTGTGTGTGTGCATGTGTGTGTGTTGGTATGAAACAGAGAGAAGTGACTGTTTTATTTCCACTGTTTTATTTTGAAATGCCACTGGTGAAAAGCACAAAGCTTTAAGTTCACAAGCCACAAAGGTATCCGAAAATGAACACTGTTAGTTTGCTTCGACGGCAGCTACATGTGACAGAGATCTGGATTAATTCGTCGATTTATTCTCTGCAAGACGTCTGATGAAAATGTGCAATCAATAAGAGGTTTTTTTTTTTTTTTCTTCGTGAAATTGTATAAATTTACCATTCATCAGATTTCTCTCTGAAACAATGTTGTAAAACTGTACCGTGTAAAAGTACCTGTGGATGTCCGTTTTGAGGTTTTTGTCTTGTTGAAGAACCTTATATTATTTGCTGTTTACTGCAATAATGCATCGATCTCAGAAACTAAAGCACATATCTTTATGAAATGTAAAAAAGAATAGTAATAACAAATGAATAACAATGATGGAAGATTATAAGAGATAATAGATAATATGTCTAGTTGAACAAAATATTGTTTTGTATATTTCTAACTGTTTGGGCCTAATGTAAAATATTCTATGTAAAGAAAATATATATATATATAATAAATGTCTTTAGATGGTGTTATATAAAAGCATGATTGCCATATGTTATCTGATTTAAAAAATAAATAAAGTATTATAGATTATAATGTGTGCTTCATGTCTCGTGTCAAATAGTTATTTGGTGCTTGTCAAAATGTTGTTAATTTAATTTTTTTAATTTATTATTATTTTTTAAACTAATCAGCACAATTTAAACAGTTTTAATCCTTTTCTGTTGTTATGACATTGCTAAATAAATTAATAAAATGAGCAGAAGAGAGTGTTTTGATCATTAAAAATGATGTATAGATGATTAAGAGGGAAATAATATCTTTATAAATAAGCAAGTGGTGCTCACATTTCACAGTAAGAGCGATTATAGATAGGATGCTTGAATATAATGGTTTCCTCTGACCTGTTCGTGGATTAATAGATGCCCTGATGGATAAATAATCTCCTTTAGCGATTAAACCCTTAATAGTCCCAATGGAGCTCCGTCATTAAACTAGTTCTGATTGTCAACAAAGACTCTGATGGTAAAATGTAATTATTAAATACACGCTCACAGTCATAAATTATGTAAAATATTCCATATAAACCTTTCAATTCAGAATGCAATCCCAAATGTTATTTTATTTTATTAGTTTCTCAATTATTTGCTATGTAACTGATATCCATATGATGCAGCCTAGAGGTTACATTGTAGATTTCCATAGTGTGACATTCCCCGTGGCCCACATACACCACCGCTGTGATATAATAGCTTGTGCTTGTGGATCCAATTGGCATGTTAAATCTAGTCTGGGTGGGGGGTTGATCAGGGACGAGACATTTGGAGGAGGCTTGATGTCAGAGTCTCTCCCTGGAGTCTTCAGGGCTGAACCAATGACAGATGTGCTGGAGGTAATTTACTTCAGGCAGAGGGCAAAGTATAATTGTAAATCTGTTTCAATAAAGCGCTACTTCAGAGCCAAACCTAGAAGCCTAATAACTAAGAGGCGCAATTCAACTAGCACTTTATATATTATTATTATTTGTACAGCCCTAAATCAAAATGTTAAACCATAATGTACAGCATGTGTCTGCCACATATCTATGACATCTGTTTTATACTGACATTTAGCCTTCGTAAAATCAAAATTTTAGGCGTCAATACTGATAGCAATCAGTCCTAAATGTTGTTTAAATAATACATTTGTACGCACACACACGCACACACACACGTGGTTTATGCTCTTATCAGTGTTTTGCACATGGTAGGCCAGGATATTCATTGTTAGCTAAGGCAATTATTCAACTGTATCTTGATGTTACACACACACTCACTCACACATGCCTAGTAAAATATATTTATTTGAAATGTGTAAAAACGACAGGTGCTGAATATCTAATCTGTTCTTTTCTCTGTCAGTTCTACTATTGAATTAGCCTGTAGAATAGATAGTGATGGCACTACAGAGGACAAATGAGAAAAAAAAAAACGGATGGGAATTTAACATCAATAATGCCAGTCTCTGAGGTGTGTCGTGTTGTTGTTTTTTTGGCACATTTCAGCAAGTACATTTTTTTATTAATTAGAATTTTGAATGGGTGTCATTTTGTTTCTGATAGTTTCTGTCATTTTTGTTTCCTCTGTGAATAGTGTTTTTTTCTTCTTCTTCTTTTATTTGACAAATCTATTTCCCTGGTTTTCCCAGTCAGTGCTGCCTTTGTTGATGTTGAATGGACTGATACTGTTTTATTTGTTATCTTAGGTATTGTAGATGATCTTTGTTCTGTTAAATAGTATTCATTTTTTTCATGTATCCATTCATCATTTATTATAAAGTCATTGTCATTTTGAGACAAGTGTGTGTATGGTGTATGAATATAGCGAGGGTGTGTTGACCTGAAGGTGAGTTCCTTGCAATGCATTTTTTTTTTCATTCATTGAGGGAGAGGGAAGCACTTCGGAAAAATTGATATTCCAGGGGAGCGTTCAAGCACATTTTGAGAGGATCAGATTTCTGCTTTGTTGCTCACGTTGTTCAGTTTTTACAGACAATTACCTCACATATGACAGCAGCTCAGGCAATGACGGCCAATCAGAACTGTTCCAACCTTTTGTTTATTATTCAAGTTAGATAAACTATGCACTTAGCGGGGATGAATCCAAAAATTTCACACGAGAAGAGAACTATGTGCGACTGCTGCAGTAGAACTGAAGAAGAATATGGCTCATTTTTAAACCAGCAATATAAATATATGTTGGCCTAGATTTTATTTGAGCAACTGACGAGAACAGAGAGACCAGCCTCTATGATGTAAACCCACAGTGCTGTAAACTGGCTAGTATGAGAAGCACACAATAATAATATTATGGATTAAATACACTGGCACTGGCTAAAATCAGCTACACTGGCTTATAGCATGGTTAGATAAACTGAATTACCACTGTCTAGCTCAAAAGACCAACACTGCAGCTCACCAGTATGTGATGTGTTTTGTTGGCTGGTTCCCTGCTATTACGCTATTATGGTTGGCCAGCATAGGATTCTGGTGCAGTGGTAAATCCCAACACTAGCCCTAAATAACACTATAGTACAGAAAGTGTAATTGGGTATGCGTAACCACTCAAGTGTTGTAAATTAAAAGGTTAAAAATATTTATTAGATTAACCAATGCAAACAAAATCTAATTACTTGTATAGCAAGGTAAATTTGAAATAACCCATTGCTTGTAGATAATCCGGCTAAAACCAGCTTTTGCTGGTAGGTTTGTTGTACTGGTGACTGATGCTATAGTGGCTGTGGTCTTTGCTAGTGTGCTTGCCTCACATGCCGGAGACGCCGATTCAAATCTGCGGGTTGAATAGGGCTGATTACATTGGTGTCATAACCGGATGGAAGTAAGTGTATCGGAGGCCAGCTAAGAGCCTCACTCCCCTGGCCTCAAGAGGCATACTGGCGACTGATGTTAGAAGCTGCAGCCTTTAGCCTCGGACCGTGTACGCATAGGACCACCAATGTGCCAGTTACATTGGTGATAATACCTAGAATATCAAAATCAACTGCAGGTGGTAGATCCTTTTCCTATTTAGCCCCTAAACTGTGGGGCTAAATCTTCCTAGCATTGTTTGGGAAGCAGACACACTCTGTCAGTTTAAATCTAGACTAAAAACACATCTCTTTACTATGGCATACACATAGAACATTATCAATTTCTATCATTCAAATCAGTTAAATGATTGTTTTAGGCTGCATTAACTAGGTCTGCCGGAACCAGGACTTCCCATAACCCCTGATGTATTTGTTACATCATAAGAAGAATGGCATCTACGCTAATATTAATCCCAAGGTTTGCTGCAGTCAGCTAGACCCGGGCAGTATCCAGATCAGAAGGTGGACCTGCACCTTGACACGACCAATGCATCCCTGAAGTGTCTGCAGAGACCATGTCAACCAGACTCTCCCCTGTGAAGGCCTCATCAACACGACATCCAGTGGCACTGATCCTCAACAAACCCATCTCCTGCACGATGACTCTAATCTTCAACCAGATGGAACTGGAAAACTATTCTGAATGTTCCAATCTAATCTGACTTCTGACTTGTAATGTTTACCTGAATCATAATCATACACTGTTTGTTCGTTGGCCAGAGGAGAACTGGCCCCCCGACTGAGCCTGGTTCTCCATCCTGTCACCTGATGGAGTTTTGGTTCCTTGTCACCGTTGCCTCTTTTGCCTTTGGCTTTTGGCTTGCTTAGTTGGGGATACTAAATATTAAACTTTATTATTGATCTGCCCATATTGACATTATATGATAATTGCACTGAGATGGATGACCACTGTTTTCTCCAGAGCGGCTGTACAGTGGAATCAAATTCTGTTCAAACAATCTGCATTGTAAAAAGCACTATATAAATAAAGGTGACTTGACTTGACTTTAGAGTCAATCTTAGCACATGCCTCCCATGCTGCAAATGCAGGGTCGAATCCTGCTTGAAACGGTGTCAGTAGATTCGGAGGGGTTACATCAGCAGCACCTGGTATCTGGTTTGATGCTGGTAAAAGAGGGTCCACCAGCTCAGCTAGGTCCACATTAGTTGACAATCATATTTGTAGGTTAGCTCGGAGCAACTTGAGCTTGTTTTAGGGGGGTTTTTTTATTCCCCACCAAACTGTTGATCATGACTTTGTCTAAAGCTCCATCTTTTTATTTAGTTAAATTCGCACAGGACTGCTATTCCCAAAAATTGGGGATTTAAATAAAGGTTGATCAATAACTAATGAAGACAAAAGTTTGCATATAGTAGGGGTGTGCAAGGGCGATCTGTTGCAATGTATGTATCAGTATTTATATAGAGTCGAGTATGGTCTTTCCTCACTCCTTCTGCCCACCACAAATCCAGAGCCAGTGCCAAAGCCTGCCAAGTAGTGCTGAGGGAGTGCTGGTGGAGTTTGACCTAATGGAGCTGAGTTCCACTCATCCTCAAGCCCCTTAAGTGGCCAGTCATCACCCTAGTTGTGCCATGGACTTCTGATCCTCTGGCTAAACTTCATCCCTCCACCTCTAGCCTCCGACCCATTGGCTTCACCTTGACTTAGCGCTCCCTCGGCTCCAATGTGGTCCGTCACCCCTCAGAGCTCCCTCATCCCTCCGGCTCCACCTTGACCAGATATCCCCCTGGTTGCCCCATGGACTTCTGGTCCTCTGGCTATACCTCATCCCTCTACCCCTTTGACTCCACCGGGCTCTTCCTTCCCTCTTGCACCACCATTGACCTCACTCCCACTGGCTCCACCACGATCTGCTGAGCCCCCGTCTCCACTGGCCGCGAGCCTGTGGTTAATCCTCGACCCTCCAGTCCATCAGGGTCACTTCGAATCTATGGGTCCTTGTCTCCTCCTGGGTCTCCACCTCCATCAGCTCCACCTCAGTCAGGCAGGCTCCTGGCTCCACCTTAGCTCTTGCCTCTATTCCACTGTGGTCCGTCATCCATCAGACTCTGCCAGGCTCCCTCATCCCTCTGGCTTCACCTTGGCTAGTCATTACCCTGGTTGCGCCATGGACTTCTGGTCCTCCTGTCTTCGTCTTGGCACTGCACTGGATCACACTATGGTCCCTCATACCATCTCCTCCCTCCTTCTCTGTGTTCCTGCCATATCTGTAAATAATACCTGTTTGAGTTTTACCTCAGTTCTGGTCATTGAGCCTAAGCCTGAGCATGACATTTAGACTTGGTAAGGCACGTCAAGTTTATTGGTATAGGGCATTCCACAGGCAGTGTAGCATCAAATATAGCCTAAATGTCTTTCACCTGCTGAAGATCACAATTTCTCTTCAGATCTTTTACAACAAGTGTCAGTTTGCTTTGGAACATTGGGAAAAGACATGGAAATATTAGACAAGACTCTATTAGACTGTGCTGCTCATGTCCCACATCCCTCTGAAAGCACAGAGTGGTATCTATGACCATGCATTTTTCTTTGTGGGGAAATATAATTAATCTTAGCTTAGTTCTTAAATTCCCATTGTTTAAATTGTAATACACTTTTAAAGTTTGAATCACATTACAAGCATACTTTCTGGATTGTGTATTATTTTTGCGAATTAATTTGGGTTAATTAATCCCAGCCACTCAACCCCCCCAAAACACAGTTGACTGGCGGTGGTTGTGCACTGCAGTGGTAAAAAAAACAACAACAAAAAAACTTCCACCATCACAGCTTTACACCCGTTCACTGGTGAACTGGCAGAAATAACTAGGTAAAGCAGAATGATATACAATATGTACTATTAGCAATCATGTGAAATGCAAAGCTTTGCTTTAAAGACCAGACCGTGTTTACAAGAGCATCAGAATATGTGCTAGGCAAAAGTATAACCCCAGTAGATCAGGGCTGCATTCAGCCCCAACAAAACGTTGCAAAACGTTTTTTAAATGGAAATGGTGCTGCGTTGAACACCCTGTTCTGATGACGCAAGAGTTGCAACTACGGCAGCTGAGAAGGCCATTCTTTGTGTTCTTGTTGAATAATTTTCAGAGCCTGATGAAATAGATATAAATACGTGTTTAATACTGCAAAATACATGCAATCACTGCCCTTGCCGTCCAGAATAACAGACAACATATCCCAATCCCATTTAATGAACCTTTTTTATCTCCTGGTGATCAATTCTAATTTTATTTTATTTTATTTTATTTCTAGTTCTTACTTTTTTAATAGCTTGTATTTTCTTTCTCATTTTTATGTAAAGCACTTAATTACCATATATATAATTTGCCTTGCAATGAAGCTAAAAATATAAATAAATACATCATCATGTTGATAAACTGTATAAATTTTTTTTTTTACGACAATCAAGCTGCAGCGGACACATTTGTAAACAACTTTACTTGGACCCATTGTGTGAGCTGTCTCTTTAATACCATGTGTTTTATATACATTGTGACACTGTCACACAAGAAGTTTTAACCACTCTATATATTATAATGAGTTTATGTATATTAGAGTTGTAATAGGTTTACAGGTTGTCTTAGTCATTTTAGTCCATTTTAGTTCTCTTATCTGTTTTAATGTGTGTATGTCTTTAAATGTTACTGGGTCCACCTGTCATGTGACTGATCACATGACAGGAAACAGGAAGTAGACCAGCATAAAGGTGGCAGCATGGAAAACCCAAGGAGGACAAATGCACTGGTGATCACCTAACCTGGACTGTGGAGTTTTTATTGTCTCACCTTTCCAGTGACACGCATTTGGATTCACTCTCATTTGGATTGTATATACACGGTTGGACACTTGCATAAGGACTTTCAGCACACTGGGACTCATTTGGACTGTTGTAGGGTAGGGTGTCATGGATTCTATGCTTTTAACAGACTGAGGTTTCCTAGTTTTACTGTGTTGTTTTAAGTCTCTTGTGTAGATTGTAAATACACTATTGGTTTTGCACTTTACAACTGTTGTTTGTCTAATCCTTTTAAACACTGCAATAACTCACCCAGTAGAATCTGACCCCATTTATTACATGTAACTTCTACAAATAAGACCGATTGTTACAACATGTTGCTGCTGATTGGGCTGACATTTGACACACCCACCAAACGAGATAAAATGCATCTTAAACCTGTTGCGCACCGTTTCCAGGAAACATGACGTTCAACCGGAAACCTTTCCAAGCACGGATCTCTTTCCAACGAGAGACGAGGGACTGCTGCATTATCTGCCTTACAGAAACTTGGATGTCTGCTGAGATTCCAGATTCGGCCATCGAAACCACGGGGTTCTCCGTGCATCGAATGGACAGAGAAAAAGATCTCTCAGGGAAAAGCAAAGGCGGGGGTGTATGTTTTATGATCAACAGATCCTGGTGTGATCAGAGGAACGTACATTCTATCAAGTCTTTCTGTTCTCCTGATCTGGAACTTCTCATGGTTTTGTGTCGACCATTCTGGCTACCGAGGGAATTCACAGCGGTCATCATCACAGCTGTGTATATTCCCCCACAAGCCGACACAGACCGGGCACTAAAGGAACTGTATAGGACAGTGAGTGAGCAGGGAACCGTGCATCCTGAGGCTGAGTTTATTGTGACCGGGGACTTTAACAAAGCCAACTTCAAACGCATTGCACCCAAATACCACCAACATGTTAACTTCAACACGCGAGGGAACCGTGTCTTGGACCACTGTTACTCTCCCTTCCGGGATGGCTACAAGTCCCTCCCGCGCCCACCATTTGGCAAATCGGACCACTCTTCCATTCTCCTTCTGCCCGCATACAGGCAGAGACTGAAACAGGAAGCAACCTGACTGGCTGGAGTTTTCACGGACATTTTTAATCTGTCCCTCTCCCTGTCTGTGGTCCCCACATGCTTCAAAACGTCCACCATTGTGCCGGTACCGAAGCAGTCAAAAACCACCTGCTTAAATGACTGGCGTCCTGTTGCTCTGACCCCCATCATTAGCAAATGCTTTGAGAGAATAATCAGAAACCACATCTGCTCTGTTCTCCACCCCTCACTGGACCCACTGCAGTTTGCATACCGCACAAACCGCTCCACTGATGATGTAATTTCATCTACAATACACACTGCTCTCTCCCACCTGGAAAAGAGGAACACGTATGTGAGAATGCTGTTTGTAGACTACAGCTCAGCATTCAACACCATTGTGCCCTCCATACTTGACGGGAACTCCGGGCTCTAGGCTTAAACAGCTTGTTATGCAGCTGGATCCTGGACTTCCTGTCAAACAGGTGGTCAGAATGGGCAGTAACATCTCCTCATCACTGACTCTCAACACTGGAGCCCCTCAGGGCTGTGTTCTCAGCCCACTCCTGTACTCCTTGTACACACATGACTGTGTGGCAACCCACAGCTCCAATACCATCATCAAGTTTGCTGACGATACGACGGTGGTAGGTCTCATCACTGACAATGATGAAACGGCCTACAGAGAGGAGGTGCATACTCTGACACTATGGTGTCAGGAGCACAACCTCTCCCTCAACGTCAGCAAGACCAAGGAGCTGGTGGTCGACTTCAGGAGGAATGAGAGAGAACACCGCCCCATCACCATCGATGGAGCACCGGTGGAGAGAGTCAGCAGCTTCAAGTTCATCGGTGTCCACATCACAGAGGAACTCTCATGGTCCGTCCACACCGAGGCCGTTGTGAAGAAGGCTCATCAGCGCCTTTTCTTCCTGCGACGGCTGAGGAGGTTTGGAATGAACCGCCACATCCTCACACGCTTCTACAGCAGCACCATAGAGAGCCTGCTGACTGGCTGCATCACCACCTGGTACGGCAACAGTACCGCCCGCAGCCGCAAAGCCCTGCAAAGGGTAGTGCGCACGGCCAGCTGCATCATCGGAGGTGAGCTTCCCTCCCTCCAGGACATTTATGCCAGGCGGTGTGTGAAGAGAGCTCAGAGGATCATCAGAGACTCTAGCCACCCGAACCATGGGCTGCTCTCACTGCTGCCATCAGGCAGGCGGTACCGCAGCATCAGAACACGCACCAGCCGACTCCAGAACAGCTTCTTCCCACAAGCAATTAGACTCCTTAACTCTTGATCCATCAGTTCATAACACACACTGGACAGAATATCACTCAGCACAACCCACTGTAGATACACACACATTATATACACATTTATTTATCATATAGCATCTATTGTACATTGGATCTCTATTGTGATTAATATTGTATACTGTACATTGTATATTATTATTATAGCTTAATGTATACTGTTTAATGTATCTTTAGTGTACATTGTTTAAAGTATATGTATATTGTAAGTATGTGTATATTGTTTAAAGCTGTGAGAACTACACTCACATTGTGTAAATTATTTATTGTTTATTGTAGAGTTTACTGTGCTGTGAGTAATTGTGGGCGCATCAGATGTGTAATCTGATGTTGCTTTAAATGTTGTACATGTCATGACTGCTATGTTGCTCGGAACTGCACCTAAGAATTTCACCTACTGTTGCACCTGTGTATATGGCTGTGTGACAATAAAGTGATTTGATTTGATTTGATTTGAGCTCAATAACCAAATAATGACATGTTCAACTTACCCAATGAATGACAGTCTCATATGTTATGTGTACATTTTCCAACCACTTAGTTCAACCTTACTTCTAGGATCATATTGAAGAGATAATATAATGTTTTGCACAGCTCAAATAAGCCAAAAGACACCAAATAGTTCTTAATTTAGAACTTTATTTTCAGCACTCTTTAACTGGTGCAAAAGTTTCTGAAAATCAGGTTGATTGTAACATGACATCAGGCCCCGATTGATTGATTGATTGATTGATTGATTGATTGATTGATTGATTGATTGATTGATTGATTGATTATAATTTTTTTGTGGGCATATTTTTTAAGTGAATTTAATGAGTTCATAATGGGGTGATCGTTTCCTCTTCCACTTCTGATAATAAGACAAAACACTATAACATTCTCCCTAAGGGTGAGAGAAATCAGCTGAGAGCAAAGCGCAGTCTCTAGCTGTCTAATCACTTGTCAGATTGAGTGATGGCATCTCCATTTGCCTCCTACTATTCCGTTCTCATGTTGCACACACACTGAGAGCCTTGGACATGCTAGGTTAGTCGCCTAATATATAAGGAACTTATAGTCTGAGAAAAAAAAATGCAACTTTCACATTCATCATGCATTCTCTTGCTGAAGAAGGCTGGAAGCACAACATCTGAACACAAACAGAAAAAGCATTCCAATTGAATTACATATTATTTTCTGAATTTATCAAATAAATCTTCAGTCGGTTTACATGATTTGCAGTTTCTGATTGGCCAATTGTACCATTTAATTAATTTATTTGTATATAATATATATATATGACTGTTGAATGATCTCTCTCTTTATATACAAGCACAAGATCTTAAGCATTTGCCCCAATCATTCTGCCCTAATTGTTCAAGAATTGTGTGCCGTATACTAGAAATTTTGCTGAACTAAAAATGTGTAAGTATGAAAAAAATGCCATAGTGAAGCTTGCTGCTGTCATCAACTAAACCAGCAGGGAATGCAGGGAATGCTGACTGATGGACGCCACTGGCTTACTGAAAGAGGATAAATTAAAGTGTGGAGAGCAAAAGATAAAGGAAGTCATTCACAGTTTCTAGAAAGCTGTAAGAAACTAATGATGCAAGGTATATTGTAAACTGATTTTGTTTGCCTTTAATTGTATCTTCCCTAAGTGATTAAACACTGCTATTTAAACTTTATTGCATAATGTGAAGACACAAAGAAAGAGCAGAATTTAGCAAGACATTGCACTGATTAGGAACATGGAAAAAGTGAATATTTTTTTATATTTGATTGTTTGCATTCCACTCCATCTCACAGAGAGACATGATGTACATTTTGCCATCAAGCTGTGCATGTGGACAACAGCACATGTGATTTAAAGGTCCCGTTCTTCGTGTGTTTTTGAAGCTTTGATTGTGTTTACAGTGTGCAATATAACATGTGTTCATGTTTCGCGTGTAAAAAAACACAGTATTTTTCACACAATTTACTTATCTGTACACCGCTGTTTTCACTGTCCTAAAAACGGGCTGACGAATTCCTTGTTCTATGAAGTCCCTCCTTCAGAAATACGTAACGAGTTCTGATTGTGCCAGCGGTTCCTGTGTTGTGATTCGACAGCAGCTTAGCGCACGTTGTACGGAAAGGTCACGCCTCTTAACGGGAGATGTATGCGGCTATGCGCTCAATGATCTCTACAGCGTCCCTGGGAAAGCCAAACAAAGGTGATTTGACTCCGGGATGAAAATAACAGCGTCTCGACGACATGGCGACAAACAAACTGAAACGCAACACTTCCTTTTCTCCACGCGACCGTCCTCTTCTCCACGTGGGACAGCAACAAGACCACGCCCCCTTTTTCGTGTATTCTTGTGGGCGGAGGTTAGTCTGTTCTACTGTCCTACTGACGTCATTTATGAAGGAAGTACCAGGATGTAGTCCAAGCCAGCCGTTCGCTGTAGGCTTTGAAAGGGAACTTCTGTTAAAGCTTGGCATTGAACTTTGAGCTTTATAATTTTACAGGTATTATTTATGCTCTAACAGCAACATTACACACTAACTAAAGTTTGAACAATGAAGAACGGGACCTTTAAAGCTTAAAAAAGGGATGTGACGAGATCTTGTGCCATGCTGGCGCTCCCTAAACACAAAGTATGTGCGATCGCGAATCGTCTAGTTGTAACCAAATCTCAGCTCTGGGAGAGTGAGAGAGTACTTTGATTATGGTTGCACTTATTGTTTGCACTTAATAAGACTAAGAAAAAACTGTTTTTTTTTTTTTTTTCTATGTTCAATTTGTGGAAAGGAGTTCCATTAGGAGGTCACACACAGCTAGGGGTCGACCGATTATCGGTCTGGCCAATTATCGGCAACGATATTAAGCATTTTATGGTTATCGTATCGGTCATTTTCAAAACAGATTTTCCGATTAAAAAATAATTATAATAATTATAATTTTGTATTTCGCTCTGATGCAGACGTGTCTGTTGGAACTCACCACTCTGTGGCCTAGACCAATGCCCGCCTACCTCCTATCTGATTTGTGGAGAGTCACGAGTCCAGCCAATCAACACGGTGGGCTGAAAGCACTGAAAGTTTTGCACTCTCGCACCGAAAGCACTTGCTAACGGGAGCTGTGATCACTGAGGTAAGTCTCTCAAAGGTAAGGCAGCATCAGATGTTGCTGAAGTTGCAATAAATCACTACACTGAAGTTGCAAAACAATTAAAATGTGTCCACGATCAGCTTTTGGAGAAATACCGTAGTATCGTGCTACAGTGCATTCTATCAGTTGCAGTTCTGGCACCTCCGTCTCAACATACCGCGACGTACATTCACATCACATGTTAACGCAGCGGTAGAGTAACACTCACATGAGGTACTGCAATTCATAAGAGTTCATTATTTGCAAGTGCTTTAAAGCCTTGCCGATTAAACATTTCTATCGCGCAATCGTCCATGTGTCCACCAAAGCGTTTCTAGCCAGCTGAAAACACCTTGCTGCGGGCGCTTGAAGGCGTTTTTGGCAGCGCAACATTTTTTTCCAGTTTGGACTCTTTGCTTTTTAAGATACGTAATATCTGCGGAAGTGTTAATAGTATCTCATTTCACAGATTCAACCACTTGGTGGAATTGGCAGACGTTCCCTTAGGCATCATGCGTCGTGATAGCGGGTCAAAGCGGACTTGAGTATAAATATGCAGCTATAATGCACGTAGGTGATTTTGAATTGATATTTCATGTCGATATACAATTGCACACTTAAAACTGATTGTAGTGTTTATATATTTGTAAGACTGGCGAATCTATAGAACAATGGCAAGGAAAACGAACTTTACCGCACTCCGATAGCCCCTTAGTGGTTGGGAGAATTTCCGTTGTGTTGTGGCTTTTTCGTTGTGTTGTGGCCTTTTTGTTGTGTTGTGGCTTTTTCGTTGTGTTGTGTTGTGGCCTTTTTGATGTATTGTGGCTTTTTCGCTGTGTTGTGGCTTGTTTCCATTGTGTTGTGGCTTGTTTCCATTGTGTTGTGGCTTGATTCCGTTGTGTTGTGGCTTTTTTGTTATGTTGTGCTTTGATTTCGTTGTGTTGTGGCTTTATTTCATTGTGTTATGAACTTATATATGCTTTTTAAATTTCGTTGTGTTGTGCACTACTGGGTCACCGTAGATTCTATATAAAAATGCTGACACAATGTAAAGTAAAGTTGTTTTCATCTGTTGAAGTTGTACACGTATATGGCGCTTGGTCGGTGTTGTAATTGTCCCGCCCCTCCTCTACTCTGATTGAAATGCTGGGTGAAAAGTGAAAGTGATGAGTGCTGCGTTTTAATCAAAGTTGAACATTCTTTAACTCTCGGCGACCAGTAAAAAACGCTGAAAGCTTGAGCGTGAAACACTCGCTTGAGTGCCTCGTTGTTATCATGGAATTCTAAAAACGCAGCGCTCCCATTGAAAACAATTGGATACGCCAGCCAGCCACGTGAAAAAACGCTTTGGTGGACACACGGGCTAAAAGCCTGCCAAACAGTGCCCGATTACTAGTTATCTTTCTAGTCTTATTGAGCTAATACTGTCCAATACACACAAGGTTTACATAAACACAGTTGGTTATGTCTAAAGTGAAATTAAACAGTTGAAAGAAAATTGGATGCGTCTCTGTATGCGCCGCTTGTCCTTAAAGGGATAGCTCCCCCCAAAAATGAAAATTCAGTCATTATTTACTCGCTCCAAACTTGTATTCATTTCTTTCTTGTGCTGAACACAAAAAAATATATTTTGAAGAATGTGGGTAACCAAACATATGCTGGTCCCCACTGAGGAAAAAACTATAGATACTATGGAAATAACATATCGGCAAAAAACTGAAAAACACATATCGGTTGACCCCTACTCACAGCCTCAGTCAGAAGTTCTGGAAGCTCATGATAGTCTCTAATGATAGTCTCTCTGTTTCATCCCGAGGTTTACTGCAGTCAGCCGGGCCGTATCCAGATCAGATGCTAGACCTGCGCCCAGAGAAGACCAACGCATGACCCTGAAGTGTCTGCAGAGGCCGTGATTAGACTCCCCCTAAAACTGCCTCATCGACACGGCATCCTCAATAAACCCGTCTCCAGCGTGATGACTCCGATTGTTAGAATATTACAATTTAATAATACTTAAATCGATATGTCATCCGCAATAAACCCGTCTCTAGCATGTTGCCTCCGGTCCTTCGAATATTCCGATCTATTATGACCTCTGACCTGTAAAGTTACCAGAATAATAATAATAATAATAAAAATACGCTGTTTGTTAATTGGCCAGAGGAGAACTGGCACCCCGACTGAGCCTGGTTTCTCCCAAGGTTTATTTTTCTCCATTAGGTCACCTAATGGGGTTTTAGTTTCCTTGCCACTGTTGCCTCTGGCTTGGCGTGCTCAGTTGGGGACACTACATTTTTCTAAATTTTTCAACTAAATATCCAAATAAATCTAATTATTAAACTAAATTAACCATATAAACTAAATTACTGATCTAATTACTGATCTAAAGCCCACACTGCCATTGTATGATAATTGAAATGAACTGATGACATCACTATTTTCTCCAGAATGGCTATACGGCTGAATAAAATTATGCTGCATTATTTTTCTGTTTAACACTGTAAAGCTGCTTTGAAACAATCTGCATTGTTAAAAGCGCTATATAAATAAAGTTGACTTGACTTGACTCATAATTCATGTACAGTAAGTTCTGAAGAGCCTTGTGTGAAATCATACAGGAGAAAAGACAGTTGTTTATTACAGTGCTTGAGTATTGCTGTCTTTCAATGCATTTGATAATTAATTCTTAGAAAGTAGAACTGAAATGACGTTCATTACAAGATGATTAGTTAAAGCATTTCAAAATGCACCTGCAGACTATTTGACGACTGTAATTTTTGACATATCTGATATCTAAATCCTGATATCCAAGCACACCGACCACATAGAACCAGATTTTTGTAGAAACATGGATATTCAAAGAATATTCGAAAAATGAAAACAGTCATAGTGCACATGCATTGAGCGCTTCAATGTGTCCTTGAAGTGTGACTTATAGGTGTATGTTTTTAAAGCCTCAAACAGCGCTGGAAAGCTAAATAAATCTGTTTAGTGGAATCCAGCTGTACTCATATGTAGCATGCAAAAACAATAGAATTTAGGTGTTGCCCTCAGAACAGCAGACTTGCTCCGGAGGTCACAGGTGCAGTTGCTATAAACTTTGTAGTTGTGCAGATGAGTCAAAATAGTTTTCTGTAGTGATCCACATTGTGTCACCAATGCTGTTGATAGAAATTAACATGAACCCAGAACATTATTGTTATTATCAATGAAAGCAGTAAATCGTCATTATTTTCAGTGCAAACAAATCTTTTCAGTTCTGGATGGAAAAGCTTCCTAAACCCCGCCTCTCTGAGAGCTCTGCTCTAATTGGTCAGAAAGCAAACGCACATGATCATATCTGAATCTCAGCTCTTGACACACAGTGATACGTACAGAGCCCCGAACATGACATGCAGGAATAAACTAGTAATTCGTTCCCTCAATTACTTAATTGTGTGCACAATTTATAAATCAAGAGAACAAATTCGTAAATCGTTTGGATGATTTAGCAAATCAAGGGAATGAAATATTAAATCGTCCGCATGATTTAACAAATCGAGGGAACGAAATAGTAAATTGTGCGCATGATTTATAAATCAAGGGAACGAATTCGTAAATCATTTGGATCGTTTAGAAAATTAATGGAATGCAATATTAAATAGTCCGCATGATTTAACAAATTGAGGGAACGAAATAGTAAATTGTGCGCATGATTTATAAATCAAGGGAACAAATTCGTAAATCGTTTGGATGATTTAGCAAATCAAGGGAATTAAATATTAAATCGTCCACATGATTTAACAAATCGAGGGAACGAAATAGTAAATTGTGCGCATGATTTATAAATCAAGGGAACGAATTCGTAAATCATTTGGATCGTTTAGAAAATTAATGGAATGCAATATTAAATAGTCCGCATGATTTAACAAATTGAGGGAACGAAATAGTAAATTGTGCGCATGATTTATAAATCAAGGGAACAAATTCGTAAATCGTTTGGATGATTTAGCAAATCAAGGGAATTAAATATTAAATCGTCCGCATGATTTAACAAATCGAGGGAACGAAATAGTAAATTGTGCGCATGATTTATAAATCAAGGGAACAAATTCGTAAATCGTTTGGATGATTTAGCAAATCAAGGGAATTAAATATTAAATCGTTCGCATGATTTAACAAATCGAGGGAACGAAATAGTAAATTGTGCGCATGATTTATAAATCAAGGGAACAAATTCGTAAATCGTTTGGATGATTTAGCAAATCAAGGGAATTAAATATTAAATCGTTCACATGATTTAACAAATCGAGGGAACGAAATAGTAAATTGTGTGCATGATTTATAAATCAAGGGAACGAATTCGTAAAACGTTTGGATGATTTTGAAAATTAATGGAATGAAATATTAAATCGTCCGCATGATTTAACAAATCGAGGGAACAAAATAGTAAATTGGGCGCATGATTTATAAATCAAGGGAACGAATTCGTAAATCGTTTGGATGATTTAGCAAATCAAGGGAATGAAATATTAAATCGTCCGCATGATTTAACAAATCGAGGGAACGAAATAGTAAATTGTGCGCATGATTTATAAATCAAGGGAACAAATTCGTAAATCGTTTGGATGATTTAGCAAATCAAGGGAATGAAATATTGAATCGTCCGCATGATTTAACAAATCGAGGGAACGAAATAGTAAATTGTGCGCATGATTTATAAATCAAGGGAACAAATTCGTAAATCGTTTGGATGATTTAGCAAATCAAGGGAATTAAATATTAAATCGTTTGCATGATTTAACAAATCGAGGGAACGAAATAGTAAATTGTGCGCATGATTTATAAATCAAGGGAACAAATTCGTAAATCGTTTGGATGATTTAGCAAATCAAGGGAATGAAATATTAAATCGTTCGCATGATTTAACAAATCGAGGGAACGAAATAGTAAATTGTGCGCATGATTTATAAATCAAGGGAACGAATTCGTAAAACGTTTGGATGATTTTGAAAATTAATGGAATGAAATATTAAATCGTCCGCATGATTTAACAAATCGAGGGAACAAAATAGTAAATTGGGCGCATGATTTATAAATCAAGGGAACGAATTCGTAAATCGTTTGGATGATTTAGCAAATCAAGGGAATGAAATATTAAATCGTCCGCATGATTTAACAAATCGAGGGAACGAAATAGTAAATTGTGCGCATGATTTATAAATCAAGGGAACAAATTCGTAAATCGTTTGGATGATTTAGCAAATCAAGGGAATGAAATATTGAATCGTCCGCATGATTTAACAAATCGAGGGAACGAAATAGTAAATTGTGCGCATGATTTATAAATCAAGGGAACAAATTCGTAAATCGTTTGGATGATTTAGCAAATCAAGGGAATTAAATATTAAATCGTTTGCATGATTTAACAAATCGAGGGAACGAAATAGTAAATTGTGCGCATGATTTATAAATCAAGGGAACAAATTCGTAAATCGTTTGGATGATTTAGCAAATCAAGGGAATGAAATATTAAATCGTTTGCATGATTTAACAAATCGAGGGAACGAAATAGTAAATTGTGCGCATGATTTATAAATCAAGGGAACGAATTCGTAAATCGTTTGGATGATTTAGAAAATTAATGGAATGAAATATTAAATCGTCCGCATGATTTAACAAATCGAGGGAACAAAATTGTAAATTGGGCGCATGATTTATAAATCAAGGGAACGAATTCGTAAATCGTTTGGATGATTTAGCAAATCAAGGGAATGAAATATTAAATCGTCCGCATGATTTAACAAATCGAGGGAACGAAATAGTAAATTGTGCGCATGATTTATAAATCAAGGGAACAAATTCGTAAATCGTTTGGATGATTTAGCAAATCAAGGGAATGAAATATTAAATCGTCCGCATGATTTAACAAATCGAGGGAACGAAATAGTAAATTGTGCGCATGATTTATAAATCAAGGGAACAAATTCGTAAATCGTTTGGATGATTTAGCAAATCAAGGGAATTAAATATTAAATCGTTTGCATGATTTAACAAATCGAGGGAACGAAATAGTAAATTGTGCGCATGATTTATAAATCAAGGGAACAAATTAATAAATCGTGCCCACAATTTACTTTTTTTTCTTGCATGTCATGTGTGGGGCTCCGTAGATACGAGCAGTAACGATGGCATGGGTTTTACCGTATCAATCTCATCAAAGTGGATTTGCTTTGTTGTCCTACTCCACATGAACAACATGAACCAAACTCTTCCAATCTCAGATACAACTTCAGTGTGTGAGGGCGGGGCAAAGAGACGCTGCTCAGCCAATCAAGACCAGAGGCTGGCATTATGCAAACGAGGTAGCCTACTGACGACTCGTTTCAGTTCAGAATCGCTTCTTTCTTTTAGGAGACAAGAGCTTAATTTATCTGCACTTTGAACTTTTACATTCACATACAGCTCTATTACACATATATAAATATCCGAATATAATTATCCAAATATAATATCCGAAAAAGCATAATACGGGCACTTTAAAGCAATTAAATTGACACAATAATAGTTCCTCATGAAATGGCTTTTGCAATCCTTGCCAGAAAGTAATCAACATAAATGAGTGGGCACAGTCCCTATTACACCTACAGTATAGACTGCTCTACAAATAGTGACCGGATCAATGTTTAAACACATCAGTCAGACTGAAAGCCAGGCTCTGAACGGGAAAGGCATGTCAGGTCAGAGCACAGAGTCTGGTGCGAACATGGAGAGCTGGCGGCTCACTGTAATTAGTGCTGCCAATCAGGGGGATGTTGTGCACTGATCGCAGGTGAAAGCTCAGCTGATGAAGCAGACGGCTGTAGCCACAGCATGGGACATGGGAGGCGGGAACCAGTGATGTCATGCCTGCCAGAGCTTGTCTGTCAGGAACTGTCTCTCATCAGAAGACGTTGCACTGCGTTTATTCTAATTACAGTCTGACGGCAGAATTAATGAACTAGCAGCTCTATTGCCACAGTGTCAAGAACAGAAAAAAAAATGGTACATCTGGGAAAAAAATTGGTTAGTTGTTAGTGAGGTTCTTAGTTCCCTTTCATAACAGTCACTACAAAGCTGCATCACTAAGGTTGTAGTTCGGTTCTCTTGGTTCATTTGGAAAATTATACATTTAGTCCTGTTTCACTTAGGCTACATCCAAATCCAATTTTTTTGCATAATTCGATTGAAATCCGATCAGATGCAGCAAATCCGTTTCGAGGTACAGTCAACCCAAGATTTATTCAGACACCTTCAGTATTTTCTCACATTATCACAGTTTATTTGCTATAGTTTTGAAAATGGTAATAAAATATGACAAGAACTCAGAGTTAAACTGTGTCAGAACAAATTCATCTTGACAATGTCAGATAACTTTGATAGAAAGGGATGTAATGGATTGCAATCAACCAATCAGCTGTTAAATTTAAGTACACAATTGGATAATACCAATTTAGGTCAACCAATGACCAAGCAATGCTTCATTTTGTTCAGTCTAATGGTGTCAAAGGTCGCATTATTAAAGAAAAAAACACTTATCAATTAAAGCAAAACATGGTCACGTCAAAGTGTCTGAATCATTTTGGTCCCAAATGTTTATCAATTTTACTGATAGTCAATGTATGTCACAGTTGACTTTATTTTGCTATCCTCACTTACATAAATTAAATATAGTGTCCTGCACCCATTAGTAAAAAAGTATATCTGGTGTCTGAATAACCTTTGGTTTGACTGTACATTCATAAGTCATAAAAACAATGTGAAATCCGATCAGAGCAGTCAGATTTTCGCAATAGAATTTCTCACGCCACTTAAAGGTGCCCTAGAATGATTTGAAACAACATTTTAAATTGTTCTCTGGTATCTACATAGAGGGTATATGGCTTATTTAAGGTCAATAATTGTCCAGATACGGTTTTACAGGTCCATTTACAACTCTAGAAATCTTCCCCAGGATGAAATGGTCTGTTTTTGCCTTATTTGGAAGGGTCATGAATATTAATGCGGAGTTCTGCTCTGATTGGCTGTTTCACTGCGGCTCAATGATAGCAGGCACAACTTTACTGACCGTCTTGACGATGGAGAGATTAGGCATTCAACCTTATATGTTTGAGCCTGTTTTAGACGAAGATGCAGATTTTGAGGAACAACAACATGTTTTGAGTTTGGAAATGAACGCTTCTGAATGGTAAGTTTAGTATTTATTTTAATTAGGAACCTGCAAAATCATTACGTCCGTACCAGAACTTCAGCCTAAACGATAACTAACATATAGCATTAAATATACAAATTAGCAGTCAAAACCTTTTTAGCATTGTAAAAACATAAATAATCATACTTCAGTTGTCAAAAATATAAATAAATAAATATCAAATTACTATCGTTTCAACTTAAATGGTGGAGGTGGTGACGTTAGCTAGAAGGATCGAGTGAGCTATGTGTAAGCAACTAAACTAACATAGTATGTTACGTATCTATGGTTGCATTTACTAATTTATGACAACACTGGCATGAAATAATATTAACCTTTGTCATTAGACATACTATTTAGTTATGTAAGCTACTTGGATTATCCTATTCTTACTTTATAGCATCTTGCGTTGGATATAGACAACAACAGGAATATTATCGTTAATGTTGTCTCTCTAAGAAACTATCAATGTAATCAGAAATGGTTTAGACAGTCAAGAAGTGGATAAAATCACTTACTGGTTGCAGGAATATGGTTGGAATTGCCCCTTTCTTCAGTGTCGGACGCTGAGCAAAGCCTGCTTGATATTGTCCCGGGTTTGAAAAACTGTCCGTGGTGAAATGGGCAGAGCAAACTAACAACTTTGAATTAAATTGTTGCGGTATCCGATTATAAATAAACATCAACCATGCCTGTTGACATGTTTTATCTGTGGGAAGAGTATGAAACGTCTTCACATCCCCTGCACAGCCTGGAACATAACATTGGTGTCCATGATCTGCCGTGTTCGCTATCCTCGCGTGATGCTTGTTTACGTGCAGAGATGATGCGGCTGCGCAGTTGCGCCAGACAGTGAACATGTGCTGGTATATGCAAATGTTGGGGGCGTACATATTAATGATCCCATCGATTGCATCACTGTTGGTGTTATGTTGAGATTCGCCTATTTTTCCGTGGTGTTTTTCACAAACGAGATTTACATATGAAGGAGGAGGCAATGGTGTTTGAGACTCACTGTATGTGATTTACATGCACTGAACTCCTGTTATTTAACTATGGCAAGGTTCATTCAATTTTTCATTCTAGGGCACCTTTAAAGCATAAATGTCAGACGTTGTTACAGGAAACATGCTAAACATCACTGCAGAAACAAGGTTGTGTTGTTGCAAATTGCCGGACAAAGATAATGGCGCAGAATAAACTTGTCAATATCATGTTGTAAATAAGATATTGCGAACCCCTCCATGCTGCTGTTGTTGTTGTTTTTGGCTTGTGCCTATCAACTCATCATTATTGCCATAGAAACCAATGCAGATATCCCGTAAAATGAAAGAGAGGCATGGACACACAAATCAGATATGAACATTTGCGATACACTGTGTGGATGTCAATAATTTTAGATCAGATTTGAAGATTTAAATTTTATTGTTTAATGTTATTTTTATTTAGTATTATTATGTTTTATTATTTTTTCATTATTATTTGTATAATGTACAATGTAAAGTCAGGATGTTTCTGAACGTGTCCTAAGGAGAGACATGGATAAGCTATATTTGTAACAGGAATGTGCATACTTATAGAACATGTTTCCACTGATGAATACAGTAGCATGCATCTGTTCCATGATGTATTGTCAACTGATTCTTTATAAGGAAAGTGGATTGTGTAAGCATGAAGTATACGCTCTATTTTAAACATAGGACGCATGTTTCTCTTCCTTCTAAGGAAGTCTCTTCCTAGTGAGATCCTCTGTTAATAGTATATAACATTCAAATTGAGTGTCCTGCCTCAGATGGAAGACGGGAGAGGGACAAGGGAGGATGGAGAAGGGAGAGGGAGAGAAATGGAGGAATGGAGAAACATACAGCTGACATGAGACAATAACTTTTCAATGTCTCTACTATGTCTGACATATAAAAATAATAAATAAGAGATCTCTTGGCACATTACTGGTATCCGGTCCTGTGATTCAATCATAACGGGGACAAAGCTGAATTTTCAGATCAACAAGATTCCAATCGTATACACAAATAATTGTATTTGGATTATTTGGAACCGAACCTGAAGATCCCCCCCCCCCCATTTTGTTATAACATACAATTTGTAATGGAACATACCAAATGCGCTCGTTGTATGTGCATGCATATGAGAACACCAGCTGAGAACTCGTGAAGAGTTTATAAAATATGTACAAGAGTCAAAACAGTAGATGGAATTACACATCTGCTGCAAAGAGACTGTATTTCTGACACCTGTACCAAACTGTAATGAGCAACATCTTGGAATGACGAGAAAAAATTGCTTTTTAGGGTCACATCTTGTGACATCACATCCTGTTTTTGGTTTGTTTAGATGCGTTTGGTCCATGTTGCATTCATACACTATATTGCCAAAAGTATTGGTACACCCCTCCAAATCACTGAATTAAGGTGTTCCTATCCATGGGCGTCGGAACCATTGTATGTGGGACAAGACCCACCCACTTTTTACGATCAATGATATTGGACCCACTCACTTTTATCGTCTCTAACATTCAGCACATGTCTGTTTACCTACCCCTAATCGATAAACACTTATTAGTAAACACATGTTAGACGCTTTATTTCCACTTTTCTAATATTTTCGTCATTTTTATTGAAAATAAATGCCTTTCCGATCTGATATGTGATGGGAAAAGGAAGAAGATTGAGTTCGGCGAAAGGCGGATTCGAACCGTGGGTCGACTTGAGTCAAAACTAGATGTCGAGCGTCTTACCCCTACACTACTACTGCTCTCAATGATACAGCGATTCCCGTAACTTTGTCTTTCCCAACTATTCGCTTAGTAAGCAAAGCGGTATATTTGAACTTATTGGCATCTACTCCAGTAAAAAAATTCTGAGGACCCACCCACATTTTTTTTGCTTCCGACGCCCATGTTCCTATCACTTCCATGGCCACAGGTGTATAAAATCAAGCATGCAGATGCTTCTACAAACATTTATGAAAAATGGGTCGCTCTCAGGAGCTCAGTGAATTCAAGCGGGGTACTGTGATAGGTTGCCACCTGTGCAATAAGTCCATTCATGAAATTTCCTCGCTACTAAATACTCCAGGGTCAACTTTTAGTGGTATTATAACAAAGTGGAAGCAATTGGGAACAACAGCAACTCAGACACAAAGTGGTAGGCCACGTAAAATCACAATTCACGAGTCAATAGCTACAGACCTCCAATCTTTGTGTGGCCTTCAGATTAGCTCAAGAACAGTGTGTAGAGAGCTTCATGGAATGGGTTTTCATGGCCGAGCAGCTCATCCAAGCCTTACATCACCAAGTGCAATGCAAAGCGAAGGATGCAGTGTAAAGCACGACGCCACTGGACTCTAGAGCAGTGGAGACGTGTTCTCTGGAGTGACCAATCACGCTTCTCTGTCTGGCAATCGATGGATGAGCCTGGGTTTGGCGTTGCCATGAGAACGGTACTTGCCTGACTGCATTGTGCCACGTGTAAAGTTTGGTGGAGGGGGATTATGGTGTGGGGTTGTTTTTCGGGGGTTGAGCTTGGCCCCTTAGTTCCAGTGAAAGGAGCTTTTAATGCTTCAGCATACCAAGACATTTTGGACAATTCCATGCTCCCAACTTTGTGGGAACAGTTTGGGGATGGCCCCTTCCTGTTCCAAAATGATATATAAAGGCAGGCGTCCCAAATCTTTTGGCAATATAATGTATGTTTAATCATTTTAATGTACTGTGTACAAAATGTACACTTATATTTAGAATACCAGAATCTGTTCCTGATGCTTACACTGTTGCTCCTGTAAATTGTTTTTAGATTACTGCCATGAGAAACAGCATCATAATGTATACAAAGGACAGAACTACTTGTATGCTTCTCTCATTCAGACAGTATTTGTGTGCATGCTTGTGTTATATGTTTACAGTATGTGGCAAAACAGCAAATCACACGGTCAATAATAATTTTAAAACTTGCAAGAGCAAAAAGAAGATTTTTGCAGAATAAATAAACTTCACAAATGCAATATATCTCATCTGGAATTAGTGTTGACCTACATAGTAATATGTAATGGGTTCTCTCAGGCAGGTTTTGCACTTATAAGTACACAATAGTCCACTGATTGAGCTCTCATAGTCTCATGCAAATTTAGTCAATTGGAGCTAGACCAGTGGTGAGGTTTCAAGCTCTTAGTTTTGTAAGCTACTACTGTAATAAGATAACAAACTCACTAAATATTATATAAAAATATATATTAATTATCTGTCAGAATGTCCAAGCTGCTCTTTTCCATACAATCACTGTGAAGGTGACCATGGCTGCCTCTGGTCTCTGGTTATTGGTTTGAGAAAAAAAAAAAAAAGTATTTTGGATTCGAGTTATTCTAGCAAAATGTGGAAATGATTAACTGAATAAAGGTGCCAGAGATGCATCAGGAAGTGTGCTAAACACCAGCCCACCCTCTCTTCCCAGCGCTCGTTCTCATGCTGAACCCTTGCTCTGTTTAGGGAAAATAAGAGAAAACAGTGAGTCAAGCCTCAGTGTTTGGGAGCTGCTGCCTAGACTGTTAATTAAGAAGGATGAATTAAAAACAGCCCTGTCTGGTCCTCCTCCCAAACCCCCGGCCCTTTGAACAACTTCGGCTTTGAAGGTTTTTTGAAAAAGAAATAGGAAGGGGGAAAAAAGAGCAAAAAATTGGGCATCCCTCTTTTCCACACACACACAAAAAAGTTTACAATTCTCCTGGGAACCCATGCTGTTTATTTTTAGATAAAACAGGATTGTTTGTAGTAAAACATTTTCCAGTGCATTCATTCTTATTTAACCTGTCAGTGCTCATTTGTAAATTTTAAGACCCTTTCTCTGCATTTATCTCTGACAATATTCAAGAAACCGCTGAAAACTTTCTTCCATCAGCACGGAAAAATCTTCCCCTATGCTTTCACTATTCCTTAACCCTCTATGGTATGGTGTTGCTCTATTTTAGTTTATTTTCAATCAAATGAAACACCAATTTATTGTTCAAACCTATCTCAGGGGAGAAGAATTCAAATACTATACAATGAAAGTGCAAAAAAGTCACATGACCCACATGGGTCCATTTTGTGTCCTGGTTCAGCACATGAGCACATTCTGTCTCCGTATTTTTAAAAAGTGCATTTTTCACTAATTTGCGTCCAGTTAATCCCACAAAAAATATGAGTCACCTTCACTGGTAAGTAAAGCAGTGTTTTCAAGAACTTTACATTATATATCATCAAACGTTTTAGAGGAAATAACAAAAACTGTGAGTTACCTCAGGGCAACATTGTACCATAATGGTATCGCATAAGGCCATACCAGACATCCTAGGTTGGATACAAACATATTATATGTGTAATGAAAAGAGCTAGAATTCTCTAAATATATTTGCATTTTTTGCATGATTTTGTAATGCTCTTATAAAAAATTCACATACTATTACTGCACATATTATGATCTGCACATTTTCTATAGCTTAACATTCAACTGCCAGTTGATGTGGGTGAGGATGAGATGTCATACTGTGAAGAGAAAAATGAGGTCTGTATTACCAGCACTTCTCCTTTGTTGTGCCTCTTTATGATGAATGGCTTGTTGTATTCTTAATTTGTAAGTTGCTTTGGATAAAAGCATCTGCTATATGAATAAATGGAAATGCATTTTGTGTTATTTCTTTGACCAAGTCTCTATGGGTCCAAAACAGAATCAGATTTAAAACACTGTTCCCCTGCAATACTACAGCCAAAACCCTGTTAACCAGCAAGCTGTATTACACCACACTCCAAAGACTACATACTGTGCTTTGCTACGTTTTAGTTCCCACGTCTCTTCAAGGAATGTTTATTTATGAAGCAAACTGGAGGAGCATGCAGAGCCTTAAAGGAAAGGTTAACCCAAAAATTTCAATTGTTGCATTTTTAGATTTTGTGGATATTTTGAGATTGAAAGGGACTGCAAGCCACCTGAAGCATGACTGTGCCATCATGTGTAATCATGAGGCAATTGACACTGACATATCGCTGCTGGGCAGAAACCTTGCATCACCATATTTCGTCATTAGATTATTTTTTATCATATTGGTCACCCTTTATGTCTGTTTGTGAGTTTTGCAAATGTTTAACCAATGCACATTTTTAAAAAGAGCTTGTGACTGAACCTCGTAACTTCATTGGCTCTTCAAACTGTCTGTCAAATCTCCACCCCGTCTCTGTCTGAATGAAGTGCTGCACGCAGTTTGGCCCGTCTCTGCTTGCTTGCAATGCTTTCTATGCCTATATACACTGATCATGCATAACATTATGACCACCTTCCTAATATTGTGTTGATACCCCTTTTGTTGCCAAAACAGCTCTGACCGTCGAGGCATGGACTCCCTGAAGGTGTGTTGTGGTATCTGACACCAAGATGTTAGCAGCAGATCCTCTAAGTCCTGTAAGTTGCGAGGTGGGGCCTCCATGGATCAGACTTGTTTGTTCAGCACATCCCACAGATACTCAATTGGATTGAGATCTGGGGAATTCAGAGGCCAAGTCAACATCTCAAACTCGTGAACCAACTTTGCTTTGTGGCAGGCACATTATCCTGCTGAAAAAGCCACAGCCACCAGGGAATACCGTTTCCATGAAAGGGCATACATGGTCTGCAACAATGCTTAGGTAGGTGGTACGTGTCAAAGTAACATCCACATGGATGGCAGGACCCAAGGTTTCCCAGCAGAACATTGCCCAAAGCATCACACTGCCTCCGCCGGCTTGCCTTCTTTCCATAGTGCATCCTGGTGCCATGTGTTCCCTTGGTAAGTGATGCACACGCACCCGGCCATCCACGTGATGTAAAAGAAAACGTGATTCATCAGACCAGGCCACCTTCTTCCGTCTTCGTGGTCCAGTTCTGATGATCATGTGCCCACTGTTGGTGCTTTCGGCGGTGGACAGGGGTCAGCATGGGCACCCTGACTGGTCTGCAAGCTATGCAGCCCCATACACAACAAACTGCAATGCACTGTGTATTTTGACACCTTTCTATCAGAACCAGCATTTACTTCTTGGGGAATTTGAGCTACAGTAGCTTGTCTGTTTGATCGGACCACTTTGATCGCCCACGTGCATCAATGATCCTTGGCCGCCCATGACCCTGTCGCCGGTTCACCACTGTTTCATCCTTGGACCACTTTTGATAGATACTGACCACTGCAGACCGAGAACACCCCACAAGAGCTGCAGTTTTGGAGATGCTCTGACCCAGTCGTCTAGCCATCACAATTTGGCCCTTGTCAAACTCTCTCAAATCCTTACTCTTGCCCATTTTTCCTGCTTCTAACACATCAACTTTGAAGACGAAATGTTCACTTGCTGCCTAATATATCCAATTATGATCAGTGTATCGACAGAGAGACGCCAATTAATGCACCTAAATAAGCGGACTTAAAGTGGCACGGGAAAGAGACCTAGGGAGGATGATCAAGGAAGAAATGTGGAAGCAGTTCATATCAAAAGGCATACTACTGTTTGTGAAATCCAATCCCAATCGATTAAATATAAAAATTTTAACAGATGCTACTGGAATCAAACAGATTGGCTAGACTTAAACTAAGAAACACTGCACTATGTTGGTGGTGTAACAAGCATATGATTCTTATGTTATACAGTATGAATATGACTCTAGTCATGAACTTTGTTTCATCTTGTGGCTTTCTCTTTACCGCCTGTGTTTTAAGTTGGTTGTCAGTATATTAGTTAAAAACTGATTTTAGTCATTTGATATATTAATACTATTTCAGTTAATTAAATATACGTTTTTTTTTTACTGAAATTAATTAAATGTAATTTTGCTTTATTTAATGTTAAAAGAGTTTAAATATAATTTTTTGGTGATATTTATTCCCGTACTCAAAGCGACAATGGATATTTCACCTCAGATGTTGAAAATAATTTAAAGGAAATAATAATGCTCAAATTGTGAACAAATGTGTATTCTATGACAAGGATAGTTTCGGTCACTCAGTATGTATTTTTAATAATGTTAAAATGGTGTAAAATATTTTTTTTTTTATTATGTACTTATCCATTTCCTTGTGAGTGCAATGTGCTTGCAGAGAGACTCCACCCAAATGCTCTTCTGATTGGCTGTGATTTTTTTTATTGATTTAGTTGTGAGTACAGATAACTTGCAAATAGACTCCGCCCACATGCACTTCTGATTGGCTGTGATATTTGATTGATTTAGTAACGAGTACATTGTGCTTGCAAATAGACTCCACCCACACGCTCTTCTGATTGGCTGTGATATTTGACTGATTTAGTAACGAGTACATTGTGCTTGCAGAGAGACTCCACCCACACGCTCTTCTGATTGCCTATGATTTGTGATTGATTTAGTTACGAGCGCAGTGCACTTGCAGAGAGACTCCACACACATGCTCTTCTGATTGCCTATGATTTGTGATTGATTTAGTTACGAGCGCAGTGCACTTGCAGAGAGACTCCACACACATGCTCTTCTGATTGCCTATGATTTGTGATTGATTTAGTTACGAGCGCAGTGCACTTGCAGAGAGACTCCACCCACATGCTCTTCTGATTGCCTATGATTTGTGATTGATTTAGTTACGAGCGCAGTGCACTTGCAGAGAGACTCCACCCACATGCTCTTCTGATTGCCTGTGATTTGTGATTGATTTAGTTACGAGCGCAGTTCACTTGCAGAGAGACTCCACCCACATGCTCTTCTGATTGGCTGTGATTTTTGATTGATTTAGTTACGAGTGAAGTGTGCATGCAGAGACTCCGCCCACACGATTGGTTGTGATATTTGATTGATTTTGTTAAGTTTTGTAGTTGTGCCGTTTTTGGTGTGTACAGACAAAACACTTGGAGTCTTATCGCATCCCATTTGTTTGGGACTGTTTAGGTGTTATTGATAGCATGGCACAATCTCAGTGCTAATAGATCCTGGTTATTGTGGGTGAATGGTAAATAAATGCACTAAAGTGGTGCAAATGTTTAGCTCTGACTTAGTATCTCTGCTTCAAAAGACCCCACCTCTCCCTAACCTGCATGATTGACTTAGGTTTTAAGTGTAAAGACTCCCCTACTGTACTGTCAACAATCTGTACAAACACTTTATTTTAGATATGACATAATCATGTTGTGTAGTTCAGATTGCGCTCTGCAGTGATTCAAGTCAACAAGCTGTTTTGAGCTGCCAGGTTCATCATGG
Source organism: Romanogobio albipinnatus (assembly GCA_023566225.1). Taxonomy (NCBI): domain Eukaryota; kingdom Metazoa; phylum Chordata; class Actinopteri; order Cypriniformes; family Gobionidae; genus Romanogobio; species Romanogobio albipinnatus. The sequence goes on from CM042254.1 coordinate 41,717,015, forward strand.
AGTGCTATTTTTGTTTGGGACTTAAAGTCAAATGTCATGTCCTAGTACATTTTGTGAAAGCAGCGGAGATGACAGACTACACTTGTGATTAAACGTGAGGTCATATTTTACTCTTTACGTGTGGGCTTTACTCAGGTTTTGGCCATCTTTCAATTTCTTGTGAAAGTTATGTAACAACTTGGGGCAAAAGAAAATTAAATGGGGCACATAAAAAACTTATCCACCAAAAAAAATTGTCAGATAAGAAAACGCATAAACTACGATGGAAACACATTTACAGAATAAATCCCTCGATGCACAACAAAATCGCTTCGGTTACTTACGTAACCTTGGCTCCCTGAGAAGAGGGAACGAGTATTGCGTTTTGCTAAACGCTAGGGGAATTTCCTTTCCTCAAGATTTTGAAGCAAATTTTTATCCTAAAAATACAATGTAAAACGCAGTGCAGCTTCACAGCTCTCAGCAGGAAGCAGCTGTGTGCTGATTGGCTGTGTTGCTGCAACTGCAGGAACCTATGGCGAGACCGCTGGAAGGACCAATCAGGTCCCTCTAATATTCCTGCCACAGGGGGCAGCAGAATTTGCATAGCCAAGGGTATAAAAGACCCTGTCTCGCCAGGTTCGTCAGGTTAATCGACTGAAGCGACTCCCTGAGCAAGCGAAGCACGGCAAGCAAATGCAATACTTGTTCCCTCTTCTCCGGGAACCAAGGTTACGAAAGTAACCGAAGCGTTCCCTTTCGAGAGTACTTTCGTATTGCGTTTTGTTAAACGTAGGGGACCCAATGCAAAACGCCGTGCTTGGGCTATTTTAGTGAGAAACACACAAAGATATATATATATATATATATATATATATATATATACACACTCACCTAAAGGATTATTAGGAACACCATACTAATACTGTGTTTGACCCTCTTTCGCCTTCAGAACTGCCTTAATTCTGGCATTGATTCAACAAGGTGATGAAAGCATTCTTTAGAAATGTTGGCCCATATTGATAGGATAGCATCTTGCAGTTGATGGAGATTTGTGGGATGCAAATCCAGGGCACGAAGCTCCCGTTCCACCACATCCCAAAGATGCTCTATTGGGTTGAGATCTGGTGACTCTGGGGGCCATTTTAGTACAGTGAACTCATTGTCATGTTCAAGAAACCAATTTGAAATGATTCGAGCTTTGTGACATGGTGCATTATCCTGCTGGAAGTAGCCATCAGAGGATGGGTACATGGTGGTCATAAAGGGATGGACATGGTCAGAAACAATGCTCAGGTAGGCCGTGGCATTTAAACAATGCCCAATTGGCACTAAAGGGCCTAAAGTGTGCCAAGAAAACATTCCCCACATCATTACAACACCACCACCAGCCTGCACAGTGGTAACAAGGCATGATGGATCCATGTTCTCATTCTGTTTATGCCAAATTCTTACTCTACCATCTGAATGTCTCAACAGAAATCAAGACTCATCAGACCAGGCAACATTTTTCCAGTCTTCAACTGTCCAATTTTGGTAAGCTTGTGCAAATTGTAGCCTCTTTTTCCTATTTGCAGTGGAGATGAGTGGTACCCGGTGGGGTCTTCTGCTGTTGTAGCCCATCCGTCTCAAGGTTGTGTGTGTTGTGGCTTCACAAATGCTTTGCTGCATACCTCGGTTGTAACGAGTGGTTATTTCAGTCAAAGTTGCTCTTCTATCAGCTTGAATCAGTCGGCCCATTCTCCTCTGACCTCTAGCATCAACAAGGCATTTTCGCCAGGACTGCCGCATACTGGATGTTTTTCCCTTTTCACACCATTCTTTGTAAACCCTAGAAATGGTTGTGCGTGAAAATCCCAGTAACTGAGCAGATTGTGAAATACTCAGAACGGCCCGTCTGGCACCAACAACCATGCCAAGCTCAAAATTGCTTAAATCACCTTTCTTTCCCATTCTGACATTCAGTTTGGAGTTCAGGAGATTGTCTTGACACAGGACCACACCCCTAAATGCATTGAAGCAACTGCCATGTGATTGGTTGATTAGATAATTGCATTAATGAGAAATTGAACAGGTGTTCCTAATAATCCTTTAGGTGAGTGTATATATATGTATATAGACCAGACAGAGTCGGGCCAATAAGAATATTGAACGACCAGACAAGTCAAGTCATGTAAGGAATGTGCTTATGACTTATACAAATATTTAACCCTGACCGGACTATCGGGCCATAAGGGGTTAATATGTATTACACGGCGAGAAGCCCAGCCTGTAAGGCAGGGACATCCAAATTATAAAACCTGATAAAAGTGGATGGGGAGGCCCAGCCTGCCGCCGCACAGATATCATCCAGTGAAATGCCAGTAGACCAAGCCCATGATGAGGCCATGCCTCTAGTAGAATGGGCTTTGATGTCTATAGGGCAACTGAGATCTTTGGACTCATAAGCCAGCAAGATAGCATCCACTATCTATCGTGACAAGGTCTGCTTTGTAACCGGGCACCCGAGGGTGCGACCGCCAAAGCACACAAAGAGCTGTTCAGTTTACCTGAAAGCAGCGGAACGCTCTATGTATATTCTCAGCGCTCTGACAGGACAGAGCAAATCAGCATCTTCCTCATCTAACGATGATGAGAGTGCTGAAAGTGAAATGACCTGTGCTCTGAACGGAGTTGAGAGCACCTTAGGTACATATCCATGTCTTGGTTTGAGGACGACTTTAGAGTCGTTTGGCCCAAATTCCAGAGGCGCTCACTGAGAGCGTGTGCAGATCACCCACTCGCTTAACTGATGTGATTGCTAGCAGAGAAGCGGTCTTGAGTGATAGGAGATTTAAGCTCACCGAATGCAGAGGCTCGAATGTTGAGCCTTTCATAGCATCCAGGACCGTGGACAGGTCCCATATAGGGACTGAAGGGGGGAAAGGTGGGTGAAGCCTTCTAGCCCCTTTGAGGAAGCGCATGATAAGATCGTTCTTCCCCAGTGAGAGTCCATTCACTTGAGTGTGGTATGCTGCTATAGCAGCCACATAAACTTTGAGCGTGGAGGGGGAACGACCCGCGTCCAGTAGCTCTCGTAAAAAAGTGAGCACTTCTGACACTTCACAATTATGTGGGGTCAGGCTTTGTACTTTACACCAGTCCGAAAAGACTGACCATTTGCCTGAAAAGAGCCGCCTGGTCGTGGGGGCTCTAGCTTCAGAAATAGTGTAATAGTTTAATAGTGTAATAGTTTAATATACTTTCAGAGAGGTTCTCATGTACCCATTGATGGGCCAGACATGAAGCTCCCATAGATCGGGACGGGGATGCCAGATCTGCCGTTTTGCCTGCATGAGGAGGTCTCTCCTCAGTGGAATTGGCCACGGGGTTGTATCTGACATCCGACTTAGCAGTGAGAACCGTAGTTGATTTCTCCAGAGCGGGGCTATTAAAAGCAAAGCACATTTGCTCTCCCTGATCCTCTCTATGACCTGAGGTAACATTGAGATTGGGGGAAAAGCATAAAGAGGAAGGCTGGGCCATTCATGGGCCAACGCGTCCTTGTGTTTGCAGAAATATATTAGGCATTGAGCATTGTCTTGTGAGGCGAAAAGATCCACTTTTGCCTTGCCAAACGTGCCCCAAATTGTCTGAATCGTTTGTGGGTGAAGAGTCCACTCTGCTGGGGACACTTTGCCCCTGGACAACATGTCCGGACCCAGATTCAGAATGCCTGGCACATGAGTTGCTCTCAGCGAGCTCAGGTTGTGCTCTGCCCATATTAGGACTTTTTTCGCCATCGTGTGCAGACCGATAGATCTTAGGCCGCCCTGGCGATTTATATAGGCTACCACTGACCTGCTGTCCATTCGGATCAGGACATGGTGGTGCTTTATGTACGGAAGGAAAGCTCTTAGCGATAGCGTGACCGCTTTCATCTCTAGACAGTTTATGTGAAGGCTCTTTTCCGAGTCTGACCAGAGACCGGAGACTGGCCTGCCATCATGAAGGGCTCCCCAACCTAGGTTGGATGCATCTGTCAAGATAACTTTCCACTTCGTAACAGTGCCCAAACTCACGCCCGTCTGATACCAGACAGGATTTTTCCAAGGAGCCAGAGCCAATATACAGCTGTGGTCTACCTTGATTTGTAATTGGCCCGAGAGCCATGCGTGAGCTGGAACGTGGCAATTCAGCCAGTGTTGGAGAGGGCGCATGTGTAACAGACCTAGTCTGAGGACTGCCGCCGCCGAGGCCATGAGACCTAACATCCTCTGAAAGCGTTTGAGAGGAGTGTATACACCGGACCTGAGAGAAACCGCTCGGTGCTGAACAGAGAGCACGCGCTGTGACGTCAGTTGCGCGTTCATCTGAGTCTAACACTGTTCCCAGAAACTAAATGTTCTGTGCGGGAGACAATGAGCTCTTTGCCACATTGATCTGAGGCCCAAGCATTTCAAATGGTTGAGAAGCCAAGATCTATGGTTCAATAACTGTATCTCTGACTGAGCTATTATGAGCCAGTCGTCGAGATAGTCGAGAATTCTCATTCCTCGAAGTCTCAGCGGGGTTAGCGCCACTTCCATGCACTTCGTAAACATGCAGGGAGCCAGAGATAGACCAAAGGGTAGCACCCTGTATTGGTAAACTTTCCCCTCGAAGGCGAATCTCAAGAATGGCCTGTGATGAGGGGCTATTTGTATGTGGAAATAGGCATCCTCTAGATCTACAGTGAAAAAAACAATCTCCCGGGCAAATGTGCGCAAGGATTTGTTTCATTTTCAACATTTTGAACGGGCGCTTCATAAGGGTCTTGTTCAGATGTCTGAGATCTAGAATGGGCCTGAGACCACCGTCCTTTTTTGGTACAAGGAAGTAGCGACTGTAAAAGCCTGACTCGCTTTGTGAGGGGTGTACGGCTTCCACCGCCCCTTTCATTAACAGTTTAAATATTTCGGTTCGAAGCACGTGACTTGTGCCGCTTCTTACCATTGTCTCTACCACTGCACGAAATCGCAAACTGTAGCGAGTAACCTTGTTCTATTATGTTTAAAGTGACGCTTATCAGAGCGTGTTTGTTCATGGGCTTGTGTACAGGCGAGCGCGTTTGTGTACGGGATCGTAGGCTGTGTATGCAATGTGCCCAGCCACCTGGTTGAAGGGAGCTGGGGAACGTATCGGAAGAGAGCGAGGTGGTAAACCGACCGAAGCAGGTATTATCCACCTTCTCTTTGTGCCTCTGGCTAGGACGGCTTCGGTGGCTAGGGTTTCGACACATTGCTGGGTCGGGGACCTTGATGCTCCGGCGGTCTGCTGCGGCTCATAGAGCGGGAACGCTGTCCAGGCTTAGAAGGCTGTCATCCAGGCTGTCATCCTCCTCCTCTTCCGGTCCGCCGAAGGAGACAGTAGCAGCCGCCAGACGAGGGGAGCTGTGCTGTTCCTCGGCGAACATGACAGGCGATGGCGAGTCACATGGGGAAATGGCCAGCGTGTGCTCGTCAGAGCGCTCCGGGGGCCTCTGGTCACGGCGTTTCTTCTTTCGTGGCTCGAGAGGCTGAGTGCAAGGGACGGGATTCGGATCAAAACTGGCGAGCCAAGCCCGAAGGGTCTGCAGCGTCATTACGTCACACCTGGTTGAGTGCGGCCTAACGCATGGTCTCTTCAGAGACATGAGACGCAGATGATGTGCCGATCCTCGTCCGGGAGGGCTTTTTTGTGAGTGTGTAGCAACGGCAAACACACGGATTGGTATAAAGGATATATGCCGGATGGAAGGCAGGCTGAAGGCAGAGAGTCCGACGTCCTCAGGCTGCAGAGTTACGCTGGGTGTGTGTCGACGGCAGGCTTCAATCCAGAGCACAGCGAGGTGAGTCGCTGAAGAAGAAATAATCTGACGAACCTGGCGAGATAGGGTCTTTTATACCCTTGGCTATGCAAATTCTGCTGCCCCCTGTGGCAGGACTATTAGAGGGACCTGATTGGTCCTTCCCACCCAGCGGTCTCGCCATAGGTTCCTGCAGTTGCAGAAACACAGCCAATCAGCACGCGGCTACTTCCTGCTGAGAGCTGTGCAGCTGCACAGTGTTTTACATGGTATTTTTAGGATACAAATTTGCTTCAAAATCTCGAGGAAAGGAAATTCCCCTAGTGTTTAGCAAAATGCAATACGAGAGTACTCTCGAAAGGGAACCTCAGGTGACCCTGTGATTGGATAATTGGTCTAACCAGCGGACCAATGGCATTGCAGCATCTCAAATGTTGATTTTGCTCTGAAACGCCTGAGTCAAAGTCTGTGATCAGAATGATTTGGTTTAATTCCTCCAGAAGCATCTCACACGATTGTGTTCCCAAACACCAGCATCCCAACGCAAGAGAACATGACAGCGTTTATTGTGTTGAGATGACACTCATTTATGATTGAGGAAAAAGATTGTAGAAACGTACATTTTTATTACTGGTATTATGAGACAGTGTCCCAGGAACTGATTCTGTTTTCTTGAACACATGGGAAGGAAACTGCTTTATTTGCAAATGTCTTATGCCATATTCCAATTTTGTGCTTAAGTGGAATTGCGTTGTTGGTGTTGATATGCGTCTATATAAGTTGAAGACAAAAAAAATTGTGAAAATGTATTTGCCTTTTTCTGGTAAAGATGCTTTACTGGCACAAAATTAGTCAGTGTGTACGAGATCCTAGTGAATACGACATAATTGTACTCTATACTGGTTGCAAATTATCTGGGCTCTGCAGATGCAGACTGCAAACAAAGATGGGGCCTTTTCCCCCTCCCTCTGATTGTAATCAGCCCTGTCAATCTAAAGCCTCACATTGTTGTATTTTCAGCTTGAGAGCGCTCTTCTCTCATTGGTCTACTGTGGCCGGGAGACTGAGCTGTAGATGACATTGAATTCATGCCTGCCAAAAGCAGCTGCCTTTTTTGTTTTCCCCAATAATCTTCCGATGGATTTTCAAATTCCATGTGCTACAAGAGCCAGTGTATGGCATCAGCGGCATTCAAGAGCTTGTGTCAACCTCAGTGAAAATGGGCTGAGATCGGGCTCTCTGCTGAGAGGATATTAAGTGCTACCAGACACAGGCTGCCTGGAGGCAGAGCAACTTAGCATGTCTAAAAGAGTGGGGGAGGAAACCAAAGACTGCGTGTGGTACAAATGGCTCTTTAGAGCTTACATCATCTATCCAATGCACACGCAGAGAGATGTCACATGAGGCTAAAAAACACAAATGGCATTTAATCTTGCACAAGAAACTAGTTTATCAGAAATGTCATGCTTTTATAACAACTGTACCTGAAAGAGGACTGGTAATTATTAAAGGATTAATTAACCTAAAAAATGTAAAAACTGTAATCACTTACACACACTCATTTCATTCCGAACACATATGACTGTCTTTTTCTTCTGTGGAATAATGTGCTGGGCAATCTTTTCTATTCAATTGCAATCTACTGGACAGAATATACTCTACCAAAGTAATAAATTGAAAGAGCTTGACGATGAATTTGATTAATTTAAGCTGTGCACATAGAATCAGTGAAAAAAATGCATTTGAAAAGGCCACACAGCATAGATAACATTATTATTATTAGGATTTTTAAGTAGCTTTTATTTTTATATTTTTTAATGTTTTCATGTTAATTTTAGTCAAATGTTTTTTTGCCACTGTCTGATAAGGCAGCGAGGCAACGAGTCCGCTGCCTAGGCTTTCGGACGCAGCCATAGATTGAACATGCATACACATGATGTCACTCTTTTCACAAATTTTCATTTTTGTAGTTTACAAGGAGACAACGACATTGTTTTCAAAACCAAACCGATCTCACAGCAATTCAACCCTTTTTTTTACCTTTATAAGGGCATTTTTTTCTGATATTTTATAAATATATTTGTCATCTTTTATGAAAAATTCTTAAATGTAATCGACAAATTCAATTAGAATAATAAGACAATAGGCTGTTACCAATCAAATGAAATCAGTATCAACTAGAAGTTGCATCTGAATTCTGAAGTGACATGTAGACCTATGGCTATTTAAAATTGTTTAATGCTGCTCTGAGGATTTACACAGTAATTACAATGACAGTGTTATGAGATTACAGTTTTAAATATAATGTTTGAAATGCCTTTAGAAATATGAAATTAATGACAAAATGACATGATACTTAGTTCCCTTTCGTTCAGTCAGTACGACGTACGTTAGTGACTAACGAATGGGGGTTTCGCTTAGAAGCCAATTACCTTCGATAATTCAACAGCGCCCAATGGCAGTGCCAATGCCATGGGCATGCGGAATTTGCATGCGTAACTCCGCCCCACCTCGTGGGTATATAAGGAAGTACGCTGGCAACGTCGCATTATGTTTCTGCTTTGGAGCCAAGAGGATCTCTTCACTCCTTCAAGCCTGATCTGAGTCTTTGTCAGCCTTCGAGACGAGCAGCTTTCCAGAGGCGTTGGTGTTACGGCGCGTTCCAGTGATCTCATACTGCCTGCCTGCTGATCTGCGCAGTGGTCCGCTAGACAGCTGGTGTGTGGTCGCTGGGCGCTTCGGCGTTCTCTGCGAGGCTTCCTCTCCTAAAAGAGCTTGCACATGACGCGTCCTTTTCAGGATGTCTCGTCCGTGTACTTCTGGGTGTGGCCGGTCGTTGTCTTCTTCTGATGGGCACAAACACTGTCTGGTATGTTTGGGCTTTCAGCATGCCCAGGCAGTGTTTGTGGATGCGTCATGTTCCCACTGCGGGAACATGACCATCGCAGTGTTGCGGTCGAGACTCAAGGAACTTCGTAATGAAGTGAGAGTCCCCTCTACCACACCCCGATCTACTGAGTCCCAGAGGCCCAGTACTTCGGCTGGTGGTCAGGGTGACCTGAGGGTTACGGTGTGGAACAAAGCCCCGACGCTCATGCCTCGGGCCACACACCCCTCTAGCACACTGCAACCCACGAGTGCTCAGGCCCGAACGCTCCCGGCTCGATGATTGGTTTTTGGGAGCGCGCGCTGACAACCGTCAGTCCCCGCCCCCAATACCTTTCTTTCCTGAGCTGCATGAGGAACACGCGCGGTCCTAGAAGTCCCCGTTGTCTTCCCGTGACAGTTCGGCGACTTCCTCCATCTTCTCTACCCTTCATGGTGCCGTGGCCAACGGGTACACTGGGGTCCCCCCAGTTGAATGGTCTGTTGCGATGCAACTGTGTACACAGAGCGCTTCAACTTGGCGTGGTGATCCTAAGCACCCCTCCAAAGCCTGTCGATTCACATCAACCTTGGTGGCGAAATCGCACAGAGCCGCGGGGCAGGCTGCCGCCTCTTTGCATGCCATGGCGATCCTCCAGGTCTACCAGGCCAGGATCCTCAAGGACATGCACGAGGGTAGAGTTGATCCGGGGATCCTAAACGAGCTGCGTGCCGCCACCGACCTCACTCTCCGGGCGACGAAGGTGACCGCACGCTCCCTGGGTCAAGTGATGTCCACAAACGTGGTCCAGGAGAGACACCTGTGGCTGAACCTGGCAGATATGCGGGACACCGAGCGAACCCGGTTCCTCGATGCCCCCATATCCCAGGCCGGCCTCTTCGGCGGGGCGGATGAACCTGGGCCGGGTGGCAGAGGTCGCCGTAGGAAGGCGTCACAATCCGCTCAGCCCGCCCCACGCCCCGCTAAACGCCAGGCCAAGCGGCGCTCCTGAGACGGACGGCTCAGGGATGGGAAATTCTTTCCAGGAGATGGTAGCAGGACCACTCTTTCCCCCGGTGGAGGGCCGGGGGAGAATCCTTTGTTCAGCTGCTGGCCCCCGGGTCAGCAGCACCCTATTTTGGTCAAAGAAAGAATTAACACTCCCATCCCTGAGCCCCCAGAGATCGGTGATGACGGTGCGCGCCACCCTCGGGTCCCGCCACTCGCATCCCTCTCTGTCGCCAGCCACCTGGCAGAGCAGACCCCAGTGGAACGTGCATCCTTCCCTGGTCTCCTCTGTCAGGACGCAGCAGTTAACCGTGCCCCCACACCGGGACGCCCCACAGCCTCCCTTGTCCGGGTCGTTAACGCTGCCTCGCTGCCCCACACCGGGTACGTCTGTGGTCCGAATGACCCCGCTGGTGCAGTTCCTGGGAGTCTGTTCCAGGAGTCCAGGGCTGTCCCGCTGGGTCGCGAGGACCGTCAGGCGCGGCTACGCGATTCAGTTCGCGCAGGTTCCTCTCTGCTTCCGGGGAGTCCGTTCCGGAGATTGCCACCCTACTGGCGAAGGGAGCGATCAAACCTGTCCCTCCAGCCGAGATGAACTACGGGTTCTACAGCCCGTACTTCATTGTACCCAAAAAGACCGGTGGGTTACGACCAATCCTGGACCTGCGCATCTTGAACCGTTACCTTCACCGGTTTCCGTTCAAGATGTTGACAGCGAAACGCCTTTTCGAATGCGTTCGTCCGGACGATTGGTTTGCAGCAATCGACCTGAAGGACGCCTACTTCCATGTCTCCATTCTACCTCGACACAGACCGTTCCTACGGTTTGCTTTCGAGGGGCGGGCATATCAGTACGCGGTCCTCCCATTCGGGCTATCTCTGTCCCCTCGCGTCTTTACGAAGATTGCCGAGGCAGCCCTTGCGCCCCTTCGGCAGCACAGGGTTCGCATCCTGAATTACCTCGACGACTGGCTCATACTGGGCCACTCTCAAGAGCAGGTTTGCGGACACAAAGATCTGGTGCTCCATCACCTAGCCCGTCTGGGCCTTCGGGTCAACTGGGAGAAGAGCAAACTTTGCCCGTGCAGAGGATCTCTTTTCTCGGTATGGATATCGACTCGGTCGCCATGTGCACGCAGCTTTCGAGCGAGCGCGTGCAGTCTCTGCTGACTTCCCTTCATCAACTCGAGGGCAAGAATGCGGTTCCACTGAAACTATTTCAGAGGCTCCTGGGGCATATGGCATCTGCAGCTGCGGTAACGCCGCTCGGATTGCTACATATGAGACCGCTTCAGCACTGGCTACGCGATCGAGTCCCGAGATGGGCATGGCGGTCTGGCATGCTCCGGGTACAAGTGACTCGGGCCTGCTTACAGACTCTCACCCCGTGGTCGAACCTCAAGTTTCTACGGACCGGAGTGTCCTTAGAACGAGTTTCCCAGCATCTTGTTGTATCAACAGATGCATCATCCACGGGCTGGGGTGCCATGTGCAATGGACAAGCAGCCGCGGGCTCCTGGACAGGACCCCAGCGCCTTCTGCATGTCAATTGCCTCGAGTTACTGGCAGTACGGTTCCCCCTGCACCGCTTCCGAGCGTTGCTGAGGGGTCAACATGTACTAGTCAGGACAGACAACAGGGCCGTAGTAGCATACATCAACCACCAGGGCGGTCTACGCTCCCGCCGTATGTCTCAACTCGCCCGCCATCTCATTCTATGGAGTCAGAAGCACCTGAGGTCCCTTCGTGCTGTCCACATCCCGGGAGACCTGAACCGTGCAGCCGACGAGCTCTCACGGATTCAGCCTCTCCCCGGAGAGTGGAGACTCCATCCCCAGACGGTCCAGCTGATATGGGAACGGTTCGGCGACGCACAGGTAGACCTGTTTGCCTCCCAGGACTCTTCCCCTTGCTCCCTGTTTTATTCTCTGACCGAGGGCACCCTCGGCACGGATGCACTGGCGCACAGCTGGCCGTCGGGGCTACGCAAGTATGCGTTTCCCCCAGTGAGCCTTCTTGCACGGGTACTGTGCAAGATCAGGGAGGACAAGGAGCAGGTCATGTTGGTCGCCCCGTATTGGCACGGCCAGACCTGGTTCTCAGAACTACTACTCCTTGCGACAGCCCCTCCCCGCCAAGAAGACCCCTGGAAATGCCCGATCGGGTCCGTGCTATCGTTTCTCCAGGAGGGGGTGGAATGAAGGCTGTCTCCTTCCACCCTCAAAGTGTATGTGGCCGCAATATCTGCCTACCACGATCTCCTGGGAGACAAAAAGGTAAGTCGGCATCACCTGATCATCAGGTTCCTGAGGGGGGCGAGGAGACTGAATCCTCCTCGCTCTCCTTTCGTTCCCTCTTGGGACCTCGCAGTAGTCCTAAGTGCTCTGCAGAGGCCTCCCTTTGAGCCTTTGTGGTCGGTTGAGATTAAATTCTTGTCTATGAAGACGGCTCTGCTGACCGCATTGGCCTCTCTTAAGAGGGTTGGGGACCTGCAGGCATTTTCGGTTGATGAAGCGTGCCTGGAGTTCGGGCCAGATATGTGCCCGGATATGTGCCCAAGGTTCCCACCACTCCGTTCCGAGACCAGGTGGTGAACCTGCAAGCGCTGCCTTTGGAGGAGGCAGACCCAGCCTTGGCATTGCTCTGTCCAGTACGCGCTCTCCGCGCCTATGTAGACAGCACGCGATGTTTCAGGACCTCGGACCAGCTCTTTGTCTGTTATGGTGGAGAGCGGAAGGGAAGAGCTCTCTCAAAGCAGAGGTTGTCTCACTGGATAGTGGACACCATTGTTTTGGCTTACCAGCAGCAAGGTCGACCATGTCCCCTTGAGGTCAGGGCACACTCCAACCCGGAGTGTGGCCTCCTCTTGGGCTTTAGCGCATGGCGCCTCGCTAACAGAAATCTGCAGAGCTGCAGGCTGGGCGACACCTAACACATTCACCAGATTCTACAATCTCCGAGTGGAGCCAGTGTCCGACTATGTACTCGCCCCTACGGGTGGCCGGTAATGGGCCAGGCTCAGGTGTCTTCGCTTGCTTGCCATTCCACTCCACGGACTGGATACGTGCGATATTTTCCTCAGGTGAGCTCCCCGAGAGCCTTGAGCTCCTCCAGCACTGCTGACTCCGACATCAGTTCAGTCTGCCCTTTCGAGCCCAGACCCTCATGTCTGGCCAGGTGCTCCGTGTGCATGGTTCCCCTTCGGCGACCCCCACACGAGTATTTCCACCGTAAGCCTCCTAGCGAGGAGGTGTCTTTCCCTTGGCAAGTCCCTGCCGCCCCTAGGGTTAAAAATTAAGAGTTCTTCCATATGCAGCCCTTAGCGGGTCATATGTGTATTCTCTAAGTCCTCCCCACGGGTAGGCATCTTGGCATTCCCTCACTGGGATATGCTTCCCAGTGTACCTTGGTATTCCTGTGATAAGTGGGAGTCCTTTGTCCGTACTAGTCTTACGACAGGGTACTCACACTTACGCAGGGCACTGGATGACAGCTGAGTGGCGTTGTTGTATTGGAACCCCCATTCGTTAGTCACTAACGTACGTCGTAGTGACTGAACGAAAGGGAACGTCTCGGTTACGTATGTAACCCTCGTTCCCTGAGGAGGGAACGGAGACATACGTTTCCTCTGCCACGTCAGCTGTGCTGCCTGGAACGCGGAGTTCAGTCTTGGCTCCTGCAGCAGTAACATAATGCGATGTTGCCAGCGTACTTCCTTATATACCCACGAGGTGGGGCGGAGTTACGCATGCAAATTCTGCATGCCCATGGCATTGGCACTGCCATTGGGCGCTGTTGAATTCTCGAAGGTAATTGGCTTCCAAGCGAAACCCCCATTCGTTAGTCACTAACGTACGTCTCCGTTCCCTCCTCAGGGAACGAGGGTTACATACGTAACCGATACGTAATACGTAACGTAACCGATTTTGATAGTAAGACATTAGGTGGCAGCATGTAACTGTCTTAATAGTCAGTCAGTGAGTCATTCATTCAACCGATTCATTCAAAATGCTGATTCATTCAGGAATGAAGCAAGTGGCTGTCTATAGCACAATGAATCATTCACTTCAATTTGTTTAAAAAAGCAGATTAATTAATGAACAGCACTGTCCTGTGAGTCAGCCGTGCAATGGTTCTGTAGCTTTATTTTGAAATAGCGTTAATTAATTAGATTTCAGCTTCAAACCATGTTCAAAACTCAGCGTGCTGTCTAAAATAAAAGTTATGACTGCTGCATATCTACTATTAAATCGATACTGATGCGCTTCGCTACAATGTAACTATCCAGTGGATCAGATTTTGATAGCAAAACCAGTGGTGTGCGAAATAACTAGGCTGATGGGTAATGTATGTTATGTGTGTAATCCGGTTGTTTGATTAGAGAGAGATTATTGTAATAAACACTTTAAGAATCCGTCCAGCAGCGGAGGACTGTCATTCTGCACGGAACTGTTGAAGAACTGAAAGCGGCACAGGTTGATCTTTGGTTGACCAATCAGCGGAAAGGGGCATTTTATGCTCGCCCACACATGGAAATCAAATATTCAAGCCATTTATACATTTTCTACCCCCCCCCCCCCCCCAAAAAAAGAGCCGTTTTATAATTTTTCTACTTTCAGTATTAAATTGAAAAATGAATTAACCCAAACGGTACGCGGGCCATAAATTAATGTCCAAAACGCATAAAACGTCTCCCGTTTTTAGTTGAAAGCGATGTTGTGTAAACGGCCCATTAAAGTCCATAGAAACAGAACATGACAACGTGTTTCTGAAATAATTTGTGTTATTTATGGGCGCAGTCGCTTTCCTTTTTTTCTTGCAAACTCTTCTCGGTTCTGTTTTTCAGTGTTTTCATAATGGGTGTTTGCCCAGAGGGAAGCATTTTTGAATGACCCACGGTCTATGTTGCCCACTTGTTGTGGCAAAAAGCTTTCTGATTTAAGCTATCCTGACTTATCCTCAATGGCTATGTTTCCATCTAAAGTTGCAAATTTAACTTTGCATAAAACATGCATATTGCATACAGCGGTTGCATCTTATAAAGGTGTGAGGAGAGGACCATCCTGCTGCATCACACACCTCCTAAAGAGAAACTCCTGACAAGAGAGCCATAGAGGCAGCCATACTCCTAGTTGAGTGGGCCCGAATCTTTAGTGGTGAAGGTTGACCGGCCGACTCATATGCTAGTGAAATAGCCTCGACTATCCACTTGCTTAGGGTCTGCTTATATGCAGGCTTTCCCCTACTCAGGGACCCGAAACAGACAAACAGCTGATCAGATTTACGCCACAGGGCAGCTCTGTGGACGTAAGCATCTAGTGCCCTCACTGGGCAGAGCAGATTTAATTTCTCCTGGTCTGGATTTTGAAAGGGAGGTGGAGAAAAGGCCTGCAGCATTATAGACCCTGCCACATTAGTGGGAACTTTAGGGACATATCCTCCTCTTGGAAACAAGAAAGCTTTCAAAATACCTGGTGCGAATTCAAAAAACGAGGGAGCAACAGACAGTCTTTAGCGTAAAGAACTTTTCTGGCACCTCCTCCATAGGTTCAAAGGGGGCCAGAGTCAGGCCTTCTAATACTATGGCCAGGTCCCAAGTCAGCACCCTTGAACGTGCCGCAGGTCTTAACCTCAGAGTACCACGAAGGAAGCGGGCTACCAAAGGGTGTCTCCCCACTGATGCACCATCAAGATGAACGGGATAGGCGGATATGGCCGATGCATATACCTTTAAGGTGGACGGAGAAAACCCTGAGGAGAACTTTTCTTGAAGAAAATCTAGCACTGAACTCAATTGGCAGTAAACTGGATTCACTGAATGGTTCGTGCACCATGCAACAAAAACTCTCCATTTTAGGGCATAAAGCCTCCTGGACGGAGCTCTGGAGTGTAATATGGTCTCCACTACCTCCTCTACGCCTGAGAGAGAAGGTCCCTCCTGATCGGAATCTCCCACGGGGGACCCTCGAGAAGAGACACAATGTCTGATAGCCATACTCAGCCCGGCCAGAACAGGGCTACTAACAACAGACGGACCCCATCCCGGCATATTCTCTCCAGAACTCCCTTTAGCAATGCCAGAGGGGGAAAGGCGTACAGACGCAGCCTCTGCCACGTCTGCACCATGGCATGTGTGAGGGAGTAAAATAGAGGACAGTGCGTTGTCTCTTGAGACGCAAACAGATCCACCTGAGCTTACCCGAAGTGGTTCCAAAGGAGCTCCACCATCTCGGGGTGAAGTCTCCACTCCCCCGGCACCACTCCCTGCCTCGACAGGAAGTCTGCCCTCTTGTTCAAACGCCCCCTAATATATATTGCACGAACTGACAATAACTTTCCTTGAGCCCATAACAACACTCGATGTACCAATTTCCATAATTGGCATGAGCGTAGACCCCGTCTGGTGATTTATATAGGAGACCACCGTTGTGTTGTCCGTGCGGACCAACACGTGCTGTCCCCTGAGGTCTGGGAGAAAGTGCCTGATTGCCAGGAACACAGCCATCAGCTACAGGTGGTTTATGTGCCAGGAAAGCTGATGGCCGCTCCACAGACCCCGGACCGAGCGACCACTCATGATCGCCCCTCAGCCGGTGAGAGATGCATCTGTCGTTAGCGTTAAGCGACGACAAGGAGCCCCCAACACCGGACCCTGGGACAGGAACCGAAGGTTCCTTCCATACAGCCAAGGCACGAAGGCATTGCCGTGTGACCTTGATCATGCGAAAAGGTTTTTCCCTCGGGGAAAACCCCTTGGTTTTGAGCCACCACTGCAAGGGTCTCATGTACAGCAGGCCAAAAGTTATCACGTTGGACGCTGCTGCCATAAAACCCAGAAGTCTTTGAAACTGTTTCACAGTGAGTGACTGGCCTAGCTTTATCCTGGATATGGCTTCTAGGATCGATTTCGACCGAGCGGGCGTCAGTCGAGCCCTCATGGTCTTTGTATCCCATACTACACCCAGAAAAGTGATGTTCTGTCATGGAGATAACATGCTTTTCTTTGCATTTAGCCTTAACCCCAACACTTCACATCTCGATGCTGAACCGCTAACTGTTCTGACTGTGCTTAAATGAGCCAATCGTCTATGTAGTTGAGAACGCGGATGCCCTGGACTCTCAGAGGAGCCAGAGCTGCATCCACGCACTTTGTGAATGTGCGGGGGTGATAATGCTAGGCCGAATGGAATAACCTGATATTGGTAAGCTTCGCCCCCGAAAGCGAACCTGAGGAACTTCCTGTGCTGAGGAAGGATGGAGACGTGAAAATATGCATATTTTAGGTCTATTGTGACACACCAGTCCTCGGACCTGATCTGACACACAATCTACTTTAGAGTGAGCATTCAGAATTTTAACTTTTTTACTGCTCGATTTAGCTGACGCAGATCTAGAATAGGACGCAACCCTCCATCCTTTTTTGGAACTATAAAGTGCCAGCTGTAAAACCCTGACTCTCTGCTGTGGGGAAGGACCCTCTCTATAGCCTCTTTTCGCAGAAGAGTTTGTAACTCTTGTTCCATAATCAGAGCCTGCTCGGGGCTGACCACTGTGGGCACCACGCCGTTGAACTTGGGTGGGCGAAACCCGAATTGTATTCTGTACCCTTTTTCTACTGTCTGCAGGACCCAATCTGAGATATTTGACAGAAGTTTCCACGCTGCCAGAAAATCTACTAAGGGAACCAGCCTCTCGAGGTCAACAGCGCACCGGCAGGGAGCAACCGAACTGACCCCTTTTGAACCCCCCTTGAGGGGTGAGAGCTTCCCTGCGCCGCTCCGTTTCCGGGCAGACACTGAGATTTGGACTCGCTGAGGACCGCTGCACCCTGAAGCACCAGAGGTGGTGGGGTTGGCAGACCGGCCCTCTGATGGCACCAAGCGGAGGCGGGAGCCTCGACGCACCGCTTCCCCTTGGAGGGGACTGCCATCCGAAGCCCTGCACTCCTGGCGTCAGGACTTCTTCTTTGCTGGGGCCATCCTAGAGATAAGAACAGTCCTCGGATCTGCTCTACCTTGGGAAGGCCTCGGCTGAGTGTGCTGTCCCGGTCCCCAGCCTCTCTGTGGGGAAGCACGGGACGCCACTCTCTCTTTTTGTTGTGCTCTATGAGCTGAGGAGGACGTACTCAGAGACATAGACTTTGCGGGGAAGAAACTTTTGAAAAGCGGCTACCTGTTTTTTTAGCTTCTTGGAAGTGATTAACCACCGCATTAACAGAACCACCGAAGAGGCCAGTGGCGGAGACAGGGGACTAACAGGTTCTAACAGGAACTTTTTATCTTTCTCCCTCATGTCTTAAAGATTAAGCCATAAATGTCTCTCCGTGGCCAGTGCTACCATGGAGCGGCCGATGGATTTTGCCGCCTCCCTGGTGGCCCGAAGAGACAAGTCAGCTGCCCTCCTAACCTGCGCCACTGTTTCTCTTTCTACCTCCTCGGTTGCTTCGTCTATGTCCTTCAGCAGGTAAGCTTAATATGCTTGTAAGACCGCCATAGTGTGTAAACTGGCGGCCGCCTGACCTGCTGCCGAGTATGCCCTGCCCACTAAGACTGATGTTGTTCTTACTGGCTTAGTGGGCAGCTGCGGGACTCTCAGCGACGCTGCAGACTCAGGGGAGAGATAGCTCGCAAGCATCTCTTCCACCTGAGGCATCGCCGCATAACCATTCTCTTTTAAACCAATGATGTTAGAATATTCAGATGATGCTGGACTATATATTATGAATTATGCTGGTCTAACCCATGATTTTGATACCTCATTATGCAAATCTGGAAAGAATGGTGAGCCCCGATTTGAAGGTTGTGCTCTGGAAGGCAGGAAGCGTTCATCTTATTTGCTTTCACTTGACAGGCTTCCTGCTCCTCGGCTGGCCAGTCTAGATTTAATCGGGCAAAAGCACGAGTCACAATCTCACTAAGCTCCTTGTGTGTGTGTGTGGTGTTTCAGTGTCAACATCAGGAATCTCAACATCCAGTTCCTCGGAACTAGAGTGTTGTGAAACCTGCGCTTCAGCGCGAGCAGATGAAGCCGCAGCGCGAGCTTCTGACTCATGAACTGGAGCATCAGATCTAGCGGGTAAAGGCAGAGATAGGGGATCACCCGTCTCTAGCCCCGCCACTAGATGCATTTGCGATCCCCAGGACGCGCGCCTTCACCGTGCCTCAGCAACGGCGGGACCCGAGCCCTGGGGAACTCGAGCCGAAGCACCCTCCTCAAAGAGTGCTCGACGGGACCGGAGAGTTTTCATTGCCAGCTTCTCGCAGTGCTCGCAGCCAGCCCCCTCGAGGGCTGCCTGGGCGTGCTGCGGTCCCAGACACATAACACACAACTCGTGTGTATCCCCACCCGTAATGAAACGAGGGCAGGGAGTAACACACTTCTTAAACTGTTCCATTTCTCTTTATATATGAGAGACAAACACACACCAAATAGACAGAAATATTACAACATAGAGTGCTTGTGAAGACACAGAAGCTGACACTGTTTGGTTCAGGGTTGCTTTATAGTTTCCTGGTCAATGACGTCACCCGCCTATGACGTTCCGTCACGCCATTGGACTGATTTCACGAGTGCTTCATGACGCAATCACGCAGAGGCGTTCCCGCAGCGCTTGACGCAGCGCGAGTTCCCTTGAAAGGGAACATAAATGACTTGCATCTCACTCGCCCAAGCTTTAATATGTAACTACAATTCCCTAGAACACACATACCTGGACGAATTGTCCCGCATTACCCAGACTATTTAAGCCCTGTGTGTTTACTCACTCTTTGCAAAGTTTTGCAATTCTGAGAGCTGTTATTCCTTTATTGCTTTGCCCGTGTTTGGATTTGTTTTGTATGACTATTTGCTGCCTGCCTTTCACCCTGTTTGTTTGCCTGGATTATTCCTATTGCTGTTTGCTGCCTGTCCCAATCTTCTAATCATCCAATTTTTTATCCAACATCAGTTATGCATTCCGTTAATTTTGTGAATTGGTATGTTTCATCAGGCTACGAAGAAATATACAGTAGAGCTTAGTATCATCAGCATAACAATGAAAACTAACGGCTTGCTTCCAAATGACAATTCCCAAGGGTAGCATGTACAGGGTGAAAAGCAACAGTCCTAACACTGAGCCTTGTGGTACTCCATACTGAACTTGTGATCGATATGATACCCCTTCATTTACTGCGACAAACTGATAACGGTCAGATAAGTAGGCCTACACTTGGAATAAACTATGCATTTCTTAACATTTATTGCATTAAAATAAAGTAACGAAAGGAATGTCGCCCAGCGTAACAAAGCAAAAGTAAAAAAAAATTCAGAAATGTTCTTGAGTTAAAGTACCTCTACTTAAATCTACTTTTTAAAATATTACTCAAGTAAATGTAACAGAGTAAATGTAACCTCCGCTAATGACATAGAAGTAAAAGAAAGTAATTGATTGTGATTGTTTACTTGATTTACTACTAAATTTTAATACTATAGTTAGGTAAAATTAACAAAGAAAATAAGTCATTTTAACTTGGCAAGTAAAAGGTTGAGTAATTGAAACTAACTTTTTCATGTAGAAATTACAATAGTTTTTTTCTGTAGTATTTAGAATCATTTTTATCAGTGTATGATATAATATACTTCTGTGAATAAATACAATAAATGTTACCATACTTTTGTTTGGTATGCAGTATGCCTGTAATAAACCCAAGTACATTTATATAAATATTAAGTTATTACAGATTTTATAATCTTTATAGATTTTATAATATAGATATTTATATAAATGGTCATATTTAAAAGTGCTAAACTGTGTGATAAATATCTGTTGTGATGTTTAATGTGAAAATTAATGTCATTTAGATGTTTGTTTATCTTATTAAACCTTAACCATCTACAGCACATCTGAAAGTTTTCTAAAGCCCCGTGTTCAGTACGTTTCTTTAAATGATTGAAACCAATTAGAATCACTATCAAGCACTTTGAAAGCGGGACTTCATTTTCTGACACATGGTCACAGGAGCACATGGTGTGAAAAGAAGGCAAGATTATTTCCTTTAGTAATCTTATTTAAAATTAAAATTACAAGTTCACATAAAATGTGTGTGTATGAAGGTGTAGAGAAGCCTTTATGAAGGTTTTTATTTTATTTTGCATGTTCAGAAATTCAGTTTTTCTTTGTTGTGCGATAAGGGGTACTTTTCAAGGATGTTTTTGCTGACGATGGGCCCTCTCATACACCCGGCGCAATGCGGTGCCAGGCGCAACACAAGTGTTTTCTGCTAGTTTTAGCCCGACACAGTTCTCATTTTCACGTCAAGCTCCACATTGTTTAAATATCAAATGCACTGGCGCATCTGTTCGCCCATGTTCGCCAACAAAATAGTGATTAGTGAAATTACTGATACTGTATTAATTAAATAAAATAGTTACTTGTCAGGTTTTATGCATATGGTTGTGTTCTTTATTCTTTTAAATTATATCTTTCTAAAAATAAAAAAAAATATCGCAATATATTGCCTTTCTTACAATATCTCAATTTATAACAATATATCGTATCGTAACCCCTGTATCGTGATACGTATCGCATCGCCAGATTCTTGGCAATACACAGCCCTAACAGTGCACAACGCGCATACACTCTGATTATTACACACACAGGGACACGCAGCAGCACACACATTTTTTTATATAAAAAATTGTTCAGTCTTTCCGCTCGCATGTAAATAGCGAATCCGCCATGGTGCGAGCACAACTGGCTTTTAAAGGGAATGGGAGATACGTTACGCCCAAAACACACTCATTAAGAGACTAGGGACAACCTTTATAGACCATGCGCCGGGCACGCCAACCATTTTTTTTCCATCGTTAAACTAGCAAAAGTCTATTTGGACACGCCCTAAGAGCACCATCGCCGTGAGATTCAGACCATGAGCTCAGATCGATAAAATAGAGTCCGATATGTTTGGATGTTATCACATATTATCACATTAATGCACAATATACGCTCTAAATATAGTTGTATTTATTCATTTTAGATTTCTTGACATTTTTGAAAAAGATTTGTGATTTTGTATTGCTCTCTGACCATTGTCAGAAATGTAACTATAAATGAAATGTATATACTATACTATATCAGAAACTATGAAATGTGAATTAATATAACTGAACATGCATGCTTCTTTCGGATTGAAATCTCACTTATGATGGTGAAATACCCTGTGTCCCACTTCACAAGGCACTTATGGTCGAATTGAACGAGCCTCTAGATATAGTCTAAATTGAAGATTTTGAGTGGCCACAAGGAAGGAGAACCACTGGTTTAATGCCTTATACCTAAACTCAGCCTGAAACATATAAACTTTGACAGGTACATATCGTTATTTATGAGCTGAGTCTGAGACTAAACATAGACACATAAAGCTGTTGACCAGCATAATGTTATTGAAGGTCCAATCAGGCTCCCTGGGCTGTTGCCCATCATCTTAGACCTTGTGTGATTGGACCTCCCGGCAGGTGATGAGGGAAAATGATTTCACATCACTCATCCTAACACTGGGGTTGGGTTGCCTGTGGTCTGTGGTCATGGTTTCTTTGTTCTCTCCCAGGAAACGGTGAATGGCAGCGGGCGGTAATGGCCCTTCAGCCGACCCCTGCTGCCCACACTCAAATCACTGAGGTAATTATCTACAATCAAAGGGACCAAAAAAAATCTATTGACACTTTAATGCCTTGTACAGTGAGAGATTTTATTTTCCTTTTCTGTGACTGGGCTTGTCCTCCTTGACTTTAAACCAATCATTGGTGGCTCTTGTAGATAATAAGCAAGATGCTGACATAAAGATACTGACATAATAAAGTATAACATGAGGGAAGGGATTTGTAATACTTTTCTGGGTACTTTTAGCATGTTACTGTGTGGTTGCAAGGATGTAGTCTATTGGGTGAATATAAAGGTGTCACTATGCAGTGGTTAAGGGGATCTTAGTGGTTTTAACATGTTGGAGTCACATGCACACTCCCTGCCCCTCTTCGCACTCACAGGCTGTGTCCAAAATCGCCCCCTATACCCTTAAATAGGACACTATTTGAGGGGACAGCTATTTGTAGTGGTGTCCGAAACCATAGTGGACATTATTGACTCATTCAATCCCATATGTGACCCTGGACCACAAAACCAGTCATAAATCGCAATGGCATATTTGTGGCAAAAACCAACAGTACATTGTATGGGTCAAAATGATCATCATTATTTGCTATTATTATATAATTATTCCTACCTATCAAAAATGTATTATTAGTAGTAATATGCGTTGCTAGGACTTCATTTGGACAGCTTTAAAGGTGATTTTCTCAATATTTAGATATTGTTGCACCCTCATATTCCAGATTTTCAAATAGTTGTATTTCGGCCAAATATTGTATCCTAACAAACCATACATCAATGGAAAGCTTATTTATCATAGTTTCATACAGGATGTATACATCTTAATTTTAAAAAATTGCCCTTGACCCTTATGATGTTGTGGTCCAGAGTCAAGTGTACAACTGATTTACACTCAAAGGCTAGAGAATACCTAGCCTGGATGCCAGACGAACATAGCCCCGCCCACAAATTTTTTTGCACGGGCAGTTCGGTCTGGACTTGATCCATAGAGAAGTAATTATGCCCGAACAGAAACTGTTCGGACCAATGAAATTGTCAGGCCGGGCTTTAGACGATGATGGACAGATGATAAACAGTAACGTAATCATCCACATCATCAAAGGCGCTTGGGTTGAATTTGTTCTAATCCTAAACGGAGAACTTGTTCGTATATGCATTCACCTTTACTATTTCTCTCAGAAATGATGATCGTGTTGGTAAGTACTCTGTGTATCCTTAAATTCTTTTTTTACAACACTGGCAAAGATCGTTTACACTCATCTTCTTCTTCTAACGTGACTTATTCTAGCGTGCGTGCAGACAGGTTTGCCAAGTTTTTACAGCAAAACTCGCCCAATTGCTCCTCAAAACTAGCTAAAAACAAGCCCAATAGCTTTCCCAATAGCTTTCCTGGGTCTGTATATCACATAATTGGGGTCGCTTCAACCCGCGGACTTGGCAACACAGTGCAGTTGAGTTCTGTTGACATTTGACAACTAACGTTATGCGTCGCTCCGTTGCTCTGATTGGTTGTAGGTCTATCCAATTGAGGTCTTTCCTGGTTCGGTTTAAACACGCCCCATAATCACAGCCCAACGGAGCAGTATCAGACTCAAATTCTGACTAGAATTGAGTATGACGACGTCAGGCTAGAGAATACCCATAATGCACTGTGAGAGTCACGCTGAATGAATTCCTGCATCTGACCAGAAGATGGTGCGCGCAGCTGAATCATCCATCCATGGCATTTTCCAAACCGTGCTGGTCCAGCGTAATATCATATAGGTATAAATTATTTTTTAATTGATTAAATTGTTTAGTTACAGTTTATACATAGGCCACATCCACACAAAGCCTGAGCTTTCCCTATCCGATCTTTTTTTTATTTCATAAAAAAATTAGGTAAACACGGCGTTGCCTCAAGAAATATCTGCGTACACACACAAAACCACTGAAACGTACTCAAAACGTCATGCCAGACCAGTATGTGGCGCTGTAATTCTGCCTAAAACAGAGCATAAAAATTGACAAAATATACAGATTGGCTGTACACACGAAAACGCAAGGGTGTCATTTTCAGATTTATCCACTCTGTGAGCCGGATTAAAAAAATAGTGTTTTTTGGCTCCCAAAACCCTGGATCCACGTGTACTAAGTGATGTTTAATTAACACATTTCAGGAGGAGCACGTTCAGATAATTAAACCAAATTAAACACGAGTGGAGCACATTAAGCTAATCAATTAATCAACGATAACAGGTGTATATATACAGATTTACCTCATTTCATTGACAGCGTTTTTTAGCATCCCTCCACGCCCCCATCTCCTGACTTTGATTTAATAAACTCTTATTAGACATCAACACAATGCAGTTCTAGTTCTAGACTATCTCTATCACGGAAGGGAATTCTCTGGGTTCGGGACAAAATTTAGAGCCCGGAGCCCTCCCCCGGACAGCATGCCAAATACGCATAATCTTTACTCTATTTAATTTGATGTAAGTGTGAACTTGTGAAACGCTGTTACGATACAACATTTTTATGAATACAGCTAAACGCGTCTCTGTGTGTACAGTGTGTATAGTTTCCATGGCAGAGTTCAAGATAAATCTTTTCATTTATACTGGAGCTGCCAGTTTGCTATGTTTCAAGGCAGCCCTTCATGCGCACTCAGTGTCCGAATTCACTCACTTGTTTTTATTCACTCCTTCAAGTGGACTATATTAGTGGAGTAATGTAGGGAATAGTGAATGAGGGTATAGGGGGCGATTTCAAACACAGCAAATGTTTTTCAAGTTTGCTAAAGATCGTTTTAATACTTGTTACGATTACCAGCTGGCATGCCCTGGATGTCCACCAGAGGGCACTCTCCTCTTATTCATTGTCATTCTATTATGGACTACATTTCCCAGAACTCACTGCCTGGTCTCATCATCCCTGATTGCTGTCAGCTGTGTATCATTAACCTTGTTAACTCTGCCTATATAAGCCCTTATTCAATGCAAAGTCTTGTATGTATCAAAGCCGCATTTCTAAACGTTCCTTGGATTATTTGTTTTGGTCTTGACCCTGTATTCTGGATTTGCCTGTCTCTTTAATTACCATGTTTACCTGAATTCCTGCCCTGCCTTTGCAACTCCAAGTGGTTTGTGACAATACTTACCTGTATACTCAGCTCTAGCTACTTACAAACTCACATTTCCCGTGTTTTTACAAAAACGGGTTGCAAATGTTTTCTTGGTGGATTTTATAGTACAAATGCTACAAGTTAGGTTTAGGTTAGGGATATGATATTAAGGATATTGTGTGCGTTAAAAGCCATGACTATATTCACAATACAGCACGCCTCAAGTACCTTATTGCTTTCATAGTAACAATGCAATACAAATATGCAAGCCAAAAATATTCCACCAACACACATGCACACATTAACTTATCTCCCATATGAGACGGTCTTTGACACAGGGAAGGGTGTGGTCTCAAAAAAAGACATAATACATGGAATAGTATAAGGGTACATATAGGATGGAATAAGTCCCGCCTTCTAAAAAAAAAATGTAATCACC
Organism: Romanogobio albipinnatus; assembly: GCA_023566225.1. Classification (NCBI taxonomy): domain Eukaryota; kingdom Metazoa; phylum Chordata; class Actinopteri; order Cypriniformes; family Gobionidae; genus Romanogobio; species Romanogobio albipinnatus. Next base: position 41,742,862 of record CM042254.1, read on the forward strand.
GATTGGCAAAGTCATCATATCACTGTAGCAGCCACTAGAAGCTCCAGTTGCCATAGAAACAGTTCGTGTTCTGAGACATGCGCTTAGGACGTTGTGATACACAGATCTGTTTGGTGAAGTGGTCATAGCCTTGATTTATTAGAAATAAAACACGACTACTGACCAATCAGCGTCAAGGACCTGTTTTATAAAAAAATACCTGTGCACAACTACTTGTCAAATTGCTTCTGAATGAATACCCTCAGAGAGCCGTTTTTGGTCTTTATATATATATATATATATATATATATATATATATATATATATATATATATATATATATATATATATATATATATATATATATATATATATATATATATATAGTTACAACATATTTAAATATTAAGGATACAAATTATCATTAAAACATTATTTTATTAGCCATTCTTAAATTAATTCAATTCATTCCACTAGATCTACTCCCTGACATAACAGAATGTTTCTATGTGTGGCGAGATGGTAAGGCGGATAGAAAAATGATAACCAAGATGAACAACAGGAAATTTTACTTTAAGCAAAATCTCAAATAAAGTCTTAATGTAGCCAACTGCGCCACTTCAGGACTTTCACCCAAGGATATGCAAGCACTCACAGGTTTGTTCTACCCAGAGAGGACTGAGACGGTTCTGTCAATTAAAACCTATTTTTATTACATGATGTTCTTAAAAAAAACATTCACTGATGAATACCTTCCAGACAGTTACCTCTTAATTACCCACATATACAATTAGAGAAGGTATTGTGAATCAAAGAGGAGGGAAAAAAAAGAAAGAAAAATAAATAAATAAATATCAAAACTACGGGGAAACCCGGATTGCCAATGAAACTAGTGCTCCACACCAAAAGACCCTGATAAACTCACACTCAAGCGTGTTTAACACTACACCAAAAAGTGGGTGGGCAAAGTACCCTTTTTACCGACATCCTCTAGGAAACCCACAGCACTTACAACAAAAGTTATTAATTCCAAATAAACAAAGACAAAAAAAATAATATAAAGACACCTGGGGCAATTACCATATACAGTATATAGTATGTTTATACAATTAATTGTTCACCAGCAAATCTCTGGTCTCGAATTTATCCAAAAAGAAATACAAATAATATATATATATATATATATATATATATATACAGTATATGAGAAAAGAAAAAAAAGGGACGAAAACAATTACAATTCGAAAAAACAATTCGAAAACAATTCGAAACTACCAACAAAACAAAAACAATAATAGACTAAACAAATTCACGATGAAGACAAAACAGCAGCGTAGTCCGTGTCTGTATATCCTTCCGATTAAAGGTGTGCTCACCCCACTCACACTGTAAATAAAATGACTGCAATATACTCTCGCTGCACTTTGGGCTGTGTTTAATGACTGCAGAACATGGACCCGAGGCATGGGCATTGCACAGGCCAAAGGCCATCCTATTCCACTCGAATAGGCCAAAAGGTGTTCAGAAGGCAGTTTTTGGCTTATCTTGTTCAATAACTGGGACCTGATTATACCCACGAGCCAAGTCTATTGTTGTAAACCACTGAGCACCAAAGAGGGCATCAAGAGACTCTTCAATTCTTTGGAGGGGGAAGGCATCTTTCCTGGTCTTCCCATTCAATTGACGGTAATCCACAAACATTCTAAGGCTACCATCCTTCTTCTTCACTAACACGATGGGGGAGGCATAGGGGTTACTACTCTCCCGGATGATTTGTGCCTCAAACAGCTGATTAATGTGGGCCTTAACAGTTTCATACTCTGAAGGGGAAATACGGCGATATCTCTGCCTAACTGGGATCTCATCAAGTAGAGGGATTTCATGAGAAATCAATGTGGTACAACCCAAATCTGTGTCGTGAGAGGAGAAAACAGAACTATATTTATTCAAAAGCAACCGTACATCATGCTGATCTTGTTCAGAGAGGGGAGACAAATCAAGAGCTTTTATCCTATCCTGGATAGCAGAGGCCTCCAGAGAAGACACAGTTGCAGTAGCAGCCCTCAGCCCTACCAGCTAGACTAACAATAATGGTCGTAGTAAGAGTACCAATACAGTGCAAGGATACAGTACAATATCTGTAGTCCTCATATTGACTACTGGAATGTATACTGTACTACAAGTTACCCCAACCAGTTATGGAGAGGCCAACAACCCAGCTGGTAGTCCAGTACTTAGAGGCTCAAACAAAACAGAAAGCCCAGCATAGTGGGCAGAACACGTAGCAGGCACCAACTTAAAGGTACCACCTGGAACACAACAAACCCTTTCCCCCTGTACTCTTACCTAGCATGATGAAACTGCTGCAAGGCCTGGCGAACTGAACTTGGGGCCCATATCACCAAGGGTACCTCAAACAATGCTCAAAACTCCCCAAACAACTCTGCATAAAATTCTTAGAGGACATTCATCCTTATCACCCCTCTTATCACCCCACTTCCTGGAGGATCTTTAACTACTAACACCCCACGCCTAGGCATTACCTTCCCACAAAGCTCCATGTCCACCTCAATATACCCTACATATGGTTTGGCTAGGCCATTGGCAGCCTGAAGTCAAGCTGACCACAAAGTACTCAGAGAAAAAACTCTCCATTATGGTGGACACCATAGAACCAGTGTACACAAACATGGCACTAAAACACCCCCTAGGACTACATCAATATGAGGACAGGAAGACATCAGTTGAGGTATAGACTCTGCCTCTAAAGCAGCCATCGAGCCCATCTTACTCCCAACCGAATTGTGGCTCAACAGCTCGGTGGGTATTCGTTTTCCGACTGCCGGACCAAATAACCGGAAGCACACTCCCTCGCTTCCCTTTCTAAATGATCATATATAAAGAATGCTTGAAACACAGAAGATAAGTGACGAGCATGTACACTAGCCTCTACTTCTTCCACCCATTCAGACTTAAACCACGCCTGCCTCTAAACATTGAACACCCCCTTTCCTTAGGGACATACACCACTCTCTCAATGGTGCCAGCTCCTGCAATTGTTGCAAGTCCTCTGCCATGACGGCTGCAAAGAGAACAGAGAAAGAGAGAAGAAAAATAATAATAAGAAGAAGAAATCAAAAACCCGCCAAACCTTTTTTGGTTTGTCTTCCCATAAACAATTCCAAACTTGAGCAGAACGTCTCAGCCTCAACTGGGAAAATACCTTGCCGACTGCACCAGATTGTGGCGAGATGGTAAGGCAGATAGAAAAATGATAACCAAGATGAACAACAGGTAAGTTTACTTTAAGCAAACTCTCAAATAAAGTCTTAATGTAGCCAACTACGCCACTTCGGGACTTTCAACCAAAGATATGCAAGCACTTCGTTCTACCCAGAGAGGACTGAGACGGTTCTGTCAATTAAAAAAAAAAGTATTACATGATGTTCTTAAAAAAAACATTCTCTGATGAATACCTTCCAGGCAGTTACCTCTTAATTACCCACAGATGTTATTACAGAAGGTATTGTGAATCAAAGAGGAGGACAAAAAAAAAGAAGAAAAATAAATAAATATCAAAACTGTGGGCAAAGTACCTTTTTTACCAGCGTCCTCTGGGAAACCCACAGCACTTACAACAAAAGTTATAAATCCCAAATAAACAAAGACAAAATAAATAATATAAAGACACCTGGGGCAATTACCTTATATAACCGCAGGTAGATGATGTTTATACAATTAATTATTCACCAGCAAATCTCAGGTATCGAATTTATCAAAAAATATATACAAATAATATTAATAAGAAAAAAAATAAAAATAACACAGATCCACAAACAATTCCCCACAAGGGACGAAACTACCAACAAAACACAAACAATAATAGACAAAACAAATTCACGATGAAGACAAAACAGCAGCGTAGTCCGAGCCTGTATATCCTTCCGATTAAAGGTGTGCTCGCCCCAATCAGAGCTGGAAACAAGCCGTTAGACATGTCCCCTCAACCTGCACACACGCACATACACACTCGTAGTCATGAGAATTAAGCATTTAAGAACGTAAAACAGTCCACCATAAAGGGATCATACTCACAGCGTCACCACACTGTATATAAAATGACTGCACGCTGCAATATACTCTCGCTGCACTTTGGGCTGTGTTTAATGACTGCAGAATATGGACTCTAGGTTACACATCAATATTACAACAAATCACATGCCATATTCCATTCATTCACATACCTGAGATTGAACGAAGGAAAATAAGGTGACCTGAACCACACAACTTCACCAGAAAAGGCAAAAAAACAAGCAAGAGGAAATCAGAAATGGCTATACACACACTCAGCCATTTGGGGGGGGGGGGGGGGTATAGAGAAAAGTTTCAATCGGCTACATATGCAACAAATAATCCACTAGCTCTTTCACTATTGACCCTAACAACGTATTTTTATTTATAGCAAATACATTCCTTTTCAAAAATTAAAAGGCAGCAACAACAGTTTTAAGTAACCTAGTATTGTTAGACCCTTGTTTCTGTGAAAGATAAAAAGCATTTAACCCTCAGTCGATAGACTGGCCAGAAATAGCTCTTTTTCTCTGAACAACAATTCTTGCGATATTGAAGCTGATGGAGAAATGGAACATGGTCATTACAACAGCACCACTTGAACCAAAGACAAGTCGTTTTGTTCTGCTGAGATCTATAAGAGACAACAAAAGTATAGTGTTATTTTGTTATTGTGTTGTTGTTGTTTTTCTCCAAGTAAGGAACGTTCAACTTCCTTTCCAGTCTTCCAGTTTAGCTTACATTCAAGTGTATTCATTCAGCAGACACAAGTAATTGGCATTTGAACCAACAATATTTATAGCAAATAAAATATTGGCCTATAGTTTAAACCCCTTACCAGACACCCCTATGTTCTTTTCAATACTTATCTAAATTACGACATATGCCCATAATGCGAAATACAGAACTGTTAGTTCATGCATTCAGGACCTCAAGGCTAGATTATTGTAATGCTCTACTGGGTAGTTGCCCTGCTCGCTTAATAAACAAACTCCAACTGGTCCAAAATTCAGCAGCTAGAGTTTTTATTAAAACCAGGAAGCGAGACCATATTAGCCCTGTTCTGTCAACACTGCTCTGCCCAGCAGGTACCGGACATCAATATGACGTCAGATTGACTTTGGACCCCTACTTCGGACAGACATTGCATTTTGGTTAAAAATGAAAATCGGGTTGACGTCAGAACACAACATCAGATTGACGTTGGGTTCTGACGTCAACCCGATTTTCATTTTCAACCAAAATGCAACGTCCGTCCAACGTTGGATGTTGGCGTCAATCTGACGTTGGGTTCTGACGTCAACCCGATTTTCATTTTCAACCAAAATGCAACGTCCGTCCAACGTTGGATTTTGATGTCAATCTGACGTTGGGTTCTGATGTCAATCTAACGTTGGGTTCTGACGTCAACCCGATTTAAATTTTCAACCAAAATGCAACGTCTGTCCAAAGTTGGATGTTGACGTCAATCTGACGTTGGGTTCTAAACTCAACACCAGATTGATATCAACCTCCAACGTTGGACAAAAAATTGAAACTGGTCATTATCTCATTTGCCATCAGCCTGTGGATATAAAAAGAAAAGGATTTAAATGTCCAAATAATTAATAATACATAACACATTATGAACCGGTTGTCATAGTTTTTGTCAGGTTCGTCATATCTAATGCAGATGTCACACTGGTTCTACTCTGGTGCTAGATGGAAGGTCATGCGCTCACCCAGATTGCCAGGTTTTTATCTTCTGGCAACACAAGTGATAACATGCAATTCCAAAATATAAAACCTAAAAATCTAAATAAACAATTACTTAGGTCTGTTGTGAATATGTACACAAAAAAGAGAAGAAACAACAAACAACTGAATGAACAATTATCAGATGGAACCAAAAGCAATGGTTTAGGATATTTCACACTATGAATTCAGTGATATCACCAGTCTGTAATCGTTGTCATTGCTGCTTCTTCTTCTTCGCCTGTTTTAATCAAGAGATGCTGTACTCGTTCAGGAGATGTGTAATAGCGCCCCCTACCGTATAACATGGAAAGTGGAAAATATCATCGAGATAACAAAAGATAGAAAAATAAATCACTCACGACTCTTGACGGAATAACTTTTAATAAGGGTTAATTTATATTTATATGCAGTGATATATAATTTAATGCAGACTATGCTGTAATATTTTACATTTGATTACTATTTGTGTACCTGAAAATCTAGTTTAGACCTATATTAGCCTACATAATTTTTTCTGCTGTATTGATTTGTGCTGTTGCTCGTAATTTGATTATTTGTTCTTATTTTATTACTGATTGTCTTTAACAATATTTAAAATATATATTAGTTAGGCTAGTAGTTTTTGGAGTCATAACCTTATTTATTAAGGTTACATGGATCAAAAATAACAAAAACAATACTGGGCTTATTTTATTTTATTTTATTACTTTTTTTGTGGTAGGGTCAGTGAAAATTTTGTCAGGGCAAGTAGAAAAGAATTCTTATATAAAAAATGAGTCCTTTTAAAAAAGTTTTTTTTTAAAAAACAACGTACTCGTGAGCTCTATGTAGAACGGAAAAGGTGACAATACTAAACAGACAAAATTAGGGTTTTTTTCTCTTAAAAACAACAAAAATCCGGAGAAACAACTCAAGCAAAGCTTCCTTGGTTGTGTTGTAAATAGTTGTGTGATGAATAAATGTTGTTTTATATTTATTTACCAAATGTGCACTCTTGTCATTTCAGCTCACTGTAGAAATGCAGCAATACAAACATCCGCCTACTGTGTGCCGCGTCTGACAATACCACATATCCGTAACACACATCCGCTCCTCGACACTATAGTTCCGGGAGGTCTACTCCACTACAAATGTGTTAAAACCAACAAAATATCAGCGTCTATGATGTTAGAGTTTCCTGTTTCATGTTAGAGTTTCACAACCTAAAACTAATAAAATATCAATACGTCAATATGATGTTGGCTTGAGACGTTGGCTCAACGTTAGATTTTGGTTAGTTAATACCACAACCTAAAACCAACAAAAGATCAAAATCTAATGATGTTAGAATCTATGATGTTGGCTTGAGACGTTGATACAACGTTAGATTTTGGTTAGTTAATACCACAACCTAAAACCAAGAAAGGATCAGCGTCTAATGATGTTAGAATCTGATGTCAATATGATGTTGGCTTGAGACGTTGGCTCAACGTTAGATTTTGGTTAGTTAATACCACAACCTAAAACCAATAAAGGATCAATGTCTAATGATGTTAGAATCTGACGTCAATATGATGTTGGCTTGAGATATTGGCTCGATGTTGGATTTTGGTTACTTTACAACACAATCTAAAAACAACTAAATATCAACATCAGCTGACGTTAATATTGGACATCAAATTAACGTTGGCATTAGATGTTGAGCTAACGTTGAATTTTGGTCACCTGACATCGCAACCAAAATCAAACCAAATATCAATGTCTTATGACGTTGTGTGCCTGCTGGGATATTACATGTATTTACTATAGTAATAACAGTAACTTATGCATAATTACATGCAACTAACCCTCAACCAAACCCTAATCCTATAGAAAGTGTATGATGTTAATTAATATAAAACAGTACTTAAATATATAACTACACCGTTACAATGACATCTTAAAATAAAGTGTAACCAAAGTTAGTAATTTGTCCAAAAAAAAAAAAAGGCATTTTTAACAATTTTCCATCAAAAATTGTCAATTGTATCTTGATGATAGGAGGTGTGCTATTCCTTTACTGGACAATAAAACTCTTATACCCGCTAAAGGAGGGAACCATGCTATATCTAGAGAACAGAAGAAGACGTGAGACGTGAGGATGGACTCTCCTAACAATGGCCAAAGCACACAAAACATTATTGATAAAAACTATTATAGTTACATACATTCTATACTACATTCATGCCAACTCAGTGCTCTAATATAGTTCTCCAACCGCCACATATAGACAATCTCACAACTAGCGCTGCTGGTTTGAATTTCACCACTGTTTCCACCCCTGCTTCCCTTTTCACCCAAACCCCCTTCCTCTGTCACCCCTCAGCCATCGTAGTGTGCCCTCTTTTGGGACTTCTTAGCATCCGTGTGTGTCTGGGTAATTATGCTCAAGCCGGGACAAAACGTGCATGGCGCTACACATTAGCATAATGATTTACGAGGGAGGTCACGCAAGGCAAAGCGGAGCGGAAATTAACTGCTTCAGGCAACTGGCAGCAACATCATTATGTTATGCAAAAGACGCTTGACGCTAATGCCTAAATAAATATGCTGCGTTTAGACGTACACACGCAGTGTTTTCACTGAGATAAATGCAAATATAAAATTATTTAAAAAGTCCTTCTTCAGAACGGACTTTGCATGTATTGCGTACGATAGCATTTCTTAAGAGCGTCAAACCCTTTCTCCACATGGAGCCAATGGCCATTCTTTTATCGTTTCTTCTCCTCATCTAAGATGCTGCTGTCTGGTTGCAAATAGATAATTCTGTAATAAATAAAAAAAGAATAAAAAAAGATGAACCGAGAACTGATTTCAGCTTGAAACAACAGAATATCTTGCCGTTTCAGCAGCGCACGCTGCACAGCAAATTTACAATACTGTCAAAATATTGGAAAGTCGGTAGCATAATGGAAGCACTGAAACTCCATAAATAACATAATCTAAGATGATATGTAAATTTAAAATGAAGTACCATTATTGAGTCCTTGCAAAAGGCTCAGCTTGTCTGAGTTATTTTGGGCCTCCTCATTCAAAATAGCCATGTGATACTCTCGCTGATTGCATTACTATGTAGATTGATGCAATTGCCAACTTTGCCAATTGCTGATTTATTCCCATGTGTGTTTGTTTCATATGCTGTGAGATCCTTGGCTTATTGAGATGGCCTGTGTTGTGTCATTTCTTTCTGTTTCTCCATATTCTAAAGATCTTTATAACGATAAAGCAGTGATCATGTGCCAGACTCCAATCATGTTATTCATGCACATTGTCTCCTTTCTTTTGTAGTCACATGACGTTTCAGTGTTTAAATAGTCTAGTCATGTCTTTTAAGTTTTTTCATTTTTCTAACGGTTCAGTTTGTGTCATGTTCTGGCACACGTCATTACGCGTATCTATAGCATTATTCCCGTGAAGGCATTTAAAGCTGCTGTCCGTAACTTTTTTTGTGTTCAAGATTTAAAAAATTATATAATGAGAATGTACAACATGAATCCATTTTCCAAACCGTGTTTTTGTCTTACCATGAATCATTATGCTAGCCTGGCTCCGCCCTCCTACGTACTTCTGCTCAATTTTCATTTTCCTTCAGTACTCCATCTGGGACTGCGGTATATTCTTAGGTTTTCTTTGAACAAATTTTTACCGGTCCAGTCAGCGAACAGAGTGAGTGGCTGAGAACGATGACGTGCGCTAGTTTGAGTTGTAGGTCAGTAATGGTGGCGGAGAAAGATGCGAGCGAAGCCATTCATTCCGTTGTGGCACCGCTGCCGAATATCCAGAAGTTAAAGCCTTTCCAGCTCGCTCCGTTAGTGGTGAAATATCCAGAAGTTAAAGCCTTTCCAGCTCGCTCCGTTAGTGGTGAAGGAGTTGGCTGAAGCCCTATTCGGACGGTAATTGTTTCCCATGCTGTCGCAAGGTATTGTCATCATTTATAGGGGCTAGTCAGTGATTTTATTGCTGTACATCTCCCACCACCCCCGGAAAAAATCCCGGCCGAATTGCCTACTGTTTTAGACAAACACCAAGGTCGTGTGATAATTTAATTGCTGTCCGAATCCACATATCTGAGTTTTCAAGAATATATCACTTCAAAATTCACTGTTTATATCCTTTTTGACCACTGCAGAGCACCGTACGGTTGTGCTGTAATTTGGATGCATTTCTAGACTTGTATTTCTTTAAATGCTGGCAAGTATTTACAAGAGCAATATATTTCAGCACCGCTCAAAAAATAAAAAGAAGAAAATCACGTAAACATTTGAATTGGGCCGATTTCCATGTGAGAAACAGAGGCGAACGGCGCATGACATACGTCACGAACAAACGATTGGCGATTGGTTATGGCAGATCCAGAGTGGCTCTTGGCAGATCCAATAGTTTTAAACTTCAACAGAGTACCCGCCTTCAAGGAAGTAAACACTTGTCAATGGAGAGTGGCCAGACTCTATACAAATTAAATGTACGAGAGTCTGGTAAGACCAGGCTATCATTATGGTACACTTATAATAAGTGTTGGGACTATTTCAGACAGGTCTGGTAGGAACCGCTGCGGAGGCATTGACATAAACAGAGAAAAGTAGCTCCGACTGCAATGTTCTTCCGCAAGACGCATGCAGTTCTGTTTATTAACCGCTAGAGCGCAAAAAGTTACGGACTGCAGCTTTAAATCAAATAAATTAAAATACTATACCAGTCTTTCTATAAATATTGTCATATAGAGTATGCCACCTACACACGTCCTTTATCTGTGTTATATATTAGCCAACACTGGTCCAAATTCTTTCCAAAATCTAAATAATTTTGTATGCATATTATTTAAGTAAATTTCACATATGGAATTAAGCAAACACTACTTAACTAAGTTAAGTAAAATTAACAAAGAAAATAAGTATATTTTAACTTTGCCAGCACAAGGTTGAGTAATTTCTACTTAGTTGAACTTTCTTTTGAAATACTTTTCACTCAAACAATATAACAACTCAACCATGCTTTTAAAGTGTATGTTTTACTTAGAAACATCTTAGTAAATAATACAATAGATATTCTTTAGACACCATATCTACATCATAGTAGTAACGCAGCACCTGAACACTTCCTCAACACTTGGTACACAATGACGGTAACATTTGATGGATCGTTTTTAAATATGAATGTGTCATTTTTAGTAGAAAATGAACTCCAAATGTCACAAAATGGCTAGTTACTAAACCCAACAACAAAAGCAATGATGAAACTGCGAAAAATCAACCTCATTAATTATTCAAACCCCAGTTCATGATGGAAACACCAGTATCCGAAAAGTTGAGTAGTTTTTACTGAATTGTATAACGTTGATATTTACGCTTTAATTTCTACAAGTTTGAATTGAGTCCTATAGAATTTACTTAGTTTTTACTAACGTTTATATATAGAAATTACATAGTTTTTTTTCTGTAGTATTTACTTCACCACAGAATAATTTTTATCAGTATAGCCTCTGATTTGAACGCTGTTTGAAGGGGGATTTCTGCACACGAAGGAATGCTTTCATCACAACTAACAGTGCAAACACAATGTAAATAAGAGATTTGTTGATTATAAAAGGAGTTTTGGTGCGAGTCCAGAACTCAGTCTCTGATACACTCGCTCTGTTTGATGGACAGCTCCAGCGATTGAAAAGGGAGCGTTCTTTGATCGCTTTCTATATATATAATCACAGTTTGAATAACAGATTATTTTCATCCTACTAAGAGAAGCAATGTGAAGTTGAACGTTTAGTCACTGGATTGATTTACTGACACATAGACAAAGAACATCTGACTGTACATGAATCATATCAGAAATAACTGGTCTCAGATAAGGCATTAGAAATAACACGGTTACTGTTGAGTCCATATTGTAAAAGTCTGTTTGCAAAGCCTGCACCAAAATTGCGACTGATTTACCAAAGAATTCACAGTGAAATGTAGCGAATGCAAATAAATAATTCTCAACTGGGACATTCACATTGTTGAAAATAAATAAGCACATTCCTAGCATTAGGATCCTTTGGAAGGTAATGTTATTTTTAGTCTGCTTGTCTGTCCTCATCATCTCACTAACACTCCAGGGGACGGGGCCAACGTTATGATGAAGTAGACATTGATGTTCTTCTGCAGAGGCAGTCTCTACCATATATTATAGGCAATGAGTCATTCTCTGGGCTTGGTTACAATAAAAGCTGTTTTTGGACTAACAAGGACGTTTTCAGTTCTGAAACTTACAGGATATTCTTATAGTATGATGACCTCTTATATGTCAAAAACTCAAGGAAAAGGAACAAGGACCCCTTTAAGCCACCTTTATAAAGACTGTCAATAGCTGTGTTTCTACCTACTTTATTCACATAAAAAAATGCTGGATGGAAATGCCAAGATGTGCATAAATTCTAAAAATGTGCATAAAAAACATTCAAGGCAGATAATTATTTTATCCGATAAGAAGACATGCACATAAACTATGAAAGAAACATATTTACTGAATAAATCCCTCAATGCACAACAAAAACCTCACGCGACTGTGATTGGATAACTGGCCTAACCAATGGACCAATGGCATCGCAGCATCTCAAACGTTGGTTTGGTGCATGGCTCTGAAACGCCTGAGTCAAAGTCTTCAGAATGATTTGGTTTAATTCCTCCAGAAGCGTCTCACACGATTGTGTTCCCAAACACCAACATCCCAAAGCAAGAGAACATGACAGCATTTATTGTGTTGAGACGACACTCATTTATGATGGAGGGAAATGAGCCCAATTAAAGGAATTTACAGTTTTCCCTTACGAAACAAAAATATATTGCAATATACTAGAATTTATATTGCAATACATTAGAAAATATATTTCAATGTATCAGAAACTTCCTCATATATTTGAAAATATATAGCAATATATGGATGGACAACCTATTGCTATTTATTGATTCATATATTAAAATACATTGATATACAAACACAACTGTATTACATTATTGCATGTATGTTTATTGAAACAAAGTATTTTTTTTATGTGTTAAGCAAGCTCATGCATAGGTTTACAGAGAGGTTGATTAACAATAGTCCAAATAAAATTTTGCATGACATTCATTATATTTTACATTATATAGCCATATGGATGGACCATATATGGCTATGTATTGATTCATATATTGTAAAATGGAGATGAGAGTATTATAAATTAAATTATCATTAACAGCAGCAATTACGAAAACATTTTTTGAGTCCACTTTTTATTCCTCCACATGACCAGCGATCTGTCCTAACTCTACTGTGACACTGAATATAATAAAAACCAGTTGTTGAACTCGCTATTGGATCTTCTGCCTTTTTCCTGTCACCAGACGTAACATATAATTTCATATAATGAGGGATATATTTCAATATACATAACAATATATTAAATAGTATAATAATATGTATTTATTCAATATATGAAAACGGCAATAATTGCAGTATTGTCCCATACATTGCAATATATAACTTACATATATAATATATTATTATATAATAAATCATATGATATATTACTATGTAAATCTCACAATATATGGAGACACATGAAATATATTGTCACGTAATATATTGAGAAATATATTTGTGTTGCGTAAGGGTTATTACTGATATTTTGAGCCAATTTCCCAGGAAGTGACGATTTTGCTCTCTTCAACACATGAGATGGTGTTTTATTAGCAAATTTGTTATGCCAACTTTGGATGGAAATACAGCTAATGTGACTTTGTGTTTGAATTTAATAGGCATTCTGGTTGACTACCAACCCTATGTTGATGCTCACAGCTAATCAAATGAATTTGTCTTGACTGGTGTATAACATTGAATGACATGCTTCATTTGGCATGTATAGCTACTGTCTCATATTCTATAGGTACCATCACTGCCGTCCTGTGTTCATATTAACAAGCCCTTTGTGAATTCCTGGAGCACTTGAAGAACCATTAGTATAATTGGAATGCTAACATATCACCTATTGCCTTAAGCAATGGGAGAATTCAAACATTAGATGAACTCTTTTAAAAATCGTTAAATGTGTTTCTTGTTGAAAAAACACTAATGAAGTAAACAATTACTTATATTAGTGAAAATGGGAAGTGCAAATAGAAAGTCCCAATTGACTAACATTAAGAGTCGAACAAGTCCGTTTTCTGGTTTGAAGATTTTAATATGTCATACATGGTTAAACTCATGTTTGGGGCATAAGATCACAAAGTAATTGCTTTGTAAATTTCATTGCCATGTGATGCTTCATTAAGACAATCACTTAGCAATTCATAATGCAAACATTTTAAAAAACCCAAACCCAACTGATATGAGAGAGAGAGAGAGAGAGAGAGAGAGAGAGAGAGAGAGAGAGAGAGATATTTGGTTTAAGGGAAGTGTTTATTCAGATTTTAGATGGAGAGATTGGGTATTAAAGTAAACACTTTCAGCTACGGTCCTTGGAGAATTATATTCATCAGGAATTCTTTTTTGTTTGCATGTCCCCTCAAGTGCATCCCCCATTTTCATAGCCTCAGGATTACTGGGACACTTTGATGTTTAATATTAACAGTTGGGTTAATACCTCATGCAAAATAGAAGAAATCTAGTTCACGTCTCTCTCCCCTTCTTCAACACCATTTCCTGGTTAGTTTAGGAAACTGTTTACGCACATACATTTTTACCACTTCTTACTAGAACCAGGAAGTATGACCCTATTTGCTCAGTTCAACATCTGTCAAATATCGCATACTTTTTAAAATCTTGCTAATTACTTGCAAAGCCCTAAATGGTTTAACTCCCCATACTTGAGTGAGCTCTTAACACATTATAGTCCTTCATGTCTATCCTTCATGTCTATTATGATCTGAAAACTCTGGCCAGTTGATAATACCTAGAATATCAAAATCAACTGCAGGCGGTAGATCCTTTTCCTATTTAGCACCTAAACTCTGGAACAGTCTTCCTAGCATTGTTCGGGAAGCAGACACACTCTGTGAGCTCTATCATACACCCGGTCCAATGCAACGGCAGGAGCGACGCAAGTGTTTTTTTGCCCAAAACACACCCTTGACTCATTAAGAGACTAGGTAGGGGAGAGCGGGGCACAACCTAATGATTTTTGACTTTCTCTGCTTGTGTAAATCCACTTGGGGTTCAGAGTATTTATTTTTTCCCACATTAATTGCACACATATCTAATACAATTATGTGGTTTTGTTTCATTAATACAGTGTATACTTTTTTCTTGATTTATCCCGAAAGAATGGAAGTGAAATGTGACAACATGCCCCATAGGTGGGGTACATTGTAACATGTGGTGGGGCACAATGTAACGTGACCAAATAACAGCTTAAAATGTTACCTGATATGATAAAAAAAAAAATATCTAAGAAAAACTAAAATATTTTGTCAACAAAATACAATTATTAACTTTTTAAAATAAAATAATGGCATTTTTTAATCATTAAAAATATACTCATTTTTGAGTTTGACAACAAACACATTGCTAAATACAGCTATACAGCATAGTTAAAAACATAATAATAATGAATAACTTCTGAACATTAACTCTCAATCATTATTCATCCTTTTCTCATGGTTTCTCAAAAGAATTCATAAAAGTATAGAATATAATGGCATATTTCTAATAGGGGCTCATTGTAATGCAGTGTTACAACACACCCCATCTGCGCAACTGGGATTTAAATCACAGCTTGTGTCTTCTGCTGGTTAGATCAGCATTAAAGAACTATATCAACTGTTAAATAACAGATATAAGATTAAAATAATATCGGATTTGTCTTATTTTAAATAAACACAAAAAACAGAGATGAAAACTAAACTTAAGTAGGAAATTTACTTTTGCTATGGTTAAACACGTTCAGTAATTTTGCCGCTATTTTTTCTCTAAATAATGTTGATATGGCAACTAATAAATACAGCAAGTTTCGTCATTCTGGCATGTGTGGAAAGGGTTAAAGCATGCGTGTTACAACTAACCCTGCGTTAGGTTGTGCCCGTGCTCCCCTACAACCCTTCTGGACCATGTGCCTGGTGCGCCGACCATTTTTCCCATCGTAAAACTAGCAAATCTGGATTCGGACACACCATAAGTGCACCAGTGCCATGCACTCAGATCGGTAAAATAGGGCCCTGTCAGTTTAAATCTAGACTAAAAACACATCTCTTTAACCTGGCATAACATAACACTTTATCAGTTTCATGTAAAATGATTGTTAGGCTGCATAAATAAGGCCAGCCAGAAACGGGAACACTTCCCATAACACCTGATGTACTCGTTACATCATAAGAAGAATGGCATCTACACTAATATTAGTCTCTCTGTTTATCCCAAGGTTTACAGTATAGTCTGCCGGAACCAGGCCGCATCCAGATAAGACGGTGGACCTGCGCCTAGACACAAGCACAACGCAGCCCTGAAGTGTCAGCAAAGACCGTGTTAACTAGACTTTCCCTCTGTACAGATAAAAACGTTATCAAAATAATTTGCGGTCACATGGATCCGAGGAAACGACTAAAAGTGCTCTATTTTGCATGCCAGACAAGTAATGGCTGATGTCACTTCGTAAAGAAACTCTACTCATACGCATTCAAACGCGGTTGCCAATAGACTAAACACGTAATACGCATTTTTTCGTACTTTTTAAAGAAAAGGTTCTATAAGGATAAATCTATACAAATACACTATATTGCCAAAAGTTTTGTGACGCCTGCCTGCACATGAACTTTAATGAACTTTAATTCTTAATCTGTGGGGTTTAATATGGAGTTGGCCCACCCTTTGCAACTATAACAGCTTCAACTCTGGGAAGACTTTCCACAAGGTTTAGGAGTGTGTTTGGGGGAATTTTTGACCATTCTTCTAGAAACGTATTTGTGAGTTCAGGCACTGATGTTGGACGAGAAGGCCTGGCTCTCAGTCTCCGCTCTACTTCATCCCAAAGGTGTTCTATCGGGTTGAGGTGCAGGCCAGTCAAGTTCCTCCACACCAAACTCGCTCATCCATGTCTTTATGGACCTTGCTTTGTGCACTGGGGTGTAGTCATTTTGGAACAGGTAGGGGCCAGCCCCAAACTGTTCCCACAAAGTTGGGAGCATGAAATTGTCCAAAATGTCTTGGTATGCTGAAGCATTAAGAGTTTCTTTCACTGGAACTAAGGGGCCAAGCCCCACCCCTGAAAAAAACCCACACCATAATCCCCCCTCCACCAAACATTACACATGGTGCCACACTTGAATTCACTGAGCTCCTAAGAGCAACCCATTCTTTCACAACTGTTTGTAGAAGCGTCTGCATGCCTAGTGCTTGATTTTATACACCTGTGGCCATGGAAGTGATTGGAACACCTGAATTCAATGATTTGGAGGGGTGTCCCAGTACTTTTGGCAGTATAGTGTATATCAGTATTTGATTTTAAATACATTTAGCTTATTTCCATCTTGTAAACAATTGTGGCGCTGCCACTTAATACATATTTTCTTATATAGGTTTTATGTATTTTCTAATTTGCTGTATTATTTGTGGTATTGTGGTGATTGTTTGGCTGCACCCCAGTTCCACATATGGGATCAATAAAGTGTCTGTCATTCGGTCAGTCAGCATGAGTTTCCATCACCTTCAGTTCTTTACAACTTAAACCCATGTAGAGGAATGTTTTTTTGTCGAGGAGATCCTCTGCTGTGCAAGCAACATAATGGAGCACAATTATCTGAGGAAGAAAAGCACAGTGGCACTGACAAATGTAGCTTTTCCCATGCATGAAACATTATGCTCCTCCATCAGGGGCTAAATAACCCCTTGTTTATCTGCCTGAGAAAAAGAATAGATTTCCAGGAAACTCTCGTGGTATATGGCACATGGTATATGTTCCATGAAATCTGGGCTGAAGAGCTCCTGACATATTTTGTGAATTTCAATTAGTTGTGGTTGTTGTGAAGGCAGGCATTTGTACCTTGGTTGGCACTGCTCAAATAGACGCTAAAGATCTTTTTAAAGAGACCTCAAAGAATTTGAATCAAGCACAATCCACAATGCACAAAGGCTTTTTAGTTGTTAGATAATTCAATATGAACTTGTCCACAAATCATTATACATTATTAATCATACATGTAGCCATTGTAATGTACCTTTTATCAATCCTGCATTTGTTTGTAAAAAAATGTTTACATATTAATTGTAATTTAAAAATTAACATGTACAACTTGTACAGTTAATATTTTTAGGGGCTTAATTTTTAGTAATGCAGTACTGAGTTATTGGTCGATATTAGATTATATTTTTTTTATTGTACATTCTCATTTTCCCTATTTTTGGCCTTTTTTGCTCACTATTAACACAGATATTAACACAGATGCAGCAATTCCCATTATACTCTTTCCATTTTATTGCATTTGTTCATTTTTCAGGTTTCATTGAATTGATTTATCATTGTTGAATCATAATTTGTGTAATATTTAGAGGCAGCGATGTGTTTAGCTGGAGAATTTGAAATCCATACTGATGGATCATTTTTTTTGTTGGCCCCTGTCGATCAGTTGTCATCGTTTTTAAAGACCTTTTGAATGTGTATAGTGTAACCAGACTGAGCACTGGGTGGCAATTTATTTCCTTATTTCCTTGTTAGAGTTTGCAGATTGGCCTGTCAGTTCTGATGTACACTCATATTGTGCTGACAGTTGTGTGTCAGTTGTGGGTTCTATACCCTAAAAAAGTAACACGTCAAAAATATTTTAGACTAAAATGCACATAAACACAAAATGCACACTAGTCTAAAAAGCAATTAAGGGGGCATCCTTTTACTGTATCATTGACAGCAGTAATTGTTATAACATTTGGGATGGAAATTGAGGCTGACTGTGAGCAAGGCCCCATTGTAACAAACTAACCGACTATTGTTTTGGCTGTACAGCAACTCTAGAAAAAAGTTATTGTCCAGCTAAAGTAAGATTTTTGATTGATTCATTTTCGTTTTATTTATTTACTTTGGGGCCACTTACACGACACCATTTTCAACTAAAGAATGGCAATGGCATGCACATGTGTTTAATCTATAGGCAAGCCAAATTTCTTGTCTGGCATGCAATACAGCATTTGTAGTTGTTTCCGTGGATCCATGTGAACGGGAATCATTTTGATAATGTTTTTATCTATACAGAGGAAAAGGGAATGGAAGGATGCATTCACAGGGAAGAGTCTAGTTGACAGGATCTTTGCTGACATTTCAGTGATGCGTTGTGGTCGTGTCTAGGCGCAGGTCCACCATCTGATCTGGATACGGCCTGGATCCGGCTGACTACAGTAAACCTCGGGATAAACAGAGACTAATAGCATAGATGCCGTTCTTCTCATGATGTAATGAGTACATCAGGTGTTATAGGAAGTATTCCCGGTTCTGATTGACCTAGTTAATGCAGCCTAAAACAATCATTTAACTAATTTGAATAATATAAATTGATAATGTTCTATGTGTATGCCAGGTTAAAGAGATGTGTTTTAGTCTAGATTTAAACTGACAGAGTGTGTCTGCTTCCCAAACAATGCTAGAAAGACTGTTCCAGAGTTTAGGTGCTAAACAGGAAAAGGATCTAACGCCTGCAGTTGATTTTGATATTCTAGGTATTATCAACTGGCCAGAGTTTTGAGATCATAATAGACGTGAAGGACTGCGTTAAGAGCTTGTTCAAGTACTGGGGAGCTAAACCATTTAGTGCTTAGTAATAAGTAAGATTTTAAAATGTATGTGATGTTTAATAGGGAGCCACCCAGCAGGCACACAACGTCATAAGACGATATTTGGTTTGATTTTGGTTGCGATGTCAGGTGACCAAAATTCAACGTTAGCTCAACGTCTAATGCCAACGTTAATTTGATGTCCAATACCAACGTCAGCTGATGTTGATATTTAGTTGTTTTTAGATTGTGTTGTAAAGTAACCAAAATCCAACATCGAGCCAACGTCTCAAGCCAACATCATATTGACATCAGATTCTAACATCATTAGACGTTGATCCTTTGTTGGTTTTAGGTTGTGGTATTAACTAACCAAAATCTAACTTTGTATCAATGTCTCAAGCCAACATCATATTGACGTATTGATATTTTATTAGTTTTAGGTTGTGAAACTCTAACATGAAACAGGAAACTCTAACATCCTAGACTGATATTTTGTTGGTTTTAACACATTTGTAGTGGAGTAGACCTCCCGGAACTATAGTGTCGAGGAGCGGATGTGTGTTACGGATACGTGGTGTTGTCAGACCAGCAGTAGGCGGATGTTTGTATTGGTGCATTTCTACAGTGAGCTGAAATGACAAGAGTGCACATTTGGTAAATAAATATAAAACAACATTTATTCATCACACAACTATTTACAACACAACCAAGGAAGCTTTGCTTGAGTTGTTTCTCCGGATTTTTGTTGTTTTTAAGAGAGAATTTTTTTTTTTTGTCTGTTTAGTATTGTCACCTTTTCCGTTCTACATGGAGCTCACGAGTCCATTGTTTTTAAAAAATGATTTTTTTTTATAAGGACAAATTTTTTATATAAGGATTCTTTTCTACTTGCCCTGCCAAAATTTTCACTGACCCTACCACAAAAAAAGTAATAAATAAAATAAAATAAGCCCAGTATTGTTTTTGTTATTTTTGATCCATGTAACCTTAATAAATAAGGTTATGACTCCAAAAACTACTAGCCTAACTAATATACACTCAGGATTATTAGGAACACCATACTAATACTGTGTTTGACCCCCTTTCGCCTTCAGAACTGCCTTATGTTCTGTTCAGTTTCAATATGTAATGCAACGTCTGTCCAACGTTGGAGGTTGATGTCAATCTGGTGTTGAGTTTAGAACCCAACGTCAGATTGACGTGAACATCCAACGTTGGATGGACGTTGCATTTTGATTGAAAATGAAAATCGGGTTGATGTCAGAACCCAACGTCAGATTGACGTCAACATCTAACGTTGGACGGACGTTGCATTTTGGTTGAAAATGAAAATCGGGTTGACATCAGAACCCAACGTCAGATTGACGTCAGAACCCAACGTCAGATTGACGTCAACATCCAACGTTAAACAGACATTGCATTTTGGTTGAAAATGAAAATTGGGTTGACGTCAGAACCCAACGTCAATTTGATGTTGTGTTCTGACATCAACCCGATTTTCATTTTTAACCAAAATACAACGTCTGTCCGACGTTGGGGTCCAACGTTAATCTGACGTCATATTGACGTCCGGTGCCTGCTGGGTATGTAACAAGGATAATGTAAAATAAAGTGTTACCCTAACTTCTTAAAACTACAAACACTATAGAGTTTCATACATATGGAGATTTGTAAATTGATCCATATTTTGTTTATTTTATTATTATTTTACTTTTCCTCTAGTGTGTAATATAGCTGTTTCACGAGTTCGCACTTACATATAATTTATAGAGAGTAATTCAATGCGTATTTGGCGTGCTGTCCGGGGGTAGGGCTTCGAGCTCGGAATTAGGCCCAAACCCAGAGTACCCCCGTATATGTAAGTGGTTTTAGAGTTAAAAGGTGTGGCGAAGGGGTGGTGGAAGGGTTGCTGATAACTGTCAACAAATGGAGGTAGGACTGCTGCGTGCTGAGTGCTCTCCACCTGTGTCAGTTATCTGAACGTGCTTCTCCCGAACCTTGTTTATAAAACATAATTTGTGCATGCAAACAATCTCCAAAGTTACGTTAAGTTATGCTTCATCTGTACTCCTGCCATTATTTCCGTGATGTCATCGCCAAGCGCACAATCACAAATGATAACTTAAATAGTAAATTCCACTAGGAACATGTAGGAGAATCACAGGGAAGAAGCTCAGGAAATAACCACACTTAACATGAACAATACCAGACAATGAAGCAAAGGAACTGAGGGCTTAAATACAAGGGAGAATCAACAGAACAGAAACCAAGGAGACTAACTAGGGAACACAGGCAAACCAGAGCAGGGAAAAACAGAACCTAAACAAAAATGTCTTTTATTTTGTAGTTCTACCAGGAAGACTCGGGAGACCAGATAAAGTAAATTAGAGGTTCTTTGGCATAGGCCCCGTCCGTAGCGCTCGTCACGAGGGTAACGGACTCTGCATTTCCTGCCTGAAGATGAAGGCAGGGGCGCAGCCGCCCCCCGGGAGGTATAGACAGGGACCGACCTGGTGGTGGTGAGGAGGATGGAGGTAATGCTGGCGTCAGCATCTGTGAACTCAGACATGTGTTAAATATCCGATCTTTTACTCTGAGAATTATGACTTGATTGGATAGGTCTGCATGTGATAAGTGACGTAACATTGAATCTTCCTGCCAGAACTTGCGCATAAGCTTAATTTTTAGTCAAGGTTCCTGGTTTTGTCATGTTTTCCTTGCCCTCATGTGATCATGTCATGTGCTTCACTTGTCTAACGTGTCTTGTTCTGATTGGTTTCCTTATTTCATGTGCTGTGTTCTGATTGGTTCCCTTGTTTCTATCACGACCATGTTCTGATTGGTTCCCTTGTTTCTATCACAACTGTGTTCCCTTGTTTCTATCACAACCACGTTCTGATTGGTTCCCCTGTTCCATGTGCCGTGTTCTGATTGGTTCCCTTGTTTTGTGTGCCGTGTTCTTATTGGTTCCCTTGTTTCATGTGCTGTGTTAAGATTGGATCTATTGTTTCATGTGCCGTGTTCTGATTGGTTCCCTTGTTTCATGTGCTGTGTTCTGATTGGTTCCCTTGTTTCTATCACGACCATGTTCTGATTGGTTCCCTTGTTTCATGTGCTGTGTTAAGATTGGATCTATTGTTTCATGTGCCGTGTTATGCTTGGTTCCCTTGTTTCGTGTGCCGTGTTCTGATTGGTTCCCTTGTTTCATGTGCCATGTTAAGATTGGTTCTATTGTTTTGTGTGCCGTGTTCTGATTGTTTCCCTTGTTTTGTGTGCCGTGTTCTGATTGGTGTTCCATTGTTTCTATCCCAACCGTGTTCTGATTGGTTCCCTTGTTTCTATCACAGCCGTGTTCTGATTGGTTCCCTTGTTTCTATCACAACCGCCTTCTGATTGGTTCCCCTGTTCCATGTGCCGTATTCTGATTGGTTGCCTTGTTTTATGTGTCGTGTTCTGATTGGTTCCCTTGTTTTGTGTGCCATGTTCTGATTGGTTCCCTTGTTTCATGTGCCGTGTTAAGATTGGTTCTATTGTTTTGTGTGCCGTGTTCTGATTGGTTCCCTTGTTTTGTGTGCCGTGTTCTGATTGGTTCCCTTATTTCTATCACAACCGTATTCCCTTGTTTCTATCACAACTGTGTTCTGATTGGTTCCCTTGTTTCTATCACAGCCGTGTTCTGATTGGTTCCCTTGTTTCTATCACAGCCGTGTTCTGATTGGTTCCCTTGTTTCTTTCACAACCACCTTCTGATTGGTTCCCCTGTTCCATGTGCCGTGTTCTGATTGATTCCCTTGTTTTGTGTGCCGTGTTCTGATTGGTTCCCTTGTTTTGTGTGCCATGTTCTGATTGGTTCCCTTGTTTCATGTGCCATGTTCTGATTAGTTCTCTTGTTTTGTGTGCCGTGTTCTGATTATTTCCCTTGTTACGTTAGTTTTGTTTGTTCATTGGTTGTGGTAGTCATGTGTTCCCATGTATACTGTATTTAAGCCATCAGGTTTGCCATGTCTAGTGGTCGTGTGTTAAAGTACATATGAATTTCCATGTTTCCATGCATCAGGTCTTTTCATAGTCAAGTGTTTTTTCATAGTTTGTGTCATGTTTTGGATTTTGTTTATACTTTGTCACATTTCTGACCAGTTTATTTGGTGTTGTTGTGCAACTGGTCATGAATGACACTTCTGTGTAATAATTGTATCTTCTTTTTTTATTATTAAAATTAGTTTGTTATCTAATGTCCTTTTTTGAACATTTATGCATGAACAGTCCAGCTATGTGTTGTCTTCAGTATGTTTAATTATTTTTTATCATAGCAGGGTAATTAATCGACTACAGTGGAATTAATTAAGAGTTACACTGGAGTAGAACACAGACTGTAAAACTTAAGTTCATGTTTGATTGCACAGGAAGTGTTAAGTACAGATGCAGTATTAAGAAACTAATAGATTAAATGCTTAATTATTTCTGGCACACAGCCTCAAGAGAACTTCACTAGACCACTGTTTTGTTAAGGCTTTTACTTTGACAAACTCTGTCTCATTATAAAATGTATTGTCTCTTTTTTTACTAAATGTAGGCCTATAGAAAAAAGAAAAAAACAAAAAAAAAACAGATTATTTTATTATTATTTAACTGTTGTTCTTTTCTCTTTCAAGTAAGATATAAAAAGACATTGTGATCCACATTGAATGGGTATTGATTATTTTACAGATATCATGATTTTTTTTTTTTTTTTTTTTTTTTTTTACAATTCTGCTTGTGTCCAAAACAAAACTATTCAAGGTAGTGTCTATCCAAGATTTTATATCAATATCCTGTCAAACTTTTTTGTTTGTTTGTTTGTTTGTTTTTCATTGTATGGTATCTTTTAAACATAACTGTATTTCAGATGGACTGAAGCAATATCTGTGAATGAAACTCTCTTTTGGACATCCATGGTCAAATTGCAAAAAGTTACACTGATTTCAGTCTATCTTCTTTCTAATATTGCAGACGGAGCTGTACCTGCATGACTGGAAATAGCTGAAAATGGGCAGCCATTTTATAACACTAAAATAAGAGGCAAATCTAAAATGTGCAGACCAGGATTGAGAACCACAGTCTGCGATATGACATGCCAAATTACATGGTACAATATGATGAAATAATAGACCATTTTCACAAGAGATGTGCTTGAAGCCAAATCCCTTTTTTGAAAAGCATATATGGCTTCAAAACAAATAACAAATTTTACTGAATACACTGAGACACTTCTCATGTTTGCTGGAAAACAGGTTAACGGGATAGCACAATAGTATAGCTTTATAATAATCTCTTTGCAATAATGAATGTGTGAAGTGAATGTGTGTGAACTCTAGATATAGAGGTCCAGGAGAGTGGTGGAGTGGAGGCGGACAACGGGGAGGGATGGAGGGCCAGAGGCAGGCCCCATGGAGGTTCAGGAGGCCATTGTGAGGCCACAGATCTGAGCCCATGGTCTGCGCCGAATCCAAATTCACTTTTGCTAGTTTCATGACAGGAAAAATGGTTGGTGTGCCCGGCGCATGGTCCAAAAGGTTTGTGCCTAGTGTCTTAAGGAGTCATGGGTGTGTTTTGGGCGTAACGTGCAATAAACCAATCAGAGTCTCATCTCCCATTCCTCACGGCATGGCGGATTCACTATTTACATGCAAGGAATTTATGAGTGGACAGACTGAATGCTTCTCCAGAGAGGAATCATATTATTTTTAATATTTGGCATGTGTGTGTGCTGCGTGCAATAAGCAGAGTGTACGCACGTTGTGCACTCGCCTATAGGCGCATATTACTAACATACCCTTTAAATAACACAAAAAATACTGCGTTTTCAGTTCCTCAAAATAGCAATGTGCCAACAGTGCGCCTGACAGGCAAACAGATCAGCGCCAGTGCATTTGCTATTTAAAAAACGTGGTCCTGGACGTGAAAATGAGAAATGCATTGGGCTGACACTAGCAAAAAACACGTGGTATGATAGGGCTCTTAATCTTAATTTAAACAAAAATCTTCACTCTGATCAGTTAGAAAAGATATAGCACACTACATCAGAACAGTATGAACGTCTTCTTGCTCAATCTTATTTTGTTTTAGCTAATGCATTTACTAGTGTACAAATGGGACCCTATTATAAAGTGTTACCTAAATAACCAATGAAAACATTTAAAAATTAAAAAAGTTTTCATCTGGTAATATGCATGGTCATGACTGACAGAATGAATCTCTAATATCAGTCCCTCTGTCTTGACAGCTCCACCCCAGAGCCCTGAAGTCCATGTTCATGTAACCCAGCTTCAGCTGAGGATCATACACCTCAGCCCTACAGCTCTGGAAATCTGACATCAAATCACGAGCGTGCCAAGGTCACAAGCCAAGCTGGTGTCTCGCTTCTCGCCCAGTTGCAAGGGGAACTAGCCTGTTGCTTTCATTCAGCCCAGCTGGCACTTTTGTGCCGTTTTTCACTTAATGCCTTGAGATGTGTTTGTGACTCCGAGTTGCCTGTGCAATCACTGCTCGAGTCTATCACTGTCTGTAGCCAAAGGGTTGTCTAAAGCCTTATGATTGCAAGACGGCATGCAGGATAAGTAAGTGATATATTCATCTATCCTTCCATTTTCCACCTGGTGCTATATACTGTATGTATAAAATGACTTCTATAATTGGGGTGCCCATGTTCTTTCCATGTGGTTCACATAGTTGTCTTTGATCTTGCAGAGCTATGTTTTAGGCCTAGTGACTACAAATTAATGAGCATAAAACTGATTTTTGACCACTAGGTGGTGCTGTCACTAAACTGAAGAGGTATGCTAAGGGCAAGGTGGCGGACATTTTTTTGTAGGTCGACCCGTAATTTTTCATCACTTTGGTTCCCTTGACAAAACCAAATAGATTGTTCCATTGGAATTCAGCTCTGTGAGCAACAAAAGTTTATAATTGATAAGTTATGATAAGATGTGTTCAGATGACTTCAACCAATGTTACCACCATTCTTTATTTAAAACTGTAACAGGGTTTGTAGATATGGGAAGAAGGAGGTGGGAACCGGCGAATGTTTAAAAGACTTTAATCAAATAAACACATAAACTGAAAGTAAAAGGGGCAGCCCCTCACGGACGACTATCACGCACACACATAACAAAAACTTAAACAAAACACAACGTAAACTCCAGGCCTTGTCCTTTCTTGTCCGTCACTGTCATCGCTCCTCCTTTTATGCTCCCATCTCTCCTCTGTCAGAGATCCACGCACGCTCTCTCACGGCTCTCGCTCGCCCTGCTCATCACATACCCCCATCGCCCCTCGCAGGCCGGGGGGTACCCACGAGACCCGGGGCCAGTCTCTGTGGCTGCAGCACCTGGGGGTAAGGACAGACGAGACGAGAGAAAAGGAGATGGAAGCACAAGGAGCAACAAAGATGAGAGAGGGGAGAGAGGGGAAAAAAAAATCTTGTTCCGGTTCCCTGATACATTGCCGCTCGGTCCTCAGCCAGCCGAGAGTCTCTTCCTCGCAGTGCCATGCGATGGTACTGGATGCTCGGTGGGTGGCTCGATCCTCCTCCGCCCCCCTGGCAGCCGGCAGTGGCTCCTCTGGTTGAGGGCAGCCAGCAGCGAGTCCCGCACTCCCTTCTCCTCCCCATCATGGTGGACGGAAGCAGGCTCCAGCCCACGGCCAACACCCGGCGACTCCTCCGCTCCCTCTCGGATGGCAGCCACCCTACCTCGACACAGAGGCAGGGCAGCAAGCTCTTCGTCCAACTGGTCTTCACTCCCTCCAGCACCACTGCCTCGGGCAGCCACTCGCGTTCTTCTCTCTCCGACAGCATGTCCCTCTTTCTACCCGGGTTTCAGCACCAGTGTAACAGGGTTTGTAGATATGGGAAGAAGGAGGCGGGAACCGGCGAATGTTAATGTTAAACAAATAAACTAAAAGTAAAAGTGGCTGCCCCTCACGGACGACTGCCGCGCACACACATAACAAAAAGTAAACAAAACAGAACATAAACTCCAGGCCGGTCCTTTCTTGTCCTTCACTGTCGTCGCTCCTCCTTTTATGCTCCCGTCACTCCTCCGTGAGAGATCCGAGACCGGTGTGACACGCATCTGGCGCTCATTATCCAATCACTCACTGGCCTTGCGTTCAGGGCCGGCCCGTGGCTTAGGCAGAATAGGCAAATGCTAGGGGCGCCACTCATCCATAGGGGTGCCAAAATGAGTGATTATCGTTTTATTACTGATAGTATTTTATTCATATTAATTCAAAATATTACCAAATAAAACACAAAAAAACTTAACCAAGTCCCGACTCTTCCCGGCCCGCCGCATCAATCTCCCCCCGCCCAGCGAGTAGGCTACTTGAAGTGTGTCAGAAATAGCACGATCAGTTTAATGTTGGGAATTTGTTGTGTCACGTCACCTCTCGCCACATCCAATGTAGACAGGATTGCTTTAATTTTTTAGGGTGCTTGGCTGCTCGCGCCAGGTGTAGACACAATGAAAATTGCTTGATTATTTATGACGGATGGCCGAATTGTAGTGTCAAAAAAGACAGAAGCCCTCTGATACAGGGAAGATAAGGAATAAAGACAGCGGTCTGGCTAGTGATGTAGGCTAATAAATTAACAGTTTGTCTAAATGCATAGTAGTAAAAAACAAATGTCTGCTAATTAATTCCAGTTATTTTTACCTTAAACTTTATGCAAGCCGCTGTTCTGGGTTCTCCAGAGGCCACAGACAGTGTGATTTAAATCAGGGCTCTGAACCGGTTCAAGGAACGAAAACGAAAACCGGAAACGAACGAAATTTTAAGAGGAACAAAAACGGAAACGAAATCAAAATCAATTTGAATCGTTCTGAACAGAAACGTTAATTTGAAATGACCATTAACCGGTTAATAACGTTATTTTATCGTTCTCTTTAATATTTTAATTTGGCAGTGACCAATCATGAAATGAGTAGTACAGCATGTGACGTTGACGGATCAAGCGTGAGTGAAATGCCCGCGCACCATCATCTATGAATCTACCGGTAACGCAAGTCAGTGTGAGCGCGCATTTTCATGCCTCAAGTACAGTTCTTTCCCCGCTGAGGTCTACAATGAATGTGCAGGTATTGGAGGACATTCTTTTCGAACGTTTAAATAAGCAGTACGGACTTTAAGCTCAAATAGACTGATTTAGGATAGTTTATGGATTCCGTTTAAGCCTATCCAAGTAGGCTATAGCATCTATCAAACATTTTTCCTATAGTCTTTCAGATTGCCAATACAGGACAGGTCAATGTTTTCTATATAGACGGTTGATGCTTCGTATTAAATGGTATGTTATATTGCATTAAATGCAAGCTTTATTAGCTGACTGAATTTGATTATGTGATGCAAGAACGTGTTGCGCAGTGTTTGCTTTGAAATTAGCAGTTGACGGTGCATTTAAAAGAGCAATGGTTATCCAGTTTATTTATTCTTTATTCATGCATTTTTTAAAACAAGTCGTGTTGAAAAAAAGTTATGTACAAAGAATGTTATCACTCTTCTGAAAATAATTCGGCATTAGAGGCCTTTCGATTGTCTAACGCTCCATTAAAACAGGTCCGCTGTTTATGCCTTGTAATTAATGCATGTATTTCTGGTTTTAAAAATGTTATTAAATAAATATTCAAGTTTAATTACCATGTGTTATATTATTATTGAGTGAAAATAAGTCTATTTATACATATTTGTTTAAAATTTATACATATTTGTTTAAAGTATAGGCTTAATTAAAATAACGTTATTAACCGGTATTTTTTCATATCAAACCGTTTTCGGAACAGTAATGTTTATTGAGGAACGCAAAAACCGAAACGCTATAATATCGATTCTGCTCGGAGTGAACCGATTGATATTTTTTTCCGTTTTTAAGCCCTGATTTAAATACATAAAAAAAACAATCATATCCGTTTTTTAAACGCATGTAATATAATTTTTTAATAGCCTAATGTTTTAACTCTGCAGTTAATTTTAAATTGCAATTTTAAAATGTATTTGCCGAAATTAGTCATGATATTTATATACAGGTTTATTTAAAATAGCAACATTTTATGTAAAATTCACATTAAATATCTAAATTTCTCAGTTTAATTCATGGTGAAAACATAAATTTGCATAGTTTAGTGGAATATTGCTGCCATCTACTGGAAAACAAACAATTTGGCTAGTTCTCAATTAATAGTTTGTGCATGAATGCTAGATGCAGTTACTCTTGCTATTTGTGTTTAGGCTGTATTGTGGCGTAGGTGCTATTTCTGTATAGTTTAACTATCATCAGCCTTTAAAAAAAAAGATAATATAATGAACATAATGACGGGGTAGAATGGACTGGACATCATATAAAAAAAAAAAAACAATAATAAAAAAAAAAATCAAAAAAAAAAAAAAATCAATGCATTACAAAAATAAAACAGTACCTGTGTTTCCACAGCTTAGACTGATAACATGTAGTGCTAAAACTTCAGGTCAGGGCCGGCCCTGCTTGCGTCGCTCTCTCACGGCTCTCGCTCACCCTGCTCGTCACAAAAAAATGTTTTCCCTGAAAGTTTGAGTTGGAAAAGTTTGATTATTAGCCTAGAAATCTAGATGCACCCTAGCAGCAGAAAATTAATTTTGCCGCGAGTGTAGTCTAGCAACTCTCGGTAGACCTGAGAGCTGGAAAAACCAAACTCTGGTCAGGCCAATCACAGTGTGTGTAGAGTCGGTGGGCGGGCTTAACATAATGACGGTACGTCACGGCAGAGTTGCGGAGGTTCTGTGTGCTACTTGTAAACACAGAAGCTGGCGAACAGCGGTCTTTTGAATCGGCTTTGGTCGCGACTCTGGACGACTTGGAGTTAAGCTTTTATTTGAGAAAAGAACAAAAAACGGCACTGAAGTCATTCTTAAGAAAAGAAGATATGTTCGAAGTTTTGCCGACCGGATACGGCGAAAGTCTATCAACTAACGTTAGCTCGGCTTCATCTTCTTCTTTGCTCTGGTTGGTTGTGGAGCTCATGACGCTATCCAATTGCATGCAGAGGGAATTTGAAAGACAACCGTTTATCCCGCCCCTCAGATTGAGCCCTGTCAATCGTGAGTTTCCAGACCCAACATCTTGATGTGGGTCTGGCTTGTCAGGCTATTTGATTATAAACACGAGGCTGTGAAAGTGACTAGTGAGTAGATGAGTTTACCTGTTTTGTGTGATGATGTTTAATGTCATATAAACTCTGTAGTCCCATTTAGCCACTTGTTAGCAACCACTTTTTTGAAGAGAAGTAAAAGCTTTAAAAACAAAACACATCACAATGGGGTTATGTATTTTATGTAGTAGAATAAAACATCTTATCTTGAGCTTGTGTTCACACAGGCCGTATGTCTGGGTTCTGTCCTAAAAAAAAATACATCATACCTGCAGTACTCTTTTGCACCTGCAATGTTTAATTTCAATCACAGCATCCTGTTTTTCAACTTCATAGTCAAATATACTATTAGCGTCTTCTGGCTTACGCAGAAATTGTAACGTCTCTCGCAGTTCAAAACGCTTACGCTATACGTCCGACGTCATCATCGCACCAGTCACACTTTTTATGAGAAGGCGTTACTGTGGGAAGCTAGATATTTTGGGGAAAATGTGAAATGGTGATGGAAAATTCTTCAATTGGAGTGAAGATACTTTTTTCTTACCTTTATAGTAGGAAACTTGGTAATGTATGTAATTCTAAAACTAATTCTAAATATTGATCAAATGTAACACAGGTTTGCTGGAATAGGCTCCAGCACTACCGCTGTGGTGATCAGTATGGAAGATGAATGGATGGATGCTTCCTGTGTCAGCCAAATAACTGATATTAATATGAAAAGGAAGACTAACAAATAGCTCTAGTTATTTTAGACCCCCTCAAAGGGCAGCGAGAGGGCATCTTGGATTAGTTCAGTAAATGTCAACCCTTTTACATGATTCAAACCAAATTGCACTGAGTGCATCATTTCGAGTTTCAAAGGAGTGTTGCCAGTTTTGATTAAGCCTGTCCATGTCTTCTGTTTGTTGAGTTTAGAAAAGAAAGTCTCACACTTTCTTCTACAGATCACAAGTTTTCTTTGTTAAATCTCATTAGACATTACCTATCAACTAAACATGCTCAGTGCCTTAATTATGGTGTTTCTTTTCTGCAGATATTTAGCAATTTCAGTCACAAAATTGTCTGTATAATCAGCCCTTTAGTTGGTCTTATCAGCATGCCTGTTGTGCAAATCTGAGAGCAATTAACTGTGAGAGCGTCTGTTATTAGCCATGACCTTTCCAGGCTTCTCCTTGAATGGGTTTGTCAGAGGAAGATGAGGGCAGGCGGAGTGCTGGAGAAGCTGTAACTCCTCTGAAGTGGTGCTGGTACTGCAGTCGGTGTCGTGAACCGGCTTGTGTTTCTACTGACTTGACAACCAGAAGGTGATGCAACAGGGCAGTTTAGTGATGATGTAAGCAGTCCAGAAACAAACATGGAGTGTTTGCATGTACATTTATGCATTTGGCAGATACTTTTATTCAAAGCCAAATGTATTGCATTTAAAGGTACACGCTTTATGAGTTCACACTTTCACTGAGAATCAAACCCATGGCCTTGGAGTTGCCAGCGGAACTGTTGCTCTACTATTTGAGATGGAGGAAATTTGTTCACTGCAAAAAAAAAAAAAAAAGAAGGCTTTTCTCATTTAGTATTTTTGTCTTTTTTCCAGTCTAAATGTGACCTTGACCACAAAACCAATCATGAGGGGTTTTTTTTATTTTTATTGAGACTGAAAGCTGAATAAATAATCTTTCCATTGATGTATGGTTTATTAGGATAGGAATATTTGGCCGAGATACAACTATCTGGAATCTGAGGGTGCAAAAAAAATCTAAATATTGAGAAAATTTAAAGTTGTCCAAATAAAGTCCTTGGCAATGCATATTACTACTAATACTATTTTTTTAAATATATGTACAGTAGGAAATTTACAAACTATCTTAATGTAACATGATCTTTACTTAATATCCTTATGATTTTTGGCATAAAAGAAAAATGGATCATTTTGACCCATGTATTGCTGGCTATTGACCAGGGTCACATACCGTATATCTAAAAAATCTTAAATCAAGATACATTTACTAGAAAAGTCAAATTATATTTTTTTTCTCTCGTTTTCTGGAAAATAAAATAAAAATTAAGTGAGTTTTTGCGTCGAGTCTGAGGAAGAGTTTTTGATTTTGGACTGCAGTGCCCATTTCAACCACTAGCTGTCATTCTTGTATACAGCACCTTTAAGCCCGATTTTGAGCCAATTTGCCACCCCCAAGCGATCAGGGATTTGATGCTCATCACAAACGACGTTTTGTCCAAAAAAATCCTCAATTGTGTAGTGTCATTACAATTTTTTTACTGCTCCCGATCGCGTTGAAACCCACGCGATCCCAAATAGTAAATATCAAAGAACCAAATGTTGCATGCTACTACAGGCGCTGGTCATAAAATTAGAATATCATCAAAAAGTTGTTTTATTTCACTAATTCCATTCAAAAAGTGAAACTTATATATTATATTTATTCATTACACACAGATTGATATATTTTAAATGTTTTTTTATTTTTATTTTGATGATTGTAACAGAAAACTAAGGAAAATCCCAAATTCAGTATCTCAGAAAATTAGAATATTACTTAAGACCAATACAAAGAAAGGATTTTTAGAAATCTTGGCCAACTGAAAAGTATGAACATGAAAAGTATGAGCATGTACAGCACTCAATACTTAATTGGGGCTCCTTTTGCCTGAATTACTGCAGCAATGTGGCGTGGCATGGAGTCGATCAGTCTGTGGTACTGCTCGGGTGTTATGAGAGCCCAGGTTGCTCTGATAGTGGCCTTCAGCTCTTCTGCATTGTTTAGTCTGGCATATCGCATCTTCCTCTTCACAAAACCCCATCGATTTGCTATGGAGTTAAGCTCAGGCGAGTTTCCTGGCCAATTAAGAACAGGGATACCATGGTCCTTAAACCAGGTACTGGTTGCTTTGGTGCCAAGTCCTGTTGGAAAATTAAATCTGCATCTCCATAAAGTTGGTCAGCAGTAGGAAGCATGAAGTGCTCTAAAACTTCCTAGTATATATCTGCGTTGACCTTGGACCTCAGAAAACACAGTGGACCAACACCAGCAGATGACCTGGCACCCCAAATCATCACTGACTGTGGAAACTTTACACTGGACGTCAAGCAACGTGGATTGTGTGCCTCTCCTCTCTTCCTCCATACTCTGGGACCCTGATTTCCAAAGGAAATGCAAAATTTACTTTCATCAGAGAGCATAACATTGGACCACTTTTTTTCCTTTTTGTCTTTAGCCCAGGTGAGACGCTTCTGACGCTGTCTGTTGTTCAAGAGTGGCTTGACACAAGGAATGCGACAGCTGAAACCCATGTCTTGGATACGTCTGTGCGTAGTGGTTCTTGAAGCACTGACTCCAGCTCCAGTCCACTCTTTGTGAATCTCCCCCACATTTTTTAATGGGTTTTGTTTCACAATCCTCTCCAGGGTGCGGTTATCCCAATTGGCTTTATGCACAGCTGCACTACTTCCTGAACTTCAGCCAGCTCCTTTGTTTCCTGTCTGCCATTATTGGACAAACTGATTAATCCAGGTGTGTCTGATTATTGCTGTTGTGACTACAGAGGTCAGGCACACCTGGATTAATCAGTTTGTCCAATAATGGCAGACAGGAAACAAAGGAGCTGGCTGAAGTTCAGGAAGTAGTGCAGCTGTGCATAAAGCCAATTGCTTGTACACTTTTTTCTACCACATCTTTTCCTTCCCTTCGCCTCTCTATTAATGTGCTTGGGCACAGAGCTCTGTGAACAGCCAGCCTTTTTTGCAATTAACTTTTGTGTCTTGCCCTCCTTGTGCAAGGTGTCAATTGTCGTCTTTTGGACAACTGTCAAGTCAGCAGTCTTCCCCATGATTATGTAGCCTACAGAACTAGACTGAAAGACCATTAAGGTGTTTGCAGGTGTTTTGAGTTAATTAGCTGATTAGAGCGTGGCACCAGGTGTCTTCAATATTGAACCTTTTCACAATATTCAAAATTTCTGAGATACTGAATTTGGGATTTTTCTTAGTTGTCTGTTATAATCATCAAAATTAAAAGAAATAAATGTTTGAAATATATCAGTCTGTGTGTAATGAATGAATATAATATGCAAGTTTCACTTTTTGAATGGAATTAGTGAAATAAATCAACTTTTTGATGATATTCTAATTATATGACCAGCACCTGTATAGCTGAAACTTGGCAACCACAAACATACCACAAAAGTGAAGTATTGAGAAAGATCACCCATTTAAGACCAACACAGCTGACGGTCGATTGTCCTCCATTTGTTTTTTCTTCTCAAGTCACGTTTGATCTCGTGAGTCTCTGTAAGATCTTGTCTTACTGTGAAAATGTTACTACAATCGACTGGTGTGTGGCTGAACCTTCTAGTGTGTGCATTTTATAATGTTAAAAATCGGTTGAACTGCCCTCATGTCTGTGGTCTCCCACAGTTTTAAAAATTATTAAGATTTAAAAATCGTCTAGTGTGTCCCAGGCCTAAGGCCGCGTGTCCACCAAAGCGCTTTTAGCCAGCTGAAAACGCCTCGCTGTGGGCGCTTGAGAGCATTTTGGCAGCGCAGCGGGGTTTTTTTGTTTGTTGAGAATCTTTGCTTGATATGATTGTTACTAGCAGGGTTCTAAATTAACACCCGCCAACCTGCCAAATGCGGGTTAAATTTCATTTTGGCGGGTGTTAATAAAAACTTACTAGCCAGTTTGGCCGTTGATGCATGCGGCATTACGTATGATACAACATAAGGCTCTGTTCTCGGTCATTTATCCCCCTGGCAGCACTTCATTTCCCATGTAGCTACACTGTGCCGTAATGCTAGACTCAAATTTCAACCCATTTGTGACAACCCACAACCCAGTTGCACTGCTGATCTCTGCGCAGGACGCGGGAAGTTGAATCAAGCATCACTGGTAGAAAGGGAGGAGACTCAGCTGGTAAATAATTAACGCAGCATTAGTTTTTTCTGTCATCCTCTGGCTAGCGTTACATTATATAAATCACGCTTTTATTCATGCAAATGCTTTTAAACCATTGAAGATCTGCCTGTGACACAAATACACAACGCACAGAAAGTTTGCGCCAGATTCGAGTTCTCTTTCGCGCTCGAACAAACAATAACACACACAATTATGCCAAAATGCCAGTTTTGTTGAGTATCCTCATAAGAGCACCCTTAAAAGAGTTAAATAACGTCTTGAAATAACTTAAAGAGGTGTGAGAAAATGAGACACGTGAGAGACCCGCTTCATGTGCGACAGCGAAAGATCTTAAAGTGACAGTAACCACTTATAATGGCAATGTAAAGAACCAAAGCAATTACTCAGTAAATACGCACTGCTCTTGACTAAATAACTTTTATAGCTTTAACACGGATTACTATATATCATTTATAATTTATGCAGTGGAAACTAACGTTTCAATTTCTGTAGGCTATATTTCCTAGGTTGCAGGGGCGGATCTACCGGGGTGGCATGGGGTGGCAACTGCCACCCTAAGAAAAAACATTGCCACCCCGTCTGCCACCCCAGCAGTGTAAATTCCCAATGTATAAAATATAAATGGATTCCTCTACCGATTTACATCAGCGGCGCTTCAATGTGATGAGATGGCAAGAAAACACGTCTTTCTATTGTTGTGTAGTAACGTTAGTCCAAACAAATGACTCTTATGAACTGCATAGTGATGATCCGATTCCGCAACGCAACCAGCGTGATCACAAATAGATGATTCTGTCCGGTTCTTTTAACGAATCAAAACATTTGTACTATCCGGTTCTTTTAACGAATCGAATCATTTGTATCCGGTTCTTTTAACGAATCGAATCATTTGCATATACATGTAAGTATTATTATAGTTTATTCTGACATTCTGACATTGAAAAAACATTTCAACGCTAATCTATTTTCAAAAGTACGTTGTTTAGTGATCAGTTTTCAGGATTGTCCAATATTGTCGGTACTTTTGACAAGTGACGTCACGACAACGACTCATTTGGCGCTCTCCGTCGCATATGCTGCTGGAGTCGATGGAAGATCATATCAACAAATTCAGGTATTGGATTGCTGTCATTTTTTTAATATATTTGTTTTTACATATAAATGATTTAGAATAAAAAATACGACTATTGATTAATTAACTTTTTTTTGTATTGTCTGAGGTAGTTGCTTGCTTGCTATGACAACTAAATACTAGATTTGTGGAAGCAGTTCGATCTAACGTTTACGTTAGCCTACAATGTGACCCAATAATGAACCAATAATGTCTTGTTAGTTTGCTAATTAGTGCAGCAATCTAAATAGTCCATAAATGCATATGAAATCCCTCAGTTATGGTGTAACGTTAGCCTAATGTTTTAATTTGTATTCATTAAGGATATGAAACTATTGAGTGTAGTGTACACTTAGAAAGCTAGAAAATCTAAACGTTGTACTTGTTGTTACGTCTTGCAGGATACTATGAAAAGAAAGGCTGACATCCAGAGTTTTTTTAAACCAAAAAGAAAAGGAAAATCAGAGTCAGATAATGTGGAAGTGGAAGGTGCAGAAAAAGATAAGTCAGAAAAAGTTGTGGAAGGCAGCGGAGGAGAAGATGGAGTGGTGGAAGGAAGAAATATAGAAATGGATGACAAAGAGCTAGATAGAGGTGATGAGACAGAAGAAATACAGCATGAAGTGAGTGAAGAGGTGGAAGAGAGAGGGCTAAGGGAGGAAGAGAGCTCAGACATTGAAAGAGAAGAGAGAGAGCTTGAAACACCAGCACCCTGTGTGTCAGGTGCCCATGGTATGTTGTGTTCATTGAGCCTTTTCAAATATTTTTTAAATAAAATAATCAAAAAACTATTTTTTTATCACCTTTAAATGATTTTTACACCTTTTTATATGATTTAAAGGACCATATGTCAATATATGTTTACCTTGCTTATTATGGTTACAATCAGTGTTTTGTTATTAGATACTTGTGAGACTTGGCCTATGTTAAAAATATCTTTGATAGAAATAGAGATTTCAGGTAACTATAAATAAACTATTAGGTGTTAAATGTTAGAATATTGTAGTATTTGAATACAAGTGATTTTTATTAGATTTTTATCTGACATTTTTGTTTTGTCTTCTAGATATATCAAAATTTAGGTCTGATGGCCCGACCCAGCCAAACCTACAGTTCTACTTGAAGACCATTCAAGGCGGAGTCCAGCGGAGCTTCCACGCTGACTGGTACAAAAAACATCCATGGCTTGAATATTCACAGACAAGAAATGCCAGCTACTGTTTTGCTTGTAGACATTTTTCTCTCCCCGATGCTCCAAAGAGTGTTTTTACCTCCTTTGAGGGGTATTGTAATTATTACTTGAATCCACAAGAACCATGCAAGGATACTTGCTTCAGTGTTGCCACCCCTCATAGTTCTCATGCCACCCCATAGATAATTTGCTAGATCCGCCCCTGCTAGGTTGGAAGGGCACAGGTAGCCTTCATATGAAATGTATTATGGGTTTATGAGAGGATTGTTGTTAAAATCACTTGAAATTAAAAGTTGTTGTATTTTTTTAAGCTTAATACATTTTAGTGTTATTTCATAGAGACATCATTGATACTGGCCTTCATAAATTCATAAAAGAAGCCATTCAACAAAAATTGTATGCATTTTACTTTATAATTATGTTTTCATGCCAACAATGTTAATAAAATGATCAAATCCATTCAGTGACACTCATAATTGCTCTTATTTTCACCGGGAAAAAAATTGGCTAGTGGAAATTCTGATTGGCTGGTCACTTTAGAAAGTTAACAGCCACAATGGCTGGTGATCAAAAAAGTTAATTTAGAACCCTGGTTACTAGTATCTAATTTCACAGATAGTTTGTTTCTGTATTGATTCTATATAATAATAATGCTTATACAATGTAAAGTATTTGCTCTGGCTCTTGTTTTAAAGTATTTAGTTCCATTATTATATTGCTTGTTTTCATCTGTTGTACAGTACAAGCAGAATGTGGCGGTTGGTCAGTGTTGTCCCCCCTGAAATTGCCTCACTGACACGGCATCCTCAATAAACCTGTGATCTGCCATGATGACTCCAATCTTTCAAATATTCCTATTTCATAATTGTTTAATCGACATGTCATCCTCAATTAACCCATCTCCGGCGTGATGACTCTGATCTTTCAAATATTCCTATTTAATAATTGTTTAATCGACACGTCATCCTCAATAAAGTAACTGTATGATAATTGAAATGAGCTAGATGACATTACTGTTTTCTCCAGAGCGGCTGTACAGCCGAATCAAATTATGTTGCATTATTTTCCTGTTTAACACTGTGAAGCTGCTTTGAAACAATCTGCATTGTAAAAAGCGCTATATAAATAAAGGTGACTTGACTTGACTTGTTATATTTGTCCCGCCCCTCCTCCACTGTGATTGGACGGCTGGGTGAAAAGTGACTGTGATGAGCGCTGCGTTTTGCTCAAAGTTGAACAATCTTCAACTCTCAGCGACCAGTAAAAAACACTGAACGCTCAGCGATTGAGCGTGAAATACTCACTCAGCACCTCGTTACGCTCATGCCTTTCTAAAAACGCGGCACTCCCATTGAAAACAATTGAATACGCCAGCCAGCTGCGTGAAAAAATGCTTTGGTGGACATACGGCCTAAATGCTTAAATCAGTGTGAGGTAATTAACAGAACTAAGAACAGGTGATGAACTAATCAGTAACCAAGAAAACTAACTAGTGGTGGGAAAATGGGAACATTGGAAACCGGTACAAGATCTGGAACTAAACCAAAACAGAACAAACATGTAACACAAATATAGAGGAACCCGGAAATGAAAAGTGAAAAGTCTTTACTGCAAAGATGATGAAATTTAAAGTCACCATTATTTTTTTTATTTTTATGCAATATTGATAAATGATTTATCGTTACACATCATTATTGTTTTAAATTCATGTTTCTGGTAATCTTAAATCAGAATAACATCCTCTTGCAGAGACATCTCTTCTCTTCTCTTCTCTGATGACGAGGGCGGGGCAACCTGTCACTTACATGAGATCCACCAATAGACCTTTATCACAGTGGAATTGAATTCCGGAAGTGTGCGTCGAGGCACTGTATCGATTCTTCGGTTATGTATATTTTCACTGTGCTGTTAACACCTAGTTGAACAAACGCGTCTTAAAATTAGCATCTGGGGTATGATTTCAAAATCCAGACATTTTCAGAGACAGGGGAAGAGATAAGCTGATAATTACTGTATACAGGATTTTCCAAACTCAAAGGAACTTGTAGTTTTTTAATCCAATATAAGCAGAAGCTCATAAACATACATGATTATTTCAGCACACGGTGTCGGAGCTCATCTGAATAGTGACCGCAACACTGTAGTGTGTGTGTGAGACCTGACGAATAATATAAAAAAAAAAACATACAGTATATTAATTTGTAAATATTTTAATCATTATTCTGTCATTTTTCATTGCCAATCATTTCACTGTATGTAATTCACACATTCATGCCAAATTTCTTAATTAATATTCAAAGGAGTCGCGCTGTCAACGCGTTACTCTTTAATATTAATTAAACGTTTAACATAATTAAAAAATGTTAAGTTAGTTTCCGCACATTCATTCATCTATTTTAATACTGCTCTCACCAAAATTAACCATGGTTTTACTACAAATAAAATAAAATAAAAATTCTTATGGTAGCTAGTTAGACCATGGTATTTGTAGTAAAACTATGGTAATACAAATGGTTATAAATCCACGAAAAAAAACATGGTTACTACATTTCTTACTGTAATAAAACCATGGTTAATTTTCGTAAGGGTGTTT
Organism: Romanogobio albipinnatus; assembly: GCA_023566225.1. Classification (NCBI taxonomy): domain Eukaryota; kingdom Metazoa; phylum Chordata; class Actinopteri; order Cypriniformes; family Gobionidae; genus Romanogobio; species Romanogobio albipinnatus. The sequence goes on from CM042254.1 coordinate 41,783,357, forward strand.
GTCAGTCAAATTAATTAAAAAATGTAAATTCTACAGGTATGAAGTTTGATCAGTAAGTGAAAAACTGTTAATGAGAAGACGAGCACTGGTTAGTTGGGAAATACATGTATTTATTATTATTCAGAATGCACATTTGGAAGGGAACGTTTCAGCAGTTTGAGGATATGAGATGTGAACTCCCTCAGTTTGGAAATGCATAGGTCTATGAATGTACTCCAGCATATTATTATAAAAGAAGGACCTTCATCCCACTGGATCAGTCTCATCCATGCTTTCCTCTATTCTTTTAGTGTCTAGAAATGGTGAAATCTGAGGTAAGGGTGTCGTTGTTTAGAATTAGAGCACTGGATCGCTGAAGTGACTCCGTCGAGAGGATTCAGACATTAGTTTTGATTGTGTTGTGATGGGACATGAAGTAGTGGTACTCTGCTTCACTTACCGGAGATAGGAAGTGTGAAAAAGGTCTATAGCAAACCACAATCATCCAATCAATTCCCCACATACAAAATCAAGCCCCGCACTACATTTGTTCTTGTTCCTGATACGTTTCACTCGGATGTACTGCACAATAGGGAAAAAAAGACCAGTGCAACTTCCATCTCATGCTGACTTTTTGACTGTGGGCTTCTCAATTGCTTTAATGAGCAAAGCTTTTAGCATCTAGTTACTGTGTTACTATCTACTAGTATTTGTCTACTCATTTTCTTACATATGGAGGGCTGTGTAGCCAAGGGCTCCATTGTGTTGTAATTACTTGCTTGTAGAATACTAAAGACAATGTTTAATCTCCAACAATCTGCACAAATTATTTGAATAATTCCACTGCATTAGACCAATGAAGCTTTAGGAAATATGATAAACAATTCTTCTAGCAAGTCTCAAAATGCTGTATTAAAATACAAATGCATAAAAGAATGAAGGCTTGGTTGAAAATAAAGGATGAAACTGCTGCATGCATTTGAGTTTACCACTGTAGTCTGTGCCTGGTTGAAAAGGTTCACAGGATACAGTACATTCTCATTTTACCGAAGGAAATCTATGTGGGCTCCACCTGTCAGCAAGATAGATAGAACACATTACTGCACATTTACTTTACAATGAAGCTCTTTCATTTCTATAGGGCCATAGAGACATCAATGTCAAGATGAGGCAGTCTGGTTTTTTTAGGCACTGTTTGGCCATTTTCTGTTTGTGTGTGTTTTTATCTTTTTATCTTCAAGGAATATCTTGTTTTTTTGGGTGGCTCTTTCTGATGCCACACTTCATAGCAGAGGTGTAAAGAGTACCTGAAACATACTTGAGTAAAAGTACAGATTTCTTACAGTGAAAATGACTCCATTACAAGTCACCAATTCCAATACAACTTGAGTAAAAGTCTTAGATCAGTATCTGATTTTAACAGCAATTAAAGGGTTAGTTCACCCAAAAATGAAAATAATGTCATTTATTGCTCACCCTCATGCCGTTCCACACCCGTAAGACCTCCTTTCATCTTCAGAACACAAATTATATCAGATATTTTTGTTGAAATCCGATGGCTCAGTGATAGGCAGCAATGAAATTTACACTCTCAAGATCCATGAATGTACTAAAAACATATTTAAATCAGTCCATGTGAGTACAGAGGTTCAATATTAATATTATAAAGCGATGATAATATTTTTTGTGCGGCAAAAAAAAACGAAATAACGACTAACGACGCTAATAAGAGCTAAATCTCGCATTTCAGATTCCAGAAGCATGCACTCCCATCATCGAGGATTTGTTCTTTCGTTTCGATTTTGTTTCAGCAAATCACTTTCATTTGGACTCTCTGGGCCTGTTATCAAAGACACGGCTGCAATCTTCATCACCATTCTGGCGTCGTCACTACATCTGCATTCATCTCAGTGATACGTATATGTTTATGCACTTCTGATGTTGATTGGGTGTAGCATTTTACTCCTCTGCTCTTTTCGCATATAGTGATGTCATTTTCATGTTGCAAGCAGGTACAGAGCAGTCGCACGCATTTGTATGAGACACTTGATTGATTATTTTTTCAAAGGTTGGTAGCTTTGCAGGGTTCAATAGCTAGCTATGGTTAGCTAGTAAAGCATTATAATATAAAACATTTGAATCCTTCTGAAAGGGCATTGGCTGAGGTTTCTTAATCGTCTTCGTTCTATGTATTTTGATTATTTATTTTATTTATCTGTCATGCTGTTCAGGATTATTCTATTTTGGGGGTTTCTCTCGGCAGGTTCTGATGGTTAGATGGAGTTCTATCAAGCTGTGAGCAGGAGTCAAGCCCAATGGTTTGGAACTGCAGATGGAAAGAACTGTGGTTCTCCAACTCATATGCATAGGACATTCTTTTGGATTGGTGCTGCTATGAACGCAGTTCAATGTGTGGAGTCTGCATTCTCTATCAAGGTGCTGTGTACATTGTCATCCTCAGCATTCTAGTTACAAGCAAGATCTGACTCAAAATAACTAAAACGCTCAGCAACTTTCAAGTAGTAATTTTCATGCAAATACTGGTGTTATGTTTTTCTCATTCATTACCACTCATCGATCCTGTTTTCGTTAGTCTCTATAGCCTTTCATGAATTTGTCTGTGGTCTAATGTGGTCTCTGTCTGAGTGATCTTCGTCTCTATGTAAAAGAAAAAATCTTAAAGGTCCCGTTCTTCGTGATCCCATTGTTCAAACTTTAGTTAGTGTGTAATGTTGCTGTTAGAGCATAAATAATACCTGTAAAATTATAAAGCTCAAAGTTCAATGCCAAGCGAGATATTTTATTTGACAGAAGTTCCCTTTCAAAGCCTACAGCGAACGGCTGGCTTGGACTACATCCTGGTACTTCCTACATAAATGACGTCAGTAGAACAGTAGAACAGACTAACCTCCGCCCACAAGAATACGCGAAAAAAGGGGGCGTGGTCTTGTTGCTGTCCCACATGGAGAAGAGGAAGTGTCGCGTGGAGAAAAGGAATTGTTGCGTTTGAGTGTGTTTGTCGCCATGTCGTCGAGACGCTGTTATTTTCATCCCGGAGTCAAATCACCTTTGTTTGGCTTTCCCAGGGACGCTGTAGAGATCATTAAGCGCATACATCTCACGTTAAGAGGCGTGACCTTTCCGTGCAAGTTACGTGCGCTAAGCTGCTGTCGAATCACAACACAGGAACCGTGCCACGTTCGCTAAGCTGCCGTCAAATCACAACACGGGAACCGCTGGCACAATCAGAACTCGTTACGTATTTCTGAAGGAGGGACTTCATAGAACAAGGAACTCATCAGCCGTTTTTAGGACAGTGAAAACAGCGGTATACAGATAAGTAAATTGTGTTAAAAATACTGTTTTTTTGTACACGCGAAACATGAACACATGTTATATTGCACACTGTAAACACAATCAAAGCTTCAAAAAAACACGAAGAACGGGACCTTTAAAGCACATCCTTGCACGCCTAATCATTCTGAATTTTTCATACTCCCCAACTGGTCTCCCATAGAAGGTGGTTTAAAACACATCTAGTGACAGTTCTACAGAACTGCAGATCATCTCTGCAGGATCATGTGCTACTACAACGGCAGTCGAACACAGGATTCCATGATGGTCAAGATGGTCTTTTTCAGCATTGGAATCCTATATAAAATGCGATGCTCAAACCATCAGGCATGCTCAGCAAACTCTCTTGTAATTCCAAAGGCACATTTCTAATTCAAACTACTGGTGGTGGTGGCTTTGCTTCATATGCTTCAAAATCAGCAAAAGTTTATTTCTACCCCACTCAGAGCTAAGCGATCTGCTAATTCCAGGGACCACAGGTCGAGGCCAACTCATGCACCCATGCTCTCTACTATGGGCTATCGTGGCCTTTACTTATCGGAGCCTCATTCTCAGCCAACGCAGCTTTTCGTACCCCGGCCTATCGAGGCAGTATACACGGCCTTAACGTGGCAATCTTTACAGCCACGCGGCTTTCTCGTACCCCTGCCTATCAAGCCTTAGTGGCTTCCTTCATATACTTTTGGCAAAAGCCTAACAAATCTTTCTGTTTATTGCTTTAACAACTGTTAATATCCATGCATGTTCAATGTCCATATTCTAATAATATAATCAATTTTCTTTGCAAATATTTTTGGTACTTCATCCAAAGAATCTTCCAACGGGTGGGTATCTTTTGATTTATCAGTTCTTTTGGGGGTAGGCTCCGCCCCTGCCTTCATCTTCAGGCAGGAACTGCAAGCATCCATTACCCTCCGGATTCGGACTATGGAAAGGGGCCTACGCAAAAGAACTTTATCATTTCATCTATTCGATACTCATTATATACAAACTGTAAATAAATCTTATTTAAATGTTTTTCTAGCCTCCTGAGTCTTTCGGGTAGCAATGGGAGCTTTAGTGTAGTTATACCTGGAAGAGTGCAATGTCATGTCATTCACTAATTATCTATCTAGCCAATCATTATTCGTCTTCTGTAGTATAAAAGTTCTGTACCCGCCCATTACTACGTTCGCAGATACTGACGCCGGCGTTTCAAGCTAATCAAGCTCTTCAGGATCACTTAAAAATCACAAGCTGAAGCAACTTTGCAGGGCAGTGTCTCCAGGAGCAGATATTGAGATTTTTGAGAAAGATTTATCATATGAAAATATGGCTGTGATTAGTCAACCATTTTAGGAAATGCATTCATGAGACAGAATCCTCTGGCTTGACATGACAGGAAGACGATATCATGATGTGAGCATTTCCATTCCTTCCTTATACAGGGCAGCCATCGAATGTATCAAGTGTCACATTAAAGACGTCTGTTAGCAGAGCGATTCTGAGACTGCCAAGTCTGACTGATATGATATGAGCTCGCAGAGCAGCTTCATATAAAACCATCCCCAAAAAACATGAGTAGAGAATCTCTGAGGCCTGAGAAGTGATATGCCAGAAACTAAAAAGATATTTGTCGAACAAAATAGGGTGTGATATTCGTGCTCAGCGTTAGTGTTACCAATAACACCTCTCATAATTTCCTTCATCTTTATATTCTTTAATATGCATAAAACATAACTAAAATCTTACTAAAGTTATCTGTGCTTAAGTTATGCAAGTAATATAAAAATATGAATTGCATTCATAAATAAGATTTGACATTCTTCTAAAGAATGTATGATGCTTTTCTTACATAGTATTGTTTGTCTTGGTTCGTCTAAATATCAAAAAATTCTTAAATCAAGATGAATTTACTGGAAAAGTAAAATGGCTTAAGATATTATGTCTTGTTTTCTGGAAGACAATTTGCTTAAAACGAGCAAAATGATCTGCCAATGGGGTAAGAAAAATGGAAACAAGATTATTTTTCTTACCCCTTTGGCAGATAATTTTGTGTTGATTCCACCATATCTATTATAAATCAAATATTATAGTGTAGATTTAAAAACATGGTTACACTTTATTTTACAGTGTCATTGTTACACGTTACATGTACTTACCATAGTAATAACAGTAAATTATGCATAATTACATACAATTAACCCTCAACCAAACCCAAATTCTACCCTAACCCTATGTTAAATACATGTAATTAATGAATATTACTCAGTACTTAAATATATAATTACACTGTAACAATGACACCTTAAAATAAAGTGTAACCCTTTATTTGAAGGTGTCCTTGTTACAGTGTAATAACACAAATAGGTACTAAGTATTAGTTTATTTACTACTATTTACATTTTCTGTATGCTATTTTCTGTGAAAGTGTGAGACGGATTCATTAGCTGCTATAGGGAAATAACTGGATGAAGTACAGTAAACTATTTGCACTACAAACCACACTGTAAAAAATTATTGTGATTTTAACGGAAAAAGACTGTAAAAATTATACAGTGAAAACAGTTAATTGGTTAACAGAAAGTTTCCGTACTATATACAGTGAATAACTGTGATAGATCTAACCTTACATTTAATTGAATTTTATAGTAAAATACCATTAAATTTACAGTTTTTGGAAGTGGAAAAGAACAAGTCATTGTGTAATTTACAGTGAGTTTGTGTGCCCATAATCTTAGTGAAAGTGGTAAATTTGGCTTGCTGTCTGCTATAGAGGGGCTCGGAGAGGATATTCTACCCGAGCTCCGATTGCCCCCCTATAACAGGCAAAATTGTACAAAAGGAGGAGCAGGGGAGGAGGAGAGATGCAGGAACTAAAAATGGGAAGAGGTAAGCTGCTGGTTTTATACCTTGGTATTAACTGGAAGATTAGATGGGCGTACACCTCCCGAAATTATGTTTAATAACTTCACTTAGTATTTCAATAGTTTGGTAATTTAACATTATTTCTGTTAATGAAATTTAAAAAATTTAACCGTTAATTTAACATACTTTTTTTACATAATTATTACAATATAAACCTTTAAATTATACGGTTTTGAACTGTAAAATAGACAGTAAACTAAGCTGTCTCGTAAAAAATACGGTAGCAACATACATTTTATGGGACAGCTTAGTTTACTGTCTATTTTAAAGTTCTGGCAACCGCAGCTGCCGTTTTTTTACCATAAATATTACAGGGATTTTTTTTTACAGTGCAGTGTGTTTATGATTATGATAATTAAGTAAGGGATAATCCACGGCTAAATGATTTTAATGCACGACATGGAGGCAAAGAACCACCCGACACAAAGCAGGTTTTATGTAGCGATTCAGTAGTGAATCTATTTCATTAATCAAAGTCGCAGCGTTGATAACAAGTGTGTGTGCTCCTCAATGTTTGTTTGTGTACAGCGGGATCTCTGATGTTTGTGCTTCAATTAAAGCAGTATATTAATATAGAACGGTGATGAAACTGACTGGAACTAAATGCACATTAAGGAACAATTATTTGAAAAATAATGCACATCCAAGGTGGAAATGTGGCCATGACCCAAAGCGTAGTTACATCTCGGGTGTGCTGTGTATTATTTTTCAATAATTCAATGGCCCGTCGTCAGTTATTCCACTTATACTACAGTTACCACACCTCAAAACGTTGTTCAAATGATGTATTTCAAGACATTAGTCAGGTTCTGACTAATTTCTTACACATCTCATCCCAAACCTCTGTTGCTAATTCCAAAACATCTTTTTAGAGCTAGTAAGGGAGGTTTGAGCCACTGATAGCAGACTAATGCAGTTATTAATGCAGTTATTAATGCGATTATTAGAGAGAGATTAAGTTTGTGTGAATGAGTCAACAGTGTTCAGCAGCAGCGTCTCTACTGATAGTGAAACTGTAAGTTTATCTGCTTCAAGAACAGCGCCGTTATACCTCTCAAGAAAGATATTTCATTTATCTTTTACGTTGCTAAACTATTTTACTGAAAAAATCATCAGAGCAGCGCTGACAACACATTTCTGTGCGCGTGTGTGTCTGTTTTGTGTGTGTGTTTGAGCAGGAGAAAGAGAGTATGTGCTTTCTGTACATAATAAAAAAATAATTTGAAGTAAAAAAACATGAAAATAATTTGCAGTTTTTATCCTGTTTTTTACTTTATTTATTAGCTTGGTAGCTGTCGCTGTGGGTTTTAGTTTCGCTGTTGTCGTCTGTAAGGATCTTTGAAATAACATAAATCATTTTGGCGGAGTGATATGGAACTGTAATGTAGTCAAAACCTGCTGGAACTACTTGCATTTCCCTGAAAATAATTGCACACCTTAGAACATTCGTCAACCAATCAGATTCAAGCATTCAACAGCCCCATGTTATAAACCGTTTTATTGCACACCTTCCAGCCAATCAGAATTGAGTATGGTATAAAATAATATAACAAATACAAGATTAATATACAATATAAAGTATACAATATAAGCTAAAAATAGCCGGGCGCGGATGAGACTAGAAGCCAGACGCATTAAATGTACAAATAAAAATAAGGTGTGTAGGATTAGGGTTTATTTTAGAGTTGGTTAGCCCATGCAATTATGCATACTCAACTTTTAATATTAAAGTAATATGGCACATTAAAATAAAGTGTTACCTGATTTTACAGTTCAAATTTAGTTACACATACCAGACTAGAATCCATGATCAAAACTGCCAGGGCTGGACTTGTTTTGTGACTCCTTCCACGTTCACATGGGTAAAGAAAGTGCATCCATCAAATAGAGTTTAATCTCCGAAACAAAGATGAATCTTGTCGCTGTGAATGAGATCTTTGACTCTTTGAGGCTGGGATGGAAATGAGAGCGCGTTTTCTTCGGCTGTGGAGCCATACCTCTCTCTTTGTGCTGCTGTTCCTAGACTCTCCAGGGAAGATGGATGTCTTTTCAACCCTTACATCTGACTTGTCAACATAAATCATGGAGAACTGGGCCAAACAGGGGCCATTGGCATCAAACTGATGGGAAAAAATTTACTCACGCCTGGACTGTGAAATGGACTCATTAGGACACGTTTAACTCCTGATGATAAGATAGAAGATTGAGACATATGCGTGATGTCGCGTGTGACATATTAAAACGGCACGGAAACAATATGTCAAGAGCTTTGTAATTATTGCCTTTGAAAGTTCATAGTAGGAGAAAAATAACTGAGTGAGCGCATGAGGAAAAAATAAAATAAAATAAAAAATCTTGCTCTTTTCCATTCCAAAATGAGTTTATGCATTGCTTTTATGGGGATTTCTCTGCTGAAACAAACAAAAACATCTCAAATCTGCATAAGCTTGTTTGCTTTTCTCCAAGGCTGGCCTGGTTTTAGAAGTTTTTAGGCAGCTTTCAGCTAGTCCATCTGGTCTAAACCAGCTAAAACTGCCAAGACCAGAAAACCATCTTAGGCTGGTTTAAGCAGGGTTGTGTTCTGGAAAGATGACATTGATTGTATGAAAAAGAAAGTGCCGATTTTAGGCTGAATGATCCCTTAAACCACTGTTTTGTTTGTAATCGAATGCAATAAAATATGACGTTTTTGCAAATTAATTTAAATAAATAAAAAATCAACCTCATTTCTGCGAAAAGGTTTTCAGGCTCTATTACTTTCCTCCTCGTCCTTGCTTGTCTGGCTGCAGGGTTTTTTCCCCCCCAAAAAAATGTGAAATCAAAGGAGGGATTTAGTCCATTCTTCCAGCGGGAGCGCGCTCACTCAACCCCCCTCCAAGGTGCAGAGTGCGATAAAGAGCAGGCGTGTGGTTCTCCAGCGCTGTGGAGGCGCACGGCTGAACACTGCCACGTGATGGACAGTGCGCGCAATTGCACTGATAAGGCGGAGCTGTCAGGGCCCCGGAGACACGGGCGGCCTCACAGAACACACTGTCTGAGGGCTTGTGTGTTTGTGGATGTGTGTTTGACTGTGAGAAATGATGATGTTGTGATGTAATGCGTGTTGTGGAGGGTCGTGTGTCTTTCAGACTGGGCACGTTTGTGTGCACGCATGCACGAGTGTGAATCCCACGGCTCAAACGCATCGATCAGGAAAAAATAAGAAATATAAACAACTATTTTGCTAAATATTGAAGCCGATATCCCCTTTATTCAGCTCACCTGAAAATGAGAAGTGAAATAATTCAATCTACCCATACCACCAAACCTGTCCTAACCTTACCCGTATCCACTTCAATAGCAGAATAGGTGATTTGCAATACAGAATCAACACAATAAATACATTGTAAAATAATTTTGATGTAAGTACATAATAGTTAAAGACACCTACTGTAATATAAAGTGGGACCCTATATAAATATATATATATATATATATATATATATATATATATATATATATATATATCCATTATTCTCTCAGGTCATTTTCAGTACTATAATACAGTAACGCAATACTGTTATTTTAATCAGAATAAAATATGGAAATAAATGAGCAAAAAAACTACAAATTAATTTATATATATATTGTAATTTTGGTTTAACCCTTGATCAGCATAATGATTTAAGCAATTTTGAGCGTGGCATGGTTGTTGGTGCCAGATGGGCCGGTCTGAGTATTTCACAATCTGCTCAGTTACTGGGATTTTCACGCACAACCATTTCTAGGGTTTACAAAGAATGGTGTGAAAAGGGAAAAACATCCAGTATTTGGTCCTGTGGGCCAAAATGCCTTGTTGATGCTAGAGGTCAGAGGAGAATGGGCCGACTGATTCAAGCTGATAGAAGAGCAACTTTGACTGGAAATAACTCGTTACAACCGAGGTATGCAGCAAAGCATTTGTGAAGCCACAACACGCACAACCTTGAGGCGGATGAGCTACAACAGCAGAAGACCCCACCGGGTACCACTCATCTCCACTACAAATAGGAAAAAGAGGCTACAATTTGCACGAGCTCACCAAAATTGGACAGTTGAAGACTGGAAAAATGTTGCCTGGTCTGATGAGTCTTGATTTCTGTTGAGACATTCAGATGGTAGAGTCAGAATTTGGCGTAAACAGAATGAGAATATGGATCCATCATGCCTTGTTACCACTGTGCAGGCTGGTGGTGGTGGTGTAATGGTGTGGGGGATGTTTTCTTGGCACACTTTAGGCCCCTTAGTGCCAATTGGGCATCGTTTAAATGCCACGGCCTACCTGAGCATTGTTTCTGACCATGTCCATCCCTTTATGACCACCATGTACCCATCCTCTGATGGCTACTTCCAGCAGGATAATGCACCATGTCACAAAGCTTGAATCATTTCAAATTGGTTTCTTGAACATGACAATGAGTTCACTGTACTAAAATGGCCCCCACAGTCCCAAGATCTCAACCCAATAGAGCATCTTTGGGATGTGGTGGAACGGGAGCTTTGTGCCCTGGATGTGCATTCCACAAATCTCCATCAACTGCAAGATGCTATCCTATCAATATGGGCCAACATTTCTAAAGAATGCTTTCATCACCTTGTTGAATCAATGCCACGTAGAATTAAGGCAGTTCTGAAGGCGAAAGGGGGTCAAACACAGTATTAGTAAGGTGTTCCTAATAATCCTTTAGTTGAGTGTGTGTATATATATATATATATATATATATATATATATATATATATATATATATATATATATATATATATATATATATATATATATATACATACATGTGTGTGTATTTATACATACATAATAATTATACACAGTACACACATATATTATGTAAACAAACTTATATTTTAGATGTGATTAATTTCAATTAATTGTTTGACAGCATATATATACATTTATATATTTATATTTATCTTCTTCTTTTTTTCTTTTTTTTAAGTCTTTGGAGAGAATGTTTAATTGTCATTAAAATGTGAAAATCTGGATTTTCTTTAGTTTCTTTATGCATTTTCCCCCTGTGATTTTAGAGTAAAATTTAGTGTGTGTGTGTGTGTGTGTGTGTGTGTGTGTGTGTGTGTGTGTGTGTGTGTGTGTGTGTGTGTGTGTGTGTGTGTGTGTGTGTGTGTGTGTGTGTGTGTGTGCTTGTTTATATGTTTTATGAGGACACAAATTTGTATAATGACATGGTTATTACACTGGTCATACAACGTGAACGTGGTTTATGAGGACATTTCTTACATGTCCTCATAATTAAAGTAACTTAAAAAATATACTAAACAATGTTTTGTTAAAAATGTAAAAATGCAGAATGTGTTCTGTGATAGGTAGGTTTAGGAGTAGGGGTAGTGTAGGGAGATAGAATGTACAGTTTGTACAGTATAAAAACCATTACGTCTATGGAATGTCCTCATAATGTAGTTTCACCAATGTGTGTGTGTGTGTGTGTGTGTGTGTGTGTGTGTGTGTGTGTGTGTGTGTGTGTGTGTGTGTGTGTGTGTGTGTGTGTGTGTGTGTGTGAGAGAGAGAGAGAGAGAGAGAGAGAGAGAGAGAGAGAGAGAGAGAGGGGGGGGGGTTAGTGAAAGGAGAGAGGCTATTCAGTTTGTAAAGTATAACACGCAGAAACATGGAAACCCAACATGTGTGTTCAGTACAAATGTCATCAGTACAGACGTGTGTGTTGTAGTGATATCTATTATGACAGGCCAGCGGAGGGGTTTTGGGATGCTGATGATAATTTTAGATTCCTCAGAAAAGCTCAGAGCGGAGACAGAGTCGACCAGACAGGCATGAATGGAAGAGGAACAGTGTTGTTTCTCTGTGCTAAAGCTAATGACCTCAAGTCTTACAATCTTGACCACACGGACAGTCAAATCTGTGCGTTTTCACAAACCAAAACACGGCCGCCATCCTTCTTGCAGTGCAAATGCTCAAATCCTCCCTTCAGCAGGAACAGTCATGCGTGTTTTGGCCCTGAGCATCAAGCGTGCTGGAGTCTGATTCACTGAAGTGGATTTGAGTCACGCTGCCGTCTCATTATTATAATGCTGCATGGCCACGAACGGTAAAGACCACTCCAAACATAATTAGCCCTGTTTATCACGCAGAAGGTCAACTAACATCTTGAGAACCGGAAACACAATCTCTGCCAAATGAAAATAGGGCCATTTGAGCCGTCCTGCATCATTAAAATGCTTCGTTAGGTCAGTTCATGCATGAGAATCATGAAAGAATCATGCATTTCAGTTACTCTATCATTTTTATTATTATTACAGTCACGGTCAAATGTTTTAATTGTGTGTTGTGAGTTCAGTCGGTTAATATTCATGAAGAAAAATCTTAGCTTATTAAAATGCAAAACGACAGCTCCATATTGCTGTTAACCTTGCCTCGCAGTTATAGTTGAATTAACATTTCTGCACGTTGCACAGACATGGCAAATGAAACGATGTGCAGTCAGTTATGAAAGATAAAGCAGAAGAAAATGAATGAGTACATGTTGAGCTGTGACATGCGGTGTACATTACAGCATAGATGTCTGTTTCATATCGTCTGCACTCATTTCTGCTCTTGACTCAGAGAGGGACTGTCAGATCATCTGAATGCATGCGGCATGCAGAGTCTTCGTATGATTAATCGATGTGAACTGTACAAAAATGTGTGATCATCAGAAAAAAATTAAAGCAGTTCATACGAAAACATACAAATGAAAGAATTAATTTATACGAGCGGCCAATTCGACAAATTGTAAAATAGTTCTGAATCGCCTAGATGTGCCTTTCCAACACAATCTCATTTGCAATTCATTATTATTTTACATTAAATTTGTACAATCTCATTTGTATGTTTTCACTCACACACACACACACACACACACACATGCATACGAACACACACAGACACGTACAGACACACACACACACACACTCACAAAACGGGGGGGTTTGTGAAATGTGGGGACATTCCATCGGCGTTCTAGTTTTTATACCGTACAAACCTTATTTTTTTTAATCCCCCTACACTGCCCCTACCCCTAAACCTACCCATCACAGGAAACTGCACAGTTGACTTTCTGTGAAAAAAAACCTCATTCTGTATGATTTATGAGCATTTTGAAAAGTGAGGACATGGTTAAAGTCCTCATATTTCTCCCTTTTTTTTGTTATACCTATGTCATACCCATGTCATCATTATACACATTTGTGTCCTTATATTTTACAAAAACATGCCCACACACAAACACACTCACTAACACACGCACACACTCTCTTACACACACTCACTCTCTCACACACACACACTCATACACACACACTCTCTCACACACACACACACACACACACACACACACACACACACACACACACACACACACACACACACACACACACACACACACACACACAGAGAATTAGTATGATTATACACTGATGTGTGTGTGTGTGTGTTTGTGTGTGTTAGTGTTAGTGAGTGTGTGTGTGTGTGTGTGTGTGTGTGTGTGTGTGTGTGTGTGTGTGTGTGTGTGTGTGTGTGTGTGTTTTAGTGAGTATGTGTGTGTTAGTGAGTGTGAGTGTTGTGTGAACTGTGAGTGTGTGTGTGAGAACTGTGAGTGTGTGTGTTAGTGAGTTTGTGTGTGTTAGTGAGTGTGTATGTTGTGTGAACTGAGTGTGTGTGTGTGAGAACTGTGAGTGTGTGTGTGTGAGTGAGTATGCGTGTGTGTGCATGAGTGTGTGTGTGAGTATGTGTGTCTGAGAGTGTGTGTGTGTGTGGCTGTGTGGTGTGTGTGAGTGTGTGCGTGTGTGTGTGTGTGTGTGTGTGTGTGTGTGTGTGTGTGTGTGTGTGTGTGTGTGTGTGTGTGTGTGTGTGTGTGTGTGTGTGTGTGTGTGTGTGTGTGTGTGTGTGTGTGTGTGTGTGTGTGTGTGTGTGTGTGTGTGTTAATGAGTATGTGTGTGTTAGTGAGTGTGTGTTGTGTGAACTGTGAGTGTGTGTGTGTGAGAACTGTGTGTGCGTGAATGTGTGTGTGTGTGAGTATGTGTGTCTGAGAGTGTGTGTGAGTATGTGTGAGTGCGTGCGTGTGTGTGTGTGTGTGTGTGTGTTGTGTGAACTGAGTGTGTGTGTGAGAACTGTGAGTGTGTGTGTGTGTGTGAGTGAGTATGCGTGTGTGTGCGTGAGTGTGTGTGTGAGTATGTGTGTCTGAGAGTGTGTGTGTGTGTGGCTGTGTGGTGTGTGTGAGTGTGTGCGTGCGTGTGTGTGTGTGTGTGTTAATGAGTATGTGTGTGTTAGTGAGTGTGTGTGTTGTGTGAACTGTGTGTGAAAGAAGGAGAGCGAGCGCTTCATCAGGCCAGTATTGATTCCTCTGTAGAAATCTATTTACATGTAATGAACAGCGACACACATTCACCCGGGGAACGGAGAGATGGATCTGAGAGCCCGATGATATGAATGTGAAAAATCAACTGGAAAGTACACCTCTTTTCAAAAAAACCTCTGATGAAAATAGTCCTGACAATCTATATTTGTTGGTGAGTGAGAAAATGTATTCCCAAAGTCATTCAGACACACGAGAAAATGAGTTATGAAAAATTAATAGTCAATCCCCTGCAGAATGTGTGATTGGTTTCCCTCCGCTGTGATTGTATTCTGTCAGCGTCAAAGCAGAGAATCGACACACTCATATTTGACTAGTATTGACCTTTAAAAGATTACATTTAATGCATTGTGCTGAGAGTGGAATCAGATTTAATTGTGAATTTGCTCTGAATAAATCAATGTTCAAAGCATTAGCAAGAGCGCAGAGGGTTGAGAGGCATCACTGGAGCTCTGTCTTCAGCGCATGTGCCGGTGTTCGGAAGGTTTGGGCGTTGTTCAGTGGTTACTATGTTTTCTGGGCGGCTCCTTCACTGAAAAAAACACATTGGGCTCTATTTTAGCGATCTGAGCTCATGGTCAGAAGCTCATGGCGCTGGATAGGTGCACTTGGTCCAAAGCCACTTTTGCTAGTTTAACAACGGAAAAACGGTTGGTGCGCCTGGCGCATTGTCCAAAAGGGTTGTCCCTAGTCTCTTAATGAGTAATGGGTGTGTTTTTGGACATAACGTGCAATAAACCAATCAGAGTTTCATCTCCCATTCCCTTTAAAAGCCAGTTGCGCTCGCACCATGGCGGATTCACTATTTACATGCGAGCGGAAAGACTGAACGCTTCTCCAGAGAGGAATCCTTTTATTTGTTATATATTACAGTTTTTGCCCATTGCTTGAACACTATAGACCCATGCTTACGCTAAAGTAACACAACTTGAAGCTTTTGTTACCATACCTCAAACACATGTACCCATACCTTAAACAAAAGCGCTGCTTTGCACTCTAGTGTCATTTCTGCAACACACTTACTCCTTTATGCAACACACTTGGTCCTGCATACTACACTCTATTTCATACATAAGACACTTCATTCAAGAATGAAATCTCAGGGTGCCATTTGGATACCACATCGGGTAATTGCAATCACTCAAATACACACCTAAAGGCACTTACTTGCAAAACTGAACACCAATCAGCCAGCTACAATAAGCCCTCAGTTTAGCCATTTCAAGAACTTTGCAAGCAAGGATGGAGGGAGAGCAAGAGGCAGAGGAAGAGGAAGAGGAAGAGGAGGAGGAGGGGGAGGAGGAAGAGGAGGAGGAGGAGGACGAGGACGAGGAGGGGGAGGAGGACGAGGAGGAGGAAGAGGAAGAGGAGGAGGAGGGGGAGGAGGAAGAGGAGGAGGAAGAGGAGGAGGAAGAGGAGGAGGAGGAGGACGAGGACGAGGAGGGGGAGGAGGACGAGGAGGAGGAGGAGGAGGAGGACAAGGTCGAAGAGGCCATGCACGTACCCCTATTTCTGATGATATAAGAGCAACTTTGGTGGACCATGTCATCAACCATGGCCTGACTATGAGGGAAGCTGGGCAGAGAGTCTGTACCATATCAGTACCACGTGGATCCATTCGGAGAGCTACACCGGTACCTGTGTGATGGGGTGAGGGTTCTGTATGTGTAGCAATGTAGTACAGTAATATGTTTTTTTTTTTTGTTACAGAGAATCTTGGCCATGGATGGAGCTGCACAGCCTCATGAATTAATTTTCATTGATGAAGCTGGATTCGACCTGTGCAAAACAAGAAGACGGGGTCGTAATGTAATTGGCCAAAGGGCACTTGTGCACGTCCCAGGGCAGTGCGGGGGAAATATCACAATGTGTGCCGCCATAAGCCTTCGAGGGCTTCTGCATCATCATGCAAAACTAGGTCCATACAATAGCCAACATATACTCACATTTCTAGATGCGCTCCATAATATAGTTGTACAGAACAGACCAGACCAGATCAGCCCAGGTTTGTGGTGGTATGGGATAATGTAAATTTCCATTGGGCTGCTCTGGTCCACCAACCACAATCAATTTGAAGTGGTATGCTTGCCCCCTTACTCACCATTTTTAAATCCTATAGAGGAATTATTTTCGGCTTGGAGATGGCGTGTATATGACCGCCAACCACATGCCCGCATGCCTCTTCTGCAGGCAATGGAACAGGCCTGCGGCGACATTCAGGTGACAGCAATCCATGGATGGTTTCGACATGCAAGGGGATATTTTCCCCGGTGCCTAGCAGGAGAAGACATTGCTTGCAATGTCAATGAGGTCCTGTGGCCAGACCCCAACAGACAGTGGGATCCATGAGCCCATGTATGCACAATTGCCATGATTTTCTGTGTTTACAGTATAGTGTTTTTTTCTATAATTTTTTTTGTTAGTTTTTTTGTTGCTTTATCTGAATTCATGTTACTGCAATGTACAGTGCTGCAATGTACAATATTGAGTAGGCCTATTTGCTTTTTTGGTTGTTTGAAAATGTGCCTCTTGAAAATATGCCTTCTGAATAAACAGTGAAAATCAAAGACTGCAGTGTTTTATATAAAGTAGACTAGTGTGTTCCCCCTGATCTGAAAGTGTATGCATATGATGCAAGTATGTGTCATTTTGTCATCAGAGTTACATTTTGACAAAGGAATGTTAGGTTTTGATAGCAGAGTTTAGGTTTTGATTGTAGAGTTTCAATTTGACACAGATGTGAATGGTATATTTTCCAGTGTTGTGTCATGTTTACTTGTGTGTAGAGTTCTGGCACAATGAGAGAAGTTTTGCAAAATGTGTTCAAGCAATGGGCAAAAACTGTAAACATGTGTGTGTGCTGCTGCGTGTTCCTGTGTGTGTAATAAACAGAGTGTAAGTGCGTTGTGCACCGCCTATAGGCTCATATTACAAACACACCTTTTAAATAACACAAAAAATACTGCACTATTGACCTTAAAGCAGATTTGTGTTGGTCAATGTCAGTTCCTCAAAAACGCTCCAACAATGCTTCTGAACACACCTGGTTTTCAGACCAGACGCCCATGGGCGAACAGATGCACAAGTTCATTTGATATTTAAACAACGTGGAGCTGGAACTGCGTCAGGCTGACATCGCATTGCGCCGGGTGTATGATAGGGCACATGATGAAAATGGTGCATCTGATCACAGTTTCTCAAAAATGCTCACACAGTTTTTGAAACTATGGCCCTATTTCTTTTTTACTTTACACATAAAACCACAAAACACACACAAGATGCAGCACATCACACATCTCTTGCAAAATGAAACTATTTTAACTTTTCTAAAAAAATTATTTTACATAGTAACTACACATAAAAATAAAATTTTGCCACATACACACCAAACTACACACAGATGTGACAGATGTAAAACACTCTTTTGTGTCTTTTGCATGTTCAGTTGACTGTACAGGAGTTTGTCACACGTGGTTTTTCACACTTATTGAGTTCTCCATCATCACATGACAATGCCATCCTATAATACCTGAAACAAACCATATTTTCTTTCATGGTGAATTACTGGGAATCACAGCTGCCGTTCTTTTTTTCTTCTTCTTTTTTTACCATAAATTTAACAGAATATTTTTTTTACAGTGTAGGCTGAAAGCAAGCCCTGCTAGCTAATCTTTTCATACCATACAAATATGTGGCTACATGTAAAAAGACTGTCAGAGGTCAGCATTAAGTGAAAATTCACCCTTTCTCTAAATACATGTTGCAGATCTTCTTATGAACAACTCATAGATGTATTATCCAATCATTTAGTGCGCTTAAACCCCGCCCCTGCAAGCTCATGCTCATCTGCATACACTTCTGTTAGCCATTCACACATCTCAACAGCCAATCAACAACCATTGCACAGAACCAAGCCCAGCCCTTCAATTATTATTTTTCCATAATCCATTACACTCGGCTGTATGTTACTAGATATTGTTAATTTATCATACAGTATGTAATCAAGCGTCTGTTTGACATGTTTTATGACAGTATGATTAATAAAGATTTTAGAAGAGTCTTATATAGAGACTTCAGTAACACTGTAGAATACTGATCCATCATTAATAACTACACATGAACAAATGAGTAACGCATTATTAACACTCTAGTAACTACTATTAACTAACAAGAAACTCTGATTAATGAATGAGTTAGTAATAGTGCTTAGTTGAATGTGGTAGTTCACTATTAGCTAATTCTTTTTTTTTTTTACTCCTTTCAGAGGACTACTAATAACTACTGTATACAGGTTGATAATTAACATGAATAATGCAGAATGTATAATTAATTCTGAAGTGAAGATCATGGTACCACACTAGCAATGACTCAAGTGTTACTACATCCTTTTCCTTTTAAAGGAATTATTTGGACTTAAGTGAAAATATGAAAACTAAAAATATAAAATAGACGCTAATTCAAAATATTACTAAAACTAAAATAATGATGTTCATCTACATTTTAAGATGTTGTGTCTAATAATAACATTATTTAATTCCGCATGAATATAAAAATGTACTAACATTAACCAAGCTTAATGAATGCTGTAAAAAATATATTGCACATTGTTAGTTCATGCACTACTAATGTTAACGAATGAGACCTTGTTGTTATTTCTATATATTCAGTAGCAGATCTGTAGTGTTTGGATTTCAGACAGAACACACACCATTTTACTTGCAAAGTATCTTATTATTTCTATGATTACATTTTGTTATGTATTATATCCAATCACATGCTGAAGCCTGAGTCTCAGGAGAGCTTGTGAAGAGGGTTTCAGAGAGAGAGAGAGAGAGAGAGAGAGAGAGAGAGAGAGAGAGAGAGAGAGAGAGAGAGAGAGAGAGAGAGAGAGAGAGAGAGAGAGAGAGAGAGAGAGAGAGAGAGAGAGAGAGAGAGAGAGAGAGAGAGAGAGAGAGAGAGAGAGAGGGTAAGACAGGAGGACATTGTGAGGAGCGGATGAGAGCCTGCGGGATGAGGCGCATTATGTAACCTCAGCTTTTGCTCACATGCCAGCCAATGTGACTCCTAAATATCTGCAGAAAATAGTGAGGAGAGAAGTGTGGCGGAGGTGAAGCTGAGCAAGGGATGCTGGAGGGACGGACAGAGACACACGCTGTACTTTAGATGGACTGATGTGGTCATGGCTAGCGTTAGGTCATGGCTAGCGTGTGGTCATGAAAACCTTCCCCATGAGTTAATTTACTTGTGTGTATATATATATATATATATATATATATATATATATATATATATATATATATATATATATATATATATATATATATATATATATATATATATACACTCACCTAAAGGATTATTAGGAACACCTTACTAATACTGTGTTTGACCCCCTTTCGCCTTCAGAACTGCCTTAATTCTACGTGGCATTGATTCAACAAGGTGCTGAAAGCATTCTTTAGAAATGTTGGCCCATATTGATAGGATAGCATCTTGCAGTTGATGGAGATTTGTGGGATGCACATCCAGGGCACGAAGCTCCCGTTCCACCACATCCCAAAGATGCTATATTGGGTTGAGATCTGGGGACTGTGGGGGCCATTTTAGTACAGTGAACTCATTGTCATGTTCAAGAAACCAATTTGAAATGATTGGAGCTTTGTGACATGGTGCATTATCCTGCTGGAAGTAGCCATCAGAGGATGGGTACATGGTGGTCATAAAGGGATGGACATGGTCAGAAACAATGCTCAGGTAGGCCGTGGCATTTAAACCATGCCCAATTGGCACTAAGGGGCCTAAAGTGTGCCAAGAAAACATCCCCCACACCATTACACCACCACCAGCAGCCTGCACAGTGGTAACAAGGCATGATGGATCCATGTTCTCATTCTGTTTACGCCAAATTTTGACTCTACCATCTGAATGTCTCAACAGAAATCGAGACTCATCAGACCAGGCAACATTTTTCCAGTCTTCAACTGTCCAATTTTGATGAGCTGGTGCAAATTGTAGCCTCTTTTTCCTATTTGTAGTGGAGATGTGTGGTACCCGGTGGGGCCTTCTGCTGTTGTAGCTCATCCGCCTCAAGGTTGTGCGTGTTGTGGCTTCACAAATGCTTTGCTGCATACCTCGGTTGTAACGAGTGGTTATTTCAGTCAAAGTTGCTCTTCTATCAGCTTGAATCAGTCGGCCCATTCTCCTCTGACCTCTAGCATCAACAAGGCCTTTTCGCCCACAGGACTGCCGCATACTGGATGTTTTTCCCTTTTCACACCATTCTTTGTAAACCCTAGAAATGGTTGTGTGTGAAAATCCCAGTAACTGAGCAGATTGTGAAATACTCAGACCGGCCCGTCTGCCACCAACAACCATGCCACGCTCAAAATTGCTTAAATCCCCTTTCTTTCCCATTCTGACATTCAGTTTGGAGTTCAGGAGATTGTCTTGACCAGGACCACACCCCTAAACGCATTGAAGCAACTGCCATGTGATATATATATATATATATATATATATATATATATATATATATATATATATATATATATATATATATATATATATATTGCAGATGTTTTGCAGTATGTCCAAGCTGCACAAAAAGTTAATTTCTGTGGAAGCATGCAGCAACATTTTTATTAGGCTTACACATAGTTGCATTGAATTGGTTTTTACAAGCCATTTAGAGTGAGACCTGTGAGTGATGTACAGTAAGAGCTCGTAAAGCCTGGAGAAAGAGAGCTGTAACATTCCTGTGTGTCTTCTCTGATGATGTGATCACTGGCGCGTGGGCGGGACAACCTGTCACCCACGTGAGATCCACCAGTAGCAAATCACAACCATCCAATCAATTCCCCAAAGACAAAATCAAGCCCGACCCTACATTTGTTCTTGTTCCAGAAGCCGTATGAGGTGTGATTTTAAAACTCAAAAAGGCATTATAAATATTATCATCAAAACTATTTTCTCTTCTAAACTGAGACATTCCATAGACTTATATTGGTTATATATATATATATATATATATATATATATATATATATATATATATATATATATATATATATATATATATATATATATATATATATATATATATATATATATATATAGCTCATTATATACTATAACTTACCCTAACAGAAAACTTTCTGCATTTTTACATTTTCCAAAAAAATCCATTGTTTTCCTCATGGAGATCAAAACATGTCCACAGGGATTTTGGATATTGCCATCTTTGTGGGGACATAGAATTTACCAGGACTACACACACACACACACACACACACACACACACACACTAAACTACATAAAATTGTATCAGAAAAATATTAGAAATGTATTATTATATTATGTTATATTATGTTATATTATGTTATGTTATATTATATTATATTATATTATATTATATTATATTATATTATATTATATTATATTATATTATATTATTATATTATATTAGTTATTTTTTGTTTGTTTGTTTTTGTTCTTTTGTCATCAGGTTTACTGTAAACTAGAATAATTCTATTAAGAGTGGCTAAAGAGATTTTCCAAAACATGTATTTTGAATGACCTTTTAAAATTATATATATATATATATTGTTTATATATATATATATATATATATATATATATATATATATATATATATATATATATATATATACACTCATAACAAATGCATTATCATTTTTACATTTTTAACATTATATCTCAAGGTAGTACCTGTGTTAAATACATTATATTTGAATATGGCGTTTGAATATAACGGTAGGAACACAGTTTAGCCAGCAGGTGTCGCCATTGCCTGTGTTTTTTTTAGAGAGAGAGAGAGAGAGCGGGAGAGAGAGAGAGCGGGGGAGAGAGAGAGAGAGAGAGAGAGAGAGAGAGAGAGAGAGAGAGAGAGAGAGAGAGAGAGAGAGAGAGAGAGAGAGAGAGAGAGAGAGAGAGAGAGAGAGACTGAGCTGAACTAAAGCATATTAAAAGTGTATACGCCACATCAGAGTGTGTTTGTGGCAGGCTTGACATCAATCATCATCAAGATGAAGAAAAAAAAAAAATGTTTGAAGCCAAAATTGTTACAGCGGCCTCTGATGTGACATATCTGACCATACATCTGCTGGAGCACCAACTTATAAAACATGACATGAGAATGAGTCAACAGTGACAGAATTTTCATTTATGGGCGAAGTATATAAAAAGAAATTCTATAATTCCTTATAATAGGGAGCAGTTTAATACAGGCATATTCCACCTGCAGTAAAATCACTTTAAAGTTGCACTATGTAAAACATTTTCAGTAAAATATCCAAAAACCATTAGGCCAGTGTTATATATTTTGTTCAGTTGAGTACTTAAAATATCCCAAATGTTTCCAACTATTTGTAAATCGTAAGAAAATTGCTATTTTAACCAAGGAACCGGGACGTGTGAGGGAGTCGCCTGTCAAATGCGTCATATCTGCGTTCCCCTCAGTTTCCACTTTTATTTTGCAGAAACGCTTTACTCTCACTGCAGTGTGCAACAAGTGTCATAGCAGCCGCCGTGCAAACGCACAGAATAACGTCATAACATCATTTTCAACACACACAGATGTATCTAATATGATGAACAGAGCTGCGTTACCTCATACTCATGTGTGTTGCGCTCTTCTTATTAACAATCGCTCCTGCGGCCTTGCTCTACTCCCACAACATTTGGTCCTGCTCTGCTTCATACTACATTAAAGTTAATAATCGCATCCATGAACATGATTTCTGCCAGAGGCCTTTCCCGATTCTTTTCCACCGGCTGTGAGGTGAAGACCACATGTCCCAAAATGCGCTCAAACTTGGGGTCATCAAACTACGCCTTTGTTTTGAATAGGTGACCTCTAACGAGTGCTGTCTGGTCGGCTTGGGTGACTGCCTTGAACACCCTAGTTCCCTATCCTCCAGAGGGACCCATCCAGCTTCTCTGACTGACCAGAGTGGCCTCTGGTGGGCTTGGGTGACTGCCTCCAACACCTTGGAGCTCTGGAGGACTTCCATCCATCCAGAGGGACCCATCCAACTAAGACCTTTGTTCATCTTCGGAACACAAATAAAGATATTTTTGATGAAATCTGAGAGCTCTCTGACCCCTCTATAGACAGCAATGTAATTAACACTTTCAAGGTCCACAAAGGAAGTAAAGACATTGTTAAAATAGTCCATGTGACTCCAGTGGTTCAACCTTAATGTTATGAAGCGTCGAGAATACTTTTTGAAACGCAAAAATAAATAAATAAATAACTGCTTTATTCAACAATTTCTTCACGTCTGTGTCAGTCATCTATGCTGTTGACGTAGTAAATACAGTGCCGCGTAGAACTGTGCAGAAGACTGACACAGACGAGAAGAGATTGTTCAATAAAGTCGTACCTTTCTGAACATTGAAATTGTTAATTAAAGGGTTACTTCAGCGATTAAGCATTAAGCTTTGTATCAGTAGAAACCCGGTAGTATATTCAAACTATGGTACTTTCCCCCCTCATGTCCCCCTGAGACGAGAGAATTATGCATTTTATTTCTGGAAAAAATCCTCCGATGATGCAAATATTGTCATTTTGCTTCATCTGAGTATTTTTGGGCCAGAGGCTAGAGACTACAGCCAGTAGAAGGAGCTAGTTCTACATGTTATCAACCTGCCCATAGGGGAGAGATCTCACTCACAGAATGTAAATGCGCACGGCCGCTGCTGCTCGGCTCGGCTCGACTCAAGCATTCATAACGGAGCGGTGCGGAGCAAAGTGAGTGTTTCAACTTTTCAATGAATTCCTATGAAAGTTTAGCTTCCATATGCGATCTGAAAATGCGCCAGACTGGACACGCGCTGAGAATGAATGCCGCGCTTACCTCAGCTCTTACTTTGCTCTCGTGATGAATGAAATCTGACTCCTGCTGCGTTTGTCCCGTGACTTTCGTTTGGCTCACTCACACTTTATTGAAAAGACACGTTCAGTTTTTAATTGTAGTGTTTATTCTCAAACTGAATTAAATTATTGTATTATTATGAAGATCAAAACGACGCTGGGGGCGGTGTACGGAATGGCCTCGTAGGGAAGCGAAGCAAGTGCATTCTGGGAGTTGTCGTCTTTCATCCACATGAGACAAGTCTTTTCTCAGTCTAGAAGGCACCAAATTCAAAAATAATTTCACATTTCTACTACATAAATGACCCAGTTTAAATACACATTCATCTTCCCAGCGCTGAAGTACCCCTTTAAATAGCTCTCAGATTAAAAAATATATATATATATATTTGTTAGTGTTCTGAAGATGAACGTATCAGACAACAGAAGGGCACATGGATGTGTGGTGATGAAATGTCTTTTCTCTTGCAGGATGAATGGTGAATGGAAAGAGTGGGCTGGAACGGATGACACAGGCTGACGAACACAGAAGACAGATTACGGATGGCAGACAATCAGGTGAGTTCTCAAGTGAGTATTAAGGTATTGGAGTCTGTGGAGGTCCTTGTAGAGAGGAGTGAATGAAGTGAGGTGAGGGTGCTGTATATACACTGGAGGGTTGATGAGGTGCAACAGGTGCAGGTGATCAGAACTCGGGTGACAGGGAATGAGTGGGTGGAGCTGGGTGAACTGGTGTTGATTGAGTGGCAGGTGATGAGACTGACTCTGTGACAGAACAAAGGTCTTACGGGTTTGGAAAGACATGAGGGCGAGGAGTTAATGACAGAAATGTAATTTTTGGGTGAACTATCCCTTTAAAGGTGCTGTATGTAAGAATGACAGCTAGTGGTTGAAATGGGCACTGCAGTCCAAATTCAAAATATAGTTTGCCCCACCCTGCCCCCTCCTCCACAGACTCTATGTTCACGCGGGTTCCCAGTTTGAGGACATGCAACAGGAACGAGCACAATTGACAATGGAAGGCAAGGAGACTGACTGTAAGTTGATGAGTTGATTTATCCGCGTTTTAATGTGCTTCCGTTCAGAGAGATTTTTAGATGGATGCCGAGGCTTTTTAGGTTGGGTAGAATCTGCAATTCAATTCAATTCAAATTTATTTGTATAGCGCTTTTCACAATACACATTGTTTCAAAGCAGCTTTACAGAAAGTGCATTTCATAGATGAACAGTATAAAAAATGTTAAAAACACAATGTTAAAGAACAATGTTCGAAAAAGATAATCAGTCGTGTATTAATTTAGGCCATAACAACGCTGGCGTTGAGTCGTCTCTTCACAGGCGTGGAGTCGTCTCATCACAGGTGTTGGGGCATCCGAAGTCTTCATGAGAGGCTGGATACCAACCGGAGCTGACGAACTATTTACCTCGGGACTAGTGTCCCGAGATAACAACAGAAAAGCAGATGGGAAATAATTAGCGTAGCTGCTGTTCAGAATATTATATTAATGCTGTTGTTCCGATTTAACTGTAGTATAAAAGGTAATTATAATGTGAATGCTTGGCTAAAGAGATGTGTCTTTAATCTAGTTTTAAACTGGGACAGCGAGTCTGAACCTCGGACAATATCAGGAAGACTATTCCAGAGTTTAGGAGCCAAATGTGAAAAAGCCCTCCCTCCTTTAGTGGACTTGGATATCCTAGGAATGACCAGAAGCCTAGAGTTTAGTGACCTTAAAGAGCGCGATGGGTTGTAGGGCGATAGAAGATCCGTTAGATACACTGGAGCTAAACCATTTAGGGCTTTATAGGTCAGTAGCAATACTTTGTAATTGATACGGAACTTAATAGGTAACCAGTGTAGCGATGATAAAATTGGTGTTATATGATCATATTTTCTTGACCTAGTAAGAACTCTAGCTGCTGCGTTTTGGACTAACTGTAGTTTGTTTATTGAGGATGCAGGACAACCAGCTAATAAAGCATTACAGTAATCTAATCTCGAGGTCATGAATGCATGAACTAACTTTTCTGCATCAGGAATAGATAGCATGTTACGTAGCTTAGCAATGTTTCTAAGGTGGAAAAATGCCGTTCTTGTAACATATGAAATATGATTTTCGAATGTCAGGTTGCGGTCTAGTATAACACCCAGGTCTTTTACTGTAGTGGATAAAGTGACAGGACATCCTTCCAAGGTAAAGTTGTATTGTGCAAGGTTTTGTGGGCAGTTTTTTGGACCAATAAGTAATACCTCCGTTTTATCTGAATTTAATAGCAGAAAATTACACGTCATCCAGTATTTAATATCTTCAACACACGCTGTCAGTTTAGATAATTTAGCGTTTTCATCCGGTCGTGATGAAATATATAATTGAGTGTCATCAGCATAACAGTGGAAATTAATTCCATGTTTTCTTATAATATTACCAAGCGGTAGCATATATATTGAGAATAGCAGAGGGCCTAATACGGATCCTTGCGGCACCCCATAGTCTACTGACATCATCCTGGATTTTTCCCCATTTAGACAGACAAAATGGTAGCGGTCTGATAAGTACGATCTAAACCAGTTTAATGCCTGTCCCTGAACACCAGTATAATTTTGAAGTCGATCTATGAGTATTTTATGATCTATAGTATCGAACGCAGCACTAAGATCGAGTAGAACTAGTATTGAGATACAGCCTTGGTCAGAAGCTAGAAGTAAATCATTTGTGATTTTAACGAGCGCAGTTTCTGTGCTATGATGCGGCCTGAATCCTGATTGAAATTTTTCATAGATATCATTTTCTTGCAAGAAAAAGCAATCTCTGACCCAGTTTGTTCGCTGGCTTCTCAATATTGTTTTTATTAGTTTTATAGAAACAACAACAAAAGTAAACAAACATGCCCCCCCCCCCCTCCAACCCAAAAAAAGCAAAAGCAAAACAAAGCCAGACAACATTACAAATGATAAAAGTGCCTAAATAAAGTACAAAGGAGGAAGATAAATCACGTAAAAAGGGGGATCTAAATCAGCACATTAATCATAGTAACAGATGTGTTACAATCATTAAGTTCTGCTATCTTGTAAATGTTGGAGGAAGGGACCCCAGACCTTGGAAAAATTAATACGAGACTTTGCTTCATTACACCCCATTTCTTAAAGGTTTAAGACAGAGACCATCTCAGCAAGCCATCTCTGAAAACCTGGGGGAACCGTGGCTTTCCAATCCCTTAATATAATTCTCTTGGCAACAACCATGCCCAACATTAATGCCAGCTGCAAAAAGTATGGCAAAGAGGAAACTGTGTCCGAATAGCCAAAGATGGCCAATTCCATTTCAGGATGGAGAGACTGATCGTATGCCGTAGAGTACCAAGAAAAAATATCTTGCCAAAAACTCTGGGTTTTGGCCAGACCCAAAAAGAATGAGATAAGGTTCCCACTGCGCCCTGGCATCGGTCACAAATTGGTGACACAGCTGGGTAGATCTTGTGGAGTTTTGATTTAGAATAGTGCAGTCTGTGTACAGTCTTAAACTGAATTAATTGGAGTCTTGCGTTGATGGAACAGCTATGTATTCTCTTCAAGATTTCAGACCAGAGGTTGATAGATAAATTAATACCAGCCTCCTTTTCCCAAGCTACCCTAAGATAATCAGAAGATGTATTAAACTGCGAGGAGAACAAGGAAACAAATTGAGAAATCATATGCCTAGAATCTGGTACTTGTCGCACTAGATTATAAAAACTGTGCTCAACATGCTGAATCCTATAGTCAGAGAAAGCCTGCTGAACATAATGCTGAATCTGCAAGTAACAAAAAAAAATGAGAGTGAGAAAGATCAAATCTACTAATAAGGTGATCAAAAGAAGAAAAATGACCATCTGTATACAGCTCGTTAAATGTAGAGAGACCCTTGTTATTCCACATTTGGAAGATTCTATCAGTCAAAGCAGGTATGAAATTATTATTCTCACAAATGGGAGAATAAAGGGAAGGTTGCGTGATACCAAGAAATGTCTTAATTTGTTTCAATATCCTTAAAGAACTATGCACTACAAACTTATTAGTAATTCTCCTTAAAGGAACACTCAAATTGGATAATAGTAAAGTGGGGAGAGAACTCCTGTTTACACAATGAGATTCCATATGAATCCAGCTAGGAAAATTCACTGCGCTCTCATAACAGAATGGCGATCCATAATTCCAGTACATCAGAACCCTAACATTCGCTGCCCAATAATAGTGTTGAAAAACGTGCATTGCCAACCCACCCAGCTTTTTAGATTTCTCTAAGTGTGCCTTAGAGATACGATGTGCCTTAAAACCCCAAATAAAAGAGAAAATTATTGAATCTAGATTTTTTTAAAAAGATTTTGTGAGATAGATGGGTAAATTCTGAAACAAATATAAAAACCTTGGAAGGGTCACCATTTTTATAGCATTAATACGGCCAATTAACGATAGTGGCAGAACCCTCCATTTTTCAATGGTAGATTTAAGGCTCTTTATTGCAGCCATAAAATTAAGCTTATACAAGTCTTTTGGATCTGAGGGAATAACCATTCCTAAATAAGTAAAATGATCACAAACAATTTTAAAAGGGAGGGGCTCTAGAAAATTATTAGGAAAATGACTGCCAAGAGGAAAAAATATGCTTTTATTCCAGTTAATTGAATACCCCGAAATAGAACCGTTTAATAATTCCAATAAAGGGGGTAAAGAATCAACTGCGTCTTTTAAGAATAAAAGCAAATCGTCCGCATATAGAGAGAGTCTGGTCTCTACAGACCCAATTGTAATGCCTCTAATAGAAGAATGGTGCCGAATTCTTATAGCAAGTGGCTCCAAAGCCAGATTAAATTATAAGGGACTAAGGCAACAGCCCTGTCTTGTCCCACGATAAAGAGGAACGTAGTCTGACTTGTCCAAATTGGTGAGTAGTGCAGATTTTGGGTTTGCATAAAGCATCTCAATATATGTACCAAAACTTTTACCAAACCCAAATTTATCTAATACTGAATATAAATATCGCCACTCGATCTGGTTGAAGGCCTTCTCTGCATCAAGTGAAATAATGGCTGCCCTAGACCGCTGAGAGCTTACACTATACATAACATTTAACAGGCGTTGAACGTTTAAAAAAGAAAATCTACCCAAAATAAAACCAGTCTGATCATGATGAATTAATGAAGCAATGTGTTTGCTCAGCCGAATGGCCAGGACTTTGGCCACAATCTTCTGGTCACAATTAAGCAAGCTCAATGGTCTATAACTGGAAGGATCTGTGTCATCCCTATCTTTTTTCAATAATAAACAAATGTTCGCTTCATAGAGAGAATTAGGGAATAGTTTATTTTTAAAAGAATGATTTATCATTCTAAGCAATATTGGGGCAATTATATCTGCATGAGCTTTATAGAATTCAATACAGAACCCATCAGGCCCAGCGGCCTTACCGTTTGAAAAGGACTTGATAGCCTTTAAAATTTCATCCAAAGTGAACTCTTCATCTAGCTCCTTTCTGGCAGCCTCACTAAGCTTCGGAATGTCAATAGTATCAAGAAAGTCTGTAATAACCGAGTCAGGCACATTACATTTGGAAGTGAAAAGATATTTATAAAATTCCAGAAAGCGGGCATTAATTTCCTTTGGGTTAGTTAACAGCACACCAGCAAACCTTTCCGGTTTGTCACCCATCTCAAACTGCTTATGTTTAATTTTAAGAAGAATATTACTGACCTGTTCACTCAAAATATTATTATATTCGTATTTCAGTTTTAACATAGCATTAAGATCAGACTGAGATTTGGATTGTCTATATGCCTGCTCCATGGCTGGAAGCAGGGCTTCAATTTCGGCAAGACATCTATGTTTCTCCTTCTTCCTGCTAGATTCATAGGCAATTATATTACCCCGCAACACTACCTTAAAGGTCTCCCAAAGAATGGAATCAGACACATCCCCTCTATCATTGAATTCAAGAAACTTCTTAATGTGAGAGGAAATATATGTACGAGATTGCTCTTGTAATAGTAAACCAGAATTCAAACGCCAACAATACATAGACTGAGACAGAGAAAGCTTAAACACCATGGTGAGTGGACTATGGTCAGAAATTATAATATTATTGTATTTGGTGTGTATAACATTTGGAATAAGTTTAGAGTCAACAAGAAAATAATCAAATTATTAAGTTTGTAAAACTGGGGTCAGGAAGCAAATCAAACACCTTTCTGAAAAAGTTAGGATCATCAAAATTTGGACCGTATATATTTAGACATGTAATTGGAAAATAATTTATATGACCAGAAACTAAAATGTATCTACCTGCAGGATCAGCAACAACAGTCGATAAACGAAAAGGGATAGATTTCCGAAATAAAATGGCAACACCCCTAGCCTTTGAGGAAAAGGAGGACTGATATACTTGTGAGATCCAATTAGATCTAAGGTGTCTCTGCTCTGTTGGTTTAATGTGGGTCTCTTGAAGGAAAATTATATCAGCAGAGAGAGATTTAAGATGTGCAAATACTTTACCTCTTTTAATCATATGTCCCATACCTCTAACATTCCAGGATACAAATGTGACGTTTGTCCCACCAACAGAATTATATGCATCAACCATTGTCATTAAAATTGACTAACACTGGTAGTTGGTCAAAGAAGGCAATACACACTGAAATACAAATAGTCTGGCAAACCCCATCAGAACTTACCCCCCACCCAAAACCGTTTCCCCAACTGAAAGGGCAAAACTCACCCATCACCAGTAAGGTAGCAGAACGCAGGGAGAGAAAACAAAGGAGCTTACTCCAAAAACAGTAAGGAGAAGAGAAAAAAAAACTCAATCAAGGTCCCCTGCTGCTAACAAAACAAAACATAGGCAAAGATACCATCAAGTTTAGAATGAATCAAGGAGTAACTTGGCTGGAGCCCTTGCAGTCCGCCCTAATCAGACCAATGCAGCAATCCAGCAAAAGTCATTTGGCACATAGAGAGTCCGCAAAATTTCGTGCTTCATCTGGCGAGTCGAACATCGAGATGGAGTCCTTGTGTTTAACTTGCAATCTTGCTGGAAAAACTCAAAAATCAAAACATTCAGCGCTGAGTGTTGTCACGGCTCAGACGGAGGATTAGGTCTTTGTCGCGGTCGTGATGTAGTTTCGCAATAATCGGACGCGGCCTCTCATCCTCAGAAGGCTTCGGTCACAGCGACCTGTGGGCACGATCCACTTTGACAGGTTTAGGAAACTTGTCTTGGCCGAATAGCATGGAGATCAACTCAGTAACGAACGCAGTTGGATGACCCAGTTCCGCGCCTTCATTTATCCCCACAAATTTCAAGTTAAGCCTACGAGAACGTCCCTCCAAATCGTTCACCTTAGTGCGGGGAAATTTGTTGTTAGAACGCAATTCCTCACAGATTCTCTCCACTTCTTCCAGGCACGAATCACAGCCGGTCACGGCTAATTCAACCTTTTATTTTCTGTACATTTTCTATACATTACATTCGACTGTACATTCGCCAGCACGGCATCCAACGCATCAAGACGAGTATTGATAGATAACTTGGTATCCTCAATCAGATCGTTGCCTTGTGTCTCGATAGCAGTAATGATTAGCTGAGGGGAGGGGAGGGCGTCGCCATCTTTGCTCTGCTGAGCAGCCTTCGAGAGCTTCTTGGAAGTCATTGTTACTTTAAATGTCTAAAAAATGAGAGCTTTAAACACACTGCTGCAATCAGCAAGAATTAAACAATGAACGGTGTTATGAAACTTGGGGTGAACTGGTATATTGACGGGTATATTAAACAAAAACAGTAGGCAGCTTGAGGAGACCTAAAAAGTGTGTCTACTCCATTCGCCGCGCGCTAGCACCCCCACTGGCTTCCATGGCAATGCACTGTTTTCCGCCAACTGGCAACCTGTGGTGTTGAAATACTATTGGATAAACTGGCAACGT
The DNA here is from genome assembly GCA_023566225.1 of Romanogobio albipinnatus. Classification (NCBI taxonomy): domain Eukaryota; kingdom Metazoa; phylum Chordata; class Actinopteri; order Cypriniformes; family Gobionidae; genus Romanogobio; species Romanogobio albipinnatus. The sequence continues at coordinate 41,815,839 of CM042254.1, forward strand.
GCATTATCGCACAGACCAAAACAAAAACAGACATTATCACACGGAATGCACATTTCAAAGTAGTAATAACTGGGTGTAGCATTGTTTTTCAGAGGCAACTATGTGAAGTTAGCATCCTAAAGTTAGTTTCCTAAATATCTGCAAGCATATTATGGTATTTTATGCTTTAGTACAGTCAAAAACTTGCATACAGCACCTTTAATGCACAGCGGTGGCCATTTACTGTCGCTTGCATTTAAATAAAATGTCTGCATGCATTTTTACCAAACATTGCTTGAACAAGATACTAAAAGAGCTTGCTTATCCTTGCAAACAGAACCCAGAATATTAAGTTCTGTGATGAATATTGTGCTCCTTTCATTCTCTTTTTTCCCCACTGTTCTGCAATTCATGAATCGTGACAAAAGACAAAAGGCCATGAATGACGGAGACAGCAGGAAAGAACAACACATCTGTCACTCTGTGGCACTTTGCACAAATACAAAATATAGTGTTCTGCCATTTTACACAGCCAGAATCATGTGTTATAAACTGTGTTACTGTGCTATTTTCAGGGGAAAAAATTACATTAGTTGGGTTAACAAACTTATAAAAGGTTCAATTAAAATGAAAATCCACATGAAATTGTAAGAGATCTTGATGAACTGTTAATGCTACAATATGAAAAGCTTGAAATATTTCCTCACCATTCTGTAGAAATGATGTCACTTCCTTTGTATCACAATTTTATGTAATAGTGAAACAGAAAAGACACAGCACAGGCAGCTCTGGCTGAGCTAGTGAAGAGGTTATGATCTTAACACTTGGCCGAAAACAAACAATGGCTTTGACGAGTGCCTGATATCTCTGAATCATCTGTGTTTTGTTGCTGTGAAAACACTGCTACAGTTAAACCATCTGCATGTTTCCCATTGTCATCCGATTGGCTCGTGCACAATCATACCAGCCAATGACGCAGCAGATGAGATATGATGTGGAATACACATCGCTGGATCCTATTTTTATCTGAAGTGGCCATTTCATTAGCAGCATGAGTATTCTGTGCTTCATTTCCTGTCAAGTCATCATTCATGTGAAAATAAAACCTGCTCATATAAAGTATAAAATAATTTTTCAACAATGGTGATGATTCTAACAAAGCACAATCTTCAAGAAACCCAAAGGACCAAAAGCTGAAACTGTTAGTAGCTTCAGTTGACCACATCTGCTGTATTTCAGTGATCACTCCAAGGACACTATTTCACCGATCTGAGCTCATGATCTAAAGCTCATGGCACAGGTGCACTTAGGGCGTGTCAGAGTTTAACGACGGGAAAAACGGTCGGCGCTCCAGGCTCATGGTCCAATAGGGTTGTCCCTAGTCTCTTAATGAGTCGTGGGTGTGTTTTTGGGCATAACATGCAATAAACCAATCATCCCATCTCTCATTCCCTTTAAAAACCAGTTGTGCTCGCACCATGGCGGATTCACTATTTACATGCTAGTGGAAAGACTCCAGAGAGGAATACTTTTATTTTTAATATTTAAACGTGTGTGTGCTGCTGCGCATCCCTGTGTGTGTAATAAGCAGAATGTATGTGCGTTGTGCACCGGCTATAGGCTCATATTACTAACACACCCTTTAAATTACACAAAAATACTCCGCTATTGACTTTAGAGCAGGTTTGTGTTGGTCAATGGTGCAGTCGTTTTCAGTTCCTCAAAATAGCAACGCTCCAACAATGCTCCTGAACACACCTGGTTTTCAGACCAGATGCCCATGGGTGAACAGATGCGCCAGTGCATTTGATATTTAAACAACATGGAGCTGGACTTGAAAATGAGAACTGCATCGGGCTGAAACTAGAAGAAAACACTTGCATCACGCCTGACGTCACATTATGCCAGGTGTATGATAGGGCCCCAAATGTATGTTTTAATGCACATAGTTAAGGACATACTTTTTGCACATACATTCACAGTCTTGACAGGGTCTTTGATCAGTCAGAGGACTCTACGTGCCATTAATTACTGGCTCTGTCTGTGTTCATATAATTCAAGCCTCTTTAAACCAATTTCACAAGGGATGACTCTCTCCTGCTTTTCATAGCGAAAACACATGAACGAGTTGTTTTCATCCAGATTTCATCTTTTCTTTCTCAGTATAACCAGTGGGACATCAAACAATCTGGTTTCAAACACGTCACTGAACTGAGACTGCATTACTGTCGTCACTGAAGCCCTGCAGTTTGCGAAAGCTGATTCCAAATCACCGGTCCTTGTCCTCCTCGATCTATCTGCTGCCTTTGACTCTATGAATCTTCAGATCCTTCTGTCCACCCTCTCATCACTGGGCATTGCAGGGATTTCACTCCACTGGTTTGAGTCCTATCTGACAGGCAGGTCTTTCAGGGTTACCTGGAGAGGGAAGGTATCCAAAGCACATCAACTAACCACTGGGGTTCCTCAGGGCTCAGTGCTTGGACCTCTCCTCTTCTCCATATACACTACATCACTAGGACCCATCATACAGGCACATGGCTTCTCATACCATTGCTATGCTGATGGCACACAGCTCTAGCTTTCATTTCAACCAGATGATCCCACAGTAGCTGCATGAATCTCAAGCTGGACATCTCGGCATGGATGAAAGAACATCACCTGCAGCTCAACCTGGAAAAGACTGAGCTTCTCGTCTTCCCTGCCAATACCACTCTACGGCAAGATTTCACCATCCAGCTAGGTTTAACTCTGATTACCCCTTCAAGGTCGATCAGAAAATGCATTGTTGCACTACACAAAGTCTGGAAGATCAGACCTTTCCTAACTGAGCATGCAACACAGCTTCTCGTCCAGGCCCTGGTCATTTCTAGGCTTGATTATTGCAATGCTCTTCTGGCTGGACTTCCATCGTGTGCAATCAAGATGCTTCAAATGATTCAGAACGCAACGGCATGTCTTGTCTTTAATGATCCAAAAAGGGCCCATATGTCACACCTCTCTTTATCTCTCTGCACTGGCTACCACTCGCATCAAGTTCAAGGCAGTGTAAATTTTGTTGACGAATCATTTTCGTCATCATTTTCGTCAACAACTTTTTTTCACTGACTAAAACGAGGTGATAACTAAATAAAACTCTTTCTGAGCCATCGGATTTCAACAAAAATATCCTAATCTGTGTTCCGAAGATGAACAAAGGTCTTACGGGTGATGAACGACATGAGGGTAAGTAATAAATTACAGAATTTTCATTTTTGGGTGAACTAACCCTTTAATGCAGGAGAGAACCCATCCATCAGGCCACAAGTAATGGTAAGACTTTTCAATTCCAAGCTGTCACGGTTCATGAATTCACTATCTCGCTCTCGTACGTCTTACGTGTGTGTGTTTGGATGTGTGTGTGATTGGGTGCTGCTGACGATTGGGTTCACCTGCAGCTGTAATCAGCGCTCCAGCTGCGACTGATCAGCGCACCCTATTTATTGTCTCTCTGTTTGTCATGTCATTTGTCAGAGCGTTGTTGGATGTAACTCGTCGTGTTCCTGCCTGCCTTCCTGTTCCTTCCCCCGTTGTTCTCCGTGTTCCATGATCTTCGTGTTGCATCTGTTCCGGTCACTGCTCACCACCACCATCTTCACTCTTCACGGGAGGTCTGGGATGTCCTCAGAGTCCCTGTGCTACCAAGCGTCGGATCCCTGGACGATCTTCGTTGTGTCTGAACTCTACTTTAGCGATCCACATAAATACTTTTACTTGCAATTGAATCCGACTCTGTCTTACGTTTCCTAACGTCACACAATCGCAGGTTCATTCTGTAAAGCCGGGAACACGCCTTTAGTATCTGTCAGTCGTGATAGTGTAGTTTTGACACAATTCGACCTGAATTAAAAGTGTCTAACATTTGCTGTAACCGCTGCTCGTGTTTTGTATGTGGACAGGTTGTAGCTACAGTTTTGGTTTATGTTGACAATGACAACACCCCGCCATACCCTTCATGACTTTTGCCCAGGCCAGACCAAAAATACAATTCTGCCTACGTCACTGGTTTCAGTGTTTCACGAAGCCTCGTTCTGCCCATCACTAGTTGGTAATAAGAGGCTATAGGCGGTGCACAACGTGTGTACACTCTGCTTATTACACACACAGGGACGTTAAATATAATCTGGAACATATAATAAGTGTCACGTATATTCCAATGAAGACGATGATGAGGAAAGTGAAACAAGGTTTATTAAACAAACTCTAACTAGAAAGCCAACTGCAAGAGAGCGTGCACACACAAAAAATACCAGACAAATGAGAACTGAAAAGACTGCAACTTAAATAGTGAACACAAAAAAGATAATTAAACAGACACAGCTGAACTAAATGAACTCATAATGACAGTGACCATGGCAGCAAAGGAGTGGTGAGAAACTGAACAAAGGAGCAAATCAAACACAAGCCAAACAGACCATGTGACAATAAGTAATTAAAAATGATTCATAATTATTTAAATAATATATTTGTTCATTATCTTTCACAATAAATATTGGTCTAAAGCAAGTCCGAGCTTTTATTTTCCTGATTTAGAAGAGACAAGAAATGTAAGTAAGTATATTGTGATTATATATTATATAAGTATTTAAAGTAGTTAAAGTGAATCTCTATCATTTACATGACTCAAAATGGTTGCTCATAAACATTTTGTATCTAAGGGTTCATGCAAGGTTCAACCTGACGTCAGCAAATCTTGCAAAACCTTGAGCAATACAGAGAAAACCATGGTCTGCTGACTCTGAGTTGTCTTACATGATTCATGGCAGGTTTTCATTTAAAGGCAGCCGAGGGAAGGTGAAGACTGTTCCAAACATAAAATATCAATCTCCCAGTTTTTTCTTTTTTCTTGATTATGCAAACTTTAAAGATTTTTTTTTTTATCATTGTTCAAACATAATTGGGACGTTACTTTTATATGTTCTCGGAACGTTCCGAAACTAAAATGTTAGGATACTGTATCACTAAAACACTTAAGAAAAAAAAAACGATGTATAAATAATGGTTTTGAACTAACTTTCTGAGACCATTAGACCAGATACCTTTGAACAAACAATTATTATTACTTTGTTACAACTTTGAGAGAAACATTGCAACAACTACTGTACCTTTTTTTAATTAAGAAACTTTTATTTTTAATTAATGTCAATCATTCCCTTTATTTAATGTTAAATTCTTATATTATGTGCTTCATCTCAAGTTTTCTATGAGCAATGTACACGTCACAAGAGAGCAAAGTGCTTATTGTTTTATGCCAGGGGTGTCCAAACTTTTTTAAAAGGGGGCCAGATTCGATGTTGTGGACACATTCGGGGGTTGGTCCCTTTTCTTTTTTATATATATAACTAACATGTTTTGTTTCTTGGAAACATGACAGATTTGACAAAAGCTTGGGCTGACAGCTTGTGATAGGACACATGTACATTTATAGATATTTAACAATATCTGTAAAACTTTCTTCAACCAAAAAGTTTTAATGGCTGAAATTTAAATATTATTACTGAGTTAGAACTCTATTCTTATTTAAATGAACGAGTACTCTATTTAGATCACGTCTTTCCAGTCCAGATATCTAAAAAACTCTTGAATGCTTTTACTAAGGAAAATTACATGCAATATATTTTTCAAAAACATGTATGTGTCCCTTTAAATGCAAATGAGCTGCTGCTCCCCGCCCCCTTTCAGGAAGAGCTTCAAGAGCTTGTGTTAGCAGCTCCGATTACCTCACGCAGACATGCAGTGAAAATGTCTGAAACTGTTCTGCCTTTTATGTTCAAACCGGAGTTTGACAATGATGGAGAGACTCAAGAAGAAGTGACAACGTGTAGAATGAGACAGGACATTTCTGAATGGTTAGTTGATGCATTTATGAGTTAATTATCTTCAAGTTATTGATTAGCATATTCTGTCATGATAATCTATAAATCGCTGGTGTGGGAACTGTTGTAAGATGCACAGAGCCAACGAATATCTGCTGAATGAAGAGAGAACAGGTATAGTTTAGTTTAATTACGGTTATAACTTATGTTGTCATGTTGCTTTATGACATGCTATTGAATTTGTGTTCGTAGTACTGTATTGCAATAAATGTGAAAGACGGATGACAGCTTAAGCGACTCCCAAATGTGCTCAATTACAACAACTCTTTCTCTTCCCAACATGGCCTTTGTTGCATGTTCCCGGGGGCGGGGTTTATGTAAATTTTAGGGTTAGTGATGTCTGGATCAACTAAAGGCTGGATTTTCAAAAGTATGTGAAGTTCATGGCTATTTAAAATGTCAAAGAGTTTTACACGCTGTTATTCCATTAATTTTGTTATTAGCGGGACATCCACTTTACATATCAAAGCCCCTAAATACGATGCTGAACAAAACAAACTGTGATTGGTTGCTTTATATTGGCCAATGAAAGCAGTCAAACCTCCTGAAGAAAGAGTCCAAACCTTCTGAAGTTCTGGCTATGCGAGACTAGCCTACTTTTAATCAATATATTTTGCACTGAACTCCGCACAGCGATTTTAGGATTGCATTCTCCATGAAAAATACATTTAATGTGGCTATTCATTCCAGCTGAAAATATTATTAAGTTGTCCTATGATCATGCTGGAACAGGCTTCATGCTGGGCACGTCCCTATGATGCATTAAAAGGCTGCCTAGCGGGGCAGTTCACTAGGTTGTGGAACAGAGCAATATGGTGTCAGCCAAATGTGTGATGATGTCATGAGTCACTGATTATTGTGTTTATTATGTGATTATTATGCTGTTGTACACTATGAAGAGTTCAAACACTTTCTCTTTTTGAATTGGACTTGATTGTCATTTTCAAAGATAATGATGTCTTCGTAAAGACTTCCGCTGGGGATGAATCAGTTCACAATAGAAAACAATAGAAAATATTTATATTCCATGAAATGTTGATATTCCAAAAAATATGTTTTTTCATCCACTGAATATTCATATGCATTTTAACTCTTTCCCAGCCAGCGTTTTTTTTTAAAGTTAATAGTCGAGTAGCGGACGGGCACGCAAGGCATATTATATTATTATTATGATTAGGCTACTTTTACTATTAAATTAATAATACAATGAATTGGCCACAGATGTGGGAACACTTCTGCGTGATTGCGTCGTGAAGCACGTATGGAATCAGTCCAATGGAGTGACGGAACATTGTAGGACTCTGTATAAGGGACACAGGTCTATTTAGCTTAAATTTATTTATTGTTAATTCATAGGGAATTTTGAAAGAGTCAATTATTTTACGGCCGAGCAAATGACTCATCCAGGGTTTTAGCTCTTTGTTTAGGGGGTCAAACAACCTCTGCCTTTATCTTGGTGTGGCTCGAAGTTTGCAGGCCATAAAGTACTTAGATGGGGGGGTTGTTAGTTTGGCACAGACTTCGGTGATAGATGGTTGATTTTGGGTTCTGGAGTGTTTAGTTAGGTTTTGTGTGGAATTATGTTTGAACGAATCATCTGGAAGATTAATTTGTGTCTGGTAGTCCCCTCCAAAGGCAAGCGGTGTCCCCCTCATTATACGGTGCCCATCTCTCTTCGGTGCCCTCAGAGGGTTGTTCCACCAACCCAGCCGGAATGCCAGGGTGTGGAGGGCCCTCACCAGTCATCCGAGGATGGTGCACATTCTCTGAGGAGGGCTGTAGAGCCAGTTGTTCCCTGCCAGTTTGCCATTTCACGGCGCTGCGCTTGCTGTCCTTTCATTCGGTCTGGCATTGTCACCCCGGACTTTCACGAAATGCGTGCAGGCAGCTGTGGTCCCCATGTGCATGCAGGAAATCTGCATTCTCAACTATATCGTGGACTGGCTGTTCCTAGCACAGTCAGCACAGATGGCGGTTCAACATTGAGATGTTGTTCTCACACACATGAAGAAGTTGGGGCTGAGGTTAAACGCAAAGAAAAGTGTTTTTTTTTTTCAGCACAGAGAACCACTTATCTGGGTGTGAGTTGGAATTCGATAACTATGCAGGCTCGCCGATCTCCACCTCGCATTGTGTCCATTCTTTCAGCAGTGAAAGGGGTGAAGCTAGACCAGTCACTAACTGTCAAACAGTTTCAGAGACTGTTAGGTCTGATGGCGGCAGCGTCCAACGTGATACCTTGACTTCCTGGTTAGCTACTGTTCACACACCCTCCTCCATCTGTTGTAGGTGAAACAAAAACAACTGACACCAGCTCTCAGTGATGTGTGTCGGGTCCCCGCTGATAACAGTAACTTTATCAAATGTTTACAAAACAAGCGGAAACCCAGTTAATACTGTTACATACATTCACTTAAGAATAAATCATTTCTAGCCAACGACTTAACCACAAACAACCTAGATGTTATGCTTCTAAATGAAACATGGCTGGAAGGCTGCAGTGCAACAGTCCTCAATGAAACAGCCCCTCCTAACTTTACTTTTATGAGTGTCTGCAGAGTGGTTAGGAGAGGTGGAGGTGTTGCAGCTCATTTTAAAGATGTCTATCAATGTAAGCAAGTATTATTTGGCGATTAATTGTCTTTCAAATAATGAGGGACTTTGCTGGGGACTTTATAGATCAACAATTTCCACAGAGTTTGACTGTTTTGCTATTGCTGGGGATTTTAATGTTCACATAGATAATGCAGAAATCAATATGGCAAAATAAATCATAACAATTTTAAATACTTGATAATTGATTTGACTCAACATGTACATGGACCCCACACATAATTGTGGACACACTCTAGATTTACTTATCAGTAAGGGTCTAAACATTTCATCGATTGTTATTAAGGATCTAGCACTGTCTGATCATTTCTGTATCTTCTTTGTTATATTGATCTCTCCTGCCATTGAAGCTAGATCTGTCTCGGTCTAAAAGAGATGCTTAAATGAGAACACTACTGTGCTGTTTATGAAGGCCATATCTATGACACCAAGCATTTCTGAAGACTCTGTTGATTTTCTCCTTGGCTCCTTTAACTCGAAAGTTAAGAGTGTAATTGATGATATTGCTCCTTTGAAAGTCAGAAAGAAGAGTGGCAGACACCTTGGAGAAACTCAACAACAGTGCAAATAATGAAAAGACAATGCAGAAAAGCTGAGCACATGTGGCGAAATTCAAAACTTGTAGTCCATAATAACATCTATAAAGACAGTCTTCATGCTTTCAAAGTGGAACTTGGCAAAGCCAGACAGACCTTCTTCTCAAATATTATAAACAGAAACATAAACAACACCCACACTCTTTTTGCTACTGTAGAGAGACTAACAACCGAGTCACATTCCCAGTGAAATGCTCTCATACAGCAAATGCATTAAAGCAATTGATGGTAAAATTTAAGAAGAAACGGCACCTTAAAACATCAACCTGCTCCCTTGATACACTCCCCACTTCTTTTTTTAAAAGTGTGTTTAACTGTTTAGAAGCAGATCTCCTAGAAGTGATAAACTCCTCACTTCTTTCGGGGACTTTTCCAAAAATACTGATACAGGCAAACCATCAATTCTAGTACTACTCGACCTCAGTGCTGCATTCGACACTGTTGACCACAACATACATCTTGACAGGCTGGAAAACTGGGTTGGGCTTTCTGGGAAGGCCCTTAAAGGGTTCAGGTCATACTTAGAAGGGAGAGTTTACTATAGCCGCGTTTCCACCGAAATTACCCGGAACAATTTGTACCTGTCACGGTTCATGAATGCACCGTCTCCCTTGCTCTATGTGTGTGTGTGTGGTTGTGTTGGAGGCGTGGTATCTGATTACCTATCACTCTGATCACGGCCACCTGCTGCACTAATCACTAGGGTGATTTATACGTGTGTCTCACTCTGCCTTGTTGTCAGACTGTTTGCAGTGTTCCGGTGGTACCTGTCTGCTCGTGGGTTCTGGGTTTAATGTCCGTTAGTCCGGTTTCCTGGAGATCCCCATTTTCGTCTGCCCACTGCATCCCTGCGTCACCGTCTGTGCAGCGTCCTGGATTCTGTCACCCTGTTTCCGCGCCTGTCTGATCCGGTGTTCGGTGCTCTGCTACTGAACTTGCTGAACTATTGTGTATCTGAGAATACTGAGTTTACGTTCTCTACCACCGAACGTCCTGAACTATTGTGTATCTGAGTTGAATAAACCACCATTGTTCGAATCGCTATTGGATCTTCTGTCTATTCTTCTCTTCCGTCATAACAGTACCAGGAACATTTTGTACCAGGAACATTTTTTCCCCCCAGACCTACTACTGTCTTCGTTTCCACTGCGGTCTAAAGTACCATGAAGATTAGGCAAATTAGTCAGGTGATGTAGGACTGCGCGCGGCTGCTCCTCCCAGTCACCGACAGACAGTAATCATTTTTGAGCGATACTGTCTGCAACAATAACAAGTATGGAGGAGATACAAGCAGCGCTGCTTTTGCTGGTTATGTATTGGTTTACTAAAGAGGTAATTAGCAAAACTGCGGAAAAGAGACAAGCACTGATACTAAAGCGTATTCTGAAAGCTCGTAAAGCTAGATTTAAAATAAGACAACGTATGTTATTATCAGCTATTACGGACATTGACCGTGAGATTGCTGAGACGAACACGTGCCATCAGACAGAAAGAGCAAGACTGATATTTACTGAACGCAGAACGAACCTCGCAAAAGTCTTTTTAAAAATGCCGGTTGAAATAAAATGCTGCGTTAGTTCAACCAATCAGCATGTTCAGCGCTTAAGTCCCACTCCCGAAAGTTCCCGAACTTTTAAAAAGTACTATCTCGGGAGCAGGGCCGTTTGGGGGGGGGGGGGCGGGTATTTACCCGGAACTTCATTTAGACCCCGGTTCCTGCGGTCAAAACACACCGAGTACCACCCCAAAGTTCCTAGTTCCTGGGGAAAGTTCCTGCGGTGACTATAAGTCTGAATGGACATCCATGATATGCGGAGTCCCACAAGGGTCAATAATTGCACCACTCCTATTCAACCTGTACATGCTCCCACTGAGCCAAATAATGAGAGAGAACCAAATTGCTTACCACAGCTATAAGACACCCAGATCTACTTAGCACTATTGCCTCCCCCCATTGACTCCCTGTGCAAATGCATTGATGAAGTTAACCACTGGATGTGCCAAAACTTTCTTCAGTTAAACAAAGACAAAACTGAACTCATTGCATTTGGAAACAAAGATGACATTCTCAAGGTGAACGCATACCTTGAGGCTAGAGGTCTGAAAACAAAAAAAAATCAAGTCAGGATTCTTGGTGTGATTCTGGAGTCTGACCTTAGTTTCATTAGTCATGTAAAAGCAATAATTAAATCAGCATACTATCACCTCAAAAACATCGCAAAAATTAGATGCTTTGTCTCCAGACAAGACTTAGAGAAACTCATTCATGCTTTCATCACCAGTAGGGTGGACTATTTTAATGGACTCCTCACCAGCCTTCCCAAAAAGTTCACTAGACAGCTGCAGCTCATACAGAACGCTGCTGCTAGAATTCTGAGCAGAACCAGAAAATATGACCATATCACTCCAGTCCTCAGGTCTTTACACTGGCTTCCGGTTACATTTAGAATTGATTTTAAAGTACTGTTACTTGTTTACAAATCACTCAATGGCCTAGGACTTCAATACATTGCAGATATGCTCACTGAATATAAACCTAACAGATCACTCAGATCAGCAGGATCAAGTCAGTTAAAAATACCAAGAGTTCACTCAAAGTGAGGAGAATCTGCTTTTAGCTATTATGCCAGCCGCAGCTGGAACCAGCTTCCAGAACAAATCAGATGTGCTCCAACAGTAGTCACATTCAAATCCAGACTCAAAACACATTTGTTTAGCTGTGCATTTACTGAATGAGCGCTGTACGTCCGACTGATTTGCTCTTATCTATGTATCATCTTTTTATTATTTTACTTCTTTTTATTTTAATTTACTAATTTAACCTTGTTTTTATTTTTGGTTACAAATTTATTTTATTTTTGGTTAGTGCTGTCTGGTTGGGAGAGTTGAGAGAATTGGGAAGAGAGACGGTGAATTTACATACATACTCAGACATGAGTGTGGAACACCAGGTTCTTGGATGCAGGCTGATGTATTGCCAAAAGGCCTTCAGAGGCAAAAGGTGTCAGAAAAAACTCCTCCTTATTGAAGGGCAGGAGGGGTGATCATGAGTGGACCATGAGTCTCGTACTTAAACCTCTTGTGCTTCAGGGCCTTTCAGAGGCTCTGTTAGAGCCTATTGAAGAAGTTCCTGAGATTTATTTCTCACTGAAAACACACTTTTTGCTTGCTAAAACGTCTCTCAAGAGAATAGGAGACATTCAAGCTCTTTCGGTGGCACCCTCATGCTTGGAATTTGCGCCCGGTATGGTTAAAGCCTTCCTTCATCCAAGGCCGGGATATGTTCCCAAGGTTCCTACTAAGGAAGACCAGTTGTAAGACCAGTTATTCTGCAAGCCTTTTATCCTCCTCCCTTTTGGACGTCGGACCAGGAAAAGCTTAATCTGCTCTGCCCTGTGAGGGCTTTAGATGCTTATGTCCACAGAGCTGCCCTGTTTCGGGTCACCTAGAAAGGGGTGCCCAGCATCTAAGCAGAGAATGACCAAGTGGGTGGTCGAGGCCATTTCACTTGCTTATGAGGTGACCGGTCAGCCTTCACCTTTGGCTGTATGGGCACACTCTACTAGAAGTATGGCTGCCTTTAAGGCTTTATTTTCAGGAGTTTCTCTTCAAGAAGTGTGTGATGCGGCAGGTCCTCACCGCATACCTTTGTGAGGTTCTATGAACTTGACCTCAGCTCTACATCGGGGGCACGGGTGCTCGTTTTGTAGTGTGCTATGTTCACACGGACAGGCATCTGGCTCTTATGGAGACTTGGGTAAAACGTTCCCACAGCGGTAACGCAGCGTGAGTTCCCTTGAAAGGGAAGGTCCCGTTTACGTATATAAACCTTAGTTCCCTGAATAGGGAAGGAGACGCTGCGTCGCCCTGCCATACTCCCTGCATGCCCATGATCATCTTGTTTCAGCCTTTTCCAGAAGCTGAATGTGTTTGGTGCAGGTGTGCTTTATAATTTCCTGATAGATGATGTCACCCGCCTATGACGTTCCGCCATTGGACTGATTCCATGCTTGCTTCACGATGCAATCACGCAGAGGCGTTCCCACAGCGGTGGCGCAGCATCTCATTCCCTATTCAGAGAACTAATGTTACATACATAACTAAGACATTTTATTGTTAGTGCGATTAAAGAGTCTGACTGCTGTTGGAAGGAAGGATCTGCAGTAGTGCTCCTTTTGTCCTGTGGGTGTACCAGTCTGTTGCTGAAGGAACTGGTCAGGGACCCCACAGTCTCATGCAGGTATCATGAGAGATATTGTCCATGACACTCCAGGATAGAGCTAGCCCTCCTTACCAGTTTGTTAAGTCTCTTTCTCTCCCTCTCAGTGCTTCAAGTTCCCCAACTGACTCCCCTTCTGATGCACGTCCAACAATGGCAGTATAATCAGAGAACTTCTGCAGGTGACAGCTGATTGTGTTAAATCTAAAATCTGATGTGTACAGGGTAAAAAAAAGAAAAGGAATGAGCACTGTGCCCCGCGGGGCACCTGTGCTGCTAACCAACAGCCTCGCATACTGTGGTCTGTAAGTGAGGTAATTGATGAACCATGCAGGTGACAGTCAACTCCATCTCCTAATAGCTTCCCCTTAAAAAGTGAAGGCTCTATTGTGTTGAAAGCACTGGACAGATAAAAAAGCATGATCCTCACAGCGCGCCCAGTGTTCTCCAGATATAAGTCTGATATAAGATCTGTGCATTAGGTAGAAAATGGCATTAAATTGGAGATGGACTGAACCAGTGGTGAATAAGACAACTTCTATCAAATCAAATCAAATCAAATCACTTTATTGTCACTCAACCATATACACAAGTGCAACAGTAGGTGAAATTCTTAGGTGCAGTTCCGAGCAACATAGCAGTCATGACATGACATGTACAACATTTAGAGCAACATCAGATTACATCATCTGATGCGCCCACAATTACTCACAGCACAGTAAAACTCTACAATAAACAATAAATAATTTACACAATGTGAGTGTAGTTCTCACAGCTTTAAACAATATACACATACTTACAATATACATATACTTTAAACAATATACACTAAACATACATTAAACAATATACATTACGCTATAATAATAATAATAATATACAATGTACAGTATACAATATTATTCACAATAGAAATCCAATGTACATAGATGCTATATGATAAATAAATGTGTATATAATGTGTGTGTATCTACAGTGGGTTGTGCTGAGTGATATTCTGTCCAGTGTGTGTTATGATCCTGATGGATCAGGAGTTAAGGAGTCTAATTGCTTGTGGAAAGAAGCTGTTCTGGAGTCGGCTGGTGCGTGTTCTGATGCTGCGGTACCGCCTGCCTGATGGCAGCAGTGAGAGCAGCCCATGGCTCGGGTGGCTAGAGTCTCTGATGATCCTCTGAGCTCTCTTCACACACCGCCTGGCATAAATGTCCTGGAGGGAGGGAAGCTCACCTCCGATGATGCAGCTGGCCGTGCGCACTACCCTTTGCAGGGCTTTGCGGCTGCGGGCGGTACTGTTGCCGTACCAGGTGGTGATGCAGCCAGCCAGCAGGCTCCCTATGGTGCAGGTGTAGAAGCGTGTGAGGATGTGGCGGTTCATTCCAAACCTCCTCAGTCGTCATAGGAAGAAAAGGCGCTGATGAGCCTTCTTCACAACGGCCTCGGTGTGGACGGACCATGAGAGTTCCTCTGTGATGTGGACACCGAGGAACTTGAAGCTGCTGACTCTCTCCACCGGTGCTCCATTGATGGTGATGGGGCCGTGTTCTCTCTCATTCCTCCTGAAGTCGACCACCAGCTCCTTGGTCTTGCTGACGTTGAGGGAGAGGTTGTGCTCCTGACACCATCGTGTCAGAGTGTGCACCTCCTCTCTGTAGGCCGTTTCATCATTGTCAGTGATGAGACCTACCACCGTCGTATCGTCAGCAAACTTGATGATGGTATTGGAGCTGTGGGTTGCCACACAGTCATGTGTGTACAAGGAGTACAGGAGTGGGCTGAGAACACAGCCCTGAGGGGCTCCAGTGTTGAGAGTCAGTGATGAGGAGATGTTACTGCCCATTCTGACCACCTGGCGTCTGTTTGACAGGAAGTCCAGGATCCAGCTGCAGAGCAAGCTGTTTAAGCCTAGAGCCTGGAGTTTCCCGTCAAGTATGGAGGGCACAATGGTGTTGAATGCTGAGCTGTAGTCTACAAACAGCATTCTCACATATGTGTTCCTCTTTTCCAGGTGGGAGAGAGCAGTGTGTATTGTTGATGAAATGGCATCATCAGTGGAGCGGTTTTTGCGGTATGCAAACTGCAGTGGGTCCAGTGAGGGGGGGAGAACAGAGCAGATGTGGTTTCTGATTATTCTCTCAAAGCATTTACTGATGATGGGGGTCAGAGCAACAGGACGCCAGTCGTTTAGGCATGTGATTTTTGACTGCTTCGGTACAGGCACAATGGTGGACGTTTTGAAGCATGTGGGGACCACAGACAGGGAGAGGGACAGGTTAAAAATGTCCGTGAAAACTCCAGCCAGTTGGTTTGCGCACGCTCTGATGAAGCGGCCCAGAATGCCGTCTGGACCCGCGGCTTTACGGATGTTCACCCGCCGGAAGGATTGAGTTACATCCGCTACAGATACAGAGAGTGAACTAACCTCTGCATCTTCAGCCACAAGCTCTCTCTCCGCGAGGACGGTTAGTTCCCTCAAAGCGAGCATAAAAGGTGTTTAGCTCGTCCGGGAGAGAGGCAGCGGTGTTCACGGTGGAGTTTGTGTTCCCTTTATAGTCTGTGATGGTGTTAATTCCCCGCCACATGCTTCTAGAGTCGGTGGTGTTGAACTGTCCTTCAATCTTGTCCCTGTACTGGCCTTTTGCTGCTCCTCCGCATTACCGGAGTTAAAAGTGAAGGTCCGCGCATTGAGTGCCGCCGAACATCCCCATTTAGCCACGGCTTCTGGTTAGGGTACAGCCGAATTGTTTTGGTCGGAACAACGTCTTCTACGCACTTCCTGATGAAACACGTTACGCTATCAGCGTAGACCTCGATGTCGTCATCAGAGGCCGACCGGAACATCTCCCAGTCCGCGTGATCAACAGTCCTGTAGCATAGAGTCTGATTGGTCCGACCAGCACTGGATGGTTCTAACTGGACTGAACAGGCATTGACGAAGATGACTTAGAGCTGGGCTGAACCAATGGAGACAAAGAAGCCATGGAACTGGACTGGACCAGTGGAGATGAAGTAATCGGGCAGGTCAGATACCTGTGTCTCTTCTTTTATCAATATTAAAATAAGAATCAATGAGAATCAAATTATAACTATTTTCTACATTTGATAAATCAGTTCACCTATAACCTCTCTATATTTAATGAGTTTAGTATTATTTGCTGTGTGCTTTTGGATCCACATTCTCTAGGTGCAGCTCTGATGTCTGTGTCAAGACGTGCTGACAGGCAACTGTCCTTGGAGTGTGAAACACTCTGGGAGTGAGGAGGCCTCTCTGCATGTGTTGAGCTATATGTCATCCTAAAGTGACCTTATGTCCACATAGGTTACAGGTCTACGTGACTTTTTGGGGACTCAGAGAAATGTACCTCTTTTTTGTGCCTTTCTTACTAAAAGAATAAATTCACTTCTGTGCTAAGATGTAGTATCAGCATGTTTTGGAGAAGTGCCTTGTTGATAGTTAGTTAAGATGTTCTCAACCTTGAGGAAACTGTTATTCTCTGGAGCTTTTGTGTGTATGCGTTGCATGATCTATGCCAGACCTGGAGCCTTTATGTGACCACTTGCGTCATTTGTGATCTAAATCTAGGCCTGGGCGACAACGAGTCTACGCATTTCTAGTGATATGTGCTCCTATCTGTCTACGTGTGGAAAGTTGCTTACATTGCATGTTGTTAGAGCCAATCAGAATCATTCCACATAACAATAATGACGTGTTTAGACCTTGAAAACAGTATAACTGTTCGACTGTTAGAGGGAGTGTGGCCTACGAACTCCTTGTGAGCTGGCTTCTGCTGATGAAACTGCAAACTAGTAAATTTGTCTTTAATTAATCTAACTCCTGACTCTTAGTCTTCATTTTTCACTACTGGTCATGGGTCCTAAGCTGTTACCCCAACAGAAGACAACATAGAGCTGAGCTGAACCAATGGAGACGAAGAAGACATGAAACTGGACTAAACTAGTGGAGATGAAGACGACTTGGAGCTGGGCTGAACCAGCAATGACGAAGGAGACTTGGAACTGGACTGAATTAGCAGCAAGGAAGACGATTTGGAACTGGACTTAACCAGGAGTAAGGAAGATGATTTGGAACTGGGCTAAATCAGTGGTGAGGAAGACGATTGTAACTGGACAGAACTAGCAGCAAGGAAGACAATTTGGAACTGGGCCGAAATAAGGGTGAGGAAGATGATTTGGAACTGGGCTGAACCAGTGATGACGAAGACTACTTGGAACTGGGCTGAACCATCAGCAAGAAAGAGGATTTGGAACTGGATTGAACCAGTGGCGAGGAAGACAACTTGGAACTGGGCTGAACTAGGGGTGAGGAAGACTATTTGGAACTGGACTGAACCAGCAGCAAGGAAGAGGATTTGGAACTGGACTTAACCAGCAGCAAGGAAGAGGATTTGGAACTGGACTTAACCAGCAGCAAGGAAGACGATTTGGAACTGGAATTAACCAGCAGCGAGGAAGACGATTTGGAACTGGGCTAAATCAGTGGCGAGGAAGACAATTGTAACTGGACAGAACTAGCAGCAAGGAAGACAATTTGGAACTGGGCCGAAATAAGGGTGAGGAAGACAATTTGGAACTGGGCTGAAACACTGATGATGAAGACTACTTGGAACTGGGCTGAACCAGCAGCAAGAAAGAGGACTTGGAACTGGATTGAACCAGTGGCGAGGAAGACAACTTGGAACTGGGCTGAACTAGGGGTGAAGAAGACTATTTGGAACTGGACTGAACCAGCAGCAAGGAAGAGGATTTGAAACTGGATTGAACCAGTGGTGAAGAAGATGACTTGAAACTGGACTGAACTAGGGACGACAAAGATGACTTCGAACTGGACTGAACCAGCAACAAGAAAGAGGATTTGGAATTGGATTGAACCAGGGGTGAGGAAGACGACTTGGAACTGGGCTGAACAAGTGAAGACGAAGATGATTTGGAACTGGATTGAACCAGCGAAGATGAAGACAACTTGGAACTGAGCCGAAAAAGCGACGACGAAGATGATTTGGAGCTTGGTTGAAACAGCGACGATGAAGACAACTTGGAACTGGACTGAACCAGCAGCAAGGAAGACGATTTGGAACTGGACTGAACCAGTGGCGAGGAAGACGGCCTGGAACTGGGCTGAACAAGCGAAGACGAAGATGATTTGGAGCTGGGTTGAATCAGCAACAATGAAGACGACTTGGAACTGGGCTGAATCAACAATGACAAAGATGACTTGGAACTGATAAACAACTGGGGTTCTTTCAGGGATAGTTTAGACCCAAAGAATGATGTGTGATGCAGAATGAAAGAGTGATACTTTCACGAGTTCACACTTACATCAAATTAAATAGAGTAAAGATTATGCATATTTGGCGGGCTGTCTGGGGGAGGGCTCCTTGCTCTGAATTTTGTCCCGAACCCAGAGTATGCCCCCGTGATGGAGATAGTCTAGAACTAGACTGCATGTATTTATGATTGTGTTGATGTCTTATAGGAGTTTAAGTAAGTGAGGAGAAGGGGTGGTGGGGGGAAGCTAAGAAATTGTCAAGGACAGGAAGGTAAATCGGCTGTCTATATACACCTCCTATCGTTGATTAACTGATTAGTTTAATGTGCTCCTCTCGTGTTCAATTAGGTTTAATTATCTGGGCCTGCTCCACTTGTGTTTAATTCATTTTAATTGTCTGAATGTGCTTCTCACGAAGGTTGTTTATAAAACATAAATGAAATAATCACCAAGAATAATCAAAACACACTACACATTAGCATAGACGACACCAAACACTTAAAATGAAACAGGTGCGTAACTCAATCAGATTATGTAGCAAACTATGAACCAAGGCTACATTTCCCAATAACATTGTCTTTTAGCGCGCTACAAAGACTCTAAAGGTAAACTTAACTAAAGGTATACCATTTATAGGCGTGTTCCCCGAACTAAACCTTAGGAGGTTGCTTAAGGTATACCTTCTTAAGTGCGACATTAGCAAGTGCTGTCAATTGAAAAATCGATTATTCACTCTATGCAGGGGCTTTTTAACTTCATTATGTGAGAAAGCGGTGTTCTTTGTCACAGTTCTATGAGAGAGGACTCAAATGCAGGAATGAGTGATCAAGGGGTTTATTGGCAAACAGCTGACAAGACAAGAAATGGTGAGGAGGTGAACAGTCCAAACAGTAGGCAGGTTAGGAGCACAATCACAGGCAGGAAGTGCAGCCACAATAACTAACTCCAGAAGGTGGTAGACTGGAGAGTTCTGACAGAGCAGCATGAGACCAGAGGATACCAGCGATGTGCAGGCAGGAATCCTAGGGCAATGCAGTCAGGTCTTATCAGGAAACTCACTAAGATTGCAGCTAGGCAAGGAGAGCAAGCTGCCAGGGAAGCTCTACTTGCAGGACAGTAGCTAGAGACAGAAAACAAGACCGAAAGGCAGCACAAACACTTAGCAAAACTAGCATAACACACATAGGTACAACGTATAACGAACCAGCAACCACATGAGGAAAAGAACACACTTTATAAAGGGAGCAGAAAACATGAGGAACAGGTGAACACACTCAAACAAACAAGGAGCAGAGAACATAAGAAACAGATTAACACACTCAGACAAACAAGGAGCAGAGAACATGAGGAAAGGGTGAGCACACTCAGACAAGGAACAGGTGAGCACACAATCAGTTAATCAAATAGGACTAGACAAGAGGTGTGTTCGACATCGGCTGCGGCCGGATTCAACTGATCGGCGAGAGTAGCCGCGTGCAGACGGGGAGGAGCTGCAAACGGAGACATGAAGTCGGACACTTTCTGCTTCCCGTAGTGACGCTCGCGCTGTGTTTGCATACTTTATCAGCTGAAGTGAAATAAATGCAATATTTGGCAATACACAGATATTTCAGAGACATTATTGTCATGTAATACTTTATGTACTGCTTAATACAGCGTGTGTATGTACAAGAATAAAGTTCAACATATAAGCCTACACTATCAATGAAGTGGGGTTTACGTTTTTAATCAGTTTTATTTTGATAAACATGACAATATAACATCGCGACTACATGAAAGGAGGTTTTGCTGTTATAAAAAATTGATTTGTGCGCATTAGTGGAGCTGAAGGTTTCAGAATAAACACGAAACACACGTGATTGCTGTCATGCGGTGAATCCAGCCAATCGAGGAACAGCTGTGTCGTCATCAGAGTCCGTGCAGCCTCTTGCAGCTGCTCTGTAGAAACTGCACCGGCTGTATCAGCCGACTGCTCTCGAATCGCTCTCGCGGCACTTTGTTGACATACGTCACTGTCACGTGGCATCGGCGCTGCCTCAAGTCGGACAAAATTTCTAACCGGCATGCACTGCTTCAAGTCAGCCGCCGATCGGTCTGCGCATCGCTGGGTGAAGTCGAACAAGCCTAAGGACTAAACAAGGGGGCGTGGTAACAGGAAACAAGGAGGCAGGACACAGGGAGCACATGGCAAACACAAACCAAGACAGAGCCATGTGTTCATGCACAACACAATCAAAGACACATTAAACAATGAGAAAACATACAGAGTTGTCAGAGAAGAACCCTGACAGATCTTTATAACAGAAGCACTTCAGAAATAGTTGAAATTGCATTTATCAGGACTCGTGAGATCGTATAAATATAATCCAAATTGCAAACTAAATCCAACCGTGGATATTTTAAATAAATTATTTTTTGGTATGGCGGTGATGACGACACAAGAATAAGACGTGGTGCACAGAGCTCCCAAATAATTTCATCTAAATCCTCAATAAAGACTCTTAATAGTACTTTCTTTTAAAATAATAACTCTGTTGCATCTCGAACGCTCCGATAAATCACGAATCCAAAGAAAACGGACAAAAAGGAAGATGCACAAGACACAAGGCTGCCAATATCGGATCCTCCGCCATGGTTCCACGCAGAAATGGAAAAAGGATTTCTCAGAATTCAAGAGTTAATCGATGAACACCTGAGTAAATTCATCGAGTCATTGGAGAAAATGAGTAATGAACTACAATCAGTAAATCTGAGAGTGGTAGAGGCAGAAACAAAAAAGATGGAGATGGAAGAAGCAATAACGGGACTTCACAAGGATGTCGCGGATGTCAAGCTGGCTGTTGACAGTGAAATAAAGCAGTTGAAAGACAAAATTGATGAACTTGAAAATATTTCTCGCCTTCAGAATTTACGTCTTGTCGGCTTCCCAGAGGGAGTGGAAGGTAAAGAACCAGTGGGTTTTTTGAAGGAATGGCTACCTAAGATTCTGGGTAACTAGGACAAGGTCTACGAAATTGAAAGAGCTCATCGCACTTTGCAGCGACGACCAGCGGAAAATGGTAAGCCACAAGCTATTCTGATACATCTTCTTCGGTATGGAGACACACTTAAGATCCTCAACGTGGCCAGAGAAAAGGGCAAACTCGCCTAAGGGCAAACTAGTTATGTGATTATCTACCAAGAATATTGTCAGATCATGCCCCTTTACTTATATCAATGCAACACTCCCCGGAATTGCCGAATTGTAAGCTCTGGCGATTTAGCAACCATTTATTGAATAACCCTGAAGCGGTGAAATTTATAAATAATAATATAGACAACTTTTTTTTACAAACAGAAATTCAGCTTCTTCGGGTATAATTTGGGATGCTATGAAAGCATTCTTACGGGGCCAAATCATAAATTATTCTTCAAGTAAGAAAAAACTATATCAAAAAAAGTTACAATTACTCGAAAATACATTTTAACAATGGAAAGAGAACATTTCAAGACTAAAGACACTCAGCTGTTTCAACGATTACAATCCCAAAAATTGGAATACAATATTTTGACATCCAAAGAAGCAGAAAATGCGCTTCTCAGATCACGACAGAAGTATTATGAACATGGGGATAAGATTAATAAAATTGTTAATCATCCTAAATCAATAAACCAAGAATTCTTAGATTTTTATAAATTGCTATATACATCTGAAGGAGTTGACGAAGCTTAAATTCGAAGTTTTTTATGCAATTTGGATATCCCAGTCTTTTGTGATAATGACCGAGAAGAACTTGAGAAAGAAATCTCGAAAGAAGAGATTCAATCTGCTGTTGCCATATTAGCTGTAGGTAAAACAACCGGTTTGGACAGTTTCTCGATGGATTATTATAAAAAGTTTTTTCCAAAATGAATTGATCCGATGCTCTCGATGTACAAAGAGGCAATTCGTAAAAAAAGATTTACCAGAGACTTTAAATCAGGCTTTAATTACAGTCTTGCTGAAACCTGGCAAGGACGCTAATATATGTACCTCATACCGACAAATCTCACTGCTTAATTCCGATTACAAAGTTTTCACTAAAATGATTGCTTCACGTTTAGAGCGGGTCTTGCCAGGTTTAATTCATATGGATCAAACTGGATTTATTAAAAATAGATCCTCCTTTGATAATATACAGAGGTTTATGAATATTATTTATTCTGCAAAACGAATCGATTCTCCGGGGATTGCGCTTTCGTTGGATGTAGAATGGCCTTATTTGATAGCTATTTTGCAAAAAATGAATTTTGGTCCTAAATTTATTGACATGATTCGTATGTTGTATAGAAATCCATCGGCAACTGTCCGTACTAACTCCGACTTATCTTCGACCTTTAATTTGTCAAGGGGTACCAGGCAGGGATGTCCTTTATCCCCGTTACTTTTTGCACTAGCAGTGGAACCCCTGGCCATTGCAGTTCGGGCACACAAATCAATCTATGGGCTAGAGATAGGAGGTTATGTACATAAAATATAATTGTACGAGGATAATGTAATGTTATATGTTACTAACCCTGACTCATCGCTACCTAACTTATCTCTTATTGGGAAAATTTTTAGAAATATCTGGATATAAAATGTATATAAACAAAAGTGTTGCCACTGAATTTGGCTGCGGAGAAAATACACTTAAATGACATCCCTTTCTTATGGAATTCAGAAAAAGTAGTTTATTTAGGACTAAATATTCCCTCTAAATTGAAAGAAGCATATTCTTTGAACTATTCCCCACTACTTAAAAAGGTAATGATAGACCTGGTAAGATGGAACTCACTACCATTATCACTAATTGGCAGGATAAATTGCATAAAAATGAACGTGCTTCTTACATTTTTATATCTATTTCAAACCCTTCCAATCTCTATCCCACAAAAGTTTTTTAATAATCTTAATAATTCCATTAGAAAGTTTATTTGGAATAATAAAACTCCAAGGGTTAAACTTAAGACATTACATATGACATTTAAAAACGGTGGATTACAACTCACAGATTCTTTGCCTTATTTTTGGGCAGCGCAAATGAGAGCGGTTAGGTTTTGGCAGATGAATAGTACATCTCCACCTGCATGGATACAAATTGAAAAATACCATGCAGGAGAAATTCCTCTAGACAAGGCTTCATTCATCCCTCTGACTTGTGTTATAAAGGAAATTGATAACCCATTCATTAGACATACATGCAGATTAGGGTTCGAGATTAAAAAACTATTTAAATGGCTATTACCAGTATATAACAATACTCCATTTCATTGCAACCCGGCTCTTCCGGAGGTACTAAGAGGTGGGATAACACAATGCTGGTATAATAAGGGTATTCAAGTTTTTGGAGATTTATATGAGGACAACACAATAATGACATTCGAACTATTAAGAAAAAAAGTTCTCTCTTCCTGTTAAACATTTTTTTTAATATTTTCAGGTGAGACATTATATTACTACATTACAAGGAGGTCATTTAAGGCCCCTCTCCTCACTATCAATAGACAATATTATATGAGAGAAAAAAGGGTCCAAAGGTTTTATATGTATACAAACTTCATTGAATTGTATGGGGATGATGTATTATCCTCCAGACTTAAATGGGAAAGAGACCTGGAATGTACCTTTGAGCAAGATTCTTGGGAATACATCTGTAAAAATGCTCAAAAATTTTCATTTAACAGAAGGCACAGACTAATACAGTTTAATATTATACACAGTGTATATTATACACCTGAAAGATTGACAGTTGGGCACTGTAAGGCAGTGTGACAACATGCTCCACCTGCTAAACTGGGATTTAAACCCGGCTCGTGTCTTCTGCTGTTAGATCAGCATTAAAGAACTGTCTCAGCTGTTAAATAACAGATATAAGATTAAAATAATATCAGATTTGTCTTATTTTAAATATAGACAAAAAAACTGAGATGAAAAATTAACTTAAGAAATGTACTTTTGCTATGGTTAAATAGATATAGATATGCTATCAGTGATATCTTCCAAAGAGTTTTTAATTTTGGTGCAAATTTTTCTTGATATGGCAACTAATAAATACAAAAAGATTTGTCATCCTGGCATGTGTGGAAAGCTTTAAACCATGTGCGTTGCAACTAACCCCGCGTTAGGTTGTGCCCCGCTCACCCCTACATGAATCATTTCTGTTGACTGTAATACCCACATATATTTGAATAAATAAAATATTTAAACAACAGTTTGGGGCCTTGAATCTAATTGGTTAATAGAATGTGACAGTGTTTTAAGTGTGATGATGTTTATTCCAGCTGCACTGCTTGAACCAATCAGATTCAAGGACCCGAACTGTTGTATAAATATTTTTATTTATTCAAATATGTGATGTCATTACCTCAATTCTAGTCCGAGCCACTCAGATTAAAGGAACAAATGATTACAACATTACCAGACTGTTTTGTATGTAGGGGAATTACAGTAAAACCAAGTTGAAGTTTAATCAGTTGACAGAGAATTTACTGAAGACAAAGTTCTCCACACTTCTAAAGGCCTAACTTAGGATATAAAATCTCTTCTTACAGTCATATGGATAATCAGTTGATGCAATTTCTTGAGGTTCTGATAGGTTACTAATACAGATAACTTTAGCAACATCCAAATATGGCATTCTGTTTTTTACGCAAATGAGGCTATTTAAATACATCACTTTGACACACTGTACGTAAGACTTGGGTAAAGGACAGCGGTGAGTCATAAATTCTGGAAGGACTCTTCTCATCTGGGATGCTTTTGAACTCTCCTGCTATTCCTTTAGCATGGTCACATGCCTCTAATAGTAATAAACACCCCTTACAAAGACAATTAGATAAACATAGGCCATATATTTTCCCTTCAAGGCTGAGTTTTGTCAGGACTTCAATGAAACAGAAAATGAAAACTACAACCACACTGATACAAACTGCATGATTCACTGCCATAGTTTAACATGTAGTGACCATAGACTGTATAAAACAATGGACAAAGGTTTCTGAAGAGCATTTTTGAAGCCCAAACTCCGGGCGGAACCGGTTGTCGCCATCTTGGCAGTGCGTCACTCCCTGACTCGTCCTTTTTTTGAAAATAGGCTCATTTTCCAACTCCCCTAAAGTTAAACAGTTTAGCTTTACCATTTTCGAATCCATTCAGCCGGTCTAGCGGTAGCACTTTTAGCATAGTTTAACATAGATCATTGAATCTGATTAGACCGTTAACATCTCGCTAAAAAAAAATGACCAAAGAGTTTCAATATTTTTCCTATTTAAAACTTGACTCTTCTGTAGTGACATTGTGTACTAAGACCGACGGAAAATGAAAAGTTGTGATTTTCTAGGTTGATATGGCTAGGAACTAGCCTGACATTGTCATACTCAATTCTAATCAGAATATGAGTCTGATACTGCTCCGTTGGGCTTTGATTATGGGGCGTGTTTCAATGCCCAGGAAAGACATTTTCCAGGAAAGACCTAAATTGGATAAACCTACAACCAATCAGAGCAACGGACGCATAACGTTAGTTGTCAAATGTCAACAGAACTCAACTGCACACAGTGTTGCCAAGTCCTCGGTTTTCCCGCGGGCTGTTTTTCCATGTCCGCGGGTTGAAGCGACCCCAATTATGTGATATTTCTGTGACTATTTTCAGGCGCTGCGTAATATCATTCCGCCTGCAGCAAAGTTCCTTGATTATTATACAGTAATGAGAGTATAGTTCCTAGCCATATCGGCCAAGAAAATCACAACTTTTAATTTTCCGTCGGTCTTAGTACAAGATGTAACTACAGAAGAGTCAAGTTTTAAATAGGAAAAATATTGAAACTCTTTGGTCATTTTTTTGAGAGATGCTAACGGTCAAATCAGATTCAATGATCTAGCAATGCTAAAACTGCTACCGCCAGACCCGGAGATCGGCTGAATGGATTTGAAAATGGTAAAACTTAACTGTTTAACTCTAGGGAAGTTGGAAAATGAGCCTATTTTTTTTTTTTTTTAAAGTGGCATGCTCCTTTAATTATGCAGAACTTTAAGTCTTAATATAATTGAAACAGATGAGTTATAAAAAATTGACCCCCCTCACAGTTGTCATGAAAAGCAAAATTAGCTATATATACCAAAGTCAGTTTTTGTACCAGGCTGTAAACTTTTTTTTTTTTCCTGCTGTAAAGTTGGGCATTTTAGCATCCGGGTCTATGGTATTGACTCCCTTTTGGAGCCTGTCTCTACACTGTAAAAAAAATTCAGGTCTCCAATTCTCCAATCTAGTGACCGATCACATCTAAATTTTTCAGTTGACCAAATTGAATTTCTGTGAATTGATGCAATTTAATTAACAGAAATTAAATTGGCCAACTAAAAAATTTAGATGTGATCGGTCACTAAAAAAATTTAAATTGGAGACCTGATTTTTTTTTACAGTGTAGCGGCCAGTCGATGGATTGCAGTTTACATCACTTCCGTGTCGGATTCAAAAGAGAGACCGGAAGGTAAATCCTAAAAAGAATTACACGTACACATTTACATTTGTTGGATACATGTACTGCGTTATTGACCTTCATGACTTTAGACACAGTTATATTTACATGTCTCATACTGCTATCATGAGAACAGCAGAATGCAAGTACATATTTATTCACTGGACCCTCAGTCACCTCAGATACCAAATACAGACATCGTCTGTAACAGAAACACCAGAATGGATACAATGGTTTTAAGAAAACAATTCATTATATAATAAAAGACGAGGGATTGCAAATCCACCCCTTGGGGATTAACATGCACTCAGGAATCATGCAAAACAAGACCACCAATGTGTATTAAGAAAGTCACTTGGGTTGAATTTGATTTCATATTGACTTTATAATGTGGTGTACTCTCTTCTAGTTGTGAATAGGCATCAAAGTATATCATTAGGGCTCTTGTACATGCTCTATACACAAACAAATTAGAGTATGATTGATGGGTAATAGGGGCTTATACACAAGAGTTAGTGAGGGTGCCCTGTCTCTGGCTCTCGAATGAAAGGTTGTACAATCAGGGCACAAGTATGCTTGACAGATGAGACATTTCAATTGAAGAGACACGTCCAGTACATTAGCCCTGACGCCGCTGCTATGTAGCACAAGCTGAGCGACAAATTAATGGCTAGTAGGAGCTGGAAATAATGAGAAGTCTCCTCCATCATCTGCTTTTTCTGTTTTTCCATCATTGAAGAAAGACCATGAGCTTCTTTTCATTCTTAAGTTCAATGTAACCTATGTCGCATTTGCTGTTCTGCAATATTTAACATCACCTAAAATGTCATAATACTAATTTCTGTATTTTTAAGGACTAAATACTACTGTCCTGGTTATTTAATTCTCTGTCTTGTTTAGTTTTAGTCTTAGGGTTTTTAAAAGAACCGAACTCAGGATCCTTTAAGTGAACCAAGTGAAAAAGGACCCAGTTCTCCCTAAAAAAATGGACTCAGATCCTTTTTTTGATCCACATAAGTAAGAATGTGGTCTCAGACCTCTTTGTGTTCATTCTGTTGCTTTTTGGATCTAGTTCACTGTAGACATGTGCCGGTATGCGGTAATATGATATGTCACGATGATGGACATGCACAATATTGTTATCGTGGGCACTTCAAAATACAGTGAATAATTATTTATTATGAATTATTCAGATTTTTTGAATGAATTTTAAGAATACTTTACCCATCAACCATTTAAAATTAAAAACAGGTCAAAGAGGAACGCACACTGATGTAAACAAACTCAATGTGCATGAGTAGCGCATGGCGGAACGAGTGAAGGAGATGCACTAAATCAAAATGCATATTCACTCTCTCACACAGATGGCGCTGATGGAACAGCAGAAATGCAGCCGCTCCCCCGGTAACCCTTATAAACGTCTCAGGTTACAAATGTAAACACTGTTTCCTGAGAACAGGGAACGAGACGCTGTGTCAGCTCGACGCTACTGGGAACGCCTCCAGCGTGACCGGTGCCTGAAATCACAATCAAAAAACGTCAATCCTATTGACCGGCGACAGCCTATGATGTCATCAAGGTGCGACCAATAAGTATATGAGGGCGCCTTGCCAACATGACAGTATCTTATCGTCTGAAGGGACTGTTTTCGGCAGGCAGGCCCTGCGGCATGGCAAAGTGACGCAGCGTCTCGTTCCCTGTTCTCAGGGAACAATGGTTACATTTGTAACCTGAGACGTTCCCTTTCGAAAGGGAACTCGCGCTGTGTCAGCTCGACGCTACGGGGAACGATATACCCACGCTGCCATGCCGACGGGAGTGCATGCCCATTGGCAGTGACAACTGTCAAGACAAGCAAATTCAACTGAAATGCTTGAACCACTCCCCTTCTGGTCACATTAGGCTGTCAGTGACAGCGCTCCCTATGGTCAAAGCTCAAGCTATCGCCTGAGAAGGAAACCTTCACACGCATGAGGTCCTTCCCAGGCCTTGCTCGAAGGCCTGGAACCAAACCATTCGACAGAAGGGGTTCCTTTAAGGGAACGTGGCAGGGGAACTACGAGGGAACCCGTGCCAGTCACTGTTTGGGAGGTTCTCACCGAATGCCACCAGGGAGACCTGACCAGGTGACCCAGTCTGATATGGGACACGTAATACGGTCAACCCTGTCTGTACAGTACAGAGCCTCTGGTACTCGCCTCCGAAGAGACATCCCGCTAGGGTGCTGCAAGAAAGGCAGTGTCACCGACTAGCCGGACCTCAGAAACGGGTTATCCCGGAGAGCAGCGCTCAGCGAAGTGCTTTCAAACCCTTGCTAGCGAGGGGAGTCAAGCCGCTCGATCCTCGGATCTACCAAGCACTTACTTTAAAACGTGCTTAGGAGGCCAAAGGCCTTTCAGGCTGATCGTATCGGGGAGGCCCCGCGGGACCTACAACCAATGAATCAGCGGCAGGCGGCCGTAAGCTCATAGCAGACCCTCGCTTCGAGAGGAGCTCATAAGCCTGCCCGGTAGGTAACCATGTCGTAGGCAGACTATGAAGGTTCCCTCCTGTGCGGCTGGGAACCGGGAGTTTGCCTCCCAGGAGGTCACTCAGGGAGGCCGGTTGAGGCCTACTAGCACTCATGCTAGCCATCTAGTGACTGGAGCCCAGGAACGCCTCCACAGAGGAGGTCAGGTGAGCCTGCTTACCCCACAGCAGGCCCCTCAGGGGAGACCCGGCAGCACCTGCTGACCACAGCAGGCTCTCAGGGAGGCCAAACGGGGCCCGACCCCTGAGCGAAGGTAACCCAAACCGGGAGCCTACCCCTCAGGGAGGCCTGGCAGGACCCTGCCGTGAATTTAAGAAGGCTGGCTGCTGCGTCTGGGCTGGCGGCGGCTAGTGATGGGACATCTGAAGCGAGGCTCCGGAGCTTGTGTCGAGCAAAAAGGGGCATTCCAGATGAAGCCCCGATTCGAGGCTTGTATCGTTTCCGTGAAAATCACGTGACGATGACAAACGAGGCCTCGGTTTCTGTTGAATACGTCATTGCTTCATTCGGAGTATCGCTTCCGGATAAAAGTGGTTCGAAATCTCGCGCCTCTTGTGGGGTTTGCAGTAGGCGTTTGCAGAGGTGTTGGTTGTACGTAGTAGCGAGTAGTAGCGTGTTTGTAGTAGCATAGTTATCATTATATATCATAGCTTGTATTATATATTATATTACATTATACTTAGTTTAGTAGATTATTAGAGTAAATTATACATAGTTCAGTAGATTATTAGAGTAAATTAGCCTATATCTAGTTGTAATACCTATAATACGTAATTATATATATATATATATATATATATATATATATATATATATATATATATATATATATATATATATATATATATATATATTATTATTATTATTATATATATAGCCTTATTAGTATTAGTATTAGTATATTAGTAGTAGTGTTATTATTATATATATATTATTGCTATTATTATTATTACTATTATTGTTATTATTATTATAAGACTAGACTGTATTAGGGAAAGTTTAGAAAGTTGGTCTAGTGCAAACGTTATAGGCAAACCTAGAGGCCTTTTTGTCCTCCTTACAATGGAGCCAGCAAGAAAAAGGAGAACTTCTCCTGTCTGGGAGCATTTTGAATTGGTTGCTCATAACAAGGTTTGTATACATTTATATCATTTATTGTCATAATATCACATAATCCACGCCATATGGCTGTATAATCACAATGTGTATTATCTGCATGTTGAACAAACAGAAGCTCCAATATCCAAATTTATACAAGCTGGCACTGACGTTCTTATGTTGTCCAGCATCATCGGTGCCCTGTGAATGGGTGTTTTCTAAGGCTGGAGAGGTGGTTTCCAAAAAGAGAAACCGTCTCAGTCCAAATACTGTTAAAAAATTGTTGTTTCTAAATAAAAACCAGTAAACACTTTTCCCATCCCTGTTGCAGTTTGCTGTTCCACAATTCCAGTCCCATAAGCACTGCACTATTGCACTCCCAGTTCCATAAGCACTGCACTTTTGCACTCCCAGTTCCATAAGCACTGCACTTTTGCACTCCCAGTTCCATAAGCACTGCACTATTGCACTCCTAATCCCATAAGCACTACACTATTGCACTCCCAATCAGCACTGCACTCACAATAATTTCTTTACAATCATTTGGGGCATTCACTGTCATCACTAACCCAAATAACTACTGAATAGTTGAACACAAAGTTGTGTGTTTGTGTGAGTTGTGTGTGCATAGGTTAATACAAGCAGAGTAAAATACTTTATTTAATACACAGGCAATAGAAAAAGGGGGTGCCCACACTATGACAATTTGGTTGCTCAGGATGAATAGATTTGTGTGCAATACATTGCTTTGCACAGCAGGTGTCACTAGGGAGCACACTGTTTCATGAGGCTTCGGGTAAATGAACCTTTTGATGAACCAATGGTCTGGAAAGCCTCAGTGGTTCAGAAAGCCTCATTTGGCCATCACTAGCGGCGGCTGTCTGCTGCTGACAAAGCCTGGAAACCAGTTAGCGCCTGGGGACTCATCCCCAAGGCTAGTTGACGAGGTTACTGCTGACGTCGACACCAGTGGAGAAGATCCTCCAAGGTCCACTCGTGGGCCATGGCGTCGAGACTTCCTGTCCTGAAGTCCTGCTGCCCAGACCGCCCAAGCTGGCTACCGCCCGCACCTGGGGCTGGCTCCATCCCGGAGGCAGCTAGGGAACAATTCTTTTGCTTTGTTCTAGGGCCTCCATGACGGCGCAGTCTCTCGGGCAGTGCCTACAGACATGAACCTAATCACATTGCTAACAGCAGTGTACTCAGCAGAGGTGCTAAACAAAACACCCTCTAAAGCGAGGGGAGTACAACTTACGTCACCTGCTCCGGGGCAGCTGTCTTACTTTCAATGCAGCGGCCAACCGTAAGTGCGAGGGCGTCAGCCATTAGCAATGCTCGGGCCTCAGGGGAGCATTCGACCAGAACCGCAAACAGAAGGTTTATCCGATGTTCAGCTCAACCCGAGCCCTAAAGAAGGTGGAGCAGAGACATAGAGCAAGGGTAAATATCACATAAATATGCAACCCACCGGCCATACCGTCCTCCAGGAGGAGGCCGGGGGCAGCCAAAAGATGGCGGCCACCAAGCTCTGAAAGGCAGAACCAGCAGATAAAGTCTAATCGCAAACCGGCGAAGGATGCTTAATTCCGCCCCACAACCACTGGCAAAGTCGCCGTCTCCTGCAACACCTCGACTGCATTACTCGTAACCCCAGAACGCAGAGAAGGGGGCGGGCCTTGGCCGGACGACTCTGTAAAAAGAGGAGGCAAAAACAAGGATGCACACACAAAGCCATGTTCTTATATCAAAAGACAGGCCAGGGCCGAACAACCTTCCTTAAAAGGGAACGCCCCCATCCTTGACGGAGCCTAGGCCAAGTGGTGCGAAGTAAGTACGCACTAGATCCACTCAGGGCTCGGGAAAGACATATTATGACCTCTAATATTACACAATGAGGCCCCGAAAAAAACCCTCCCCAGAGCCCCGCAGAGCTGGGCGTGGATCTCACTACAGCTCATGCATGAACGCATACCCGGTCTTCAGCTACTTCACACTTTTACGCTAGGAAAAACACAGCTCGCCCCCGACACTACAAGCCCTCGGGCAAGAGCGCAATTCAGTTACCCACCTCAGTGAGGACAAATTAACACGGAGAGGCAGCAACTCTACTAGCAAAAGTGAGGCATTCACACACAACCACATAATGTTGCAAAGAAGATCGTTCTTAGCTTACTCACGGGGAGCTGCAGGCCCTGCGAAATCCAGCAACGTTCCAACTTTCCCCAAATAACCTCTCAGGAGAGCAAAGGTACAGAAGTCCTGAAAAACGTAGTTTTGAAAATGTTTCACCCTCATAGAGAGGGACTCACCAATCGCTCCTCGCGGTGCTTCAAACCAGCCGTCGAGCTAGTATCCGCCCGCCATCCTGAGGGGGGCGCTTTCAACAAACAAACCAGGCAGGCCGTCAGAATCTTCAAATTTTCTGCTCAACACAGGCCCACCGGCCTGATGTAAATCACCCAGGGGAAATACAAGAGGAAGGGAAAAAAGGCAGCCCTCATTTGCGCGTCCTATAGGGCGGAGTCCACTGCCTGTGCTGGTTCTTTTCGGTTACCAGCCCCGGCTTCTTTCCTCCTCCTGATGCGGGTGTCCCGCCTCCCCTGCGCCCCAGTCCGCTGCGGCGGGGGCGCTCGAGAGGCGGCGCTGACTCGCTATTCCCATCTCCAGCCCTCAGACTGGGACGGGCCGGGGACACCCTACTGCCTGGGCGCGGTCCCGGACCTCAGCGGGATGCATGTTCTGAATGCTGCCGAGCGTGCCTTTGCCTCTCCGAACTCTCCCACCACCGCCTCTACGGAGGTGCTGAAAAGTTCGGATGGCGAAACCGGGGCATCAAGGAGAAAGGACTTCTCTTTCTCCCCGATGTCCAAACGGTTTAACCACAGATGTCTCTCCGTGGCCACTGTCGTCGCCATTGGCGCTATTTGTTCGGTGGCCTGGAGAGCGAAAACCGCGGTCCAGCGCAACTCGACTACCGCCTCAGGGGGTCAGGGGGGCCTCAGGGGGTCCCTCCCGCTGCAGCACGACCCACCGACATGTACGCCCTGCCATTCAGCGAGACCGGCAGGATGGGAGCCCTCAGTGTCGCCGGCCCCCCAGAGGCGAGATAAACACAACATCTCGTCCATGGGCGGCACCGACACATACCCAGCCAGGCAGTCCCTCGACATCAGCGACATTTAGCTCGCCAATGTCGACAGATGCAGGGCTGAGTATGGTTTCTTCCATTCCCTCGAGATCTGCTGATGGAGATCTGGAAGGAATGGAAGACTCCCAGGAGTTGGGAGGTCATGGGCGGAGAGAAACCGATTGTCCGAACTGTTTGGACGCTCAGCCTTTCTCCTCATGTGCCGCCAAAGCAGCTGCAGTCTACCTGCAGTGCGTTTCATGACCTCCAGCAACTCCCCGTACATGGGACAGAATGGTTGAAAAGCTTCAGCATTTTTAACTGACTCACCCATCCTCTGCTCGAGTGGAAGAGCAAAGTCCACCTCTCGCGATCTGGATCGTCCTCGAGAACCACATCTGTCTCCATTTTAGCGACGAGCCAGATCCATCTGGGAGCCACATGATGTTTAGACGCCGCTCAGCCTCAGCTCGAACGGGGCCGTTCCCAGATGCTGAAACCTCTCCCCTCGAGAAGAGGTCCAGCCGAAAGCGGAGCGTTTTCCCAGAGGACAACGATCGCAAATACCTTCACAAGAGGTTCGCAAACCTCTCGTTCATGCTTTTCTCCCAGACAGTAAACGCAAAGTGTGTGTGTATCCAAAGCGCAAGCTACATGGTACACGTTCAAAACACACCTGCAGAAGTGGCGTTGCTTCTCAGCACACTTCAATGTTATCCTTCTTGTAGACGTTTCACGTGAAGACAGGCAAAACAGTCCCTGAAGACGAAAAGATACTGTCATGTTGGCAAGGCGCCCTTATATACTTCCTGGTCGCACCTTGATGACATCATAGGCTGTCGCCGGTCAATAGGATTGACGCTTTTTGATTGTGATTTCAGGCACCGGTCACGCTGGAGGCGTTCCCCGTAGCGTCGAGTTGACGCAGCGCGAGTTCCCTTTCGTAAGGGAACAAAACAGACTCAAGCTTTTAAACAGTATTTAAATCATAGACTGTAAAAAAATATACGTAGTGTCCGTGATGTCAACCATAGGATTCTGAAGAGCAGTTTTGAAGCGTAAAGTAGGGTCGAGCTGGCCGTTGCCATCTTGGCAGCGCGTTATCGCTCGTCACTCCCGGATAACAGAAAATGGGCAAAGAGGCAGGACGTGGGCGGAGCTGAGGTGACGCGATGACTAACAGACAGCAGAAAAATGGCTATCCACCTGTCACTCAAAGTGGCCACAACCTTAATTTTGCAGAACTTTAAGGCTTTATATAATGTAAACGAATGAGTCATAAAAGAATTCACCCCCCCCCCCCCCCCCCTCACAGTTGTCATGAAGGGCAAAGTTAGCCGTATAGACCAAAACCACAATTTGTACCAGGCTGTAAACGTTTTTTTCTGCTGTAAAGTTGGGCATTTAAACATGGGGCTCAGTGAGATTCTGCTCCCTTTTGGAGCATGTCCCTAGCGGCCAGTCTGTGAATTGCAGTTTAAGTCACTTCCGTATTGGCTTCAAGAGAAACTGCGGGAGGTTGCCGCTTGATTTAAATGTTTCACACAGCCATTCAGATTTCTGTATTCACTATGGTGCTCAAAATATCATAAGCACAACATTTATAATTAAATAAAAATGTATAATTTTTACTTAAATACTTATGGCTATTCATTATCAACTTAAACATTTTTATATTTTAATCTGGACTACATACCCTAGATATTGTTTGAATATGTTCTGATTCCTTATTGTTCAGTCATACACTTTACAATAAGGCTCAATTATTTAACATTAGTTCATTCATTAGTTAACAAACTGACAATGAAAAATACTAATAAAGCATTTATTAATCTTAGTTCAATGTAAATTTCAGCATTTAATAATACATTATTAAAATCAAAAGTATTAACTGTATTATATAATGGACCTGAGCTACCAACTAACAGTTGCTTTTTTTTTAAACTAACGTTATCAAAGAATAATAGCTTCTGTAAAAATTTAGCCATTCGCTCTTTGTTTATGTTAATGCATTAACTAGTGAGACCTTGGGCCCTATTTTAACGATCTGAAATGCAAGTGTCAAAGCGCAAAACGCAAGTAACTTTGTGGGCGGGTCTCGGCGCTGTTGCTATTTTCCCGGCGGGATAAATGGCTCTTGCGCCCGGCGCAAATCTAAAATGGGTTGGTCTGAAGTAGCTTCATTATTCATAGGTGTGGTTTGGGCGTAACGTGAATAAACCAATCAGAGCGTCATCCAACATTCCCTTTAAAAGCAGGTGCGCAAGTTCCATTATGGATTGCTATTATTATGGCGTATTTACCAGGCGCACGCCAGGAGCGGTTCACAGCCGAGGAGACTGATGTTCTTGTAAGAGCAGTGAAAGACAGAGAAGTTGTGTTGTATGGGGATGGGAGAAACCCACCCAAAATAGCGTCGATTAAATAAATAATTAGCCTGAATAATTTGTAAACTAGATTTATGCCTATTTTTTCACATCTTCGTGGCACACCACAATGATTTCCGTCATCTCATGTGTTAATATTTTTTTAGTGTAACAATTTATGATTTGCAAAAATAACTGTTGCATCTGTCTAGAATACATGAGCAAAGTGTATGCGCGTTGTGCACGCTATGGTCAAGCATGCGCCCTTAAAATAGCATAATGAACAACGCGCAACGCGCCACTGACTTTAGACTAGGTTTTTTCTGGTCAGTGGCGCAATTGTTTAATGGAACAGCAAAATAGCACCAGGGATTGTTTGCGCCGGAACACGCCTCCTTTTTTGCGCTGAACCGCCCAGGGAGCGCAAGTTCATTCACTAGTTTAGCGACGTGCTTCTGTGGAGGGAAAAGCGCGCTTTGCGCGGGTGCAAAATAGGAATGACACATGCGTCGGTGTACAAAGTCAATTGCGCTGGGTGCAAGATAGGGCCCCTTATTGTAAAGTGTTACCTATTGTTCTTTATAAGTCTTTTGCACTTTATTCTGTTTTAAATATTTGTTTACTTTATAAATTTTTTTGTATTGCTTTATTGTATTTAAATGTTCGGTTATTTTTGTTATTAGAAAGTTATTAAACCTGTTATAGTTGTTACAACAGAGGTGACAAGGAGAACTGAAGGCAGGGGTAAACAGAGTTTATTTAACAGAACCAGGATGTGAGCAGATGAGGTGAAAAAAAACAATATGACAAATATAATACAAGAAAGATGAAAATTAAATAAACTGCTTTAAATTATAAGTATAAAAACAGCATAATTAATTGAAATTAAAACAGCATAAAAACAGCATTCAAGTTAGAAATGGAGTTAGACAGTTACACAGGCAAACGGGTAATCCACGGAACAGGCAAGAAATCCAAAACCAGAGAAAAGAAACCAGGGAAATTGCTCAGAATTGCAGTGTGAACAAAACTTTGCAATGAATAATAGACATGACCAGGCTATTATTGCGTGAGCTAACAAGGTAATGGGGTGCAGGTGGACATAATCAATGAGTGCTGATGAGTCCGGGAAAAGGATTATGGGAGATGTAGTCCTTGATGGAGTGACAGTCCAGGGTGGAGTGCAGACGGTCTTGGAGACCCCCACGGCGGAGCAGACAACCACCACAGCAGCGGAGACGGGTTCAAAGACCCCCACGGTGGAGCAGACAACCACCACAGCAGCAGAGACAGGTTTAAAGACCCCCACGATGGAGCAGACGACCACCACAGTTTTTCTGCACATGGGACAGGGCAACTGCACTGTATTAAGGAGAGGATGACCGGGGCCATGTATTGCGAGATTTTGGGGAACAACCTCCTTCCCTCAGTTAGAGCATTGAAGATGGGTCAAGGCTGGGTCTTCCAACATGACAATGACCCGAAGCACACAGCCAGGATAACCAAGGAGTGGCTCTGTAAGAAGCATATCAAGGTTCTGGAGTGGCCTAGCCAGTCTCCAGACCTAAACCCAATAGAGAATCTTTGGAGGGAGCTCAAACTCAGTGTTTCTCAGCGATAGGCCAGAAACCTGACTGATCTAGAAAAGATCTGTGAGGGCCAAAATCCATCCTGCAGTGTGTGCAAACCTGGTGAAAATCTACATGAAACGTTTGTAATTGCAAACAAAGGTTACTGTACCAAATATTAACATTGATTTTCTCAGGTGTTCAAATACTTATATGCAGCTGTATCATACAAATAAATAGTTTAAAAAAAATCATACATTGTGATTTCTGGATTTATTTTTAGATTGTGTCTCTCACAGTGGACATTCACCTATGATGACAATTTCAGACCCCTCCATGATTTCTAAGTGGGAGAACTTGCAAAATAGCAGGGTGTTCAAATACTTATTTTCCTCACTGCATGTCTAAAACAATAGGTAATAAGTAAATTATGTAATTTGTGTGATATGTGTGCCATGCGACCCGGTGCCATTAGATTGCATTTGGAGTCGGCCTCTTTCAGGGCTTGAGTTATTGCCTTTTAATATCAAACACGTCAAGCTCGTGATTTTCTTATTCATCCATTCATTCGTCTCATCCTCATTATATAATGAAGAACTTCTGTTCTGTCACTTGCCAGATTTGATGCAGGGGAACTTTGTCATTAATGTTAGTTTTAATTTTTATTTGCAGGTTTTTAGCCTATGCAATGCCGCGTTTTCTTCACCAAATTAAGACATCCTGTTATGCAGAAGATTTATTGAATGTATTCAGAGTTTTTCCTTATTGAAAATAAGGTATTTTCACCAAATATCCTGTGTTGGAATTTACTTGTTAATAAAGTAATGTGATAAAATGTCAACCTTGTTGTCTGTGTTCTGTATTTTGCTGAATATATTTAGGCTCATTTTTGTATTTTGGGCAGTGAGAAATAAACAATTGTGACTACAATTTAAAACATTTAATTGGACCAATCTCACAGTTTCACTGTAAAACAGTTGGCCAAATTTAATTTCTGTGAATTAAATTTGATCAATTCACAGAAATTCAATTTGGCCAACTGAAAAATTTAGATGTGATCAGTCACTAGAAAATTTTAAATTGGAGAGGCCTGACATTTTTTACAGTGTTGGTAAATTAAATTTTTCCATTGGCTCTACATAGTATTTCTAATTGAGCCCATGTTAACAGACTGTTGCCACAATGGATAAAATTCAATTCACAGAAATTCAATTTGGCCAATTGAAAAATTTAGATGTGATCGCTCACTAGAAAATTTTGAATTGGTGAGGCCTTAATTTTTAACAGTGTACTAACATTTAGCTCAACTCGCCTCGACTCGTTCGCTCCCGGTAGAAACCTCCTGAACTGACCGTGGTGAAGTTAGTTTCAGGATGTTAGTTTCAGGTCTTCTTACTCTATCCAACTTAAAACTAACTTCACTACGGTCCTGAACGGTCAACACCGAAGGAATCCTAAACTAATGTAAAGACAAACAGCAGCAGCAGCTGTAACACACCGCAGGGGTAGCTGCACACCGGCTGCTAGCTGGATTATTGCAGACACGGATTTGCTGTCATTTATATCTGAACCAGAGCCGTTGATCTGAACGTCATCTCATGGCTCGCCTCCAAGTTACTCGCTTGTTACTTCGACGGAGGTGATACAGGAAAAGGTGTCACATGCAGGTACAAGCCACAAGATTTTCATAATGAAAAAGCAAACATGGTTAATAGAGTCGAGTCGAGTCGAGCTTAGCTAAGTTAATGGAAAACCACTACAATGACGATAGCTCAAAAAAAGTTAGCATCATTAACACTACACTAACGTTAGACTGTAAAACTAAGCATTAGCCCGGTCAGCTTCCTTAGCTCAGGTATTCCCGGACAGACTATTGTAATGTTATTATGACTTCTGTTTTGCTGTCTTGTAATCGACAACAGGTGTGTCAAGATGGCGCCGAGGATGGCTGCTACGTCGCGAGCTCTGCTGAAACATTGTAGTTTTTTGTTTGTTCTGTTTATAGTTTTTGTGTTTTTCGTCTTGGATGTTGTCTGCCTTACTACGTACGACAGACAGACACTTTTGGACATTGGTTCGGCAATCGCACACCGAAAACCGGACTTTAAATTCTTCAGTGACGACACGCTGCTTACAAACACAGCAGCGGATCCCTTTGTCTGGGCGGTCCGACCACGCAAACGCGGCCGGAGAAGAGGGAAGAGAGCCGGCGTACTCATCAGAGTAAGACGCCGCGCAAACCGACCCCCGCTTCCCAGTATTTTACTGGCAAATGTTCAGTCTCTGGACAATAAACTCTGCGAGCTGAGAGCACGGATCTCTTTCCAGCGAGACACAAGGGACTGCTGCATTATCTGCCTTACAGAAACATGGATGTCTGCTGAGATTCCAGATTCGGCCATCGAAACCGCGGGGTTCTCCGTGCACCGAATGGACAGAGAAAAAGATCTAGTGAGTGAGCAGGAAACCGCGCATCCTGAGGCTGCGTTTATTGTGACCGGAGACTTTAACAAAGCCAACTTCAAACGCATCGCACCCAAATACCACCAACATGTTAGCTTCAACACACGAGGGAACCGCGTCTTAGATCACTGCTACTCTCCCTTCAAGGATGGATTCAAATCACTCCCGCGCCCACCATTTGGCAAATCGGATCACGCGTCCATCCTACTTTTGCCCGCATACAGGCAGAGACTGAAACAGGAAGCACCCGCCCTCAGAACCATCCAGTGCTGGTCGGACCAATCAGACTCTATGCTACAAGACTGTTTTGATCACGCGGACTGGGAGATGTTCCGGTCGGCCTCTGATGACGACATCGAGGTCTACGCTGATAGCGTAACGTGTTTCATCAGGAAGTGCGTAGATGACGTTGTTCCGACCAAAACAATTCGGCTGTACCCTAACCAGAAGCCGTGGCTAAATGGGGATGTTCGCGCGGCACTCAATGCGCGGACCTTCGCTTTTAACTCCGGTAATGCGGAGGAGCATAAACAAGCAAGTTATGCCCTCCGGAAAACCATCAGAGCAGCAAAACGGCAGTACAGGGACAAGATTGAAGGACAGTTCAACACCACCGACTCTAGAAGCATGTGGAGGGGAATTAACACCATCACGGACTACAAAGGGATCACAAACTCCACTGTGAACACCGCTGCCTCTCTCCCGGACGAGCTCAACACCTTCTATGCTCGCTTTGAGGGAACTAACACCGCCCTCGCGGAGAGAGAGCTCGTGGCTGAAGATACAGAGGTTAGTGCACTCTCCGTATCTGTAGCGGATGTAACCCGATCCTTCCGGCGGGTGAACGTCCGTAAAGCAGCGGGTCCAGACGGCATTCCCGGCCGCGTGATCAGAGCGTGCGTGCACCAACTGGCTGGAGTCTTCACGGACATTTTTAACCTGTCCCTCTCCCTGTCTGTGGTCCCCACATGCTTTAAAACGTCCACCATTGTTCCTGTACCTAAGCAATCAAAAACCACCTGCTTAAACGACTGGCGTCCTGTTGCTCTGACCCCCATCATCAGTAAATGCTTTGAGAGACTAGTCAGAAACCACATCTGCTCTGTTCTCCCCCCCTCACTGGACCCACTGCAGTTTGCATACCGCACAAACCGTTCCACTGATGATGCCATTTCATCCACAATACACACTGCTCTCTCCCACCTGGAAAAGAGGAACACGTATGTGAGAATGCTGTTTGTGGACTACAGCTCAGCATTCAACACCATTGTGCCCTCCATACTTGACGGGAAACTCCGGGCTCTAGGCTAAAACAGCTTGTTATGCAGCTGGATCCTGGACTTCCTGTCAAACAGACGCCAGGTGGTCAGAATGGGCAGTAACATCTCCTCATCACTGACTCTCAACACTGGAGCCCCTCAGGGTTGTGTTCTCAGCCCACTCCTGTACTCCCTGTACACACATGACTGTGTGGCAATCCACAGCTCCAACACCATCATCAAGTTTGCTGACGATACGACGGTGGTAGGTCTTATCACTGACAATGATGAAACTGCCTACAGAGAGGAGGTGCACACTCTGACACGGTGGTGTCAGGAGCACAACCTCTCCCTCAACGTCAGCAAGACCAAGGAGCTGGTGGTCGACTTCAGGAGGAATGAGAGAGAACACCGCCCCATCACCATCGATGGAGCACCGGTGGAGAGAGTCAGCAGCTTCAAGTTCCTCGTTGTCCACATCACAGAGGAACTCTCATGGTCCGTCCACTCCGAGGCCGTTGTGAAGAAGGCTCATCAGCGTCTTTTCTTCCTGCGACGGCTGAGGAGGTTTGGAATGAACCGCCACATCCTCACACGCTTCTACACCTGCACCATAGAGAGCCTGCTGACTGGCTGCATCACCACCTGGTACGGCAACAGTACCGCCCGCAACCGCAAAGCCCTGCAAAGGGCAGTGCGCACGGCCAGCTGCATCATCGGAGGTGAGCTTCCCTCCCTCCAGGACATTTACGCCAGGCGGTGTGTGAAGAGAGCTCAGAGGATCATCAGAGACTCTAGCCACCCGAACCATGGGCTGTTCTCACTGCTGCCATCAGGCAGACGGTACCGCAGCATCAGAACACGCACCAGCCGACTCCAGAACAGCTTCTTCCCACAAGCAATTAGACTCCTTAACTCCTGATCCATCAGGATCATAACACACACTGGACAGAATATCACTCCGCACAACCCACTGTAGATACACACACACACATTATATACACATTTATGTATCATTTATTATTTATCATTTATCATATAGCACCTATTGTACATAATTGGATCTCTACTGTGAATAATATTGTATACTGTACATTGTATATTATTATTATAGCTTAATGTATACTGTTTAATGTATGTTTAGTGTATATTGTTTAAAGTATATGTATATTGTAAGTATGTGTATATTGGTTAAAGCTGTGAGAACTACACTCACATTGTGTAAATTATTTATTGTTTATTGTAGTGTATACTGTGCTGTGAGTAATTGTGGGCGCATCAGATGTGTAATCTGATGCTGCTTTAAATGTTGTACATGTCATGTCGGAACTGCTATGTTGCTCGGAACTGCACCAAGAATTTCACCTGCTGTTGCACTTGTGCATATAGCTGTGTGACAATAAAGTGATTAGATTTTTTGATTTTGATTTGATTTGAGTGAAGTCTTGGATGCCTATTAAGAAACGTCTCGGTTACGTATGTAACCCTCGTTCCCTGAAGGAGGGAACGGAGACGTACGTCGGAACTGACCGATGAATTGGGATCTATTTTCAGAGACCAATCTACTTCGAGTGTGTAACAACGCATACCGCTTTTACAACTGAGGAGCCGAGATGTGACTCGGGCCTGCAGCTGAAGCACAGCACCTGGCGACGGGACGTACGTCTCCGTTCCCTCCTTCAGAGAACGAGGGTTACATACGTAACCAAGACGTTCCCTTTCAGTCGGTCACGTTCGACGTACGTCGGAACTGACCGACGAATTGGGATCCCTAGAAAAACGCCAGGGTGCTGGCCCTTCCAGCGCCCTGCTAAAGCTACTGAGTGCTCCCACTTGGAGCAGCAGACAGGGCTTAAGCAGGGAGGTCCGACACTGCTGTTTCTGCAAGACCCACTCAGCGTGACTATTGGATAACGCTGGGAAAGCGTGCCCATCTCGGGAGATGGTACGCTGCGGAGCCACGTCCTCCTCCTGAGGAGAGGTGGAGAATACTCATACGGACTAAACTATCTGGGTAACA
Organism: Romanogobio albipinnatus; assembly: GCA_023566225.1. Taxonomy (NCBI): domain Eukaryota; kingdom Metazoa; phylum Chordata; class Actinopteri; order Cypriniformes; family Gobionidae; genus Romanogobio; species Romanogobio albipinnatus. The sequence goes on from CM042254.1 coordinate 41,859,354, forward strand.
ACATATGGCAGTCTCTGGGGTGGATCCAACCTGGTCCCAGGGAGGAAAGAACACACCCAGAGACGACAGAGCGGGCTCTGTCAAGGGAAAGACATGGGGCTAGCCGAGTAGGGTAGCTGGAACCGTGGAGAATACACATATGGGGTCGCCGTGAGGGAACCGCTACATATGGACCCAGCCTAACACACACGTTCCCCAAGCATACGGGTGCAGGCCTGGCGTCAGATGGCCGCAACGTCTGACACCGCAGGGGTGACGGAGGAGCTCGACAGGGTTCACCATTTCTGGGGGACACAACTGGAGAAGATAAACGCACGTATCCGGCCATAGGCGGGAGTGGCGTAGCAAGCCGACACAGGAACGGGTACTTCGCGTCTACCGGCCGTTGGAGGTGAGTACACAGGAAGAAACCGGTTCCACACGGAGGCTATAAAATCTGGCGAACGTGTTAGGTGTCGCCCAGCCCGCAGCTCTACAGATGTCTGTCAGCGAGGCGCCTTGAGCCAGCACCCAGGAGGAAGCAACACTTCTTGTGGAGTGCGCTCGCAACCCGAACGGGCAAGGCACGTCTTGCTATTGGTACGCTAAGACGATAGCATCCACTATCCAGTGGGCTAACCTCTGCTTGGAGACAGCCTTTCCCTTCTGCTGGCCTCCGTAACAGACGAAGAGCTGCTCTGAGGTCCTAAAGCTTTGTGTCCGGTCAACGTAAGCGCGAAGAGCGCGGACGGGACATAACAAAGCCAGGGCTGGGTCTGCCTCCTCCGGGGGCAGCGCTTGCAGGTTCACCACCTGGTTCCAAAATGGAGTGGTAGGAACCTTGGGCACGTATCCGGGCCGGGGTCTCAGGATGACGTGAGAGTTACCGGGCCCGAATTCTAGGCACGATTCGTTGACCGAAAATGCACTGAGCATTTGAAAGTGCTCTGAGCACCAGGGCTAAGTCCCAAGAGGGTAACGAGATAGAACGAGGAGGATTTAGTCTCCTCGCACCTCTGAGGAACCTGACGAGTAAGTCGTGCTTCCCTAAGGACTTACCTTCAACTACATCGTGATACGCCGCTATTGCTGCGACGTACACTTTCAGGGTGGAGGGAGACAGCCTTCGCTCCAACCCATCTTGTAGGAAAGAAAGCACAACGTTAATCGAACACTTCCGGGGGTCTTCGCGGCGAGAAGAACACCATTCAACGAACAGGTTCCACTTCAAAGCATAGAGGCGCCTCGTAGAGGGGGCTCTAGCCGAAGTGATGGTGTCTACCACTGCTTGTGGTAGACCACCTAGAACCTCCGCGTCCCGTCCAGGGACCAGACATGGAGTTTCCAGAGGTCTGGACGCGGGTGTCCAAAGGTATGTTTAAAATGTTTACACACTAATAAAGAAAATTTATCCATCATTCTCTTTCATTCTGTCAGTCTCTTACTGTTAGGAACGGTTGGGAGAAAAGGAGCAAGGACTCAAGTACAGGAAGATAATCGGTTTATTAATAATAAAATAACACAAACAAAAAACCCACGAGGGGGAAAACCAAACCAAAGATAACAAACACACAGATCAGGGAATGGGAAGACCACAGGAAGCACATGACGGGGTACAGAAGACAACGATCCAGCATAGGACTGCAAACACAAGGAGATTAAATAGGAAACAAACAAGGCAGGTAATGAGGGAGAACAGGTGGGGAAAATTAACCAATAATCAGATAACAAGATGGGCGGGAGTTGACAAGACCGGAGACATGACATGACAGAGAGAGAGAGGCTGACTGCGCACTCGTGAACCACGGAGAGCTGGAGATAGTTTTATTGTACTGAGTTGTTGAGAGCACTGTGCTGTGAGAACGAGCTTATTTGTAGCTGAGAGATCTGAATAAACAGTCCCAGTCACGTCGCCTCTGTCTTCCACCTTATTCTACGAACTTTTTAACACATATATAATGTACATATAATGTATAATTTATAAATCCACCTGCCACAATGGCTGGTGGTCACAAAAGTAAATTTCAGGCCCTGAATCTGCTTCAATAGAAACAAACACATCTCTCGTCTTTTCTATAAGGTATATGATAAGAAATAATACAATAATACTAATAATAAAACCTCCTGACATGAATGTTGTGTACCGGTTGTCATGACATGTCATGAGTGGCTGCTGATGGCTCGGAGTGCGCACACACAGGAGCGCACACAGAATAACGGCCGAGCTCAGTATTTTGAATGAATAATACGGTTTCTTTCTCACAAAACCTTATAGTACTGCAAAAATACAATTTTGGAACCTTATAAGGCTCCAAAACCGTGATGTGAACCAAACCGTAGCATTGGTGTATCGCAAGGACCGCACAGGGCCTCGTGCCTGACCAGGACCTTGCGCAAAGTAAAATGACAGCTGACTTGATGTAAAAGCCAATAGTTAAAGTTTTTGTCCTTCAAAATACTATAATAATTAAAAGACATAGCTAAAAACGTGTATTGTGATGCTGTATTATTCTGCTTGTTAAAAATGTATTATGCAGTAACTATTTCTTTTTACAATATTTCTCTTTGCATGAGAATGCGTGTGACAGTAATTCATGTGCATACAGGCATAGCACGTCAGGCTCGTAGAGCTTTATTCACAGTCCATTCAAATTCTGATTTTGGCTGCCTCTGAAATGGGTCAAACCAGATATTAGGCTACCTAAGAAATTCAAGTAAATAGGCTACATTAGAAATCAGCGCTCATTGAAGGATGTGCATTTATTGCATGGAGAAAGCAGGACGCCTGCATTTTATCTGAGGGGAAGCACAAAAGTTTTTTTATTTAACACTATAAATGTTATATAGACGTTTAACTGCCAGGATCTGGTTAGTAATTAGATGAGTGAACCCCTCTGGGTGCCGGTCAGAGCACAGTTGTATATAAGGATGAGGAGACAGGTAAGCAGGGTTTTTGGGGATGTATTTATAAAGGATAAGCTGCAGAGGTATCAATTACAGGCAGTAGAGGCATTAGTCTGGAACACAAAAAATACAATACAGATAGTGAATAACTTTGCAGCTTGACATATATATGTATATAATAATAATAATAAACCTCCATGAAATATACAATCCAAAGAAGGAAATTAAGGCATTGTACATTATAAGCTGCACGCGATCATCTAACATGATACACCCTCCATATATGGATATCGTGGCACATACAAGTGTAATCGCTCGTCTGGTATAAACTTAAGCGCTTTGAGTGCCTAGAAAAGCACTATATAAATGTAACAAATTATTATAAACAGCTCAAAATATCAGAATTCACATCATAAAGGTACCTGAAAACAAAGGCAGTGATATACATCTCAATAAAGAAGAGATAATCACATATGGAACAGCATCATTAAGCTAAACTAACAGAAACATCGGCTGAGGGCATGTTTAGACATGTCAGAGTGACGTGGTTATAAATAACTCAATACCGATCTCAATAAACACCAAAATTAGGCAAACAGGCTTACTTGTAACTGCTGCAGCAAATAATAAAACTAAACAGGAATAAATGTCCTTTCAGTGATCAGCTAACAGACCATTAACATTCAGCAGGCAAAGGCAGATTTTTTTTACATTTTTATGCATTTGGCAGACGCTTTCATCCAAAGCGACTTACATTACATTCAAGGTACACATTTTAAATTTTGTCAGTTCTTGCTTTCCCTGGGGATCAAACCCATGACCTTGGTGTTGCTAGTGCCATGCTCCACTGTTTGAGCTACAGGAAAGCCCAGATTATTGCACAAGACTGCTCAGCCCAAAAGTGAAATATGATGTCAAAATAAAAGCCCTCTCTTAAAGGAGCCTTTACAACAGCCGGCCCCAAAGATGAGAAGCATCTTTGTATTCAGGAAAGGCGACTCTATTCAGGAGGGTTAGGAACTTCATGATCATCTGAAGGCAAGGGCAGTAGGACAACAAGGCGGGCGACTGGTCTAGTATAGATCTGATCCTTGATCTGCACATCTGCTAATCTGATATGGCCATCAGGACTACGGTGTGTCTGAACGACTTTCCCTACAGGCCATAAACCTCGGGGAAACTGAGGGTCAACGATCATGACGCAGGTATGCTCGTGTAGGTCAGGGGGTGATGCTTGCCACTTGTGTCTGGTCTGTAAGTTGAGAAGGTAATCACGGATGAATCTGGACCAGAATCGATCTGCCAGGATCTGGGAATGTCTCCATCTTCTGCGACTTAGCATCTCAGGTTCTGGGTAGACGACTTGAGGCAACCATCCATCAGGCCGCCCCATGAGGAGACTACTAGGGGTCACTGGGTCACTATCGGCCATGTTGGAGGACACATAACCCAAGGGTTTTGAGTTGAGGATAGCCTCGACTTCTAACAAAGTTGTCATCATGACCTCTTCAGGAACCGACTGGGAACCCAAGACGGTGTACAATGCTGACTTGACAGATCTCACCTCCCTCTCCCAAACTCCACCAAAATGAGGGGCTGATGGGGAATTAAAGCATTAAAGCAGAAGTGGATCTCCCGCTCGCTTCCACGAAAGTTGGTCCCGCAGTCTGACCATAACTGCGCTGGGGTGTCTCTCCTCGCGATGATCCTCCTAAGGGCCATGAGGAAGGAATCAGTACCCAGGCAAGGGAGTAAATCTAGGTCAAGGAAATAAAGGAAAGGGGGTCCTCGGGACCATCGGTTTGGGGTGGCAAGGTAGGAAAGAGGTATCCCTATCGCGAGGTCATTGGCAGGGTTATCAGCAGAACTAACATAACGCCAAGAGCACTGATCGGTAAGCTTCTGAATCTCTGCAATCCTATTGCCAACAAAGACACGGTTCCGACAGGATTCAGATTTCCACCACTGAAGGACCGTAGTAGAATCGGTCCACAGTACAGTAGACTGGATGGTCAAGGTCAACTCGTTGGCCAGCAACTCCGCTGCGGGCTGCGACCAAGCTCCCACAGAGCTCCAACCTGGGGATGGAATGCACTCTTTTAGGGTTAACACGGGAACGAGCGATAAGGAAGGACAGGTAGGTCTGGCCGGCTGGGTCAACAGTACGTAGGTAAGCTACGGCTCCGTAGGCTTGCTCAGAGGCATCTGAGAAGATATGGATCTCGTGAATAACTTCACCAACCCCAGCCGTAGGGGGGACATAAGGGTGAGGAAGAGAGACACTAGGAAGGCGGCAAAGTTCTTCTTCCCACTGCATCCAGGAATGGAGAAGGTCAGGACAACTCTGCGAGGCATGGAAGACTCAACTGGTGAAGGGGACGAGGATAAGGATGGGGCTGAGGATGTACCAACTCCATGCAGGATAGCAACGGATCTCTTGCCAGCATGTGAGCTCTTAGACATTAACTCTGCATCGTAACTATGACACCAGGTCTTGTAACAAAGCCAATTAGAGAGGTCGACTAGGTTAGGGGTAGACCCAGGTTGGCAAAACATATGGCGACGAAACTCTGCTCTCTGCTCTGGGTGAAGCTTGCTCAGGAGGCGTGCGACGTAGGAACCACAACTCAACTCCAACTCACCATCATGTCCTAAAGTTCTCAACAGGCCGACTAGGGATTGGACTTGGAGAGCAAATCTCTGGAAGGCTGGGATATCACCTCGTCTACCGTCAGGACTATCATGATAACTAATAAAAATAATAATAATAACAATAAATACATAAGACTATTTGAAATTATGTAACCATTTGAATCTTAATGACTACACGCACTCGCACGCAGCTTTTTTATTGAGGTGAAAACTTTATAAGAGAAAGAAATTGCACATGCACACAAACATTCAGTAGTTGGTTTTCAACCTCTGCCCATGAGTTTTATTAATAAAACAGCTTCACTACTGAAAGATACATAATATTTCTCAGCAATGAGGTGAGAACTTCACTGTAATTAAACCAACAAGCTTTAGGCTACTCACTCGTGTGGCCTCATTCAAAAAAAATTTATCTTACAGAGATACTTTATTTCACTTCAGAATTCTAGATCTAACGTGCTGGATAAAATAAGAAACAAAAATTATTTTCCTGTCTGTTCGGTCAAACATCCATGATAGCTATTATCTTGTCCATGCTGGCATATAATCATGGCCACCCAACATGAATTATATAAATATTTTTAATAATGCAGCCATTTAAAAGGCTGGATAAAATAAGAAACAAAAATTATTTTCCTGTCTGTTCGGTCAAACATCCATGATAGCTGTTATCTTGTCCATGCTGGCATATAATCATGGCCACCCAACATGAATTATATAAATATTTTTAATAATGCAGCCATTTAAAAGCAGAGGGTCTACTATGTGCATAGTAAAGCGATCATTTACAATCATTTTGGGCAGGGATTAATGTAAACACAGATAACAATCGTGTCTAAAGTGAATGTAAACAGGCGGGCCAAAAAATCAGATATGGTCAAAAGATCAGATCTGTGCATTATTGGAGTAAACGCAGCCTTAGGCCACATCCTCAAGAAAGCCAGAGCTTTCCCTATCCAATCTTTTTTTTTTGTGTCACAAAAAAAATCTGCGCACACGCGAAACTGACTCCAAAATGATGCCAGACCATGTGGCGCGGTAATTCTGCCACAGAGATGCAGTACAAACGTAAAAGAAGACTTGAGCATGTGCAAATGCAAAGGTGTTGTTTTCAGATTTATCCACTCTGGGACCCGGTTTCAAAAAATAGCTGTTTCAGGCTCCCAAAATGCTGGATCTGGACGAAACGCCAATAAGATACAACCTTTTTACGTATACAGCTAAAGGCGTATCCGTGTGGACTGAGCTTCTGGGTGCGGATCCACTTGTCTGTGCAATACTTCTGTCACGCCGCACTCCACTTTATTCCTATGGGTGACATCAAGCTACTTTAACGCGCCCACAAAGCATTCCGGGAAGGCGACTCTGCATTTGAACAAATGGCGCGTGTCAAAAAAGCTGGCCGAAGCCCATCTTTATGTAAATTAATCCGTTGAAGGCAACGCGACTATCCAATAGAAGTAGAGCACATGGAGACTGGGGGAAGTTTCTCGCTGGTCCTTTCATTCCCTGCTGGCTCAAAAGCACTCCCATAGCGGTAAACTTGAGGAACGCCCATCAATGTACACATGAGGGGAAGCATCACAACACCACGCTTCAGTCGTGCCGCAAAAGTGGATCTGTACCGTCAGTCTTCATTGTTCTAGTTCTTTCATTAGTTGCCTTAATCCCTGATTAGTGTCACACCTGTTTCCTGTTCAATTGTTGATGACCTTCCTCTGTGTATTTAAGCCTTCATTCTCCCTCAGTTCATTGTCTTGTGTTACCGTTATGTCTGGTGATTATTGCTGTATTATTCCTGTCATCATGTATAATTATTCTACAGGTATGATTATGATATTTTGTGCAATTATAAATGTGAATTAGATGTGTATTTCATGAAAATATGGCTAAAAATGTTAAGTTCACTGGTGAATAGTTCAGTATATGTATATGTCAGTGCTGGGCAATCGATTAATCGCAATAATCACATCCAAAATAAAAGTTTGTAAAATATATGTGTATGTATAATTATGTATGTATGTATAAATACACACACATGTATGTGTATAGGCCTATTTAAGAAAAAAAATATTTATATATAAAATATTTATATATAAGAAATTTGTCACATGCCTGTCCTGTCTCGTGTAGCACATGTGGTGGTTTGTTATTTTCCTGTATCTGTCTAGTTCCCACCCCCCTTGTTATCTTGTTATTAGTTTCATTTGCCCCACCTGTGTTCCCTCATTACGTGCCTCATTTGTCCCCTTCATAAGTTCCTTTGTGTTTGCAGTCTGTGTGGTATTGTTGTATTGTCGAAGTCTCCTGTTTCCCTGTGATTCCTGTTTTCCCCGCATTGGTATGTTTTGAGTGATGTGTTTTCTGATTATCTGTTTTGCCCCATTGTGGGTTTTGTTTTGTGTTTATGTTTTATTTTGTTAATAAATCTTCATTTATCTGCACTTGAGTCCTCGCACTAGTTTTCTCCTTGTCTGTGACGTGACAGAACGATACCACCATTAGAGGACTCAGCAGGAGGATTTTTTTTGTTTCCCGTCTTCGCCATGGCGTTTAGCAGACGGCTTCAGGTGATGCGGCAGGTAAACTCAAGATACATCAGCCCCCTTGCTGACGGATGTAAGAGTTTGCCTGCCAATTCCTTATTGAGGTGCATCATCTGGTCCTCAATGAGTTGGAGAAAGCAGAGGTCTTCAACCTCTGTCTGGATATGCCCCTCAGTCCGGAGGAAATTAGGAGAATGGGAAGTCTTGGGTTCTGGGAGTTTGTCGACCGTCTGGACCCCAGTCCTCCAATGACCATGGTCACGAGAGTTCCGGTGGTCCCTGTTCCGGTGGTCCCTGTTCCGGTGGACCCTGTTCCGGTGTTCCGGTGGACCGTGTTCCGGTGGACCGTGGACCGATGGACCGTGGACCGTGTTCCGGTGGACCGTGGACCGTGTTCCGGTGGACCGTGGTCCCTGTCCCAAAACGGTAGAGGCGAAGGGCTCCCTCCACAACTGCTCTGGTGGTCCCAGTTCCGGTGGTCCCAGTTCCGGTGGATCGTGTCCCGGTGGACCCAGTTCCGGTGGTCCCAGCTCTGTCCCCGCCACCCTGACGGCCTGCTCTGCCCGAGCTGCCCAGGCGCCCTGCTCTGACCGAGCCGCCCAGGCGCCCTGCTCTGCCCGAGCCGCCCAGGCGCCCTGCTCTGCCCCCGCCACCCTGGCGTCCTGATCTTCCCGCGCCGGCCTGGCGTCCTGCTCTGCCCGAGCCGCCTAGGCGCCCTGCTCTGCCCGAGCCGCCCAGGCGCCCTGCTCTGCCTGTGCCGCCCTGGCCGTCTGAACTCTGCTTGCCCCCCTGGCCGCCTGAACTCTGCGTGCCGCCCTGGCCACCTGAATTTTGTTTTCCCCGTTCCTCCTGTTCCTCCTTGGTTTGTCCCTACCGTTCCTCCTTGGTTTGTCCCACCCTGGTCTGTCCCTCCCATCCCTCCTTGGTCTGTCCCTCCCGTCCCTAGTGGAGCATCTGGAAGCTACTCCTTAAGGAGGGGGTAATGTTACATGCCTGTCCTGTCACTGTCCATGGCCTGTCCATGCCACCTGGTGGTTTGTTATTTTCCTGTCTCTGTCAGGAAAGAGTTCCCACCCCCCTTGTTATCTTGTTATTAGTTTCATTTTCCCCACCTGTGTTCCCTCATTACCTGCCTCATTTGTCCCCTTCATAAATTCCTTTTGTTTTGCAGTCTGTGTGGTATTGTGGACATCTCCTGTTTCCCTGTGATTCCTGTTTTCCCCGCATTGGTATGTTTTGAGTTTTGTGTTTTCTGATTATCTGTTTTGCCCCATTGTGGGTTGTGTTGTCTTCATTTATCTGCACTTGAGTCCTCGCATTAGTTTTCCTCCTTGTCTGTGACGTGCCAAAATTATATAAATATATACATGCAAATATTTCTTAAATGTATACATGAAGGAGTGTGTATTTAAATATACATCATAATTATACACAGTACACATATGTAAACACAAACTTTTATTTTGAATGTGGTTTACTTATATTTTTTATTTTTTCTTATTTTTTTCAATACTTTTAACACATTTCCTAAACTCTTAACACAGTTGGCACAACAGCTGTCTGTGTAGGCTATACATTTAAAGGTCCCGTTCTTCGTGATCCCATTGTTCAAACTTTAGTTAGTGTGTAATGTTGCTGTTAGAGCATAAATAATACCTGTAAAATTATAAAGCTCAAAGTTCAATACCAAGCGAGATATTTTATTTAACAGAAGTTCCCTTTCAAAGCCAACAGCGAACGGCTGGCTTGGACTACATCCTGGTACTTCCTTCATAAATGACGTCGATAGAACAGACTAACCTCCGCCCACAAGACTACATGAAAAAGGGGGCGTGGTCTTGTTGCTGTCCCACGTGGAGAAGAGGACGTGTCGCGTGGAGAAAAGGAAGTGTTGCGTTTGACTGTGTTTGTCGCCATGTCGTCGAGACGCTGTTATTTTCATCCCGGAGTCAAATCACCTTTGTTTGGCTTTCCCAGGGACGCTGTAGAGATCATTAAGTGCATATATCTCCCGTTAAGAGGCGTGACCTTTCCACGTGCGCTAAGCTGCTGTCCAATCACAACACAGGACCGTGCTACGTTCGCTAAGCTGCTGTCAAATCAAAACACGGGAACCGCTGGCACAATCAGAACTCGTTACGTATTTCTGAAGGAGGGACTTCATAGAATAAAGGAAGTCATCAGCCGTTTTCAGGACAGTGAAAACAGCGGTATACAGATAAGTAAATTGTGTTAAAAATACCGGGTTTTTTTACACGCGAAACATGAACACATGTTATATTGCACACTGTAAACACAATCAAAGCTTCAAAAAGACATGAAGAACGGGACCTTTAACACATTTATTGTTGCTTTTACACAAAGCATACAGTTAACACAAATTTAAAATGTTTGAACTTCTTTTACATACAAGCTCAACCAAGACCAAAACAATGGATTTTTACTGCCAAATTTACCAATGCTTTAACACTGTATGTCAGAACAGATAACACCATGTTCTAAACCTAACCTTATAGGCTAAAGTTAAAGTAAACAGCTGTTTATATTGAGAATTGAAACACAAATATATCCCCTGCATTTTATTCCATTGGTACTGATAAACAGCCCATTGAATTTGTGCAAATATAAAAATCAGCTGATTCCCATATAGGAATTGTTAAGGTGTCGATGTTCTTTCAATCACATGATTATATGGTATACAGTAAAAGACGGCCTATTTGGGCTGCTCTTGTGTGAAAAAGGAACAATATAGAGCACCATAAAGAAAGTCAGATAAAGGCCTGCATGAGGGAGAGAAAGATGAGTACCAGGACAAGGGAGAGGAGTGGGACAAGGGCATGGGAGAGGAATGCCTGGACAAGGGCAAGGTAGAGATTGAGGAGTTAGAATGCATGGTGGTGCTCAAAGAAGGGCTAGAATTAGGGTACCTGATGAAATAAGAGATTCTATCATAGACCATGTCATAAACCACAGGCTATCATACAGAGCGGCTGGTGTACGGGTACAGCCAAATCTCAGCCAGGACACAGTGGCATCCATTATCCAGATTTTTTTTTTTTTCAAGACACCAATAGGTAGGATATTGTATAAGGGCTTCTCCTACTGCAAAGTGTAAATACTTTTACCATGTGTTACAGTGACTGTATGCCTCTGGTCCCTAACTGTATTTCGTCTATCTAAGGATTCAATGTCTACCTCCCTCAGGGGCCAGAGGAAAGCTCCTAAATGAAGAACAGGAACTTGCTATTGTCAACATGGTAATTGCTGATAATGAAATAAAACTGAAGGGCATTCCATAAAGTTACTCTGAGATGGGTCATTCGTTTTTTTTTATCGAATTTCTGCAGCAAAAGAAACAAAATGCATGCATTTACTAAACCTAACAAAACAAAAATGTGGAGAGGCTTCAAAAGACACACAATCTAGGAATCTATGCAGACCTGAAACAAAAAGAATGCAGTTTCTGTAATTTCATCAAGTGTTAGTGTTTTTATAACATTGTGCTATGATTGACTAAATGTTCCTGTTGGAAGAGAACATGTGATAGGGTTTTGGTAGACATAGTGTATTGTAGTGAATTATTGTATTTTGAAAATTAGTTTTGGAGTTAAGTTTACAATGTGTGATTTTGAGCATGAAATTAATCGTTTTGGCAATTGCGTGATGTAGGTGTGTTGGTGCGTTAAGAGTTTAGGAAATTTGTTAAATGTATTGAAAAAAATGTCATAGCGATTGTAAAAAACTGTAATCAATTGCCAAGAATTAGTGTATACATATAAGATTACATAGATAAGATTAAGTCAATTTCTTAATTTTTGATTGTTGCAGAATTAAATGTAAACATGTTTAAATACGAATCCTTGTTATATTACAAATAAATGGTCATACAAGTCATTGTAAAGAATGGATTTCTCTCTCTCTCTCTCTCTCTCTCTCCAACCACCTCTCTGTGTGTGTGTGTGTGTGTGTGTGTGTGTGTGTGTGTGTGTGTGTGTGTGTGTGTGCGTGTGCGTGTGCGTGTGCGTGTGCGTGTGCGTGTGCGTGTGCGTGTGCGTGTGCGTGTGTGTGTTGTGGTTCAAGTGTTCCCTACATTATAGGAACAAAATGTTCCCACAAAGATGATAATACCTTAAATCCTTGTCCTTGTAGGGACAATGTTTTGGCCCCTGTGAGGAAATCATCTTATAAATCATACTAGGTGATGTGTTTTGAAAATGTAAAAATGCATACAGTTTTCTGTGATGGGTAGGTATAGTGTAAGGGGAGAGAAGATACAGTTTGTACAGTATAAAAACCAATTACGCCTATGGTGAGTCCCCACAAAAATAGTGAACCAGACGTGTGTGGGGGGGGGGGGGGGGGGAGGGGGGGGGGGGGTGACAAAAAAACTAATTGATGTGTTTTTCTATCCCGGTTGGGGATTTCAACCTGAATGCACACAGACTCATGGGGGACTTGAGTCACTGTGGGGACCTAAAATGAGGTCTATGGGTACAAAAGCTTATAAATCATTCAGAATAAGTTCTAATAAAAATGCAAAAATGCATAAAGTTTTGTGTGATGGGTAGGTTTATGGGTAGGGCTAGTGTAAGGTTATAGAATATACAGTTTGTAGTGTAAAAACCATTACGTCTATGGAGAGTCCCTACAAAGATAGCGCGCCAGGCGTGTGTGTGTGTGTGTGTGTGTGTGTGTGTGTGTGTGTGTGTGTGTGTGTGTGTGTGTGTGTGTGTGTGTGTGTGTCACCGGTCCATCTATGAGACATCCATGAGGCTCTCCAGAACAGTAAAGCGTCATTCAGCGTCCAGTTCACTGGAAGTGAACACCAAATCTGTGGAGATAAACGCCATTCCTGCCGAGATTTCACTGCAAGTCCGAAGGGTAAGTTTCCATCCGTGCTTATAACCTAATAACATTAATGTTAATTCATGTCAGTGAAGCGACGATCTAAATCTTTATGTAAAAGTGACTAGCATTTGCTCTCGTGAAGGGTGACAGAATGATTCGAGTTCACGCGCATTCCACAGGTGTGACTGAAGCGCCGCTTCTCCGCGAGCACCATGCACTCGCGTTTTCCTCACGGAGATTTTCATCAGAAAGAAATAACGGTTTGTCAGTATAAGGAGAAAGATGAACATTTTACGCACAACTCTTTAGAGATAACGCGTGCAAGTTTTACGCATCGTCCCTTTACATTACGCGTCGTGTAATCATTACACATATGTTTGGATAATCTACAAAATCTGTAAACCTGTGAGCTCTCAAGTTTACAGAAAAACATAAATATTTGGTACAAGTGTATATGCGTGGATTCTTGGCCATTATTTATGTGTTTATACCTTAAAAAAGCTAAATCTGACTAAAGTGCTTGATTTTCATGTTGCTATAGGCTACTGTGCGATGGTAAGATATAATATATAATATATAATTCTGATTTATAGTGATATATCAGTTCTTAATAATGCCACTACTTTGGATGAATCAACATGCACCAATGCTAAAATTATTTTTCTATAGGCTATATCCTAATCATTTGTTAACAACATGTAGCATATTCTTTACAGATAATTGTTTCTATTAATACATTGTTTATTAATACATGTGATTTTATGTACATTTCTCAAATCCATAACTTGGACAGTCACCTCTGATAACAAATCACTCTAAATTGCATTTTCTGTAAAGCTGCTTTGAAACGATATCCATTTTGAAACATTTACAAATAAATGTGAATTGAATTGAATTGAATTGATGACCTGTTTTGTCTCATGGCATGTGTTCAGGTTTTCCTCAAGCATCAGCAATAATAAAAATTATTGTATGAATGTTAAATTGGCGCGCAAACATTAAAGAGCATTGTAGCATTAGAGTTTTCAAACCTAAAATTAAGATTAAAGTGGAGATTACATGTACAGTTCAGCCAAAAACAAAACTAAACCACTATGACTTTCTGCATTCTGTGAAACACGAAGGTAGACATTTTTAAATTGCTGCTCTTTTCTATAAAACAGCAGTAAGCCGTGACCAAAAAGCAGCTTTAAAGACGTCCAAAATGGCTTTTTTTGTGCTATATTTCAGGTTTTATGAAGCCGTGGAACAGACAGAAGATCATTGATAATCAATTGCCTTCACACTTATTCAGAGCAGCTTGAAAATTCTGCAAAATTTCTGCATTTGGAAGAAAGACATTTATAGAGTTTTGGAATTACAGGGAAAACATTTATGCATAAGCAAAGCATCACATTATATCAGTTGCACACATGGCTTCTCTCATCCAAATTTGTCATATCACAAATGCAACTTATGTATGAAAGATGGAAAGTGTTATATGTGTGCAAACATTCACACATCATTCCGGAACATGAATTTTTAATGATTAGCCCTGACAACAACACTATAGTACATTTATTGTGTAGATGGCCGACACTTCACAGAATCTAACCTGAGGTGAGAGGAAAGAAAACACACAGGGAAGGGTTATGGTGAAGAATGGATCGAAACTATCTCTCTTAGCAACAAGACACTGTTTGACTCATATTTTCTGAACATCCATGGTCTCAGCGGCGGCTGCTTAATGAACTCACTTGCGTCCATTCTGTCGTAAGCTCACGACATTTCAGATGTGTGGATTGTGGAACTCACTGACACCATCAAATTGATGAATGTCTCCATTCATTGTACACTGTAAAAATGGATAATCTGCAATTGTTACCATAAATAGCCATTTTGTAACTCATAAAAAATGGTTTTGTTTGGTATAAATGAATGTACAGTAATTAGGTTGATTCAATGATGCTAAACAATATTTTAATATTAATATTTCTTTCAGCGTAGTCACACATCATTAAGTGCACAGTACATTCTTCAAAAATGCTGGGTTGTTTCAACCCATGTTCGGTCAAATATGGACAAACACATCCGTTGGATTTTAAAGTTTAATTATAGTTTAAAAGTTTGTCCATATTTGACCCAAACATGGGTTGAAACAACCCAGTGTTTTAGAGTGTACTCTTAACCCTTTATGGTACAGCGTTGCCATATGGCAACAATTCATTTCTTCTCAAGGGGGATGTTTTTGCAGCATCTTAGATATTTAAATTAGATATAGTAAATTATATTTTTTTATTCACAAATCAACTTTTTTTAACATAGTTTTACAGTAAATTGAGAAAATTTCAATGCGTCCATTTGGCTGTACTAGTGGTACTAGTGCGACTATGTAAAAGTATCAAAATTATTTCTTCTTTTTAGAAAATGAATACAGCAATATATATATATATATATACTTTTATTTAATTTTAATATCATGTGATGAGTGTGAGGATGAGTTAGCCAAATTAAAGGAAACGATAGGGATTAAATAATAGGGATCTACTTATTTTTGGTTTCCACGAGTCCAAAGTATAGAAATCTATCAATTTCTAAAGAAATGCACATTTAAATAGAAAAGAAAATCATAATTTTATATAAAAACTACTTTTTTGACCATTTTCCATTGTTGTTTCCCTAAGTACAAATATATAAATACACACATACGGTATGCATATATATATTTAAGAAAAATATGTTATATTTTTATTAAAAAAATTATATTTATATATAAGATAAATTATATATACAGTATATATACTGTATATTATTGTACACAGTACACACACATATATTATGTAAACACAAACTTTTATTTTGGATGCGATTAATCTTCCCCAGCACTAGTTAGAACATAATCCCCCGGTTTCACAGACAATGCTTAAGCTAATCCTAGACTAAAATGCATGTTTGAGCTATTTTAACTGAAAGAATCTTGCACTGACAAATCTTAATTTATGTTAGTGGCATTGTTTTTTCTCAAGATGCACACCAGTAATGTTTTTTTCATGGGGACGTTTATAAAAGTTACTTAAATGTCCTAATTGAACTAAGGCCTAATCCTGGCTTAGTCTAAGCCCTGTCTGTGAAACCGGGCCAAAACATCCCATAGAGGGTTAAAAATAAAGGTTCTTGATTGGCATGATTCCAACATCCATACAATCTTTCCAAATGTTTTTCAAACTAAGGGCGTTTTCACATATGTAGATTGTTTGCTTTGTTCCGAAAAATGGACTTAATTTGTTACAATGTTGCATTTTCTTCTTGGTTTGGTTCTTTTTCACAAGGCAACATTTCAAAGTGTACCAAAATGTGTTTATGCAAGTCACATGTGAGTAAAACTGTGCTCTTATTGGTCAGAGTTCCCTCTGTGTCATCCAAGTACACCTGGGAGAGGGGCTGTGCCTGGGGGCGGGGCTGCACTTGTTGCCCCGCCCGACACTTACTCTGATTGGCTCATTCGCCTTTCATAGGCATACATGATAGAAAACGTTTGTAGTTTGGTGTATGTCAGAGTAGTGCATGGAATGATGAGTGAATGTCATCAATCCAGTTACAAAACTGTAAAAGAGAGGTGTCTTATGCCACACAAATAAGATTTAGCTCAATCTAGGGCACACTTAACTGAGACAAATTCAGGTGTTTTGAAATGTAACTCGCTATGTCCATATAATTGAATCACTGAGTTGTTTGCTACTGCAAGTTTACTCTTCTAGATAATTTGAATTCACAAATTAATCCAGACTGTCCTCCAAAAAACCTTGACTCTATAGGTTGTTTTTCAAGCACCTTATTACGACCTTTATTTACGTTTTAAAGTCATGCGCCCTCTAGCTGGTGTAAAAGATGGAAAGCTGGTCAGTCTGACGTGGTGTTGCCTGAGCTCATTACTATTCAGTTGAGACCGCGGCCACAGGCTGAACGTCAACCGGCTTGTGCGCTATGCACGAATAGAACTTCAACAATGCACATGTTGCTCAAGAACCCAGGGTTGAAGGTTAAATGGCTTCAGTTTATTTTTTGAAAAATGCCACAACACTATAATTTGAAATTAGTTCTCTGTTCATCACATTTTGAACATCTGACTTAATCAGATGACACTTGACAGTTTCAGGTGTTGTGTGGCAACATCTTACTAGCTGACTTTCACTTTCAACGAAATTCCATTGCAATAAGCGAACTGACTTCTTACGGAATGATATGAAAGACGTGAATCAAAAGCACAAACCTGTTGCCATTGACAGCAGTCATTATATACTTTGCAGAGGTAATTACATATAGATTTAATAGACCTCTGAATGTTGGGAAGGCCCATTCATGTGAATCAAACTTTCTGCAGCCGTGTAGGCCTAATTAGCTATAAGAACATGATGTAATTATCATTTCAAATGGCAAAACTACCAGGCTCCATCTTTGCTTCTGTAATGCCAAAATTACAAGTAGGCTATTTGTCTTTGAATGTCTATCTAAGGCAGTCGCCATGTCTCCAAATGCAGGCATAGCCCTTTTTTGTCATATAAACACATTTGGCCACTAGCCAGTAAAAGTGAAAATGTCAGAAGACAATTGCCACCTAACTTTCCAAACTGTTTGACGGTTTACTTTCACGTAAATTTACCATTCCGACACATCCATGGCTACACGAGGTGGTTGCGGTTCTTGTGGTGCTTCTGTCTCCTCTTCAGATTCAGGGTCATTTATATATGTCAATATACCTGAAGAAGCCATTTCAGATGATAGTAAACAAAGTTCCTCTACTTGTTTACTTGTTACTGGGTAAATGTTGCTGATAGCCAGGCTCTCATTAGCTAGCTGTTAGCCAGTAAGAGTCAAGCAGCTTAGCTCGTTGAATATTAATGAGAACTGGCACAAATCTGAGTATTCCTGCAGGCTTTATATACCATGCTAGAATGGCTTGAAACAACGTAACCAAGGCATATTTTCAACATTTTGAAATAAAACATAAACATAAAACATTTTTACAGAGTCCATGGTAGAACTTCAGACATTACCAAAAAAGTAATGAAATACGTGTGGCAGGGCACCTTTAAGGGACACATTTCCTGTTATGAATAATGATATCGCTTGATTCATTGGTCCATTTTTCCGAATTGCTTTCTCACCTCAACTGAACCGCCCGAGTTTGTTTTCAATCAGGCCTCGTTCAGGCGATCTCTGAACAATTGTTTTGGATCCGAGTACAATGGCCGTGTTCATATATGCCTAAAAACAAACTGGAATAAGGGAGAAAACAAACACTCCAAACTCCCTTTAGTGGACTTAGATATCCTCCTAGGTAGGCCAGAAGCCCAGAGTTTTGTGATCTTAAAGAGCGAGATGGATTGTAGGGCGACAGAAGATTGGTTAAATACACAAGAGCTGAACCATTTAGGGCCTTATAGGTCAATAGCAATACTTTATAATCAATATGGAACTTAATAGGTAACCAGTGTAGAGATAATAAACTTTGTGTTATATGATCATATTTTCTTGACCTAGTAAGAGCTCTAGCAACTGCATTTTGGATTAATTGCTTGTTTATTGAGGATTCAAGACAACCAGCTAGTAATGCATTACAGTAATCCAGTCTAGATGTCATGAATACATGAACTAACTTTTCTGCATCAGAGACAGTTAACATGTTCCGTAGCTTAGTGACGTTTCAAAGGTGGAAGAAGGCTGTTTTTGCAACATGAAATATGAGTCAAGTTGCTGTCTAATATAACACCCAGGTCTTTTACTGTGGTGGATGAAGTGACAGTACATACTTCTAGAGATTCTGTGAACAGGTTTTTGGTCCAATAAGTAATATCTTCTATTAAATTCAGACAATATCTGAGTTTAATAAAAGAAAATTACAGGCCATCCAATATTTTATATCTTTAACACATTGGGCCCTATTTTACCGATCTGAGCTCATGGTCTGAAGCTCATGGTGCAGGTGCTCTTAGGGCATGTCCGAATCCACTTTTGTTAGTTTAACGATGGGAAAAACAGTCCAGCGCATGGTCTCTTAATGAGTTATGGGTGTGTTTTGGGCGTAACGTGCAATACACCAATCAGAGTCTCATCTCCCATTCCCTTTAAAAGCCAGTTGCGCTCGTACCATGGCGGATTTGCTAACTTCATGAAAGACTGATCCAGAGAGGAATCCTTTTATTTTTATTATTTAAAAATGTGTGTGAGCTGCTGCGCTTGTGTGTGTGCCTGTGTGTGTAATAATCAGAGTGTATTACTTTAGAGCAGGTTTGTGTTGGTCAATGGTGCAGTCGTTTTCAGTTCCTCAAAATAGCAACGCTCCAACAATGCGCCTGAACACACCTGGTTTTCAGACCAGACGCCCATGGAATGTGCTGGAGGAGACTTTACAGATTGCTGGACTCTTGCAATGTCAATACAAGATCTGTACCAAAAGTTGATGCACCTCTTGATGGAAAAATATCACAGCATTTATTTTCATCAAGAGGTGTATTCATATTTGGTCCAGATCTTTCAATGAATTTAAGGACTGGACTCAGAGGTGCCAATTCATGTGTGAAAATGATCCTTCATATTCCCTCCCAACCATTCTTTCACAGTTTGAGCCTGATAAATCTTGACATTGTCATCCTGGAATATGGCCTTAATGTGTCTTCCTATACATGGTTGTTTAAGAAATGAAAAGCTACATAATCCATCAGTTAGGGTTGGAAGAACATAATATCATGCTAGAAACATAAAAATCACTGCAATAATGATCTAATCATTGACTCTTAAGCATATGCCACTTTAAATCGAAACAGTGACTTTGTTTTGGCCGGGCAGTATATGTTGACCACATGAAAAGGACTATTTCTTTTTGTACATTTTAAATTATTAAAAAATTTACTCATTCATATGTGGTTATTTTTCTCACTTTATTTAAAAGTAGGGATGTCCCGATCAGGTTTTTTTTCCGAGTCCGAGTCATTTGATTTTGAGTATCTACCGATACCGAGTCCTGATCCGATACTTCTATAATACATAAAAAAAGAATAAAGAAGAGCGAAAAAACAGATCCAGGATGTTCCTTATTTTTTATTTAATTCACCTTATTTAACCAATAGCGTCTCTGCAACAAAGTGATGTCATGCCGCACGCGTTGCTGTTTCTGTGTGAAGTCAAAAGGGTCTAACTCTGTGCCATCACATAACTATAGATGTGTTAAAAAAATAATGAGAATATATATACATATATATCCGAGTCCTGATCGGGAGGTAACGTCCGATTTTGATCGAGTCTGAAACCATGTGATCGGGCCCGATTTACGATCACGTGATCGGATCTGGACATCCCTATTTAAAAGTGTTTGTCATTAAATCATTAATTTAAAAGATTTATTCACAAATGCTGATTCATCCAATAACGAAACAAGTTGTGATGAAAGAGACATTGACTCCATTCAAATTATTCCATCTTCGCGAGTCTCTGTTATATGGAGTGTCGCGGGCAAAAGCCTGTTCATTTTACTCTGTGGTTTATTTTTAGCACCTGACGTAGGGCTGGACGATTAATAGAAAAGTAATGGAAACCAAAATTCAGCACCTCTAACCGACTTAATTTCATTTTTTTATCCTGTTAATACTTTCCCCTTTAAAACACACTACAACATGTGTAGTCACGTGACCCCACCCCATCCAGTCATTGGCATGGAAGCAACACAAGCAACGGCTTGTCAGTTTGAACATTCAAGTGATTTTATACCATTCAATAACATCAATATGGAAAACATGGCACTTCAGTGCTCTCAAGCTGTATTCTGTGACATATCATCGGCATAACAGTGGAAATTAATTCTATGTTTTCTTATAATATTATAAAGAGGCAGCATATATATTGAGAATATATATTCTTGCGGCACTCCATAATTTACTGACGTTTTGAGGAACCAAAAATGGTACTTCGATGGCATCGCTGTTAAAACCCCCTTTTAGGAAAATGTGTACGCACAAGAATTCACTAGTTTGATGCATTCTCTTTGGTTTTGTCTTTCAGAAACTCCATTTGGATATGATTTTTAAACCCCAAAGTGACTATGTGCTTTCTCACAACTTTGACATCATGTGACATGTCGGACTGCCCAATGGAGGCCACTACGATACTTACCACCACAAACAGCCAAGTCAAGAGAATCCTTCAAGAACCTCCCGAGCCCAACGTCACAACTCTGGTGAACGCGTCCGTCCCTTTTCATCATCACATGAACAATGCGGTGCTGGGGATCCTCCTTGGCACGCTGTCCCTCCTTACAGTTATCATGAACCTGCTGGTGCTTTTTGCCGTCAGAAAGGAACGGACTTTACACACAGTTGGGAACCTCTACATCGTCAGCCTATCGATAGCGGACCTCATTGTCGGGGCTACGGTCATGCCCTTGAATCTGGTCTATCTTCTTGAGGATGAGTGGAAACTTGGTCATGTTATTTGCCAGTTCTGGCTGGTCATGGACTATGTGGCAAGCACGGCTTCCATTTTCAGTTTGTTCATTCTTTGCTTGGACAGGTACCGCTCAGTACGACACCCCTTGCAGTATCTGAAGTATCGGACACGAGGGAGAGCGACATTGCTGATTTGTAGCGCGTGGCTTCTCTCCATGACATGGATCATTCCCATCCTGGGCTGGCGGATGTTTGCTCGGGTCGACAGGAAGCCAGAACTGGAGAACCAGTGCGACACGGACTTCCGCTTGGTGACGTGGTTCAAAGTTCTGACCGCCATCCTCAACTTCTACATCCCTTCCTTTCTGATGCTTCTGTTCTACTCGCAGATTTTCATTGCAGTCCGGGATCATTACAGGGAATGGGAGAACTTTGCCGGTCCTATGGTGAAAACGGAAGCGGATGACACCTTGGCAAATGGACTTCAGCTGAAGGCAACCAAAGCCTCGGAGAGAGAGAGTCTGGCTTCGCAGGCGTATTCTCAAAACGAGGGTCTGCTGGATCAGTACAGCCTGGAACAGCCTTACAACTCAAGGGACATTAATGAGGACAACCCTGATTCCTTGACTGAGGCAAAGAGGAAGAGTTGCTACAAGAAGAAACCAATGTTCAGTCTTTCGAAACGCTTGAGACAGACCATACAAGACTCCGAGAGTTCCTTTCCGAGCGATGATGGGGAAACCGTTGCCGAATGCCCACTGAGACAGCCATCTTTATCTCTCGCCTTTCTGCAGTCCGAGAACAACGCCCAGCCCCAAACCTTCATAAATGTGAATGACTGCAATGTGCTAGTGCCAAACTCTGTTGGTAACATCTGTGAGAGTGCGCAGACGGTGGATATTGACAATTACACCACAGTTCTCTGCAATCACAACACTCCACCATCACCTCCGTCACCATGGGCCGAGAACAGCCCTCCGCTGGACGCCACCAACACGCTGCCCGCAAAGCAAACATGGCAGAAGCTCTGCGAACAGTCTAAACAGAGCATCCACAGCATGCGCATCCGAAAGGAGCGGAAAGCCGCCCGGCAGCTGGGCTTCATCATTGGTGTGTTTATGGTGTGCTGGATCCCGTACTTCATCACCTTCATGGTCATGGCCTTGTGTGAGACCTGCGTCCATCACGACCTTCATATGTTTACCATTTGGCTAGGGTATATCAACTCCACGCTCAATCCCTTCATATACCCGCTGTGCAATGAAAACTTCAAGAGGGTGTTCAAAAAGATCTTTCATATTAATAGATAAGGAGCCTGTGTGCTCCATTGGTGTTTTTTGTGCCACGTTTGTGTCGGTAGTTCTGCCATGCTTGTGATCTTGTAAGTACATAGCAATTTTGTTATTTATTGCTGAGTGTCGGCTTGACACGTCTGCAATCTGCATCAGATTACATGATAAACTTATTCAAATAGTAAAGCACCTATGTTGCTCACTAAAAAATTATTTCCAAAGCACAAAGTCTCTCCAGCGGGAGTTCTTCTCATTGTCAGTGTTTCTCAGTGTCAGTGTTTCTGAACTCCCTGAAACAGCTCCATTGTAGTCTTGAGTTTTCCTCCGGGAACCAACACGTCACAATGTTCCTCATCTGTCCCTCACACTCTGTAACAAATCCTTCCCTTGTGGGTCCTAAAATTATACTTTTCTTTTTTGATCCAGAAATCTTGCCATTTCATTTTTAATAAATTTTGTTCTATTTTTGTATGCAATTTTTGGGATTTTTTAAAATGTTATTTACCTTTAAATTATTAGATTTTATCAATAAATAATATAATTTAAAGGGTTAGTTCACCCAAAAAATTAAATAATGTAATTTATTACTCACCCTCAGGACATTCCACACCCATAAGACCTCCGTTCATCTTCGGAACACAAATTAAGATATTTGTGTTGAAATCTGAAGGCTCAGTGAGGCCTCCATAGGGAGCAAAGCAATTTACACTCTCAAGATCCATTAATGTACTAAAAACATATTTAAATCAGTCCATGTGAGTACAGTGGTTCAATATTAATATTATAAAGCAATGATAATATTTTTTGTGTGCCAAAAAACAAAATAACGACTTATATAATGATAACTGATTTCAAAACACTGCTTCATGAAGCTTCGGAGTGTATCGAATCAGTGAGTCGAATCATGATTCGTATTGCGTGTTAAACCGCCAAACTGCTGAAATCACGTGACTTTGGCACTCCGAACCACTGAATCGACTCGGATTCAGATTTTAACAAAAATATCTTAATTTAAATTTAATTAAAAGCGGGTGTGGAACGGCATGAGATTGAGTAATAAATTACATTATTTAAATTTTTTGAATTTTTAACCCTTTAAGTACATTCTTTACATTTTTTGTATTAATAATTAATAATAATAATAAACAATAAAAATTTTACAAAAAAATGTAGGTCATAGTAAAGGTCATAGTAAAATATCACTTCGTATCCAAAATAACAGTTACATTTTTTTCAGTAAGATAATCACATAGCATACAATTATAGTGCAATATTCTTTATCTACATTTTACTGCTTTTGAAGAAAATATTTTATAAATAAATAAATAAGTAAAAAATAAAAATGCAAGAGAAATGCAAGAGAGATAGGCAAGAAAGTCCCCCCTTCACTCACATTTTATTGTGTCCAGCCAAAATATTGAATAACTGGATCCCAAAGATCCTTAAACTGGTCAATTTTCAAGTGAAGTTGGGCCGTGATTTTCTCCGTACAATATATCTCCTTCAACCCCTTTGCCATTGTTCAAGTGTAGGGGGTTGGACCTTGAGTCAGGACCTAGTAATCATTTTACTTGCCACTAAGAGTAATATCTGAATCAATTTAGTGTACTGTTTACCAAGACCCTCTCTTGGGGCTACTCCTACTACACAGTGAACAAATTCTAATGACAAGTTACGTTTTAACATAACTTGGATTTCCCGCATAACTCCCCGCCAGAAGGGTTTCAGGATGGGGCAATCCCAAAAAATATGAGTATGATCTCCAATTTAGTTACAATTTCTCCAGCACAACTTTGATTTACTTTTGTCAAAACTGAATATAATTGATGGAGTCCTAAAGAATCTCATCATGACTTTCCAACCAAATTCTTTCCACACAGGACTATTTGTGGTTTTGTGACTAATTTCACATGCCTTAATCCATTCTTCATCTTCAATAATAATATTTGCTTCTAATTCCCATTTGCCTTTTATGTCAAAAGAATTATCCAACAATTGTGACTGTAGGAAATTATAAAAAAAATTCGGTGATATTTTTGATCAAATAGGATTCCATTGAAGTAGGCAATCTTTTCAAGGATTCCCATTCCCCCATCGATCTTATATATTCCCGTATCTGCAAATATCTGAAGAAATCTTTGGAGGATAGTCCATATTTGTCCTGCAATTCTGTGAAGGATTTTAGGATTTCCCCATCAAACATCTGATGTACAGTTATCAGTCCCCTCTCTGCCCAATTCGAAAAACCAGGATCTATTTTACTTGGGGGAAAGTCACTCAATTCAGCTATTTGGAGTGCACGTAAATGTATTCAAGGAATACCCAGTCTCTTCCTCAACATTGACCATATGCGATGAGTACAGGCGATCCATTCATGTCCATCCATGTCCTGAATCACCCATTCCACTTATACTCGTAACTGTGCTGCCCAATAATACAGCTTAAAATTGGGTAAACTCAAGCCACCAGCTCCCTTAGAGCTACACAATAATCTCTTCTGGACCCTAGCTTTTTTCCCTTGCCACACAAATGCAGAAATCATCTTATCCAAAGATTTAAACATAGATGGGGATATCCATATAGGCAAGGCCTGAAAAAGATACAAAAGACGAGGAAGAATGTTCATCTTTACAACTTCTATTCTGCCTATTAAAGATAGGGGGAGAATATTCCAACACCCTACATCTGCTTTGATTTTGGACATTAGTTTACCATAATTCTCATTATACAATTGAGAAGCAAGAGGCGTAATAACCACCCCCAAATATCTAAAGCCCTGAGTAGGCCAATTAAATGAGGCTATTTTGTCCAATTGATTTGATTTGTTCCCTACCAACCACAAAGCTTGTGACTTGGTCTCATTGACCTTATAGCCCGAAACTAGTCCATATTCTCTCAGGCACTCTAACAATGCAGGAACAGAAGTCAATGGGTTATAAATATATAGAATAACATCATCGGCATACAATGACAGTTTAAACTCTGTGTCTCCGACAATTACTCCTTGTACTCTATGATCTTCCCTAATCAACTCTGCCAATGGTTCTATACTAATTTGCGAACAACAAGGGGCTGAGGGGACAACCCTGTCTGGTTCCTCTTTTGAGTGCAAATTCGTCAGAGATAAAGCCATTTACCTTTGGAGGTAGGATTCAAATGCATCACCCCAATCCAATTTATACATTTAGAATGAAATCCCAATTTCTTTAAGGTATACTCTAAAAACAACCAGTCCACTCTATCAAATGCTTTCTCAGCATCAAGACTGAGAAGCATTGATGGGTCTGTTTTCTTCTTAGCTACTGTCATTATGTTTAATGTTCTCCTAATGTTATTAATTCCCAAGCGACCTGGTATAAAACCAGTTTGGTCAATACCAATTACACGTTTTATACACTCCTGTAATCTTTTGGCCAATATAGAAGTTAAAATTTTCATATCCCAACATAACAGACTTATTGGTCTATATGAGGAACAACTTGTTGGGTCTTTACCTTCTTTATGAATTACGGATATTGTTGTTTGAGACCAGGATTTAGGTGAATCATTTTGAGTGAGAGCATAGTTAAAAGTTCTTTGTAATAGAGGGATAATTTCATCTTTGAAACATTTATAGAACTCACCTGGATAGCCGTCTACCCCTGGGGACTTATTATTTTTTAAATTCTTAATGGCACCCTCGATTTCTTTTATTGAAATTGATTTTACTAATGCTTCAGATTGGGTGTCATTTAATGAAGGTAGATGAACATTTTCCAATAATCTTTCAATCTTAATTACCTTGTCAGTGGCTTCCGGTGAGTCATACAATGCTTCATAGTAAGTGGAGAATGCATTGGCAATATCTTTAGGATGAGATATGATTTTTGGGGAATTTGGATGTAGATTTTTGCTACTGTACGACTGGTCTGTGCTTTGCGTAATTGAAAAGCTAGTAGTCGACTCGCTCGATTTCCTGATTCATAATATCGTTGATTAGCAAATCGTAGGGCCCCCTCTGCTTTATATGTTAACAGGTCGTTAAGCTCTTGTCTGCACTTCTTTAAAGATTGAAAGATATTTTCTTGACCAGTCTCCTTATGCTACTTTTCTAAATCTAAAATATTTTTATATTTAATTCGTTTTCCTCTTATAACCACTTTTGCTGCCTCCCATAAAGTAGAGGCCGAGACCTCTCCATTATCATTGTGATCTAAATAGTCTTTCCATTCTAGCTTAATCTTTTGTACAACACTCAAATTATTAAGGAGGGAAACATTTAACCGCCACTGTTTTAAACTGCAACTTTTATCTAGAACCAACGAAAGGACCAACGGAGCATGATCAGAGATGGTTATTGATTTAATGTGGCAGCTGGTCGCTTTATAAACATCTCCTTTTAACATACATAACATATCTATTCTGGAGTAGCTACCATGTACTTTAGAGAAAAATGTGTTGTCTCGTTCTTTAGGATGTTTTTGGCGCCATACATCTACTAAACCCATCTCTTCCATCATACTCTGCAGCACCCCCGTTTTTCTTGGTATTGGACCAGACTCAAAAGGTTGTTTATCTAATTGCTGATTCAACACACAATTGAAATCCCCACCCAATATGAGCAACCCCTCAGCTAGTGAAGTGAGGACAACTGAAATACCTTTGAAAAAAGCAATGTCGTCTTCATTTGGGGCATACAAATTTAAAATGGATATTTTAATCTCTCCTATTGTTCCAACAATCAAAATGTACCGGCCTGCTTTGTCCACATGCGTTTTCTCAACAGTGAGGCCCAGAGCTTTATGCACTAATATGGCAACCCCTTGCTTTCTTCCCTCTCTACATGCTGAACTAAAAACCTGTCCTACTCATTCCCTCCTTTTGGTGCTCTTTATCATCAAGATGGGTTTCTTGAAGTAAAGCAATTGAACAATTTAGTTTTTTTAGTTGGGACAAGATTTTTTTCCTTTTGATGGGATGATTAATACCATTTATGTTATAAATAACCACATTGATATTATTCATACCATGTATTTAGAAACATAAAAAGAAAATCATCATACATGATACTGCAGAGTGCCAAAACAAAGAAAACAGAGATAATAACAGTATAATTAACTATGATGAACAAGTCTTTATAAACTTCCAAAAAAACAGTGGTTGCCCTTGAAATAAGAACAACTGAAGAACAAGTAAAGGGCTTCCCACTCCCTGTGTCCTTTGGGCAGAAAGTGCTTGCTCTCCGGGTAAAATGCACATTACAAAATACTATATTGGTAAATGAGTTATTCATGACAGCCGAAAATGTTCGGTTTACTCACATCCTGTCCAGCTTTATTCATATTCCTCCATTCCACAAATAAACTCCCTTATATCTGATGTCTTCAGGTGGTGCCGGTTCTTTTTCCTACTGTTGGGCTGCGTTGTCCAGGCTTCACACGCCATCTCCATCTCGAGTACATCTCTGTCCTCCAAAGCTATATCCTCCCCCAAGTCTTTCAGTGTAGGCTGTGCTTCCAGCAGTGTTGCAAAAACGCGGGTACCTGATTCCAGTGAAATCCTCAGCTGGGCAGGGTACAGTGCCTGGGCTTTGATGTTTTTCTCTTTGAGCTTTTTTATCGCCTCCCGAACCTTTTTCCTCTTCCTCTGCACTTCAAACGAATAATCCTGGTCAAAATAGATTGTATGGCCTTCAAACTGGATATTGCGTTGTTTCCATGCTTGTTGTAACACTGTCTGCTTCACCTGAAAGTCCAAAAAGCGGACTATGATAGACCGTGGCAGAGCCACAGCTCTGGGTTTTGGGCCAAGGGCTAGGTGTGCTCTTTCGACTTTAAGTTCAAGACCCTCTGGTAGTTTCACAGAGCTCCTCAAAAAGTGTATCACAAAGTCAACCATGTCATCTTTCTCTGATTCCTCCAGGATCCCATATAAACGAATATTGTTACGGCGCAGTCGGTTCTCCATATCGTCGCATTTACTCGTGAGATCAGCTTCCCTGCGCAACAAGTATCTTAGCACCCTCCCTGACATGACTGTCTGTGGCACTTACTCTGTTTTCGGCTTCGGTCATTCTTTGTTCCAAGTCGCCTGTGCGTGTTGCTATCTCATTCAACTTGGTCTCCATTCTGGTGAAAGAGGATTTTAAATCTCAAAATGAATCTGTGTTTTCTTGTCGGAATTTTCGTAACTCCGCTAGCACGTCGTTAGCCCCCATGCTAGCCATGTTGTTAGCATCCCCACTGGTTTTCAGTGGAGCAGCTTCAGCTATCGTTAGCTGTTTGGGGCCTGGTCTTCTCTCGTCTGTTTTACTCCCTTTTAATACTTCTTTCTTGCTCGGATTTTGGATCGGCATGTCCGCTAGGCTTTCCCTTTCACATAGTCTTGTATTCATTTATCAATAAACTCTTTCCACAGCTATTTTTAATGGATCTGTCGGAGCTGAGGAGTCTACCTACAGTTCTCGGCCATGACGTAAGCAGAAGTCCTCAACTTAAATTCAAAATAACTCAACATTTCAATGCATAATCCCGTTAATTCAGAATATCTCACATTGGGTGTCTCTGGCGACCTCTAGTGGAAAATAATAATATAGTCTCGCGTAGCCAGAGCCTTCAGACTGACAGCAGAAGGTCTGGGCTCTTTCGCAGCTTTCATTGGTCAAGGACAGCCCAAGAGGACGTTTGATATGTAACACAACCAATCACAATTTGTTTTGTTCCGTGTCATGTTTAGGGGCGTGAAAAAGTAAAGTCGATGTCCCAGCAATAACAGACCGGCGTGCATCTATAAATAATTAATTAAAGAACGTTGTGCAAGTTTACTGCAACAATGAACTTGCAATGTGAACAACAATGCAAACTTCACATACTTTTGAAAATCCAGCGTTTAGTCGATACTGGTAAGCGCTCATTGTCACAGTTGTAAACACAACTGCGTTCTTCCACGAGGGAGTGTGGCGTCGCAGCATTTGTTTCCAGGCGGACCGTTAAAGAATGCAACACACACATCTCACAGACATTCTATAAAATTCAAACAATCAGATAATGACCTCAAAACTCCTAAAGTGTTTCCAGAAAAATGTGCCATATGCATCAGGCATTCAGCCAATGGTCCATGGGCGTGACGTCTGAGGCTGAGACTAATAATAACAGAAGTTGATATTTCATGACTCTTGCCACTAGATGGCCGTATAGCTCTATATGGTGCAGATAAGCTGTTCCACTGGGTCCTAAAGTCAGTTATTGAGTTTATCTCTTCAGAACGCATTCAGATACACATGTAGACATTATAAAATAGTTTTTTTTTGGTCAATTTTTTTTTATCTTGAGCATTTTGCATGCCATTGATACCTTAAGGGGGTCAAATTGACCCGCGAGGGACTAATTTGTTACATTAAAAAAATAATTTGTGGTTCAAGTGCCACAAAAGTCCTAAGTTATTGAACTACTCCGATGAACACTCAAAAATGAAAACATTAATTTCTGGTCAAAATGACGTGAGGGACGGATGAGGGTTAAATCATTCATTCACAGAATAAAGGGGTGGGGCTGGTTGAGTTAGTAGTGTGTTGAAACTGGTGGTTCTGGTAAGGGGTGGGACATTTCCCAAAAGACCAATCACAACACACTGCTCCAGCCGACCAATCAGAGCGACAGGAACTAAACAAAGCGTTACTGACAGACAGGGAAGGGAGGAGCTGCAACAATGGAGAATATGGGGAAATAATCAACATTCAAGCAGGAAAACCTGCTCTAGTAGAGCCAGAAAACAACAGCAAGACTTTGTAAAAGGGCACAATAGGTCACCTTTAATGTAGAACATTGTTTGGAAATTCCCTGACATTAATTATGTTTAAGTATAATTTTTCAAGTTTGGTCAAGCGCTAATGCACACTGGGAAATGCTACAGATGCAATTCTGTGTGTATGATAGTCAAGTATGTTGGAAATGCCATGTCGTTTTAAAAGGATGGTCTATGTACACTATCCACAAATTGCCTGTATACATGGAGCTCCTGGTTGATTTACAGTGCAATGCATTTTAACAGATCTTTGTTTTATTAAACAAAACAAAAAAGTGATGATTTAATGATTTAAACAAAGCTGTTACATCTAATGTAACTCATTTGATTAAACTGCAAAATGTCAAGACATTAAACCCTTTTAATACCTTTAACTCGATGCCTCTGGTTGATAAACAATGTAAGTCATGTATAACTGCCTTCACATACAAAACATGCAATAAACAATATAAAACTGACAGAGGTGATGATGAAATAGACTACAAATGCTTCAAGTTATGAAAAAGCAATTATACTATACTGTATATAATAGGAGTGCAATGCCTAGTCTCTTTTAAATCTCATTTTCTTCTAACAATATGCATTGCCAGCCCTCAATTAGTGTCTGTCACTTTCTGTTAAACCACATAATGACAAATGCTACTTTTTCTATAACCGGACTCAATCAGATGGTTTTCTTAAAATAAACTGAGAAGTATGCTTTTGAGAATGCACTCTAATTGCAATATTTTAGATGTTTATTGGGAGAAATTGATGCTGCATTCAGCACTGTATTTGTAATGAGGTCTGAGTAGGAGTTTACAGTAAATAGGAAATGAGGAACTGTGTTCATTGGAAGTATAATGCAATTTCATTCCTATCAACCGAACCTATTAAGCTTATTAAGTCTGACATCACGTCACTGTTTCTGCATCTAAATGACAAAAGCAGGCAACAAATGTTGCTAAAATACATTCACAGTGTGCTATATAATAGCAAGAAATCATAATCATCTTACTAATAAATTAATTTACATTACTTTTTTTTTCCATTCATTATTTATTTACATTTTGTTATTCTTCCAGTCTGCAAGGTTATCTAAATTGTCTTTTTGAAGTGTGACTGCTTCCCTGGGTAGATGAACTTGTGTTTATACATTATTAACATGCTTTATATCTTGTGGGTGAAAATTGCTTTATTGAAATATTGCGAAACATTTACAGTTGAGAATTTACTTTACATGCTAACATGCACAATGTTTAAGAATTATGGATAAACTTCAACTGACAGTTTCATTTTGGGATCATTTATTTGTGATCCCACACACTGTACGTGGCTGATAGTCTGAAACCGTCTCAGGTTACTTATGTAACCTCTGTTCCCTGAGAACAGGGAACGAGACACTGCGCATATGGGAACGCCTTCGGGGTGACAGGTGTCTGAAATTAATATTGAATCACAGCAATCCTATTGACCAGCGACAGCCCATGATGTCATGAAATGCCCAAACCTCTCCCCCTTTTGCCACACTGGGCTGTCAGTGACAGCATTCCCTATGGTCATAGTCCAAGCTATAAGCCTCAAGAGGAACCTTCATACACTACATGAAGTCCTACCCAGGCCGCCCAAAGGCCTGGAACCAACCAATTCAACAGAAGTTGTCCCTTTAAGGGAACGTGGCTAGGGAACCCAAGGGAGCCCCAGCCAGTCACTACTCTGAAAACTTCACCGAGTGCCACCAGGGAGGCCACCTGGTGTCACTCACATTGGGCACTTCGGTTTGGCCAACCCTGTCTGTTCAGAAACAGAGCCTCTGGATACTTGCCTCTAGGTAAGGCATCCAGACAAAGGGACTGCAAACTGGCAGGAACAGGCTCAGACTGGATCTCAGAGACGGGTATCCTGGAGAGCAATACTCAGCGTAGCGCTTTATAACCCTTGCTAGCGAGGGGAGTATATTTGCTCGCCCCAAGGATCTACAAAGCACTTATCTTTCAAAGCGCTAAGGAGGCCGAACAGGTCTAAGGACAGATCTAAATAAGAGGCCTCACAAGCAGCCTGCAACGTCTGATCAGACTCAGGCAGCTGCATGCTCATAGGCGCCAATCAGTGAGGGGAGCACCGAGCTTGACCTGGTAGGTAGACCAAGCTGTAGGCTGAATATGAGTAGTTTCCCTTCTGTAGGAACCCAGTAGCAGAAAGTGACAATTTTTGTTGTGCTAGGGTGTGAACTTGCCTTCAGGTGCTGCCGACTAAGGCCAGATCAACTGATAGCAAGCATCCACTAGCTGTTTTTTCAGAGTAATACCAACTGTTAGTGCCCAAACTCAGGAACTCGCTCCTATAAAATTGGTGAGGCCTACAACCTGATAGCAATTCATGCTAGCTGCCCGAGCATCCAGACTCGGGTACTCGCCCTCAGGGAGGCCTGGTGAGGCCTACTACCTGATAGCAAGTTATGCTAGCTACCTGAGCATCCAGACTCAGGAACTCACTCTCAGGGAGGCCTGGTGAGGCCTACTACCCAATGGTAAGCCTTCAAGGAGGCCTGGTGAGGCCTACTACCTGTCGAAGTGACTGAAGCCCAGGAACTCGCCCTCAGGGGAGGCCTGGTGAGGCCTACTAACCGATAGCAGAACATGCTAGCTGCCCGAGCATGCAAGCTCAGGAGCTCGCATTCAGGGAGGCCTGATGAGGCCTACTACCTGATAGCAAACCTTCAGGGAGGCCTGGCGAGGCCTACTACCTGCTAGCAGTTCATGCTAACTAACACAGTGAATGGAACCAGGGAACTCGCCTTCAGTGAAGTCTGGTGAGGCTTACTACCCAATAGCAAGCTTTCAAGGAGGCCTGGAGAGGCCTACTACCTGATAGCGGAACATGCTAGCTGCCCGAGCATCCAAGCTCAGGAGCTCGCCTTCAGGGAGGCCAGTCCATCATAGAGGCCTACTGAATGACAGCGCAGTCTCACTAGCAGTGCCTACAAACCTTGATACCTAACTACATTTCCAACGGCAGTGTACTCAGCAAAACCGCACTGAACCCTTTTTAGCAAGGGGAGTACAATTTACACCACCCTGCCTTAATGGAGGCCCCGAATTTAGTGGCCTACCATTCGTGTGCATGGGTGTCAGCTCATGGCAATGCTCTGGCTTCAAGGGAGCGTACCACCAAACCGGTATAAAATAAAGGTTGCGAAGTGCTGCTCAACCCAAACCATAAGGGTGGAAGCAGAATGATACAGAGCTAAAAGTGGAGTACTCAAATATCCCCGGCTTTATCAGGGGAGTACTACCACATGACCCTGATATACACAGGGTAAAGGCCTGCCAGTTTAGCCTGGCGGCCTATGTCCATGAAGCTAGCTCTGGGATTGGTGTCAAGCAGACCTCCATCTCTTCGTATATAAGCGAAAGACAGCTTAGCCCTGCCCCATGACCATTTGCTAAGTCGCTATCAAATTCTGCCTCTGCTTCTAACTGCATTACTCATATCACCCCAAAATGCAGAAAAAGGGGGCCTTGGCCGGACTACTCTCACATGAGAGCAGGCTGATATTAGGGATGCTAAAAACCTACATTCAAGTAGTGAAGGGCCCGGGGTGATAATGCTTTAGCAAAACGCTTCCAACATCCCTAGAAAGCCTAGGCCAGCTACCACGGCGGCTCTGGTGAGGGCCAGCCTGCAAGCATAGATCTTTACCCGAGACTCGAGAGAACAGTAGCCTCACATGAGAGGAGGCACTCAGGCAGAACAGTGTCCAAAGCCCTGAGGGCTGGACACAAGATCTAACTGAAGCTCAAGCACGAGTGTACACACTTCAAAATACTTCAAATAGAGAGGAAACAAACTACTTTACCCTGAGGTGGCCCTCTGAACTTTCCCAAAAGGCCTAAAACAAGAGACTAACTAAGCGGCGGCATCAGTCCTATTTTAGTCTAGAAGAGCACCCACTCGCCTAGCATTGGGCTCCATATCAATAGAAATGAGCGGTGGCCTCAAAGTTACTCTCACACTGAGAGGCAGCCTAATCACTGCACACAGCGAAACAAAGCGGTGGCTCAACCTAGTGAATTAACAAGAAAAAAGCCAACCAAACTCACAAATGAAGCCCATGCAATTGATAATATGCAATTCTAACCACCTAACAGGGGCCCTAAAAAACATCCTCCTAAACAATCCAGTGATCCCCACAACCCTATACAGGGAGCATAAGTCCTCATACAAATATTGATTAATATCTTGTTCTAGAAAGAGACTTACCAGCTCACCTGCGGCGTGCAAATGACAATCACCCATAAACTTTATTCCTATCATATGTGCTTAGGTGCGCCACTACTACAGGCCTGAAAGGGGGTGCTCTCACGGACCAAGCCAGGTGGGCAGTCAGAATATCATATCCGCTCATCACGGGCCTGGCCCGGCCTGATGTAAGAAGCGCTCATGGAGAAGTAGGTGGAAGATGAAAGGACATGGGCTGATCATCTACTCCCAGATGCTGGATCCTCTTCCCTTGAGAAGAGGGCCAAACGAGAGTGGAATGTTCTGACGGGGAACCGCTCACAATTCGCACAGGCGGCTCCATCGAGAACCTCCTGTGCGTGCTTTTCCCCCAGGCAAAAAAACACACAGAGTATGCGTGTCCTCAGGTGTCAGGAATCTGGGACAGGGGTCAGCACATTTGCGAAAGTTATGCTTCTCCTCTGTGTATTTCATATTGAAGGATTACCTCAATTCGTTCTAGTACTTAAGACAAAACAGTCCCTGATGACGAAAAGATAGTGTCATGTATATTCTTCCTGGTCGCACATTGATGACATCATTGGCTGTCGCTGGTCAATAGGATTGTCGTGATTCGATAATAATTTCAGACACCTGTCACGCTGAAGGCGTTCCCCATATGCATTCTAGGATGCAGTACGAGTTCCCTTTCGAAAGGGAACTATGGAAGCTTGTTTGCCACAGAAAAAAAGGTAATTTCAACTTTTTATCTCACAATTCTGACTTTTTATTCCTAGATATAAAATATAATCTCAAGAAGTTGAATTCAGAGAAAAGTCAAAATTGCACAAAGTAAACTAATAATTCCAGAAAATGTCCAAATTGTGCGATGGAAACTCATAATTCAGGAAAAAAAAGTAAAAATTACACAATGTTAACTCATAATTCAGGAAAAAAAAAAAGTCAAAATGCACAATGTAAACTCAGAATACAGAAAAAAAGTCATTATTCCAAAAAGATTCCAAATTGTGCAATGTAAACTCAAAATTCAAAATTGCATGATGGAAACTCAGAATCCTGGAAAAAAAATCAAAATTGCGCGATGGAAACGTCTCGATTGCGTATGCAACCCTCGTTCCCTGAGAAGGGAACGGAGACGTTATGTCAGTGACTGACAAATGGGGGTTCTCGCATTATGTTACTTGCTGAGGAGCCGAAACTGAACTCCCGGCCATTCCAGCGGTACAGCGGTACAGCGGAAGTGGCAGGTGGACGTCTTCCTTCCCTCCTCAGGGAACGAGGGTTGCAAACGCAACGAGACCTTCCCTTTCATTCAGTCACTCCAAGTTATGTCAGTGACTGACGAATGGGGGTCCAATATAAACACGCCACTTGTGACTGTTTATATGGCTGTATATTATATGGTTTATGTGGCTGTCTTCCAATGCCCTGCGCAAGTGTGAGCTCCCTGTCGTGAGACTAACAGGGATGAAGGACTCCACTTATGTTGATCTGAAAATTCAGCTTTGTCCCCGTTATGGTCACTCTTATTTATTATTTTTATATGTCAGACATAGTAGAGACATTGAAAAGTTATTGTCTCATGCAAACTGTATGTTTCTCCATTCCTCCGTTCCTCTACCCTTTCCCTTCTCCATCCTCCCTCTGTCCCTCTTCCTCTATCTGCCTATCTGCTGTCTTCTTCTTCTCTTCTCATCATCTCGACTTCTTTCCGCTGCTGTTGTCTGTCTGGGCAATACACTCAAACTGGAATGTTATATACTGCTAACAGAGGAACTCACTAGAAAGAAATTTCCTTAGAAAAACATGCGTCCTATGTTTAAAATAAGATATTGTAATGTCCGAAGAATGACAGACAAGAGAGGCTCTGTTTATGAACTTTAATCGGAACGAAGAAGAACACACTGTCACACAAGCGCACCCGTTTAACTCTCTTGCTTTTATTCCCGCACCTCTGAACTCCCTGTGTTAACCCTATCACTGCCGATGCAAAACAAAACAGCAATTTCACATAAAGAGTATAAGAGTATCACTATAAAGAGTCTGTGCACTACAATATGTTTTTAACGCTACTCTTTGTATACAGTCCTTGTTCATTGTAAATGTATTTTAAATGTAGAATGTATGATATATAAATATATGAAATATGGTATATAAAAAAATCTGAGCTTGTGGTCTGCCGGTAGGTTTCCCCCCAGCTCTGGGTCTGACTCGGACAATGCTGGCACACCAGAAGGCGGCAACACAGCCGAATCATCATCCCCGGAGGACTCATATTTCAGAAAAAAAAAGTCAAAATTGTGTGATGTAAACTCATAATCCTGAAAAATGTCAAAATTCTGTAATGTAAACTCATAATTCCGAAAAAAAGTAAAAATTGCACGATGTAGACTCATAATCCCGAAAAATTTCCAAATTGTGCAATGTAAACTCAGAATTCAGAAAAAAACTAAATTGCGCGTTGTAAACTCATAATCCTGAAAAATGTCCAAATTGTGAAATGGAAACTCATAATTCCGAAAAAAAAGTAAAAATTGCACGATGTAAACTCATAATCCTGAAAAATGTCCAAATTGTGCAATGGAAACTCATAATTCCGAAAAAAGTAAAAAATGCACGATGTAAACTCATAATCCTGAAAAATTTCCACATTGTGCAATGGAAACTCATAATTCAGAAAAAAAAACAAAATTGCACGATTTAAAAGTCCAAAGTGTGTGATAAAAAGTCACAAATATCTTTTTATCTTGTTATTCTCTGACATGGGTGTAACACAGTTCGTTGTTATGGGAAGAAGGAGGTGGGAAACGGCGAACATTTAACAAGACTTTAATAAATAAAACTAACAAACTGAAAGTAAAAGCGGCAGCGCCTCACGGAAGACTGTCGCGCACACACATAACAAAATGCAAATAAAACACAACGTAAACTCCAGGCCTGGGGCCTGTTTCAGAAAGGAGGTTAAGTGAAAACTCTGAGTATGTTAACCCTGAAATGAGGGAAACTCTGGGTTTTCTGTTTCAGAATGGGAGGTATGTCAAACCCGAGAAAGCAGGGTAAGTCAAGCCCGTTTCTGAAAGACAGGTAACTTATACTCCGAGTCAGTTACCAAGATAACTTACTCTGTGAACCTAACCTGGTCAGGAGCAGGTTTTCTTTGGTAAACCCAGAGTTTCTTTCTGTCTCCTCTCCTTTTTAAAGTGCCAGTGGTGTTTAAATACTTAATTCATTCATTCAAACACCACAAATGCTTTTCTTACTGAGTATTTTGGTCGTATTTCGAGTGCAAATATCAAAAAATTATACATTTAATCTAAATCTAAAGTAAGCGAAGTTGACTTAAAACAAATTAAATTATCTGCCACTTGACAAAAATACATAGTAAGAAAAGCATTATTTGCAGTGGAGGTACATTCATAAGTACATTCATTCATTGCTTATATTTTCATCATGAGGACACTGTCAAAGTGATAAAAATGGCATGTCCTTTTATACAGGATCCTGACATTCACTTGATAAACCTCTAGAAGTAACCTAATAATTAGAATTTCCTTTAGGATTTCCAGTGGTTGGACGCATTGATGACACTCATATTCCCATCATCACACTTTCTGAAAATGGATTACTGTATGGAATGGAAGGATGCTGCAAGATGGTAGTACGAGATATATGCCATAATCACCACCACAGCTGTTAAATACATTTATTTACAATTTTTATGGTCATCTTTATTTCCTACAAATACTCCATTCTTTTTCCTGTTGGATGTTAATATTCTTCCTCCATCTCCTCTTCATCTGTGGTGCTGGTGTTTGGCTGGCCTGAGTAGAAGTCAAATGTTAATGTCATTACCATAATTAATAAATATAACAGGTGGGATCAGAGAACATTTCATTATTCACATTTCTGGGTTTCCGAAGCTGAAGTCGCCATAGTTGGGTTAACTTTTTTAGCGGTGAATTAAATAATACATTAAATACATATTTTTTTGTGCCCATTTGGTCAAATAGCAAAAGAAAAACTCCACAATAGTGATTTCACAACTTTCAAAAAGAGGGAAAATTGATAACGGAAGTGAAAAGAGAGAAAGATGTAAATTTTCACCATCACTCCTATGGACACTGTATTCGAAACACTCTCACAGCAGCGGTAACTTGTTTTTTGTAATTTGATGCAAAAGTAATATAATACAATGTATTAGTGTTATAAATGTACATACATTAAAAAATACAACAAAAATACAAAAAACGTTGCAGGATTTACCATTAAAACACGTCATCACTGTCTGTGAAAATATGTGGGAAAAGCTGCTGCACATTGGACACTGAATGATATTTAATATGTTAAATAAAGTCATTAAACCTACACCCATGAACATTTTATGCTTAAAGCTTTACCTGATTGAAGTTTTTTTTTTTTTCATTTTTAGCTGCTGCCACATTCTTTTTTTGCCTTTTGGATACCATGAAAATTCAACTTAATTAAAATAATTAAGAATTAAACTTACATATTGACCCGGAAGTATGGGAATGTCTTTTTGTTGGGTGCTGTTGCCATGGAATAGGCCGAGGGGCTGTCGCAAGGAGTAGCAGTTCCGAGAACCAGGTCTGGCCGTGCCAATACGGGGCGACCAACATGACCTGCTCCTTGTCCTCCCTGATCTTGCAGAGTACCCGTGCGAGAAGGCTCACTGGGGGGAACGCATATTTGCGTAGGCCCCGCCAGCTGTGCGCCAGTGCATCCGTGCCGAGCGTGCCCTCGGTCAGGGAATAATACAGGGTGCAATGGGAAGAGTCGTGGGAGGCAAACAGATCTATCTGTGCGTCGCCGAACCGTTTCCAAATCAGCTGGACCGTCTGGGGATGGAGCCTCCATTCTCCAGGAAGTGGCTGAAACTGTGAGAGCTTGTCGGCTGCACGGTTCAGTTCTCCCGGGATGTGGATAGCACGAAGGGACCTCAGGTGCTTCTGACTCCATAAGACGAGATAGCGGGCGAGTTGAGACATATGGCGGGAGCGTAGACCGCCCTGGTGGTTGATGTACGCTACTGTGGCCGTGTTGTCTGTCCGGACTAGTACATGTTGACCCTTCAGCAACGCTAGAAAGCGGTGCAGGGCGAACTGTACTGCCAGCAACTCGAGGCAATTGACATGCAGAAGGCGCTGGGGTCCTGTCCAGGAGCCCGCAGATGCTTGTCCATTGCACATGGTACCCCAGCCCGTGGAGGAGGCATCTGTTGATACAACAACATGCCTGGAAACTCGTTCTAAGGACAATCCGGTCCGTAGAAAACTGAGGTTCGACCACGGGGTGAGCGTCTATAAGCAGGCCCGAGTCACTTGTACCCGGAGCGTGCCAGACCGCCATGCCCATCTCGGGACTCGATCGCATAGCCAATGCTGAAGCGGTCTCATATGTAGCAATCCGAGCGGCGTCACCGCGGCTGCAGATGCCCCAGGAGCCTCTGAAATAGTTTCAGCGGAACCGCACTCTCGCTCTCGATTTGACAGAGGCAAGTCAGCAGAGACTGTGCGCGCTCGCTCGTAAGCTGCGCGCACATGGCGACAGAGTCGATATCCATACCGAGAGGAGGGGAGGAGCCTGCGCCAACCCAATCGCGTAGCCGAGCCTGATGGTCTTCGCGACCCAGTGGACAGTCCCGGAAGCTGTAGCCAGGCTCCCAGGAACTGACCAGCAGGGTCACTCGAACCACAGACGTACCCCGGGTGGGGCAGCGAGGCAGCATGACAGGCCCAGACATGGGAGGCGTAGCGTCCCAGTGTGGGGGCGCAGTCAGCAGCTGCGTCCTGACAGAGGAGACCAGGGAAGGATGCACATTCCACTGGGGTCTGCTCTGAGAGGAGGCTGGCGAGAGAGAGGGACGAGAGCGGCGCGGCCTGGAGGCGGCGCACACTGCCATCACCGGTCTCTGGGTCCTCAGAGACAGGAACATGAGTTCTTTCCAAGCGCTACTAGCCCGGGGGCCAGCAGCGGAAGGATTTTCCCCCGGCCCTCCACCGGGGGAAGGAGAGGCCCTGCTACCATCCCCTGGAAAGAACTGGAACCCATCTCCGAGTTGTCCACCTCCAGCCTGGCATTTAGTCAGGCTGTGGAGTGGACTGGGCGTCATCCTGCAACCACCTCCACAGCGCGGCCCAGGTGAAGGCTGCTGCTGGGGCCGGGCGGGAGTGCGCCCTCGGCGGCAAGCGGACTGAGGCAACTGAGCCGGAGGCGGGGTGCAGCAGCTGGCCGCCGGGGCAGTACGTGTTACAGCCTCAGTCTGCTTTCGGGTGGCCGAGAACTGTTGGACGCAGTTCTCAGCTGCGCCGCCGAAGAGGCCAGCCTAGAATATGGGTGAGTTGAGGAGGCGGGCCCGCTCAACGTCCTCCACATCACCAGGTACGGCCAGGTGTTTCTCCCGGACCACAGCTGTGGACATCGCCCGACCCAGGGAACGTGTGGCCACCTTCACCGCCCGGGGGGCGGGACCAGTGGCGGCACGCAACTCATTGAAGAGCCCTGGGTCGGCTCCACCCTTGTGCATGTGCAAAGGGGCGGCGGCCTGCCCCGTATCTCTGCAGGACCACGCCACGAAGTAGACGAGCCCACAGGCTTGGGGGGGGGGGGGGGGGGGGGTGCTTAGGATAGCCACGCCACGTCAAAGCCCTCCGTGGACAACGTAGTGCGCAACAGAGTGTTCAACAGTGGGGGGACCCCAGTGTACCCTTGGCTGCGGTCCCATCGAGGGCAGAGAAGGCGGAGGAGGCCACCGAACGGTCACGGGAAGCACGGGGACTTCCAGGACCGGGTGATCTCCTCATGCATCTCGGGAGCGAAAGGCATTGGGGGCGGGGCCCAACAGCTGTCAGGTGCCGCCCCCAAAACCAATCGCGCAACCACGAGCGCTCGTGACAGGGCGGAGTTCCACACCAGCCCGAGGCTCGCGGCTGCCCAAGATAACATGGCTGTCAACTCTAGGTCGGATCCGGCAGCGCTGACACAGCCGAAGGCGGAGCGCAGCCTAATCGTCATCCCCAAAGGACTCTAGCCCACCTTGAGATGCGGCGCTCGACATCTCGCTGCTGTCTGGAGTGTGAACGAAACGAACCGGGTGTCAGAGACGGTCCCGCCGCTTCAGTCCAGCACTCGCGGGAAGCGACACCAACACCCTGGAGAACCGCTCGTCTCGAAGACTGAAGAGAAGACTTCAGAATTCAGGCTTGTAGGAGTGAAGAGTTGCTCTTGGCTCCAAAGCAGAAACATAATGCGATGTTGCCAGCGTACTTCCTTATATACCCACGATGTGGGGCGGAGTTACGCATGCGAATTCCGCATGCCCATGGCATTGGCACTGCCATTGGGCGCTGTTAAATTCCTCAAAGGTAATTGGCTTCTAACGTTACGTCGTAGTGACTGAATGAAAGGGAACTCAGAGTTTCCCATTTCAGAGTAAGTCAACTCAGATTTCAGGTTTAAACTCAGAGTTGGTTGAACCTCCTTACTGAAACGGGCCCCTGGTCCTCTCTCGTCCTTCACTGTCATCGCTCCTAGATTTATGCCTCTGAGCTCCTTATCAATCACGACCGGCCGCGTCCCGTTCTCACGGTCCCTCTGCCTTGCTGCTTGCCACAATGGGATTCTCACAAACTGAATTGCGAGATGTAAACTCTGAAGGGGGAAAAGTCGCAATTACCCTTTTATCCTCCTGGGTGCCACTGTCCTTGCACAAGGACATTATACTATAGTGAATTTCTCTCAGTTCTAAGTCTGGATGTCCTGTAAAGAGCACATTCAGGGCTTTGCAGAGATACCAAATGTTTGGAGGTTTCACCAGGACAACAACAACTTCTTGACATGTTTAGCACTCTTCAGGAAATATGACAATATTTTGTAATTATAATTTAAATTGGATTCATTTTCAAATTGTTTGTTATAAGTCAACGTCTTAGGAAAATGTTATAGGGTTTCTAATCAAAATATGACTTTCTGTTACAAAACAGGGCATTGATTTCATGTCCACTGTAGTGGACGCCAGGACTTAAATCATGTTTATCAGGCATTTTGGAGACATAAGTGAATAGGGAAATCAAAATATTCATATGAAATATTAGATATTATTATGAAAATGTTGCCAATTATTACTCCCATTATTACACTTCTATTTTCATTACATGTTGCACAAAGAACATCTTCATATGCAAATTAGATGCAGTGTATAGATACATTGTATTGTATTGGAATGGGAAAGTCCAAGCATGGCCATTTTACCCACATATTGCATAAAATAAAATGGTATATCAGTGCATTTCGTTATATCTTTCATAACATAGTTGACAATCATCAAACCTAAAAATTGATTGGTGAATTAAAAATAAATCCCAATGTTTATGTCTATACATGCAATTTCATGTCATTTTATTTTTTGAGTCCTGCTGTCAACTACAGAGGACATAGCATAACATATTAATAGAATATATTTTTTCAAAAAATATATGTGTGTTTCTTATGCTCTAAACAATGTAATGACATGAAAAAATACTACATTCAAAAAAGGTCCCAGGAGGATATACATGTCAATCTTGACATAGCAGCTTCCTCTGCACTTGCTGAGAGAATCTTTGGTGTTGCAGGAAAGATCTTCAGACCAGAATGGTGCAGACTCAATGATACAACACTTGAGGAGCTATTGAGAATTAGATGCAACAGTGTTGCTCAGTGAGTTTTGCATTGGAATAAATGATAACTGCATTTACAACGATGTTGTGTTATTTGATTACTTTGAAATGAAAATAACATTGGAACAAAACTAATTAAACAACATTGAGGGGGTCATTTATTTCAAGAATTTGATCATTATCTATATT
Source organism: Romanogobio albipinnatus (assembly GCA_023566225.1). Classification (NCBI taxonomy): domain Eukaryota; kingdom Metazoa; phylum Chordata; class Actinopteri; order Cypriniformes; family Gobionidae; genus Romanogobio; species Romanogobio albipinnatus. The sequence goes on from CM042254.1 coordinate 41,902,859, forward strand.
TTTGAACAAAATGTATGCAGGGTTCAGGAGTGACTACATTGTAAAAAATGAATCATGGGTCTTGTAATTTTCACAAAAAAATGAAGGAAAAGTAACCAAATGGTCCGTATACTTTTTCATTCATTCGATTTTCCTTATAGAAACGGGTATTAAAAAATGGCTCCTTTTTCGTTTTTTAAACAAAACGAAAAACAAGAATTCAGCTTGATTTTTCATTTTTCGTTCAGAGAATGATGGCCCATGGCTTCAGAGGAGTCTCATTGATGCGTTGAGAGTGCAAGACCTGAGAAGACATAAATGAACATACATTACGCATTTGTTCAATTGTCTTAAAACTGGAAAAAAACAGCAGTAATAATAAAGTAACACTTTACATTAAAACATGACAGATAAGGACAACACTTCATTATGTTTCATTCTATGCAGGAAACCAAACATTAACCTCAACCCCTCAGTAATGTGTATACATGACATATACAGTGAGGAAAATAAGTATTTGAACACCCTGCTATTTTGCAAGTTCTCCCACTTGGAAATCATGGAGGGGTCTGAAATTGTCATCGTAGGTGCATGTCCACTGTGAGAGACATAATCTAAAAAAAAAAATCCAGAAATCACAATATATGATTTTTTAACTATTTATTTGTATGATACATCTGCAAATAAGTATTTGAACACCTGTCTATCAGCTAGAATTCTGACCCTCAAAGACCTGTTAGTCTGCCTTTAAAATGTCCACCTCCACTCCATTTATTATCCTAAATTAGATGCACCTGTTTGAGGTCGTTAGCTGCATAAAGACACCTGTCCACCCCATACAACCAGTAAGAATCCAACTACTAACATGGCCAGGACCAAAGAACAAAATTGTACACCTCCACAAGGCTGGAAAGGGCTACGGGGAAATTGCCAAGCAGCTTGGTGAAAAAGATCCACTGTTGGAGCAATCATTAGAAAATGGAAGAAGCTAAACATGACTGTCAATCTCCCTCGGACTGGGCCTCCGTGCAAGATCTCACCTCGTGGGGTCTCAATGATCCTAAGAAAGGTGAGAAATCAGCCCAGAACTACACGGGAGGAGCTGGTCAATGACCTGAAAAGAGCTGGGACCACCGTTTCGAAGGTTACTGTTGGAAATACACTAAGACGTCATGGTTTGAAATCATGCATGGCACGGAAGGTTCCCCTGCTTAAACCAGCACATGTCAAGGCCCGTCTTAAGTTTGCCAATGACCATTTGGATGATCCAGAGGAGTCATGGGAGAAAGTCATGTGGTCAGATGAGAAATATAACTTTTTGGTCATAATTCCACTAAACGTATTTGGAGGAAGAAGAATGATGAGTACCATCCCAAGAACACCATCCCTACTGTGAAGCATGGGGGTGGTAGCATCATGCTTTGGGGGTGTTTTTCTGCACATGGGACAGGGCGACTGCACTGTATTAAGGAGAGGGTGACCGGGGCCATGTATTGCGAGATTTTGAGGAACAACCTCCTTCCCTCAGTTAGAGCATTGAAGATGGGTCGAGGCTGGGTCTTCCAACATGACAATGACCCGAAGCACACAGCCAGGATAACCAAGGAGTGGCTTTGTAAGAAGCATATCAAGGTTCTGGTGTGGCCTAGCCAGTCTCAAGACCTAAACCCAATAGAGAATCTTTGGAGGGAGCTCAAACTCCGTGTTTCTCAGCAACAGGCCAGAAACCTGACTGATCTAGAGAAGATCTGTGTGGAGGAGTGGGCCAAAATCCCTCCTGCAGTGTGTGCAAACCTGGTGAAAAACTACAGGAAACGTTTGACCTCTGTAATTGCAAACAAAGGTTACTGTACCAAATATTAACATTGATTTTCTCAGGTGTTCAAATACTTATTTGCAGCTGTATCATACAAATACATAGTTAAAAAATCATACATTGTGATTTCTGGATTTTTTTTTTTAGATTATGTCTCTCACAGTGGACATGCACCTACGCTGACAATTTCAGACCCCTCCATGATTTCCAAGTGGGAGAACTGGCAAAATAGCAGGGTGTTCAAATACTTATTTTCCTCACTGTAATGACATTTATATATAAGACAGTAAAGTATAACATCTGAATATTAATATATATATATATATTATATATATATATATATATATATATATATATATATATATATATATATATATATATATATATATATATATATATATATATATATATATATATATATATATATATATATATATATAGCTTAAGTCGACATTGAACATTGGAAATAAGGGAAAATTCCCGGGTTACTCACTCAAAATACAGGAAAATTTCAACATTCATCTTTCTGTTGCTATCCCTCTCTGCTGACAGCAAAAATTCGTACTACAAAACTGCTGCATTAAAGGTCCCGTTCTTCGTGTTTTTTGAAGCTTTGATTGTGTTTACAGTTTGCAATATAACATGTGTTCATGTTTCGTGTGTAAAAAAAAAAACAGTATTTTTAACACAATTTACTTATTGTATACCGCTGTTTTCACTCTCCTAAAAACGGCTGATGACTTCCTTTATTCTATGAAGTCCCTCCTTCAGAAATACGTAACGAGTTCTGATTGTGCCAGCGGTTCCCGTGTTGTGATTTGACCGCAGCTTAGCAAACGTGGCACGGTTCCTGTGTTGTGATTGGACAGCAGCTTAGCGCACGTGGAAAGGTCACGCCTCTTAACGGGAGATATATGCGCGCTTAATGATCTCTACAGGGTCCCTGGGAAAGCCAAACAAAGGTGATTTGACTCCGGGATGAAAATAACAGCGTCTCGACGACATGGCGACAAACACACTCAAACGCAACACTTCCTTTTCTCCACGCGACCGTCCTCTTCTCCACGTGGGACAGCAACAAGACCACGCCCCCTTTTTGCGCGTATTCTTGTGGGCGGAGGTTAGTCTGTTCTACTGTTCTACTGACGTAATTAATGTAGGAAGTACCAGGATGTAGTCCAAGCCAGCCGTTCGCTGTAGGCTTTGAAAGGGAACTTCTGTTAAAGCTATGGTCTACGATTTCAAAGATTGTTCATTATTAATAACCTCGTTTAGATGCTGGTTATGGTTCTACAGTACAATCCTAACAATATGAAGAGAAAAAAGAATGAAAAAAATCCATTCACTCTATTGGGTGTACACCCGCAGAGAAATTGACCAATGTAAGCTGTCCGGCCGGACAGCTTACATTGGTTAACTGCTCTCATCCAATCCCCTGCTCCACTCGCGTCTCCACCCACCACACCCCACCCCGCCCCCTCCTGCGACATGAAATTTTGCGGGCAAATAGGCAGCATCAACTCAGCTATGGAGAAAAACCAACAAACAGACAGCAGCAAGCGGCCCCTGCTTGCCCCAACAGTCAAGGTTGGAAGAAAGAGAAAGTCAATTGAGGAAAGAGCAGAGATTAAAAATAAATGTGAAGAACTGCGGACTCAAAGCCGAATCAATATAATATAATCACCGTTGCCCGTTGGAGGAAGCTTCAGAGAAACCTTTGGACTTAAAACCGACGCTGACTTTTTGTTGAGACGGTAAACATTTATTTATACTTTTATGGTGTGGTGTATTACATAAATAGCTTTTTATCAGTCTGACAACATGATCATGCTGCCGGTCGGCATTGGAATGTTAGCCGTTTAGCATCGCCTATCACGGGTCAAAGTAATTATATTTCTTGACGTGCTTGACTATTTCAATAGGCCTAACGCTAGCGGTTTTCTGTTCGAGCCGATAGAACATTGCATGTGTTGCTAATCTTGCGTAGGCGTGAACTCAAATCGCACATGGTACATCTCTGTTCCGATGTTAACTCCTGCTTGACTGAGTGACGTTGTTCAGGTCATTTCCCGGTGGGAGGGATCAGGTAGCACAGAGGGGAGGGGTGTGTGTGTGGAGGGGTGGGATGAGTTTTTAAAAAATTCAGGCTTTCTCGACTGATTTTCAACATCGTAGACTACAGCTTTAAATAAAATATCTCGCTTGGCATTAAACTTTGAGCTTTATAATTTTACAGGTATTATTTATGCTCTAACAGCAACATTACACACTAACTAAAGTTTGAACAGTGGGATCACGAAGAACGGGACCTTTAACTAAGCATTAACTAAGCGAGTTGTGAAGTTAGGTCGTACGTGACTTTGCTTACAGATTGGTGTAAAATAGTGCTCTCACAACAACCACGCTGTTTTGAAACACAGTTAAAAGTACATGTGTGAATGGTTGTTCGCACTAACGGTTACTAAACTAGCAGCTAGGTGGAGCGCAGCTTACCTTTGTCCGGATTACTGTGTTCCCACTGTTTGGCGGCTTTATGATCTGCAGCTCCTGAACCCATCCATTTGTGAACTGCACATGAGACTCCAATGACTTGTAGCTTCGGAACTGTTCTGAAGTGTAGGCGCTCACACCACAAACAAGGTAGCCGAAGATGTCTGACAGATGCAAAACTGTGGCAGCAAGTTGTCGTCGGTGCTCCACTCTTTGTTGGGAATTTCATATGGATCCAAACCGATTTTGTCCATATAGGCCTACCGGTCCCTGGCTTCCCTATTTAACATATCCCAGTAAATTCCACATCCTTTTCGGGATTTTAACATATTTTTTCATTCTTTTCTTTCTCCCAACTCTGCTTCTTCTCCACGTTCGACTTGCTGTATGTTTACATTTGCGAGGCCATCAACATGGCCGCCACGTCCCAGAATGCAACGCGGCACCCAAGTCCTATTACAAAGTACAAAACAGAAATAAGACATTGTGGTACAATTCAGAGTATGCAATAACAATTAAAATATAGATTATCATGAAGCCTGCTGTGATTTATTTCAAAGTGATTTAAATAATGAATTTAACGTAAAATAATCTAAACTTTTAAAAGGAGGTTCGTCAAGTAGGTCTATTCGTTGTATTTTGGTTAATGTTGTGGTGTGTGCCAGAAGATGTTCAAGGAGACCGCGTCGCGCACACAGCACATCCTGATGTTTTCTTTATTTTTCAAAGGCATGACATATTGTAGTCATTTTGAATGTACACAAATAAAAGTATACATTTTACGATGATGATTATGATGTCCTACTCATCAGTAGCCTATGATGATAAATTATTTCCTCTGCTGAGGAAAAAAAATCACGTTGGTGCCGGCGACTCACGCGTACATTATTATCAAAATAAAACTTCAAACTTTAATAATGCTCAATAAAAACATTTAAAAGAAATATTCTGCTTGGTCTTTTGTACAATGGTCAATGGTTGCAATTGATCTGTTGGGCAAGTAGAACGCACATAACCTAGTGTTGTTGTATTTTATTTACCTGTATTTATTTTATACTAATTCTGAATGTAGGCTAATAATAAAATGCAGTTTTAACAACGATGAGACGCGCGCATCTCTCTCAACATGACACTCAGGTGCGACTTATTTTCTGGCAAATAGAGACGGTCGATTATAAAAATCATAGGATGGAGGCAATGAATACAATACGTTTTTTTTGTGCACACAGACACACATACAAAAAAACATTGTGTTCATTGTCCCCACCACATTAATTTTGGCCTGAATAACTGTTATTAGCTACATATTTGGCCTATTTTGTTTGGATGACCAACTCTCACAATCTGTGTGAAAGCTGCGGGACACACAGGACAGCACGGAGAGAATGCACATGATGTGCTTTGGAAGTTTACTTGTTAGATAAAATAACACACGCCGTTTTGTTTGACATCAATTAATTCTCACTATTAATGAAATAAATTCAAAACCAAAAGGTAGCTATAACTGCTGCGTATCTCCTGAACACTTCAATAGGCCTACTGGTCTGCGCTTGACTGTTGCCGTTTATCTGCTTATTTAGTTCATTCAGTTTAATTAACCCATGGCAATTTAGGCTATTGAAACTGTGTGAACTGTTGTTCTTCGGTTTTCAATTAGTCAGAATGACAGTTCTTGCGTGAATAGGCCCAATATACCCAAGTCTAAATTATATTTAAAATATTTAATTTACAACTATTTATATAAATTTATATCTTAATCTATTTATTTCTATTAGTGTTTATTTAATTTTCAACTAATTAAATTAATTTAAATCTTAATTATTTTTAAGGGTAGGCTATGACAGCTATCATATATCCTGCCATACCCAGCTGATGCGAAGTGTATGTGAATTTATATCTACACAGGAGAAAGCCCTGTCTAGGCTCTGCCCCGGAACGGGTTGTGTCGAGCCATTCGTTAGTCTGATTGTTTTATGAATAAAAGATGAAATGTAGCTGCAATAAACGCATTAAGAATCAGTAGCAGCGCAGGACTTTTATTCTGCTGTGCGGTACTGAGGAAGAACTGATGACGGAACAATTTGATCTTCGGCTGACCAATCAGCAGAAAGGGGCGTATAATTCCCACCCACGTCTAGAAATCGAATATTCAAGCCGTTTATTCATTTTCGACCTCTGAACGAAAAACGAAAAATCGAGCTGAATACTTGTTTTTCGTTTTGTTTAAAAAACGAAAAAACGAAAAAGGAGCCGTTTTTTGTTTTTTAATACCCGTTTCTTATAAGGAAAATCGAATGAACGAAAAAGTACACAGACCCCAAAGTAACCTTCCAAACACTGAATGCATGTGAGATTCAACACATTCTTTCTGTTGTGTAACTGTGTGGAATTTCTTTGAATTTACATTAATTTAATTCCACTTCCTGTCATTCCAATTCAAATTCAACTTCCTGTGGGGCGGAGTCAATTCAATTCAAATTCCAATTCATGAGTTGATTGAAATTCAGAATTTTGCACAAGCCTGGCACAAATACACCCAATCCTTCTCTGATAAGACCCAGAAGATGCTTAATCATATCTTTCCACCTGTAGTCCCTCATGACCTAACATGTTCAACATTGCAGAAAAACTACCATGCCAAGAACCTTTCGACTAAAATGTTTATTAGTTTCAATGACATTCATTCATCCTAATTCTGTTTTTATTTAATGTAATTGTTTATTTAATTTTACACAACAAACACCCAGATGGTGCAACTTACCCACTGACTCCCCTAACCTGGGGTAAACTGAGTCACAGGAACACTTTTTTTTTTTAATAAGAATCCATATTTGTATAACCCTTTGTCATATGTATTCTGTGATAATTTAAAATAATAGAAAACATCTTGAAATTACTTTAGATACTTTCATTGTACTGCTGCTTTTATCTTATCTTGAGAAAAATGTCTCACCTTACCCCACTCTCCCATACAGTGTATCTGAGGCTGCGGCTGGTTTTTCTGGCTCGTCCACTGTCGCCTGTCTGCTTTGCAACTGACAGTGACATACCAACTGATTCATCTCTCATAGGGCTTAACAATGAAAAGGAACAGCGTTTATAAGTTCTTATCCGTATTTTCTTGTCTACTAGTCTGTGGTTTCCTTTTGTTTTGGGTTTTTGTATTTTATTCGATGGTTTTGGCACCATAAGACTCTTTGTGGACATTCTCATTAGAGGTTTGGCGGACGTCTAATCCGTTTAAGACGCTGGTGGAAATCTAACCCGTTTAACCATTCGCCAACATTTGCATATTGTTTATAAATGCGGGATAGTATGACGCTTTAAAACATTTATCAGAAAAGCGTGTCTGCTAATGTTCTTCCGTCAAACACTGGGCATTTATTTTTAAATGTGTCAAACTGTTAAAGAGAAAACATGTCCTAGTCGTTACACCAGCGAAACCTGCACCACGTATTTCATGTTCGCTTATTATTAAATTAATTTATAGTCATTTGTAAACTCTAGCTCTGTTGCGAGACCAAAACAAACCGACTGCGCATGCGTGTAGATTGGCCGTGGTCACATGACGTAAATCAGGAAGTGCTTGTCTGGTAAGTGATATGATATGCATTTACCTCTGCTTTGACTCTGTGTTTATCATTTACATGACAATAATAGCCACAAATCAAACGTCAAATACTGTGCTTTTTACTGCATTGTGTCCAAACAAACAAACAAACAAACAAACAAAAACGTTGAAAGAGACGTAGTGCTATTTACAGAAGCAGGCATCATTTACTAACATTACAATACTAAAGAACGCATATTTTACTTTTATTTTGTTGACCAGTTAAATAGATGTGTTGTCATATAAGTACAATATTTATATTCATATTAATATAGACAACCAAGCCTGTTGAAGTGAGAAAAAAGGAACTTACTGCTACTTCCACAAATCTAATCTGGAGGATTAACAGGAATTTTAATTTGTTGTTATAAGAAAATAATATCATGCTATATCAGCATTGGGGATTCTATTTTAAGAGTACATTTAACTTTATTTTGATGTGACATGTCCAAGATATCTTCTTGTCATGCTATCACTGCAAATTAGAATCTTGTTCTTAAAGGCAAATTATGTAAAATTGTAGGATTACAATACCCACTACTACAGTGTTATATATTTTATACATTATCCTACATGTTTCCAAGAATGTTTAAATCCAGAGAAATAAGTGATTTTAACCAGGACATGGCCTGTGTGTCGCCTATCAATGGCATCATACCAGATTTTATTTTGTAGAAACCATGGGAACACCAAAGACTCTTTAATATATGATGTGTTTTATTAGACAGATGAGCAACTGTTTGGATCATTCATGGACAGAAAACTAATCATTGTTATATAGATCAACACAGTTAGTATAATTGTTTATTAGATCAACACAGTTAGTATAATTGTTTATTACAGTTAGTGTAAGTGTCTCATAGTAGCGCCGAGCGAACGCACAGAGTAGCATTATAACATAACTTTAATACACTCAAATGTATGCAATATGTCAAGTCAAATCAAAATATATTTCTATAGGACATTTAAAAGCAACAGAGTTGCACCAAAGTGCTTTACAGTAATACAATATAAAAAGAAACAAGGTAGGTACAAAATATTGATATTTTAATATGATACAACAGCGCTGCATTACCCCACATACGCATGAGCGGAAGAAGTGGAATCGGCATAATAAAAGCTCCTCGAAATCAAGGCCTTATCATGCTACGCCTTTGTTTTTAATAAGCTACCTCTAGCTGAGAAAATACATATTGTGACTGTAAAGGGTTAGTTCACCCAAAAATTTTAATTATCCCACGATTTACTCGCCCATCCTAGGTATATATGACATTCTTTCAGCACTTTTATAATGGATAGATGCACTTTTATGGACCTCAAAACAGAAACAGACATTCACTGCCATTATAAAGCTTGGATTAGCCAGGACATTTGTTAATATAACTTGTATTCGTCTGAAAGAAGAATGTCATATACACCTAGAATGACTTGTGGGTGAGTAAATCGTGGGCTAATTTTCATTTTTGGGTGAACTATCCCTTAAAGTGATTTGAAACTGAAAAATGAAATCAAATTATATATTTTTTTATCAGGGCAAATATCTGTATGTATAGTGCCTTTATGATGCTAAAGGTTCAACAAAAATACTCAATGGTTAAATACAGTGCTCATATTGTGTTGTCTTATTTTTCTGTCTTGTCTTTGATAGCAGTGTGTGAGGAATCAATCATCAGTCCTGATGGCAGCTGAAGCGACGGCTGCCCTGAAGCTGCAGTTTGCCCCGTTCTGCAGTGCCCTGGAGGCAGGATTCTGGCATCAGCTCACCCAGAAGAAACTCAATGACTACCACTTAGATGAAAGTCCAAAAAACATAATAGGCTATTACTATAACGGTGAGTATGGGAAATGTAACACTGATAGCATGAAAACGTAGGGCTGCACGATTTGGGGGAAAATGTAATTGTGAGTTTTCTGGTTAAAATTGCGATTTGAGATATATATTATATATCTGTGGTGGGCTGTGCATTTCACACCTAGGCCTTCAGTGTTATCCTACCTGAATTAATTCACCTCTTAATAAAATCATCATGATGCCACGGCTATAGAAACCATCAATATTATACAGAAACGCAGTATAACTCAACTCAACTCATTTTATTTTTAAAGCACTTTCAAAGCCATTAAAATGGACCAAAGTGCTATCCATAAGTGGTAAAAATAGTAAAAAAACAAAACCCATATAGAGCAATAGAATGCAAAAATCATACCAACATGAAATAACAGCACAACATAACACCAAGAAAATCATACAATCAATCACTCACAGGTTTCAGACCCAATCAAATGCCATAAGCTTGATATAATAAGTAAGTCTTCAAGTCTGTTTTAAAAATCTCCATGCTTGGCGAGGATTTAATATGTAAGGGCAACACATTCCAGAGTGCAGGAGCTGCGACAGAAAAAGCACAATCTCCACTATGCCTCAAGCGAGACCGTGGAACAGTTAGCATCATGCTCTGAGAGGAGTGCAGTTGTCGTTGAGATTGGTAAGGCATCAACATGTCCTTTATGTACTTGGGAGCCTGATCATGTAATGCTTTGTAGACAATCATTAATACCTTGTACTGTATTCTGTATTTTACCGATAACCAGTGAAGAGATGTTAATGCAGGTGTTATGGGATCCCATTTGTTAAGATTCTCGGTGCAGCATTTTGAACATACTGCAGACGAGCAACCTGAGATTAATTTATGCCCAGATAAAGAGCATTACAATAATCTAGCCGTGACGAGACAAAGGCATGCAGAACAATCTCCTTATTTATATATTTAACAAAGTCCTTATTTAAAAGGATAGATTTCAATAACAGGGCATTGCGTCTCTCATGAAGTGAAAATTAATTCCATTATTAAAGCAGGAAACCCAATTAACACAAGTCTCCTTTCACTGCAGCCACAGCTGCGCCACATACATCATATAACAGAAGCATCGATCCACTCCTGGTTTTCTGTGCATTTTTGTAGTAGGCTACCTTTTGAGTTCTATGACCACGGAAACCCCGGCAATTACGGTTTTCCCAGCGGTTTGAAATGAAGGCAAATTTATTTATTCCACAACCGAAAGTGTCTTAGAATGCTTAATGCACCTTTAAGCTGTAATATAATGCAAATGTTTCATTATATATTGCAGGTGATCCTGTTGGCTTGCCGACACGCTTGACACTGGAGTTCAGCGCATTTGATGCGTAAGTTTTGCGTAATTAAAGCATGTAATGTAGTTGGTTATTCTGAAATCTTTGGATAATGGCCCCAATATCACATATATTACTTGTGAAATTAATTATTGAGTAATTAAATAATGAGTAATTACACTGGCTACATTCTGATGGAGCCGGGCAAAGTGAAGTCATACAACCATCTGCATCCCTACTATATATATATACACATACATACATACGTACATACTGTACATGCATGCATACATACAGTCCAACTTTTGGTTAATGCAAATATCTAATCAGCCAATCACATGGCAGCAACTCCATTTAGCCGTGTGTGTGTATAGGCAAAACACCAAAAGTTTAAAATAATGTAGATTTTAAATATTTTTGAAAAAGTCTATTTAGCTCTTTTATGTTCAAGGCTGCATTTATTTAATCAAAATTCCAGTAAAAACAGTAATATTGTGATATTTTGTTGGAATTCAAAACAACTTTTCCATCTGAATATATTGTAAAATGTAATTTATTCATGTGATGCAAAGCGGAATATTCAGCATCATTACTCTAATAAGCAGAGAATCACAGGAATAAATTACACATTAAAGGGCACCTATTAGGCCCCTTTTTACAAGATGTCATATTCGTCTTGGGTGTCCCCAAAATGTGTCTGTGAAGTTTCAGCACAAAATACCCCACAGATAATTTATTATAACATGTTGAAAATGTCATTTTTAGGCCTGTCTATAAAACGCTGTTTTGGTGTGTACTGCTTTAAATGTTTCAGTGACGGACCCACACCGGCTCGCTGCTGTCCAGCTCCTGGAACTCTCTACAACACCAACACATTAGAAGCTTTCAGATCCACGGACAAGAAGGCTCTCCTGGATAAAGCAGCCGAAGAGGTGGAGCGCTTTGATTCACTCATAATTAATTGAGCCTGCTGATAGTGTCTTTTATTTGCACACGCTAAATTAATTACACACTTTCTTTCACTGCGTATCTTGATGCTGAACATCCCTCACCATCATTTGATAAATGACTGTCATCTTCTTAATACAATTACGTTTGCTGCCTGCGTTCTTATACACAGTGATAAATATCACAGATATCGTAGTAGCACTGAGCTTTGCGGATAAAGCCCAGTCTGTAATAATACCAATGTTTTGGTCCTGAAAAAAACCCAAACAATTTAAATCAATTTAAATGCGCAAAAGTGCTGCAATTGTTTAGTGAATTTGAGTTTCACAGTGTGAATGCACAACATTTTTACTATTGCATTTGTATAAACCAGGGGTCTGAGGAAATGTTCAGAGAAAAACAGTGTAAAAAAAAGTAAAAACGATAAAAATGCAACTATATAAATTCTATAAATGCAAGATAAAAATTTATAAAATAAGTAGATAACAAATATTAGAATACAATAAAAGATTTGATATTAGTAAATTAATAAAATAAAAAATAGATTCAAATTTATGATAAAAGTTCAAATAAATAGAAATAAATAACATGCATAATAAAATGACAGTAATATTGTACAACAAATGCAGTGTAAAATAGATGAACATTAATATTTCACAAGTATATTATTTTACTTCATGCGACAGTAGAGAAAATACAGTACTTTTGTTCTAACTTCTACACTTGCAAGAGATGAACCCTTGAGCTTTTATTTTGCCGGAAAAGTACCATTTTGGTGAAAAAGGTTTATAAACGTGTCTCATTAATCTAGTGAAATGCTGTATTCATCTTCCCACAAAAATTAATGCGTAAATAATGTGTAACTGGTGCCGCTACATTCCCAAATGAATGATTAACTCACAGCGCACACAAAGATGTAGTTCACTGCATTCATTTACTGTGAACGGAGCTGTTCAGAGACGTGGAAAACACCGGATCACCAGGTGATCGCGTGAGCAAAGTGTGCGCTTCGCTCTGAAACACACAGCGCAAACAGCCTATATACCTAAAGAGTCCATAACACACACAGATTCTGCCTGTCTCATGTTAATCTTGAGTACCTATAGAGTAGTATTGATCCTTCATATCCTTCACGAGTCTTTAGTTTTATCATATTTATAAAAGAAAGATGCGCTGTACCGATTCTTTCTAAAAACAACCAAGCTTGTGGAGGCATGCAGTGGGCGGAGCTAAAGAGTCACGACCACACACACACACACACACACAAACACACAGTGCCGTCGCTCCAACCCGCGCAGCTCTACAAAGTCGCGAACGCCACGATCACAGGCACCATAAAGTAATTATGCACCAATACAGCCAGCAACGGGACTGCATACACACACACACACACACACACACACACACACACACACACACACACACACACACACACACACACACACACACACACACACACACACACACACACACATATCATGGCATTATCCCTGGATAACTCTCGATTCGCTATACGTTGGTGTTGTTCACATTATATGCACTTACACGCCGATTGCCAACAAAACACACACATTTGATGCAGTTTCACTCAGCGCCTGCGGTTTCCACTCATGACCGGGAACAAACAAACACACTTGCAGAACTCCGGAAACAAAAACTGCATCCCCTGTTCCGTCAACGCTGGGTTTTTTGGGAAGGTTAACAAGGTAATCTTTCCCTCACACCAGAAACTTGTTGATTTCGTGGTCTAAAAACACAATGCCAGCACCACCGACGGCTCCCTTAACCCGAACGAAGCTCGTTGATGGACGCACTCTTGCTCTGGTTGACGTATGTGTCTGTGTGTGTTCATCCGGGAGAAGAGCCCATATAAAGAGTTCTGCCCTTTATGACATCATACAGGGCCAAAATCGAATTTTTTTTTTTCCGAAACTTGTTTGAATCCTGAAGGAGTGTATTTGGCACAGAAATACTCTGTCATACGTCTAACTCGTTTTTTGAAATTTTGTCCATGTTTAGCATGAGAATCAACTCTTTAACAGTGTAAATAAGGCAGAATGCATGAAATAGCATTAGACCCCCCCCCCCCCCCCCTTTAATACTATACTGTATGCTTAAATCAGTCTTTGTTCTTTGATAAGGGCACAAAGCCATATCACGATTTCGATTTTAGTTCATTTGACAGATACTTTGCTAAAGCAATGACATAAAACAATGTTACATTTGATGTTATTATGAGAAGTTTTAAAATTATTTTCAGTTCATTATGAAACTGTGGCGATAAAGATTAGAATATAACAGTCTAGGTAAATCATACATAACAATTTATTGCTGCATTTTTTATTTGAGGAAGAGGCATGAGAATGATCATATATAGGGGTCTGTTGCACCTACAAGATTGAGAACCCCTGGCATAAAATACATCATAAATATTTTTTGGTAATGTCAGTTTAATTAATACTGGTAATGTTGTCTTCACAGATTTGGAGCGCTATTCAGTCGGGCGCTGCGGTGGATGACTCCGCAATCCTAAACAAATTCGTCCTCCTGACATTTGCGGTTTGTATGCCCACAATGTCCCAATAAATTAATGTCCTTTCATTTTTCATTTCTCATTTCTGACTGGTCTTTTTGTTGATCCAGGATCTGAAGAAATATAATTTCTATTATTGGTTCTGCTTTCCTGCCCTTTGCTTTCTGGAGGGGGTCCAGCTGGTGCAGGAGCCGCTGTCATTAGAGAAGAGTTTCTCTGACAAACAGGTGCGGATGATAACACGCGACTGACAAGGATGTTTTGTGTGAAGGATAAGTCATTAGTCAGTGCATTATGGAAACCATGTGCTGATTAGAATTTTTAATTCAATGTTGATTATTTGAATGCATAATGTCTTATGGCCTATTACAGCTAAGATGGCTGACTTATACAGTGGCACCAAAGAGAATTTAGAAATTTAAATATTATACCCTTTTTCATTATTTCCCCATGTTCTCCATTGTTGCGTCCCCTCTCTTCCCAGTCTGTCAGTAACGCTTTGTTTAGTTCCTGTCTCTATGAAGCCCCTACTTCTGAAAAGCAAAATGTGCTCTGATTGGTCGACTGGAGCAGTGTGTTGTGATTGGAGTTTGTGAAATGTCCCATCCCTTACCATAACCACCAGTCTCAACACACGACTAACTAACTCAACCAGGCCCGCCCCTTTTTTCTGCGTATGAATTATTATAAGGAGGAATATTGAGACATGTTGGTTCCTGTAAGATAATTCTACACTTTAGTGGATTTTCATGTTGTTTCGGGGCCACTGTACATTTGTGTAGTGCATTTTTATTTTTTTGTTCTTGGCATAATATTTTCCAACCAGGCTTTCATTTCATTGTGATTCATGAGTTGATGAAGTGGACTGACTGTTTTGGATTGGTCTGTTTCCCAGATATCGAGTTTGCAAGCGGCGTACGACAGTCTTTGCACCTCAAGTGGTACGACAGCAGTCCCACATTTTTTGCTTAAGTACACGGATGAAAGAGTTGAAGTCGCTCCTCTGAAAGACCTGAACTCCTTCTTCCCAGACCTAAAGAAGGTAATTTCCAGTGTAACGTAGAGCTGCACGATTTATTGTTAAAAGATTGCGATCTTGACTTAATCACCCACCTGATCTTATTCCTAAATGACAGCGATTCAGCTCTATGTCTATTAAAGCTTTGACAAATCTGATCACAGCGAACATTCAGATCTGTGTTCTGATCCAGAGAGAGCCGTTGTCATGTATAGATATGAAACAGCTTCACAAACAGTCTTTATTCTACATACATAGGATAATTATTTCTGTTTTACAATCATTCAGATTATCACAAATTATCTCAAAGTTTATGGTTCAGATATAAACACATATAGAGCAAATCACCTTTAGAAAGAAACTTGATGCTTTAGATGAAGATTGTATCAATTACAATGTTACACCAGTAGGTGGAGACGAGATGTGTATGTCATTGAATCATTCATTTAAGAGATTCATTCAAAAACACTGATTCATCCATTAATGAAACAAGTGAAGTCTTTATGAGTGAGTCATTGAATCATTCATTTACATTTACATTTATGCATTTGGCAGACGCTTTTATTCAAAGCGACTTACATTGCATTCAAGGTACAAATTTTTTCAAGAAGTCAGTTCTTGCTTTCCCTGGGAGTCGAATTCATGACCTTGGCATTGCTAGCGCTATGCTCTACTATTTGAGCTATAGGAAAGCAGATTCGTTCAAAAATGCTGATTCATCCAGTAATGAAACAAGTGAAGTCTTTATGAGGGAGGCATTGAATTATTCATTCAAGAGATTCATGCAAAAACACTGATTCATCCAGTAATGAAACAAGTGAAGTCTTTATGAGGGAGTCATTGAATCATTCATTCAAGAGATTTGTTCAAAAACACTGATTCATCCAGTAATGAAACAAGTGAAGTCTTTATGAGGGAGTCATTGAATCATTCATTCAAGAGATTTGTTCAAAAACACTGATTCATCCAATTCACATGTTATTTTATTTAGTTGTCTGTTGAATCATGGCAGAATTGTGATCTCTATTTGAAACTGAAAAAAATCTGTGCTTCTCAATTTGTCCAGAATCATGCAACTCTAATATAAAGCAGTGGTATTTTAGTTTTTTTTTTAATAGTTTTATTAATATTTTGAGTTAGCTTTTTTTCTTTTTTTTTGTCTTAAAAAAATAAAATAAAAAAATTAAAATGAGTAATACCATTTAGGTTTCACTTGTTTTTAGTTAATAAATTTAGTGCTTCAAATTAATTTTTTCAACTATTTATTTTATTTGAGATTTTTAATTAACAGAATTTTTTTGGTTGAATAGTTTGTTCGTTTTTAATTATAAAGTTGAATTATTATTATTGGAATATTCTTGGTTAACTTAACTTCTGTCAACAACATTTGTGGCGACCTTTAGATTTCCGTATTTAATAATAATTGGACAGTTTAATAATCACTGGAACAAGTCGAAACAGTGTTCTGTGTCACAGACAATAACCCAGAATATTCCTTACAAGGCCCCACTTTATATTAGGTGGCCTTAACTACTATGTACTTACATCAGAAAATAAGTACAATGTACTTACTGTGTTTATATTGTATTGCAAAACACCTTTGCTGATATTGAGGTGGGATACGGGTAAAGTTAGGGACAGGTGTGGTGGTATGGGTAAGTTTAAGGGTAGGGTTAGTTGTAAGAGAAGTGTCAACTGTGTAATTACAAATGTAACTACAGAAATTAATTACAGATGTAATTACATGCAGGTATTTAAAAACATGTATGTACACAATAAGTGCAATGTATCAAATTATTAATTAAAATGTTAGTACATAGTAGTTAAGGCCACCTAATATAAAGTGGGTCCCCTTACAATAATTAGAGTGGCATTTAATTCTTCGCAGTGTGTCTGTATTATATGGGACGTGTCTTGATCTGTTTTCCAGATTACTGTGGGTGTGTATGACCCATGCACACTACCTCAACATCCGGGCTGGCCTCTCAGAAACCTCCTGATCCTCCTCGCAAATAAATGGTACGTCTGTTTCCAGCACGCATCCCACTGGTGTTAAATTCTATCCCTGTTTCCACAGCTCTGCTCGTTTCCTCCTGACGTTACTTTCAATCTGAAACATGTTTGTTCTGCAACTGAATAAATGTGAGAAAATATGATTTCCAACCATCTGCTAATGTCGTGGGTTTGTTAGAATGTATTGCACTGCCTGGTCCAATAACATTACTGTGAAATAATGTTAATATACCAAATTACTCAAATATTTTTTTTACCTTTATTATTTATTGACAGCAACCTTAAAAACACAGGTGGTAAAAACAAATTTGCGATTAAGTTCATCACAAGCTGATATATGGAAGATGCTTGCAGTGTCATACACACAAATACAAAATACCATCATGATAACTTGCATTACACTAAAATGATTAAAAAAAAACATTCATTTAACCACATGCATAAAACTATGCATAAAACTGAAAACTAAAAATAAACAGTTGTTTCAATGAAAAACCATCAAAAGTGTCGCACAGGCAATTCTGGGAATTTCAATATTTTACTGTGAAAAGTACAGTTTTTCACAGCATAGGATAAGGGAACTAACCTTTAACCAATCAGTTTTTACCGTAGCATATTTAAATTTCTACCATGTGAAGCAATGATGCAGTGTGTGTAGTATTTATTAGGATCTATTAACAGAAATGCAATATAATATACATAACTATGTTTTCAGTGGAGTATAAAGACTGTATGTACGTAATGAACCGTGTTCATTGTTGTTTTTATTACCTTAGAATGAGTGCGTCCCTCACGGTGAAGTCGCCATTTTGCACCGTCATGTTTCTACAGTAGCCCTAAATGGACAAAGTTCTCTACAGAATGCTAGTCACTCTCTGCTGTCTCAGACGACAATATTTTTGTCCCATGTCGGCCACCGTAGCTTCTCTATGTGCTTCGAAAGGGAGGGGTGAGCGGTGGGGGATGCAATTCACAACCTCACCTCTAGATGCTACTAAAATCTACACACTGTACCTTTAAAGGCACAATATGCAAGATTTGGGGATTAAAATATCCAAAAACCACTAGAACAGTTTTGTTGACTTGTTTGTTGAAATGTGAACGTTTAAATCCAGAGAAATAAGCGATTTTAACCAGGACACGGACCGTGTGCATGTGTCGCCTATCAATCAGTACGTTTACATGGACAACAATACTCCGATATTAATCTGATTAAGACAATACTCTGATTAAGAAACTACCATGTAAACAGCGATTTCTAATTACCTTAATCCGGTTAAAGACATACTCGAATTAAACAAAAATCGAATTAAGACATGTGGAGTATGCCTATTTTAGTCGCATTATCAAAGTGCATTGTAGACATGTACACACCTTAATCTAACAATTAACGCTGTGTAGGAGTTTTCGCCGCATTTTGTGACAGGACACACACACACACACACTTTGGGGGCTCGAGCCCCTGCCCTTTTAAAAAAATTATCAAAAGTGCCCGTCTCAACAATCGTCAATCATTTTGTGACCAATAAAACAGAATTTGAATTATAATTATCATAACAGCGCGTACAAAACAGTAACAAAGCGCTCAAAAAAAGCACCAAGAAAAATTCCTTGTGTGCTGTGTGCAAGCACACTTGGCAATAAAGCTCTTTTTGATTCTGATTCTGAAATGTCCCGTTTATCTTTTACGTATCTGTCGGTCTGAAATGTCGTTGCCATGACGTGTTGCTATGGTGCGTGTCTTGCTTGACTGCTCATTCTGACACTGGCTCCTCTATATGTTTTTCTTTGTGTTGTAATAATTCTGCTCATTGTAAAAGTAAAATACAATAAGTCTGTTATAATAATCATAAATGTTTGTTGAGCATCAAATCATCATATTAGAATGATTTCTGAAGGATCATGTGACACTGAAGACTGGAGTAATGATGCTGAAAATGTACAGGAATAAATTACACTTTACTATAATTTCACATGGAATTAGCTGTTTTACATTTTAATAATATTTCACATTATTACTGTCTTTTTGTATTTTTAATAACATTAATGCAGCCTTGGTGAGCTTAAGAGTCTTAAAACATTAAAAATCTTACAGATCAAAAACCTTTGAACGGTAGTGTATATCTGCGCAAAATCCTGAGAATATAGAACTCCTCCATTGTAATGGGGATAACTGGGTGTCGTGATATCATGAACGATTTCATGTACGATGTACGATTTTATGAAGTGTAGAGCAGGTGGAAGATTTTGGAAATATGGCTGCATTTGTGGTGACTCTTCCAGTCGTCGTCTCTTTGTAATGGTAAGTTTAAGGTCACTCAAAGACTGTGTGTGCTCATAGTGCTGTGTGTTTGTCCATGTGAATGCCAGGGGTCCGCAGCTGGATGTTCTGGAGGTTTTGTGCTTCAGAGACAGAACTCTACAAGGCACCCGCTCCATTCAGCACAGCATCATCTTTCGGGTCAAGCTCCCAGACCTCTTGGCTTCTGCAGGTAATTTATCATCTCCTGCCGAGTGCGTCAGCAGCACAAAGGCTGGGCTTTTATCAGTCTTCAGTCTGTCTGCCATAGGTTAAAACATTTTGAAGCAGGTTTTTGGGTGATATGAACTGTAAGTGTCTTTTCACTGCCTGCTTTTTCTCTTCCTGCCTGCTTTAGGAAAATGCTAATTATCTGGAAGTAGATTTTTTTTCACAGAATCTGTGAAAATGTGAATAATTTTAACTAAATAAGAGAGCTCATACACAATCCATGTTATTTTTTATTTAGTACTGTCCTAAATAAGATATTTTACACACAATTTTTTACATATAGTCCACAAGACAAAAAAACTGCTGAATTTATTAACCCGCTCGAGTCGGCCGGCGCGATCGGCTCTCTTTTTTTTATTATCAGTGCCAAAGAGACTCAAATAGTCGTTTTTTATCATTCAGGCTAGTGTTATACATCATTATAATCTGTTAAGTTTCTATTTTTTTGTGTACAATCACAATAAAAACAAAATGTTTTGCTTTTTGCAAAATAAAGAAAACAAACATGATGCGCAATCTGCAGCCTCTCTGTCAAAGACGTTCATTCAGATAGTCTTCAGAAAAGGAACTCTAGCTTAGTGAATACTTGTCTCACAAACATGAGACATGTGTCTAAAGAAACGCTGAAATGTCAGGTTTTAAACAATGTAAACCAAATCGAAAACAAATATGCTGTGTTTATGTAATCTCGTTTAAACTTGATAGATGTCAGTCTTTCGCGAGCCACTTCATTATCTGCTAATGCGACCATGCCCACGGTGCACATGCTCTTTCAGATTCAAATACTGATCATCCCTGTATCAACGTCCACACATCAACTCATACAAACACATCTAGTGAAGCGTTGTAACGTTACTATAGCTACATCGTTTTGAGACGCATTGAGCAGTAATCCTGGATTTATTCTCCTCATGAAAAGCTGTTCATTTCTGAAAGCAACGGTTTCAGGGCTGATTGTAATGTAGGCTTTATTCTGTTAAGGTTATTCTATTAGCATCTGTGAATATTAAATGCACAAAGACCATTTAAATATGAATCCTGCTGCACGCAAGACTGTTTAGACAAGATTTATTTGACCTGTTTTGGACAGATTATAACGTGTTTATTGTAAGAGCCTAGTGTCACATCATGCTTTTATTTGCAAATGTCTGCTCATATGCTATAAATATAGTACCAGTCAAACATATTTTTCTTCATATTGATGTTTAAAATAATATAGCCTAATGTTATTTTTTAATTTAATATCAAAGTTTGTTTTATCGAGTTAATATCGAATTTTGGGCTTTGTGAAGAAAAATACAAAATGTATATCAGTGTATTGTTTTATGTGAAGGAGTAGGCTCAATGATTCTCACATCAGTTTAATGCAGTTCTAGGCAAATACACCCATGAGTCAAAAGTCTTGTGGACACATATCTATTGTGTGGTTTGAGGTTCATTTAAAAAAAAAAAATTTTGTTTTCTCAAAAACCATGCATAAACATTTTTCTCTCAAAAATACAAGCATGTACAGCGAGGAAAATAAGTATTTGAACACCCTGCTATTTTGCAAGTTCTCCCACTTAGAAATCATGGAGGGGTCTGAAATTGTCATCGTAGGTGCATGTCCACTGTGAGAGACATAATCTAAAAAAAAATGTAAAAATCCAGAAATCACAATGTATAATTTTTAACTATTTATTTGTATGATACAGCTGCAAATAAGTATTTGAACACCTGAGAAAATCAATGTTAATATTTGGTACAGTAGCCTTTGTTTGCAATTACAGAGGTCAAACGTCATGTTGTCATGTTGGAAGACCCAGCCTCGACCCATCTTCAATGCTCTAACTGAGGGAAGGAGGTTGTTCCCCAAAATCTCCCCGGTCATCCTCTCCTTAATACAGTGCAGTCGCCCTGTCCCATGTGCAGAAAAACACCCCCAAAGCATGATGCTACCACCCCCATGCTTCACAGTAGGGATGGTGTTCTTGGGATGGTACTCATCATTCTTCTTCCTCCAAACACGTTTAGTGGAATTATGACCAAAAAGTTCTATTTTGGTCTCATCTGACCACATGACTTTCTCCCATGACTCCTCTGGATCATCCAAATTGTCATTGGCAAACTTAAGACGGGCCTTGACATGTGCATGTGCTAGTTTAAGCAGGGGAAACTTCTGTGCCATGCATGATTTCAAACCATGACGTCTTAGTGTATTTCCAACAGTAACCTTGGAAACGGTGGTCCCAGCTCTTTTCAGGTCATTAACCAGCTCCTCCCGTGTAGTTCTGGGCTGATTTCTCACCTTTCTTAGGATCATTGAGATCCCACGAGGTGAGATCTTGCATGGAGCCCCAGTCCCAGGGAGATTGACAGTCATGTTTAGCTTCTTCCATTTTCTAATGATTGCTCCAACAGTGGACCTTTTTTCACCAAGCTGCTTGGCAATTTCCCCGAAGCCCTTTCCAGCCTTGTGGAGGTGTACAATTTTGTCTCTAGTGTCTTTGGACAGCTCTTTGGTCTTGGCCATGTTAGTAGTTGGATTCTTACTGATTGTATGTGGTGGACAGGTGTCTTTATGCAGCTAACGACCTCAAACAGGTGCATCTAATTTAGGATAATAAATGAGTGGAGGTGGACATTTTAAAGGCAGACTAACAGGTCTTTGAGGGTTAGAATCAGGGCTCTGAACCGGTTCAAGGAACGAAAACGAAAACCGGAAACGAACGAAATTTTAAGAGGAACAAAAACGGAAACGAAATCAAAATCAATTTGAATTGTTCTGAACAGAAACGTTAATTTGAAATGACCATTAACCGGTTAATAACGTTATTTTATCGTTCTCTTTAATATTTTAATTTGGCAGTGACCAATCATGAAATGAGTAGTACAGCATGTGACGTTGACGGATCAAGCGTGAGTGAAATGCCCGCGCACCATCATCTATGAATCTACCGGTAACGCAAGTCAGTGTGAGCGCGCATTTTCATGCCTCAAGTACATTTCTTTCCCCGCTGAGGTCTACAATGAATGTGCAGGTATTGGAGGACATTCTTTTCGAACGTTTAAATAAGCAGTACGGACTTTAAGCTCAAATAGACTGATTTAGGATAGTTTATGGATTCCGTTTAAGCCTATCCAAGTAGGCTATAGCATCTATCAAACATTTTTCCTATAGTCTTTCAGATTGCCAATACAGGACAGGTCAATGTTTTCTATATAGACGGTTGATGCTTCGTATTAAATGGTATGTTATATTGCATTAAATGCAAGCTTTATTAGCTGACTGAATTTGATTATGTGATGCAAGGACGGGTTGCGCAGTGTTTGCTTTGAAATTAGCAGTTGACGGTGCATTAAAAGAGCAATGGTTATCCAGTTTATTTATTCTTTATTCATGCATTTTTTAAAACAAGTCGTGTTGAAAAAAAGTTATGTACAAAGAATGTTATCACTCTTCTGGAAATAATTCGGCATTAGAGGCCACTTTCGATTGTCTAACGCTCCATTAAAACAGGTCCGCTGTTTATGCCTTGTAATTAATGCATGTATTTCTGGTTTTAAAAATGTTATTAAATAAATATTCAAGTTTAATTACCATGTGTTATATTATTATTGAGTGAAAATAAGTCTATTTATACATATTTGTTTAAAATTTATACATATTTGTTTAAAGTATAGGCTTAATTAAAATAACGTTATTAACCGGTATTTTTTCATATCAAACCGTTTTCGGAACAGTAATGTTTATTGAGGAACGCAAAAACCGAAACGCTATAATATCGATTCTGCTCGGAGTGAACCGATTGATATTTTTTTCCGTTTTTAAGCCCTGGTTAGAATTCTAGCTGATAGACAGGTGTTCAAATACTTATTTGCAGATGTATCATACAAATAAATAGTTAAAAAATCATATATTGTGATTTCTGGATTTTCTTTTTTTAGATTATGTCTCTCACAGTGGACATGCACCTACAATGACAATTTCAGACCCCTCCATGATTTCCAAGTGGGAGAACTTGCAAAATAGCAGGGTATTCAAATACTTATTTTCCTCACTGTACATACATGTTGCTCTCATATTATGGTAGCCCAGTTTGTGCTGAATACAGTGTAATTACACTTTTGCCATTAATGTGTTTATAAGCAACTGAAAAAATACAAATGTCAGAGCATGTCCACTTCTAAAGGGCCCCAAAACAGCTCAGACTCCTAGGGGTTAAAATGACCCCGTTCAAAAGTTTATGAACCATTGATTCTTAATACCATGTGTCATTCCCAGGATGATCTGGCTGTTTTTTTTTGTGTGTGTTTTTGTGTGATGGTTGTTCTTGAGTCCTTGTTTGTCCTGAGCAGTTAAACTGCCAAATGTTCTTCAGAAAAAAATCTTTTGCATATTTTAACCCTCTTAGCAGTGACTGTTTGATTTTGAGATCCATCTTTTCACATTGAGGACAATTGAGGGACTCAAATACAACTATTAAAAAAGGTTGAAACATTCATTGATGCTTCAGAAGGAAACACAATGCATTAAGAGCTGGGGGTGAAAAAAAAGCACTGTAGCACAAAAATACCCCCCCCCCCCCCCCCCACACTGTTTTCAAAGTTACATGGATCAAAAACAATGCAAACAATAACCTTTTGTGCATTTTGACAGGGCAAGTATAAAGCTGAACCGGTCTGACTGAGCCAATCGAAAATATTGAGCCCTGATATATTGAAGGGCAGGGAAATGTGACATTTATTATAATGAGTTTATATGGATTGTTTTAAGTTTACCTTTAAAGCCTAATGCATATTTAAATTGATAGCTTTCAGTTATAAAGTAATGCTGAATGCCTATAATTAATGGCTACAATTCTGAAAAAAGCATCGGTGATACTGGCCTTTAAAATATATATTTTTTAAATATATATATTTTTAAATATATATTATATTTAAAATATAGGCTTCTGTTTTTATGTTGTTTCTGTCTTTTATGTTGTTAATTTGGAGATTTAAATGTGAAATGATTACAATATAAAAATATACTTTAATATTAGATGTGATTAATTACAGAAAAACTATTAATTAGTAACAAAAAATGTATCGATTGACAGCACTAGTATAAATGTATTTTAAGGGGATAATTCACCCATAAATGGAATTCTGTCATCATTTACATTCCACTTTCTTTCTTTGAACGACACAACAGAACTAGTAACTAAGCAACCACTAAAATGTCATGTTGCTTTACACAGTCATGGCTGGCTAATTAAGTCTCTAATTTACATGGAAGAAAGGTGTTTATTTGGTTTCTGGTTGGGTGTAAGAGTCAAAAAGGGAGTGGAATATGGTCATGAAAAACAAAATTAGGGTTGAATTCACTAAATTCACTTTCATATTATTAGGGCCTGAGCACCGATGGTGTGAGGATTGGAATTGCTCAGCCTATTATTATTCTTCTCCCAAATGAATCGCATTTTTGAGGGCCTAAACATGCTCGAAAACTCATGAAACTGCACACGCATCAGAAGTGGTGAAAATTTACATCTGATATGGGTTTCAGAATTAGGTGTGGCAAAATGGCTTGATAGCGTCACCTACAAAATTTAAATTAAGTGCCGTTCGAGCTACGTTTTACTTACAAATATGAAATTCGGTAGACACATGTAACAGCCCAATACCTACAAAAAAGACCCTGGGTGCAAAAACTGAAAACCAACAGGAAGTTAGATATTTTAAATTTTCTCTTCAAAATTTTTGCAGTTTTTGCCATTTCCAGGCGTTGTTGTACTTTAACAAACTCCTCTTAGAGGACTTGAGTTTTCACTGAAGGGCGTGTCTGTGGCAGCCTCACAAAGTTCGATGTTTTGCCATAAAACAGGAAGTTATTGTAACTCGGACATACAATACACCCCAAATTTCACATGTTTGATAAGAGTCCTGGCCTGAAGACATCTACATGGCAATATTCAGTTACAGTCATAGAGCCACCTGCGGGCAACAGGAACAGGTGTTTATCAAAGTGCTGTACACGCATTGACTAAAATATCAATAATACAAACAATCACTAACAAAGGAAAAGAAACAAAATAAAACACAATTAAACAATAAGAAAGCAGCTCTCAGATAGTGTCAAATGCCAGACTATAAAAATGTGTTTTTAGGCTAGATTTGAAAACAGCAAGTGTTTGAGCCTGTCTAATATAAAGGGGCAAACTATTCCAGAGCTTAGGCGCTGCCACAGCAAATGCTCGGTCACCCTTGCTCTTCAACTTTGCCCGTGGAACAACTAAGAGCAAATGGTCAGCGGACCTTAGAGCCCTTAGCGGAGCATAAAGCTTAATCAGGTCTGAAAGATATTTGGGTGCTAAACCATTAAGAGATTTAAAAACAAACACCAAAATCTTAACATGAATCCTGAACTGGACAGGTAACCAGTGAAGAGAGGCGAGAATGGGGGTAATATGTTCCCGCTTTCGTGTACCCGTCAACAAGCGAGCTGCCACGTTCTGGACCATCTGCAGTCTGGAAAGAGAGGCCTGACTAATGCCAATATAAATGTTGAAATAAAAATATGCACAAGTATTTGAAAGTCTTTTAAAGACCGAAAAGATTTCACCTTGGTAAGTCTCATTTATATAAAAAAAAAATAAAAACTAGATATAACTACCAAATTAATTTGTTTGTGCAGTTCAAAATCACTGTCCATAATAACACCTACATTTTTTTACATAGGGCTTAGCAAGTGGACTCAGTTCACCAAGGTCCAAATCTAATGACTCATATGTACCTCCTGGCGTAAACAGCGTAACTTCTGTTTTTTGTTCATTAAAGCTAAGGAAATTTAGTGCCATCCAGGCCTTAATTTCCTCCAGACATTGCAATAACGGGGTTAAAGAGCAAGTATCTTGGCGGGTCAATGGCAGATAAATGTGCGTATCGTCTGTATAACAGGTTTGACTCTGCGTCTTTTTCAAGATGTCATTCAAACCGTGTTTCTGGATGCCGTCGTTTTATGTCCCCAGTTGACGGTCATGATCGTTGTCTCACGTGTTTGGGCGTTCAGCATTCTGAGGCAGCGTTCATGACCATCGCAGTGCTTAGATCTAGGCTCGAATACCTCAGACGGGGTGGAGTCCCATTGCGCATCCCCCGATCTAGTGGTCCTCCCGCTGCAAAGCAGAGGGCTGGTTCTCAGCGCCCCGCCCCGGTTCCATTCTTCCCGGAAGTGTATCAGGAGCTTACGAAATTGTAGTCGGCGCCCTACAGCGTCCGCCACCGATCTAGTGACTCCTCCATCCTCACTACCCTCGATGGATGGCGTGGCTAAGGGATACGCGGGGATTCCCCCAGTCTAGCGGTCCGTGGCGATGCAACTGTGTCCCAGGGCCGCTGCGGACTGGCTGGCTAACCCACGCCTCCCCTCCCGGGCGTGTAAATTCTCGTCTGGTCTAACGGGCAAGGCTTACACAGCCTGTGGAGAACTGCGTCATCTTTGCATGCCATGGCGCTCCTGCAGGTCTACCAGAACAAAGCGCTCAAGGATCTGCACAAGGGTAGTTCCGACCCAGGGGTTGTGCTGGAACTGTGCACGGCGACGGACCTCGCCCCCCGGGCGACGAAAGTCACTGCGCACTCCCTGGGTCGGGCGATGTCCACTCTGGTGGTCCAGGAAAGCCACCTGTGGTTCAACCTGGCAGAAATGCGCGAATCCGACAAAGTTCGGTTTTTCGACGCCCCTGTCTGCCAGGCTGGCCTCTTCGGCGACGCTATCGAGAACTTCGCCCAGCAGTTCTCGGTGGCACAGAAGCAGACGGAGGCGATCAAAAACATCCTGTTTTTGACCATATTTTGTTTACTATTGCATTATAAGTTTAATAGCTTGTTTCTGCAGGATGTCCAAAAAGTGTGGGTTGGGAGAAGAATCCTAAAGGGGCGATGGGACCCAGAAGTGTCAATCTCAGTGAATGCATGGACCCTAAAAGGTAATCAGCGCAGGGCAAACGTTTATACACTTCTGAAATGGTTTTCTTAGTGGTATTTTACACATTTCTTTATTTCTTCAAGGCTGGCTGAGTCTTCTGTGGATCTGAACCTGAAACTGATGCGCTGGAGGCTGGTCCCGTCTCTGGATCTGGATAAGGTTGTGTCGACGAGGTGTCTGTTACTGGGAGCAGGAACTCTGGGCTGCAACGTGGCACGAACACTGATGGTGAGAGCTATTTACTTGTGATTATCAGCAATTCATCTCATCTGACAGGTGACGGAAAAGCTTTCCTTGCCTTCTGTATGGATTCCTTGGCATGCTTTATGTAATTTAAGTGCTTACTTGCTTTCACCATAATTGCTTCTTAATGGTTTTTGAAATGGTCGTAAGCTTAGGACTGTAATTATAGAAAGTAAGACACAGATGTTGCCATTTTAAAATGATGGTGGTGTCACTCGACGGCTGAGATAAACATGTTGGCAGTTTGAAATCTTCATACCAGTTAATTGCAACATTTAAGAGAGTTTTCACACTTAGTTCTCAATAATTTTGGCTTATATGTAAACACTCCAAATGGACCCAGACCCTTTTATGGTGGTTTACTTATAGCATGTATTGTGAATGCAAAGTGTTTTTTTTTGCATTTAATTTTCATTTAAAGAGTCTATAAGAAGCCATATTTACAGAGAAAGGTGTGTTTGGCACATAGATCTGGGTTAAAATATCAGTTTATCAATTTGAATCAATTCTCATTTTGGGGAACCAATACTGATTCTTAAATCACAAGAATCGATCTTTTAGTCTGTGCTGTTTTCAGTTGATGAATGAACAAAACTTCACTAAACAGTACAAAGTCTCAGCTTTCAAATTATGTCAGTTTTTTTTATTTTTTTATTCAGTCAATAAATATGTTTGTGTTTCTTTATTGTGTGCTGACAGATCACTGTAGAACCGATAATCTTTTCATCTTTACTGCTAGTTACAGCACCAAATAAACACAAATGAACATCAGAAGGAATGTTTAAAGATACAGAACAACTTATTGAAATTAATCCTCTCATGTAATCTAGACATGCTCAATAAAACAGCTCAATAAAACAGCTTGAGAACAATGTCATGTAAAGTGACATTTACCTCAGAAAAGCCATTCAGTGACCATAAACTTGATAGTTAGAAAAATAACTAACTTAAATGTAGACAAGTCAGTTGTTCATTTTAAACTGTAATAGTATAGTAATATAGCGACTGACAGGGTCCTCTGTAAAGTTTAGTTGAGAGAGAGAAAAATTGACACGTACTGTACCTGTTACTCTATATATTTAAATTAATCGATATCGGATCACAAGTTTTCACAAGAATCGAAATTGAATCGAATCATGAAATTTGTGTCAATGTCCAGCCCTAATGGTAAAGTCTTTATAAGTGATTCATTGATTCATTCATTCGAGAGATTTGTTTAAAATCACTGATTGATCCAGTAATGAAACAAGTGAATTCTTTATGAGTGAGTCATTGAATCATTCATTCAAGAGATTCATTCAAAAATGCTGATTCATCCATTAATGAAACAAGTGAAGTCTTTATGAGTCAGTCATCGAATCATTCATTCAAGAGATTCGTTCAACTGGATTACATTACAGGTGCTTAGTGAATAAAACACTAAGTTAGATTTACAACACTATGTTTTGTGCTGCAATACTGCAAATGGCACAAATGTTTAGTGAAGTTCTGGCTAAAGTTTTTTTTCTGTTCTGTTTATTTAAGGGCTGGGGTGTGAGGCACATCACTTTTGTGGACAACGCAAAGATCTCCTACTCGAACCCGGTGCGACAACCGCTCTATGAGTTTGAAGACTGTCTGAGCGGAGGGAAGGCGAAAGCTCTCGCAGCAGTGGACAGACTAAAGAAGATCTTCCCTGGTGTGGTGAGGACTTTGAAAACTTTCAGTAATGCATAAATTAAAATGGGAAAAAATGGAAAATGGAAAACCTATGTTTGCAGTTGCATATTTTTTTGCTGCATATTAGACCAGGGGTCTCAAACTTACATACCTGAGAAGCACTGCTATTAGAGCTGCATGATTAATCATTAAAAAAAAAATCACGATCTTGATTCAAACACCCACACAATCTTATTCTTTAATGACAATGATTTGCCTATTAAAGCTTTGACAAATCTGATCACAGCGAACATTCAGATCTGTGTTCTGATCCAGAGAGAGCCGTTGTCATGTATAGATATGAAACAGCTTCACAAACAGTCTTTATTCTATACACACAGGATAATTATTTCTGTCTTACAATCATTCAGATTATCTGGTACAGAAGTACTGGTTAAGATTGTTTTGTTCAGATATAAACATTGATGAAAATAGAGCAAATCACCTTTAGAAAGAAACTTGATGCTTCAGATAAAGATTGTATCAATTACAATGTTACACCAGTAGGTAGAGACAAGAGATGTGTTTGTCATTGAATCATTCATTCAAGAGATTCATTCAAAAACACTGATTCATCCAGGAATGAAACAAGTGACGTCTTTATGAGTGAGTCAATTAATCATTCATTCAAGAGATTATTCAAAAATGCTGATTCATCCAGTAATGAAACAAGTGACGTCTTTATGAGTGAGTCAATTAATCATTCATTCAAGAGATTATTCAAAAATGCTGATTCATCCAGTAATGATACAAGTGACATCTTTATGAGTGAGTCATTGAATCATTCATACAAGAGATTCGTTCAAAAACGCTGATTCATCCATTAATGAAACAAGTGACGTCTTTATGAGTGAGTCAATTAATCATTCATTCAAGATATTCTTTCAGAAATGCTGATTCATCCAGTAATGAAACAAGTGCTGTCTTTATGAGTGAGTCAATGAATCATTAATTCAAGATATTCTTTCAAACATGCTGATTCATCCAGTAATGAAACAAGTGACGTCTTTTTGAGTGAGTCAATGAATCATTCATTCAAGAGATTCTTTCAGAAATGCTGATTCATCCATTAATGAAACAAGTGACGTCTTTATGAGTGAGTCAATTAATCATTCATTCAAAAGATTCTTTCAGAAATGCTGATTCATCCAGTAATGAAACAAGTGATGTCTTTATGAGTGAGTCAATTAATCATTCAGTCATTCAAGAGATTTGTTAAAAAATGCTGATTCATCCAGTAATGAAACAAGTGAAGTGAGTGTATCCCTCCCCACCCCCTAAAAAAACTCTGAAAGTTTAAACATGAAACCTGAAACCATTGAACAGTTACAAATACAATTCAATTAGTATTTATCATCAATTTAAACTATGTACTGTTATTGACACAGTTAAGTGTTCCATCGTTCCCTCAGACTGCTCTGTGTTTTTATTGGACTAATGAGGCCTGAATACACCATTCACACCTGACAGGCTGAATGAACCGATGCTGCGGGTCGTTAGTTTGAGACCCCTGGATTAATTGGGAGGACTCAATTTCAACATGCAATTATCTAGAACAATGAAGTCTGAATTATTCATTTTAATATTGGTGAACAGTGTTTAGTTGCTCTGCAGATAAATATAATGAAAAGCCAAACAATGTTTTTGACCAAATGACTGATGTTTATCTTTGAGGAGTATCATAGCATTTAATCCCACAATGTACAATATAATGATGTTCAAATGAAATGTGGCCTCATATTCTTATATTCGTCTGCTCAATGATCTTCTCATGCATCACTGAGCACATCAGTTAGGTGTGGTAGCCAACACACACACACAGAGGAATATCAAACAAAAATAGTCTATATTTAAATAATCTAAATTTATTGGAGGTCGCTGGAGAATATTCTGTAGAAACACAGACGATCGCAAACCACACATACATCAACCACAACCAACAAGACACTGGACTAAACAGGGTGTATATTTAATCTTGTAAATGCTGTTCATATTCTCGTAGAACTCATAATTACAATTTGACAGCTAGGAATTTTCGGAGAGTTCCTACTTGCCACAGAAACGCGTCATTTCAGCTCAGAGTAGAATGTCAACTGTCATCACGAAATTACTGTAATTACGACAAGGCTTAAAGGTCCCGTTCTTCGTGTCTTTTTGAAGCTTTGATTGTGTTTACAGTGTGCAATATAACATGTGTTCATGTTTCGCGTGTAAAAAAAAAACAGTATTTTTAACACAATTTACTTATCTGTATACCGCTGTTTTCACTGTCCTGAAAACGGCTGATGACTTCCTTTATTCTATGAAGTCCCTCCTTCAGAAATACGTAACGAGTTCTGATTGTGCCAGCGGTTCCCGTGTTGTGATTTGACAGCAGCTTAGCGAACGTGGCACGGTTCCTGTGTTGTGATTCGACAGCAGCTTAGCGCACGTGGAAAGGTCACGCCTCTTAACGGGAGATATATGCGCACTTAATGATCTCTACAGCGTCCCTGGGAAAGCCAAACAAAGGTGATTTGACTCCGGGATGAAAATAACAGCGTCTCGACGACATGGCGACAAACACACTGAAACGCAACACTTCCTTTTCTCCACGCGACACGTCCTCTTCTCCACGTGGGACAGCAACAAGACCACGCCCCCTTTTTTCGCGTAGTCTTGTGGGCGGAGGTTAGTCTGTTCTACTGTTCTATCGACGTCATTTATGAAGGAAGTACCAGGATGTAGTCCAAGCCAGCCTTTTGCTGTAGGCTTTGAAAGGGAACTTCTGTTAAATAAAATATCTCGCTTGGCATTGAACATTGAGCATTATAATTTTACAGGTATTATTTATGCTCTAACAGCAACATTACACACTAACTAAAGTTTGAACAATGGGATCATGAAGAACGGGACCTTTAAGCACAGTATACACAGATCAGGCATAGCATTATGACCACTGAAAGGTGAAGTGAATAACACTGATTATCTCTTCATCACAGCACCTGTTAGTGGGTGGGATATATTAGGCAGCCAATGAACATTTTGTCCTCAAAGTTGATGTGTTAGAAGCAGGAAAAATGGGCAAGCGTAATGATTTTAGCGAGTTTGACAAGGTCCAAATTAGATTAGATTAGATTAGATTCAACTTTATTGTCATTACACAAGTACAAGTACAAGGCAACGAAATGCAGTTTAGGTCTAACCAGAAGTGCAATAGCAGCAAGTGCAGGATATACAGTGGTTGCGTAAGTGCAGGACATGGAAATGTACTGAATATATATAAATATGTATAAATAGAGAGACGGTTATTACTATAAACAGAACTGAATTTACAGGTGAATATGTACAGTGAATAAATATACAGATGGCTATTACTATAAACAGAA
Organism: Romanogobio albipinnatus; assembly: GCA_023566225.1. NCBI lineage: Eukaryota > Metazoa > Chordata > Actinopteri > Cypriniformes > Gobionidae > Romanogobio > Romanogobio albipinnatus. Next base: position 41,936,186 of record CM042254.1, read on the forward strand.
TTTACAGGTGAATATGTACTATGAATATAATATAGAGATGGCTATTACTTTAAACAGAATTTTACAGATAGGGGTATACAATAATCCATCCATCCATCCATCCATCTTCTTCCGCTTATCCGGGGCCGGGTTGCGGGGGCAGCAGTCTAAGCAGAGATGTCCAGACTTCCCTCTCCCTAGACACTTCCTCTAGCTCTTCCGGGGGGACACCGAGGCGTTCCAAGGCCAGCCGGGAGACATAGTCCCTCCAGCGTGTCCTTGGTCTTCCCCGGGGCCTCCTCCCGGTTGGACATGCCCGAAACACCTTCCCGGGAAGGCGTTCAGGAGGCATCCGGAACAGATGCCCGAGCCACCTCAGCTGTCCTCTCTCGATGTGGAGGAGCAGCGGCTCTACTCCGAGTTCCTCCCGAGTGACTGAGCTTCTCACCCTATCTCTAAGGGAGCGCCCAGCCACCCTACGGAGAAAACTCATTTCGGCCGCCTGTATCCGGGATCTTGTCCTTACGGTCATGACCCAAAGCTCATGACCATAGGTGAGAGTAGGAACGTAGATTGACCGGTAAATCGAGAGCTTCGCCTTACGGCTTAGCTCTTTCTTCACCACGACAGACCGGTACATCGACCGCATTACTGCAGAAGCTGCATCCTCCCCTCACTCGTGAACAAGACCCCTAGATACTTGAACTCCTCCACTTGGGGCAGGAACTCTCCACCAACCTGAAGTGGGCAAGCCACCCTTTTCCGACTGAGGACCATGGCCTCGGATTTGGAGGTGCTGATCCCCATCCCAGCCGCTTCACACTCGGCTGCAAACCGTCCCAGTGCATGCTGAAGGTCCTGGTTAGAAGGGGCCAACACGACAACGTCATCCGCAAAGAGCAGAGACGAAACCGTGTGGTCCCCAAACCTGACACCCTCCGGCCCTTGGCTGCGCCTAGAAATTCTGTCCATAAAATTTATGAACAGAACCGGCGACAAAGGGCAGCCCTGCCGGAGTCCAACATGCACCGGGAACAAGTCTGACTTACTGCCGGCAATGCGGACCAAACTCCTGCTTCGGTCATACAGGGACCGGACAGCCCTCAGCAAAGGACCCCGGACCCCATATTCCCCCAGCACCCTCCACAGGACGCCGCGAGGGACACAGTCGAATGCCTTCTCCAAATCCACAAAACAAATGTGGACTGGTTGGGCAAACTCCCATGAACCCTCCAGCACCCTGTAGAGGGTATAGAGCTGGTCCAGTGTTCCACGACCAGGACGAAAACCACACTGTTCCTCCTGAATCCGAGGTTCCACTATCGGCCGAATTCTCCTCTCCAGTACCCTGGCATAGACTTTCCCGGGGAGGCTGAGAAGTGTGATCCCCCTATAGTTGGAACACACCCTCCGGTCCCCCTTCTTAAAAAGAGGGACCACCACCCCGGTCTGCCATCCCAGAGGCACTGTCCCCGACCGCCACGCGATGCTGCAGAGGCGTGTCAGCCAAGACAGCCCCACAACATCCAGAGACTTGAGGTACTCAGGGCGGATCTCATCCACCCCCGGTGCCTTGCCACCGAGGAGTTTCTTGACCACCTCGGTGACTTCAGCTTGGGTGATGGACGAGTCCTCCTCTGAGCCCCCAGCCTCTGCTTCCTCGATGGAAGACGTGACGGCGGGATTGAGGAGATCCTCGAAGTATTCCTTCCACCGTCCGACAACATCCCCAGTCGAGGTCAACAGCCTCCCATCGCCACTGTAAACAGCGTTGGTAGGGCACTGCTTCCCCCTCCTGAGGCGCCGGACGGTTTGCCAGAATCTCTTCGAGGCCAGCCGATAGTCCTTTTCCATGGCCTCACCGAACTCCTCCCAGGCCCGAGTTTTTGCCTCCACAACCACCAGGGCTGCAGCCGTCAGCTGCCTCGGGAGTCCCACAAGCCAGCCAGGCCCGATAGGACTCCTTCTTCAGCTTGACGGCATCCCTTACTTCCGGTGTCCACCACCGGGTTCGGGGATTGCCGCCTCGACAGGCACCGGAGACCTTGCGTCCACAGCTCCGAGCAGCCGCTTTGACAATGGAGGTGGAGAACATGGTCCACTCGGACTCAATATCTCCAGCCTCCCTCGGGATCTGGTCGAAGCTCTGCCGGAGGCAGGAGTTGAAGATCTCTCTGACAGGAGACTCGGCCAAACGTTCCCAGCAGACCCTCACAGTACGTTTGGGTCTACCGAGTCTATCCAGCTTCCTCCCCCGCCATCGGATCCAACTCACCACCAGGTGGTGATCAGTTGACAGCTCCGCCCCTCTCTTCACCCGAGTGTCCAAGACATACGGCCGCAGGTCAGATGAAACGACCACAAAGTCGATCATTGACCTACGACCTAGGGTGTCCTGGTGCCATGTGCACTGATGGACACCCTTATGCTTGAACATGGTGTTCGTTATGGACAAACTGTAACTAGCACAGAAGTCCAATAACTGAACACCACTCGGGTTCAGATCAGGGGGGCCGTTCCTCCCAATCACGCCCCTCCAGGTTTCACTGTCATTGCCCACGTGAGCGTTGAAGTCCCCCAGTAGAACGACGGAGTCCCCAGTCGGAGCACTCTCCAGCACCCCTCCCAGGGACACCAAGAAGGTCGGGTACTCTGCACTGCTGTTTGGCCCGTAGGCACACACAACAGTGAGAGACCTATCCCCGAGCCGAAGCCGCAGGGAAACGACCCTCTCGTTCACCGGGGTAAACTCCAACACATGGCGGCAGAGCTGGGGGGCTATAAGCAAACCCACACCAGCCCGCCGCCTCTCCCCATGGGCAACTCCAGAGTGGTGAAGAGTCCATCCCCTCTCGAGGAGTGTGGTTCCAGAGCCCAAGCCGTGCGTGGAGGTGATTCCGACTATCTCTAGTCGGAACCTCTCAACCTCACGCACAATCTCAGGCTCTTTCCCCGCCAGCGAGGTGACATTCCATGTCCCAAGAGCCAGTTTCCGTGTCCAGGGATCGGGTCGTCTAGGCCCCCGCCTTCGACTGCTGCCCGGGTATACAATAATATGTTAGGCTAATATGAGGAATATCAAATTGTGATGGCTAGACGACTGGGTCAGAGCATCTCCAAAACTGCAGCTCTTGTGGGGTGTTTCTGGTCTGTAGTGGTCAGTATCTATCAAAAGTGGTCTAAGGAAGGGACAGTGGTGAACCTGCGACATGGTCATGGGAGGCCAAGGCTCATTGATGCACGTGGGGAGCAAAGGCTGGCCCGTGTGGACCGATCAAACAGACAAGCTATTGTAGCTTAAATTGCTCAAGAAGTTAATGCTGGTTCTGATAGAAAGGTGTCAGAATACACAGTGCATCGCAGTTTGTTGTGTATGGGGCTGCATAGCCGCAGACCAGTCAGGGGGCTCATGTTGACCCCTGTCCACTGCCGAAAGCGCCAACAGTGGGCATGTGAACATCAGATCTGGACCACGGAGCAATAGAAGAAGGGGGCCTGATCTGATGAATCACGGCCGGGTGGGTGTGCGTCGCTTACCTGGGGAACACATGGCACCAGGATGCACTATGGGAAGAAGAAAAGCCGGCAGAGGCAGTGTGATGCTTTGGGCAATATTCTGCTGGGAAACCATGTACCACCTACCTAAGCATTGTTGCAGACTATGTACACACTTTCATGGAAACGGTATTCCCTGGTGGCTGTGGCCTCTTTCAGCAGGATAATGCGCCTGCCACAAAGCAAAAATGGTTCAGAAATGGTTTGAGGAGCACAAGTTTGAGGTGTTGACTTGGCCTCCAAATTCGCCAGATCTTAATCAAATCGAGCATCTGTGGGAGGTGCTGAACAAACAAGTCCAATCCATGGAGGCCCCACCTCGCAACTTACAGGACTTAAAGGATCTGCTGCTAACATCTTGGTGCCAGATACCACATCACACCTTCAGGGGTCTAGTGAAGTCCATGCCTCGACGGGTCAGGGCTCTTTTGGCAGCAAAAGGGGGACCAACACACCAGCGATTTATAGATTATCATGACAGAATATGCTAATCAATGACTTGAAAGTGAACTCATAAATTCATTCAGAAAGTCCTGTCTCATTCTACACGTTGTCACGTCTGCTTGAGTCTCTCCATCATTGTCTGACTCCGGTTTGAACATGAAAGGCTGAACAGTTTCTGACATTTTCAGTGCGTGTCTGTGTGACGTAATCGGAGCTGCTAACACAAACTCTTGAAGCTCCGCCCTCTTCTTGGAGCAGCAGCTCCTTTGCATTGAAAGGGACACACACAAAAAAAGTTTTTGCTCACCCTCAAAAAGTGCTAAAAAAATTATCTGTGGGGTTAACTTCACATACACACTCTGGGTACACCAGATACTTATTTTACATCTTACATCAGGGCATTATAGGACCCCTTTAAAATTGTCATATTGTGGCTTAAGAATTGACCTAGTTGACCATCCTGTTCCATCCCTAATTCTTACAGTTCTAAACTAGCCATCTCATCCATTTCTTCATATAGAGAGGCTTTTTGTCAGATATGTTGCTAAGCAACAAAATCAGTTTGGGTACATGTTGTCCTTGTGTTTTATGCTAAGTGGTAGCATCAGACTCATGTGACTCATATTCATGACTCTGTGTGGGAACGCTGTTTGGCAGGTGTTTACATCCTGTGAATGCTCTCTGCTATCATATCCTCTTCACTTCCCATGATTCATCATGCCGGGCAGCTTCAACTAATGTCATTCCAGAAAAAAAGTTTGGCCTTTCGCAACCAAGGAGAAAGGCAGCCAGACTAAATTAAAACATGTCCTATGTTATTTTGACGATTACATCTTTAGTTGATTTTGAGATCCCTACACTACGGGCCTGGTTGAGTTAGTTAGTAGTGTGTTGAAACTGGCGGTTATGAAAAAGGAGCGGGACATTTCCCAAACACCAATCACAACACACTCCAGCCGACCAATCAGAGCACATTGTGCTTTTCAGAAAGAGAGGCTTCATAGAGACAGGAACTAAACAGAGCGTTACTGACAGACTGGGAAGAGAGGAGCAAGGAGATGGAGAATATGAGGAAAACCTGCTCTAGTAGAGCCAGAATACAAATTCAAGACTTTTTAAGGGCATAAGATGGTCTCTTTACTGCTATCATACACAACCGGACAACATTATGAAATGTATTGATGTGATATATAGGCTGAACGGGAAGAGACAACAGTGAAAGTGAATGGATACCTGTGATAGGAGCAAAAAATGCTGTTTCCTGCATTCTGCCTTATTTATACTGTTAAAGAGTTGATTCTCATGCTAAACATAGACAACATGTCAAAAAAAAATTTTTTGTGTGTGTGGAGCAGTATTTCTGTGCCAAATACACTCCTTCAGGATTCAAACAAGTTTTTTCTAGTATGGCCCTGTATGACGTCATAAAGGGCGGAATTCCTTATATGGGCACTTCTCCCAGATGAGCTTGCGCACACACATCAACCAGAGCGAGAGCAAGTGTGCATCCATCAACAAGATTTGTTCGGGTTACGGGAACCGGCGGCGGCGCTGGAATTGTGTTTTTAGACCACAAAATCAACAATGTCACTAAAGAAGTGTGTTTCTGGTGTGAGGGAAAGATCACCTTGTTCAGCTTCCTAAATAACTCTGCGTTAAGGGAACAGTGAATGCAGTTTGTGTTTCCGGAGTTCTGCAAGTGTGTGTGTTTGTTCCCGGTCATGAGTAGAAACAGCAGGCGGTGAGTGAAACTGCATCAAATGTGTGTGTTTTGTTGGCAAAAGATGGGAAAGTGCATATAATGTGAACAACAACATATAGTGAATCGAGAGTTATCCAGGGATAATGCCATGATATGTGTGAGTGTGTGTGTGTTTGCTTGTGACTCTTTAGCTCCGCCCACTGCACGCCTCACGAGCTCGGCTGTTTTCAGAAAGAATTGGTACAGCGTATCTGTCTTTTATAAATATGATAAAACTAAAGACTCTTGGGGGATATGAAGGATCAATACTACTCTATAGGTACTAAAGATTAACACGAGACTGTGTGTGTTATGACCCTTTAATCAAATGAGGACTACAAATGTCATACATATTAGTAAATTGATATTATGTAGCTGTAGATGTGTGTGATTGACAAGATTCAATAAATTTCACACTAAATTTCCATAAGTATCAGAGTAGTACAGTGTTAGATCAGAGGGGAAAATGTGCGTTTGTGGTTTTTCATAGAAATGTGTTTTACATGAATTAATAGTTGCACAATGGCTATATAATGAAATGCATTGTTGTTACCTTACTGATTTCATTGATCAGTTGTTGTTCGATGTCTTCTCCTTCATTTCTACATCAAGTTGATGGGTCACTGCATCATCACTGTAGCTTTGGTTTCTGTCAAAATGATGAAATGCATGCAGAAATCTCCACCACATTACACACTTGTTGGTCAAGTTATTATGTGATCACACTTCAGAAGGGCCTCATTATAAAAGTCTCTTTCATGCCAGTTTCTTCATTTGCTCCAAATGTTATTTTTCCCGAGTGTAAAGAACGGAGGCGCTAAAACAAGAGCGGGAGTGATATCCTTATGTAAGACACGCACCATCTGATCAGTTGAGCTGTGTGTGTCTGTGTGTTTGTGTACGGACAGGCCCTTATTGAGGGGTGTTTCAGTACACCTGGCTAAATAATCTTTGCTTTTCTATCATGTCTGTGTTGGCAGCTGCCCATCCGTCCACTGTGATTAAATTATCCATCTGCTGTGTTGACTCTGCGGTCATCATTAATTCATCTCTTCATCCTGTATCGATCTGCTCCCCGTTCAGCTAATTACGCCACACATTTTACCTTCACAGAACCCCTGCGTGTGTCGGGCCAATTATATGAGCCGGATATCCACGCAGTAATTACGACTCTCTCTTGTACTCACTCTTGCTGTACGCTATCTCTGAGATGATGTCTGATGCTCCCTTTTCAAAAACGGAATTCATGTCTTCCGCTACAGCAAATGTTGACACACACACGCTGAACTGATGCTGGATTTGTGGGCGAGTTGACATTGCTATACACCGAGAAAAAAGGCATAAACATTTTTACCTTTAGGGGTACAACGGCTTGTCACTGGGACAGAAAAAGGACATCTTTGTACCACAAAAAGGTTCATAGTAGTACCTTAATATGCACCTTTTAGGAGTAAAAAAGGTACAAAGATGTCCTTTTAAGTGTACTGTCCCATTGACAAAAGGTACAGTTTTTACAGCTTTTTTGATACTTGTCTGAGAGATTTCTTTCGGTTTCTGATGATGTATGAAAATCCTTTTGATTTTATATAGCATTTTTAAGGGCCATATCATACACCCAGAGCAATGCGACGTCGGACGAGACAAGTGTCGTCTGCTAGTTTCAGTCTGACGCAGTTCTCATTTTCACGTCCAGCTCCATGTTGTTTAAATATCAAATGCACTGGCATATCTGTTCACCCACGGGCGTCTGGTCTGAAAACCAGGTGTGTTCAGGAGCATTCGTGGAGCGTTGCTATTTTGAATAACTGAAAACGACTGCGCCATTTACCAACACAAACCTGCTCTAAAGTCAATAGTAGGGCTGTGTATTGCAAAGAATCTGGCGATATAATACATATCACGATACAGGGGTTACGATACGATATATTGTTATATATTGCAATATTGTAAGAAAGGCAATATATTGCAATCATTTCTTTTTTGTGTTATTTTTTATTTTATTTTTTTAGAAAGATCTAATTAAAAAAAATAAAGAACACAACCATATGCATAACCTGACAAGTAACTATTTTATTTAATTAATACAGTATAATTTATATCACTAATCACTATTTTGTGCAATCTAAGTAAAGGGAAATAGTAAAGTGACTGCAGGTTCTTTATGTTTTAAAGGTTCACAGTATAGCAGTTTTTAATTTCTAAACTATTTAACAACAGAAAATGCATAGTCCATTCCATGACTGAATGACTGTTTGTTTTATATTTAATACTGTAAAGCTGTTTGCTTTAAAGCAGTCTATTGTATAAAGTGCTATTTAAAGTACTGAACTGCAGAGCTGGTGCATCCATATCCACATCGCTATGATCAGATGCTTTCGTTCTGCTGCCGCCGCTGTCAATCTTATTGTGCGTTTATATTGTTGCTGAGAGGAAAACGTGCAGAACATATTCTATCAAAACGCTTCTCAGCAGCGTAGATGACGTCGGGATGTTAAGCGAGCTCTCAGATTCAATGCATTTCCTGAGTATTGGATTTTAACTTGGCCTATTTTGCAAACAAAATGACTCTTGTCATAGCTGAAGCCAAAATGAGTCCGCACTTCAGCTCTGTATACCGCGGGAGCAGAATAATTCTATCGTCTTGTGAGCTGGGTTTGCTAACGCAAACACTAGCGATGCACATACCTTCACCTTGCGCTTCTCTGACTCTGCATCAGTTACGTTCTGAGATAACACTGCCATCTTGCAGTTGGGTTTTATACAGTATGTGGTTTAAACCAAACACAAAGCCACGACTCTTGGATGTAAGTAAATACAATTATCGATACAGTGATTTTGAGAAACGATACAGTATCGCCAAACATAATATCACGATATTCACGTGTATCGATATTTTCTTACACCCCTAGTCAATAGCGCAGTATTTTTTGTGTTATTTAAAGGGTGTGTTAGTAATATGAGCCTATAGGTGGTGCACAATGCGCATACACTCTGCTTATTACACACATAGGAATGTGCAGAAGCACACACACGTTTAAATATTAAAAATAAATGGATTCCTCTCTGGGGAAGCTCAGTCTTTTCGCTCGCATGTAAATAGTGAATCCGACATGGCATGAGCATAACTGGCATTTAAAGGGAATAGGAGATGAGGCTCTGATTGGTTTATTGCACTATACGCCCAAAACACACCCATTACTCATTAAGAGACTAGGGACAATCCTTTTGGACCATACACCCGGCGCGCCAACCTTTTTTACCATTGTTAAACTAGCAAAAGAGGATACGGACACGTCCTAAGAGCACCTGTGCCATGAGCTTCAGACCATGAGCTCAGACGATAAAATAGATAAAATAGACTTTTTTTAAGTGAGAGTTTTTCCTTTTCATCTCAGGCTGTTTTTGCCTAATTAAATTGATATCTGGTTGATAATAATCTACACAAGAAACTCACCGTTTCAGAAATCCCCACTGATTTGTTCTTAGGAAAATGTGCGTTTTTGTGGAGTCTCATTTGGCTCGATTTTAGGACCTCTACTGTTTACATCGTTAATGCATTAGGTAATGTAATCAGGAAGCATGGGATGCCTTTTCAGAACTGTGTAGATGAATGTGTTTATTTTCAAAGCTTCTGAACTGCAGAACTCTGTAAACAGCCTGAGCATTTGCTCGGGAGATACTTCAGAACGGATGTACCAACATTTCTCTCGCTATCAATTTTATTGACAGCGGGTGTAAAAATCTCTTGCAGGATTTGGTGTTCAAAATCATTTTTACTAATACTCTATTGCACATAATGTTTTAGGTTTTTACAGGGTTCGTACAAGGTGCTTGATTTTTTTTCAGTTTAAGTCCTGGAAAACCCTTTAAAACAGCCATATTTATGAAGAGGTGCTTGAAAAGTGCTTGAATTATTGAAAGACAATATAAATATATACATATATATATATATATATATATTATATATTTATATAAAAAGTATGTGAACCACTTGCAGAATCTGTGAAAATTATTACAAAATAAAAGACATCATAGAAAATGCATTATTTTTTATTTAGTACTGTCCTAAAGAAGATATTTTACATAAAAAAAATGTTTACATATATTCCACAAGACAAAAAAAAAAATAACCCCGTTCAAAAGTTTATGAACCATTGATTCTCAATACTGTGTGTCGTTCCCTGGATGATCCACGGCTGTTTTTTTTTTTTTTTTTCGTATAGCGATGGTTGTTCAGGAGTCTCCTGTATGTCCTGAGCAGTTAAACTGCCCAATGTTCTTCAGAAAAATTCTCCTGGTCCTGCAAATTCTTCAGTTTTCCAGCATCTTTTGCACATTTAAACCCTCTCCAGCAGGGACTGTATGATTTTGAGATCCATGTTTTCACACTGAGGACAGCTGAGGGACTCAAATATAACTATTAAAAAAAAAGGCTGAAACATTCACTGATGCTTCAGAAGGAAACACAATGCATTAAGAGCTGGGGGTGAAAACTTTTGAACAGGATGAAGAGGTCCAAATATTTCTTATTTTGTTTAAATATATTATTTTTTTTTAAATTATTTAGTACTGCCCTTCGAAAGCAACAGAAGATACTTAGATGTTTCCCAGAAGACAAATTAAGTACAATTTACCTTGATCTTAAAATTCAATAAGTTTTCACCCCCAGTTCTTAATGCATCGTGTTTATAAACTTTTGAACGGGGTTATTTTAATAAATTCAGCTGTTTGGTTTTTTTTGTTTTTTGTTTTATCTTGTGGACTATGTCAAAAAAAAAAGTAAAATATTTTATTCAGGACAGTACTAAATAAAAAATAACATGCATTTAGTTTGATCTCTTTTATTTTGTTAAAATTATTCACATTTTCACAGATTCTGCACATACTTTTTCTTGCAAGTGTGTGTGTGTGTGTGTGTGTGTGTGTGTGTGTGTGTGTGTGTGTGTGTGTGTGTGTGTGTGTGTGTGTGTGTGTGATTTTTTCAATGAAACAATATTTTAATGCAAAATGAATGCTGGATAGATATAAAGACATTTTGCATGTGTAAGAGGGTGATATTGCTCAGAAATATACAAGTGTATGACACCGCTTTCATTCTTCAGGTCCATCCTATATTCACGAAAAAAAAAATCATTTTGATTAAGGAAACTAATAAGAGACTATCTTTGTCATAGTATCCTTTCAATGGTGAAAGTTGCCACAGTCATTGCGTACTTTATTTGTACCGTGTTGTTTTATTAGTATGTTTTATTTATCTGACCTTTTTTAGAATTTGAAAGATAATAAAGACATTGTTTTGATAAGTGAGATCTCTGATTGTAGTTCTTGAAAACCAAAAAAAGTAGTGCTTGAGAAGTCCTTGAAAGTCCAGGAATTTCATTTTACAGTATCTGTACGAATCCTGTTTTTATTCACGAAACATTTTGTATATCATCTGTCGTAAATGAATTATTCGTCCCATCCAGAATGCAGAGGGCTACAACATGAGCATCCCAATGCCAGGCCATCCCGTGAACTTTTCCGAGTTGACAATGGATCAAGCTCGGCAGGATGTGGAGCAGCTGGAGAAGCTTATCTCTGAGCACGATGTGGTCTTCCTGTTGATGGACACTCGTGAGAGCCGCTGGCTTCCGACAGTCATCGCTGCTAGCCAGAGAAAGGTAGCTTCCCCCCCTCAGTCTTTCATCTGTTATTTATTTATTATTTTCTCCTTCCATTTCTCCTGACAATAGGCATGATAAGATAGGCATGCTAATTATTTGATTGCATTAGCAATAGCTAATTAACTGTAAGTAGATGTTATTTTTAAAGTTTTGAACATATTAATATTACTTAGTATTTATGTAATTATAAAAAAAATTATATATCATATTATATATATAATTATATATAAAATTATATATTGTAAAATGCACTGCGACAATTGCAGTACCAATCGTGGACAAATATTGCAAAGGAATTGTGAGTTTAGGTTTGCTTACATGAAGCTGAATGAATACTGGTTGATGCATGCATGTGATTCAGTGAAAAATATAACCTTTCTGACAATACAGATCTTATTTTATTTAATTAAAAAAAGAAACTGGTTTTGGACTAGCTGCAGTTTATTTATTAAGCGAGCAGGGCAACTACCCAGTAGAGCATTACAATAATCTAGCCGTGAGGTCATGAACGCATGAACTAACTGTTCAGCATTTTGCATTGAGAGCATGTGCCGTAATTTAGATATATTTTTAAGATGGAAGAATGCAGTTTTACAGATGCTAGAAATACTTTCAAATGAAAGATTGGTATCAGAGAGCACACCCAGGTTCCTAACTGACGACGAGGACTTGACAGAGCAGCCATCAAGTGTTAGACAGTATTCTAGGTTACTACGTGCAGAGGTTTTTTGTCCAATAGTTAGAAATTCTGTTTTTTCAGAATTAAGTTGTAGGAAATTACTAGTCACACCAGTTATATAAGCTATGCATTCCGTCAATCTGGTGAATTGGTAAATTTCGTCAGGGTGCCAAGAAATATATATATATATATATAAAAATTAATGAGGGTGTATTTATCTATACTTAATAATTATACACAATACGCACACATATATTATGTAAACAAACTTTTATTTTGGATGTGATTAATCGATATGACAGCAGTCAATGAGAAATATTTATTTGAATTATTTCTGAAGGATCATGTGACACTGAAGTCTGGAGTAATGATGCAAAAAGTTTTGATCACAGGAATAAATTACACTTTACTATATATTCACATTTTGATCAAATATATGCAGCTTTGGTGAGCATAAGAGACTTCTTTGAAAATGTTTTACAAACCCAAACTTTTGACCAGTAGTGTAGGAATATGTCATTTAATTATAATAATAGTTTTCTGTTATTAGTAAAACATAATAGTACAAAAGTCTGAGAGCAAATCCAAACTAAAGTCCAATTTAAACCTGGAAATAAGCAGAGTTTTGGAATTGTTTTGCTTATTTGCTTAAAAGCTTTTGGTTGACTTTAATGATATCTAATCTGTGAAGCTTTTTAGAGCGAGTTGAATGTGTCTGTCTCTCTGCAGCTGATAGTGAACGCTGCTCTGGGATTCGACACATTCGTGGTGATGAGGCACGGCCTTAAGAAACCCAAAGAGTCTCCATCTGAGGAGTCCAGCCCCATGTCTGCTTCCTCCAGCTCCTCATCTTCCGCCACACCAGCCGCCATCATCACACCAGGTGCGTCTGGAGAATTTCTGCTGTATTTCCCACAGCTGTCATTGCTGTTTATATCAAGCGTGTTGTAAAAGCAAAATGGGGACACAAAGCAGAGATTGTTTTAGTTTTCTTCAGCTTATTGCCAAGGCAACACAAGTTTTCAAGTAATATGTTTTGGTTAGTTTTAGTAAACAATAATAACCCAGGTCTACAGTAAACCTCAAATGCAAAATGTCAAAAGTCGTCATAGTTCAGACAGAGATACAGGAGGCATACCCCATGTTTTTAAGACTGTCAAGTTACAACTTGTAAAATCAAAACCCCTGCTTTCTGTTCTGTTCTTTTTCCCTCCATGGAGCTGTGAGCGCAAGAGCACATCTGTGTGAGCAGCTCATGACTCATTGTCTGCTGCTGCTGTCAGTAAGTGTGTAAGGCGTGTTGCCTCAGTGCCTGTTGAAACAGGTGTGACTCATGAAAAACCATGAAGGTGCTACTTCAAGCTTGAATTGGCCTGAGCACATCTATGGCTCTGGAAAATCCCTAATTACCTATGGGTCATGATTACTTGCTCATTTTCATGCTTTTTATAACATAATTATTAACATACATATTCATTTTACAGCCATTTTATTATTAGTTTGGTTCAATTAGGTACTGCAGGCAACTAATTAGGTCCATGTATCGCATTGTATAGTCTACAATCAGCTTATACACCGACCAGGCATAACATTATGACAGGTGAAGTGAATAACACTGATTATCTCTTCATCATGACAACTGTTAGTGGGTGGAATATATCAGGCAACATTTTGTCCTCAAAGCTGATGTGTTAGAAGCAGGAAAAAATGGGCAAGCGTAAGGATTTGAGCGAGTTTGACAAGGGCCAAATTGTGATGGCTAGACAACTGGGTCAGAGCATCTCCAAAACTGCAGCTCTTGTGGGGTGTTCCCGGTCTGCAGTGGTCAGTATCTATCAAAAGTGCTCCAAGGAAGGAACAGTGGTGAACCGGCGACAGGGTCATGGGTGGCCAAGACTCATTGATGCACATGGGGAGCGAAGGCTGGCCCGTCTTGGCGATCAAACAGACAAACTACTGTAGCTCAAATTGCTCAAGAAATGAATGCTGGTTTTGATAGAAAGGTGTCAGAATACACAGTGCATCGCAGTTTGTTGCGTATGGGGCTGCATAGCCGCAGACCAGGGTCGTGCACAGGGGGGTTGCTCAGGTTGCCCGGGCAACTGCCCACATGCCCTTCTCAACACACGTTGCCCTTCCGAGGTGGAAAAAAATAAATACAAAAATCGTACAATGGATGCAGAATTTCACGTAGGCCTAGATAAAAAAAAATAATACAAAAAAATCGCAAAGCCTCCTTCACTTCCATATTCGGGCACCCGTCCGAAAGTGAAAGTCAGTAGGGGGGAAGGGAAAACTCCATTTACGTGGCTGCAGCGGCACCTGAGCTGAGCCTGCATGAGCGGCACTAGAAGGAGATTGTCGCGGTTGTCGGGTGAGACGACTCACCGTTGTCGGAAAGGTATAACAAACGGACGATCAAACGGAAGTTTTATGAAATTAATTAAAATCTTCACAAATCCAGGATGAGTTTGCCACGTTTAGCCTAAATAATCAGACGGATAGCTTGCAGACAAGCAGCCTAGGCTACTATTTTTTTGGTAGCCATTAGGCAAACTAAGCTACATGTCTACTGATAGTTAGTTTCACATTTCTCACATTTCATTTTAGCAAGAAGAATGAATGATGGAAGTAATGCATCACATTAATTATTTTATTCAAAATGGTTAAATGCCTAAATCCTATCACTATTTTGGGTATTGTTTGAAGCCAAAATGGCCACTGAAAAAAGGCAGATTCAGGAGAGGGAGAGACGATTCAGGGAGGCAGCAAAGGGCAGCACATCACTGCAGGGTTGGCTGCGAAAAAGCCAACCAGCAGGTGAGACAGAGACTTTGCACTGTGATAAAGATGACATGACACTGTGTTAATCAATTGATGAATTAATCAGACTCGTATTTTAGCCTACTAATGGCAATAGGGGCTGGGGTTGTTAGGGGAGTGCCCTTTTTTTAGGTCAGAGCAACTGCCCCTCAAAATTCCTGTGCACATCCCTGCCGCAGACCAGTCACTTATTAACCAAAATATATGGTTAATAAGTTGTATTGGGTATTGCAGCTGGTAGGCAACAGCATTTATTAGTGCAAACAAAATCATAACATAACATTTTAGTTTAACAATAACTAATGTAATTTATGCCATGGTCTGTCTGAATTTTTTATTCTGATTGGCTGGAAGGTGTGCAATAAAATCGTTTAATGCACAGGTAGTTCCAAGTCAGATGAATCCTCGTTCTATATTAATGCGCTGTTTTCATTTCAGGTGTTTACACAGAGCACTGTAATTGGTTTAAAATGTGAAAATCCGAATGAAAATGCTGCATGTAAACATAAGGATACACAAATTTCTCTTTTAAGTGTTAAACTTTTTATTTTGTAACAAGTTATGAAGATAATGTTGGAATAATGACGCAGACATAGCCTGGCTACGCCATCTCATCTGACAGCGTTTTTCCCCCAGGTACTTTCTACTTCAACTGCGCCTGACAGAATTGATTTTTCTGAGTGTTGGTGTTTCTTACAGCAACACCAGATCGGTTTAGATAAAGTCTCGTGTAAATTGTCCACAGAATCGTTCAATCGGAATAATTTTAATCGGAATGACATAAAAGTGTGCATGTACATGGGGCTATTGGACTCATGGACTCAAGATGGACTCAAGATGGCGCCGAGGATGGCTGCTACGTTGCGAGCTCCGCTGAAACATTGTAGTTTTTTGTTTGTTCTGGTTATAGTTTTTGTGTTTTTTGTCTTGGATGTTGTCTGCCTTACTACGTACGACAGACAGACACTTTTGGACATTGGTTCGGCAATCGCACAACGAAATTCTTCAACGACGACCGCTGCTTACAAACACGGCAGCGGAGCCCTTTGTGTGCGCAGTGTGTGCAGTGTGCGCACCGCGAAAACGCCGCCGGAGAAGGGGATGCAGAGCCGGCGTGCTCATCAGAGTAAGACGCCGCAAAAACCGACCCCCGCTTCCCAGTATTTTACTGGCTAATGTTCAGTCTCTGGACAACAAACTCTGCGAGCTGAGAGCACGGATCTCTTTCCAAAGAGAGACGAGGGACTGCTGCATTATCTGCCTTACAGAAACTTGGATGTCTGCTGAGATTCCAGATTCGGCCATCGAAACCACGGGGTTCTCCGTGCATCGAATGGACAGAGAAAAAGATCTCTCAGGGAAAAGCAAAGGCGGGGGTGTGTGTTTTATGATCAACAGATCCTGGTGTGATCAGAGGAACGTACATTCTATCAAGTCTTTCTGTTCTCCTGATCTGGAACTTCTCATGGTTCTGTGCCGACCATTCTGGCTACCGAGAGAATTCACAGCGGTCGTCATCACAGCTGTGTATATTCCCCCACAAGCCGACACAGACCGGGCACTAAAGGAACTGTATAGGACAGTGAGTGAGCAGGAAACCGCGCATCCTGAGGCTGCGTTTATTGTGACTCGGGACTTTAACAAAGCCAATTTCAAATGCATTGCACCTAAATACCACCAACATGTTAACTTCAACACGCGAGGGAACCGTGTTTTAGATCACTGCTACTCTCCCTTCCGGGATGGCTACAAGTCCCTCCCGCGCCCACCATTTGGCAAATCGGATCACGCTTCCGTTCTCCTTCTGCCCGCTTACAGGCAGAGGCTGAAACAGGAAGCACCCGCCCTCAGAACCATCCAGTGCTGGTTGGACCAATCAGACTCTATGCTACAGGACTGTTTTGATCACACGGACTGGGAGATGTTCCGGTCGGCCTCTGATGACGACATCGAGGTCTACGCTGATAGCGTAACGTGTTTCATCAGGAAGTGCGTAGAAGACGTTGTTCCGACGAGAACAATACGGCTGTACCCAAACCAGAAGCCGTGGCTAAATGGGGATGTTCGCGCGGCACTCAATGCGCGGACCTCCACTTTTAACTCCGGTAATGCGGAGGAGCATAAACAAGCAAGTTATGCCCTCCGGAAAACCATCAGAGCAGCAAAACGGCAGTACAGGGACAGTTCAACACCACCGACTCCAGAAGCATGTGGCGGGGAATTAACACCATCACGGACTATAAAGGGAACACAAACTCCACCGTGAACACCGCTGCCTCTCTCCCGGACGAGCTCAACACCTTCTATGCTCGCTTTGAGGGAACTAACACCGCCCTCGCGGAGAGAGAGCTCGTGGGTGAAGATGCAGAGGTTAGTTCACTCTCCGTATCTGTAGCGGATGTAACCCGATCCTTCCAGCGGGTGAACATCCGTAAAGCCGCGGGTCCAGACGGCATTCCGGGCCGCGTCATCAGAGCGTGCACGCACCAACTGGCTGGAGTTTTCACGGACATCTTTAACCTGTCCCTCTCCCTGTCTGTGGTCCCCACATGCTTCAAAACGTCCACCATTGTGCCTGTACCTAAGCAATCAAAAACCACCTGCTTAAACGACTGGCGTCCTGTTGCTCTGACCCCCATCATCAGCAAATGCTTTGAGAGACTAATCAGAAACCACATCTGCTCTGTTCTCCCCCCCTCACTGGACCCACTGCAGTTTGCATACCGCACAAACCGTTCCACTGATGATGCCATTTCATCTACAATTCACACTGCTCTCTCCCACCTGGAAAAGAGGAACACATATGTGAGAATGCTGTTTGTAGACTACAGCTCAGCATTCAACACCATTGTGCCCTCCATACTTGACGGGAAACTCCGGGCTCTAGGCTTAAACAGCTTGCTATGCAGCTGGATCCTGGACTTCCTGTCAAACAGACGCCAGGTGGTCAGAATGGGCAGTAACATCTCCTCATCACTGACTCTCAACACTGGAGCCCCTCAGGGCTGTGTTCTCAGCCCACTCCTGTACTCCTTGTACACACATGACTGTGTGGCAATCCACAGCTCCAATACCATCATCAAGTTTGCTGACGATACGACGGTGGTAGGTCTCATCACTGACAATGATGAAACGGCCTACAGAGAGGAGGTGCACACTCTGACACGGTGGTGTCAGGAGCACAACCTCTCCCTCAACGTCAGCAAGACCAAGGAGCTGGTGGTCGACTTCAGGAGGAATGAGAGAGAACACCGCCCCATCACCATCGATGGAGCACCGGTGGAGAGAGTCAGCAGCTTCAAGTTCCTCGATGTCCACATCACAGAGGAACTCTCATGGTCCGTCCACACTGAGGTCGTTGTGAAGAAGGCTCATCAGCGCCTTTTCTTCCTGCGACGGCTGAGGAGGTTTGGAATGAACCGCCACATCCTCACACGCTTCTACAGCAGCACCATCGAGAGCCTGCTGACTGGCTGCATCACCAACTGGTACGGCAACAGTACCGCCCGCAGCCGCAAAGCCCTGCAAAGGGTAGTGCGCACGGCCAGCTGCATCATCGGAGGTGAGCTTCCCTCCCTCCAGGACATTTACGCCAGGCGGTGTGTGAAGAGAGCTCAGAGGATCATCAGAGACTCTAGCCACATGGGCTGCTCTCACTGCTGCCATCAGGCAGACGGTACCGCAGCATCAGAACACGCACCAGCCGACTCCAGAACAGCTTCTTCCCACAAGCAATTAGACTCCTTAACTCTTGATCCATCAGGATCATAACACACACTGACAGAATATCACTCAGCACAACCCACTGTAGATACACACACACACTATATACACATTTATTTATCATTTATTATTTATCATTTATCATTTATCATATAGCACCTATTGTACATTGGATCTCTACTGTGAATAATAATGTATACTGTACATTGTATATTATTATTATTATTATTATAGCTTAATGTATACTGTTTAATGTATGTTTAGTGTATATTGTTAAAGTATATGTATATTGTAAGTATGTGTATATTGTTTAAAGCTGTGAGAACTACACTCACATTGTGTAAATTATTTATTGTTTATTGTAGAGTTTACTGTGCTGTGAGTAATTGTGGGCGCATCAGATGATGTAATCTGAAGTTGCTTTAAATGTTGTACATGTCATGTCATGACTACTATTTTGCTCGGAACTGCACCTAAGAATTTCACCTACTGTTGCACTTGTGTATATGGCTGTGTGACAATAAAGTGATTTGATTTGATTTGATTGAAGCACACACACACACACGTGTCACTCGCATTCAGAGAGCAGAGATCGCGCTGCACATTCATGAGCACAGAAACTTGTTATTAACGCCGCCCCGCGACTTTTATCAATAAAATAGCTAAGTTACTGGATCACTACATTATATTTCTCAGCAACGATGGGGTTACATCGCTATTTTCCAGTAATAAACCCACATCTTCATTAAGAGAGACGCTGAACAGACGCAGTCACACAGGTACGAATCTCTCCCAATTCCGATTTCGTTTTAACTCCTACGGTGGCCGATTTAGTCCAAGATTAACATGGCTTCCAGTTCGATCCAGCAATCCCCCTCTTCACATTCACCATCGAGTTGTAATGCGTGTGTCCGGGTGAAAAATACGGATAGCTCACTTAACGCAACTGGAGTCGATGCAAACACGGAGGCGATTGACATCAAACAGCCCGCACTTTATTCCCCGCGGAACCCCCCACAAGAGTCCGGCACAAACTCCACTTCCGTCCACAGCATTACCCAACAAAACAAAAATAAATGAATGTTAGCAACAGAAGACAGAAAATAATCCGCACACATGGGAGCTCGAGGCGCAGTGCACACACACACACACACACACACAAACACAGAACGCAGGCGCTCCAACCGGGGCGAACGCTCTTAATGGGGCCACACTATTCCTACTTGTTACAGAGTGTTAAAACGCGAAAGGCGAAGCTTGAATTTACGGGTATGTCCCTCTTTGGCTAATGTACTTTCAAGATGGAGGGGCAACATGGCGACCCCCATTCGAACCCCTTACCCTTATGTATTTTCAATGGCATATTATAAACTTACGAGAATACTTTATTACTTGAAAGAAGTAAATATACATTAATGAGCACATATATTTTTGAAAGAACTAAGTGTTTTTAGCTAAGAATAAACTAAAAAAGTTACACAGTGTAGCTTTAAGTTGTCAATGTTTAGTCAGTTGTCAAGAGGGCTGACCTTTTGTAACCAAGTAGCTCCCTTTTTAGGTACTAAGTCGTTATCAGAGGCTGACATGCTGGTCTTCGTGTATACTCTGACAGGTGTTGTTGTTGTGCGCTCTAGGGAACGTAAATGCGCCATACGCTATCACGTCGCTATATCATTGATATCGCGATATGACACTTTTTTTATCATGTAAAAATGTATACCGGTATTATCGTGGACGGTATGCTATGGCACACCCCTAGTGCCCATGCTGACCCCTGTCCACCGCCGAAAGCACCAGAGCACTGGGCCAAGGCACGTGAGCATCAGAACTGGACCACGGAGCAATGGAAGAAGGTGGCCTGGTCTGATGAATCACGTTTTCTATACATCCCGTGGATTACCTGGGGAACAATGGCACCAGGATGCACTATGGGAAGAAGGCAAACCAGCCGAAGCAGTGTGATGCTTTAAGCAATTTTCTGCTGGGAAACCGTGGGTCCTGCCATTCATGTGGACGTTACTTTGACACGTTCCACCTACGTAAGCATTGTTGCATTGTTGCTCCCTTTCAATGAAACGGTATACCCTGGTGGCTGTGGCCTCTTTCAGCAGGATAATGCACCCTGCCATAAAGCAAAAATGGTTCAGGAATGGTTTGAGTAGCACAAGTGACCCCTGCAGAGCTTTGAGATGCTGTTTTCTGAGATGTTTTCTTGTTATTCTGCTCTAAGCATGACTCATATTCTTTCTCAGGAGCGTCTCTGTTCTCCAACATACCTGGACACCGTCTTGGCTGCTATTTCTGTAATGATGTGGTCGCCCCTGGAGACGTGAGTTTTAACCTAGTACTGTCTTAACTGTAGTGCAATTAGGTTTTCCTCATTATATTAGAACATAAAATTTGATTGACTGGTTTCAGCTACACATTTGAAGGTGCCTTGAATTCAATGGACACGCTTAGCTGGAAATCATAATATGATTTAAAATAATCTCCATCACTTAGCCAAAATAAAGCATTTTTACAAGCTGAATAATGATTATGTTTGGTTTTAGCAGCTAGTAAACTCTGATCCTCTCATTAGTCCACCAGAGACAGGACTCTAGACCAGCAGTGCACGGTGAGCCGTCCTGGCCTGGCCATGATCGCTGGAGCCCTGGCTGTGGAGCTGATGGTGTCTGTCCTCCAGCACCCGGAGGGGTATGTGCCTCATCATTCACTTCAACATAACGCACCAGCTGCTGTAAACCATGATTGGCTTCTGTCCATGATATGCCAGAGTAGAATTCATGCATTGTAGAAAAATGATGAAGAATGTCTGACTGAAGCAGTTTCAAAATGTATGAACTTAAAAAATGTGCGTTCTGTGTTCACACTGGAAATTCCATTGAGAAGTACACTCCAAATCCCTGGATCAAATTATGCCCTTACAAAGTTTTGATGTTGTGTTTGGGCCAGTGTTAAAGTCCCTGTAAAGGCAATTCTGAGATTTGTTTCTTAACACATTACAAATATTAGAAATGTATTGCTGAAACACATTACAAAGACTGTGAACTATGTAGTACTGAATTCAGAAGTTAGACCGCTAAACAGTTTTTCACCGTTGCTGTGTTCAGGATTTTCTGTGCGGGGCTAAAACGGTGGCTCAATGACGCACTGGAGCCACCGAGCCTGGCTCCTCCCCTAACACGATCATAACTAGAGCACATTCGCATCAGTTTGCCCGCTCGATCGCGAGTTACTGTCACTACTGTTAGTTATTACAGCCTACAACTTACAAAACAGCTTTCAAAACAAAAACGATGATCAAGAAGAGGTGGATTAATCTTGTGAACAGCTACCTTGATGGAGAGCTGAGGATCACCACCGACACCTGCCTCTGCAGTGACTATACACCAGATAGTTTTACAAACTTTCACCGGAGACAACTGGGATTCACTGATAATCCGCTGCAGAACCGACTATCCCCCGCCCAGGCCTTCATCCTCCCGTCCCGCCGACATCTGGTGCGTTGTGATCATAGACGTTCGTGATCAGTATGTGAGTGTTGTCTTGTGTGCTACTGCAGCTTTCCCGTGAGTGGCCGTGGTTTCGGCGCCGACAGCGGACACACCCCCAGCATTTGAGAGCAGAGAATGCTGCTCATTTTTTTCAAGTTTTTGATAAGCTATTTTATGTACTTGCCGGATTTTTTTATGATTCAAATTTGGCTGGGTGGTTAATAACACATTTATCTGTGGTGTGAGGAACTCAGAACACATGTTTAGTTTTGACTTTACAGGGACTTTAAAGGATTGGTTCACCTCAAAATGAAAATTTCCTGATAATTTAGTCACCCCAATGCCATTCTAAATGTCCATGTCTTTCTTTCTTCAGTGGAAAAGAAGTGGAAAGTTTTTTGAGGAAAACATTTCAGGTTTTTTCTCCACACAATGGACTTCAATTGCAACCAACGGCAAACGTGGGCTGAAGCTTTTTTTAACAAAACAGGTAAAACATTGATAAATTAAATAATAAATATGTCATTCAACATACAATAAAATTTGAACGATCCTCCTTCTCCACACTTTTAAACAATGGTGCGGTACTTCCGCCCACGTTCAGCGTGACCTTTTCAACGTACGTTACGTAATGCCTGGCTCGTTGTAGACCAGCACAAGGCGATCAATTGTGGTTAAAAAGTATATACATTCGATTTTTTTTTTAAATGACAGATCGTTTTGCTAGATAAGACCCCATTCCTTAGCTGGGATCGCGCAGTACCATTTGAAGCACTTCAAAGCCCTTTGAAACTGCATTGATGTGGACATTCAACATATTGTTTGCAACTGAAGTCCATTGTGTGGAGAAAAATCCTGAAATGTTTTCCTCAAAAAACGTAATTTCTTTTCCACTGAAGAAAGAAAGACATGGACATCTTGGATGGCATTGGGGTGAGTAAATAATCAGGAGATTTTTATTTTGAGGTGAACTAATCCTTTAATTTTGACAGCAAATTTTGATTTAGTTTTAGTCATAGTCTTTTGAATAAAATGCTTTTTTGTTTTAGTCTAGTTTTAGTCGGCTAAAATCTAATGAGTTTAGTTCAGTTGTAATGCATTCATGGAGCATTTAAGCACTACATAACCAACTGTTACTTGTATAAATGCCAAAACTGACATTTGAGTGTGATTTTGACTGTTCAAGCGCAAAAATACACGAAAAAGAGCTCAATTCAGTCCTTGTCAGGGCTTGATGCATACTTTTTTCCTAAGGAGCACATTATGCTCTTAAAATGAAAAATGTTGGAGCACATTTAGAAAATTGTGAGGCGCAATGAAAACATACACTTTATAAAACATATTTTGTGATATTTTAGTATCATTGATGTATTATTCATTTTTGTTAATATTTTTGATTAGATTTGAGTTTTTTTTTTTTTTTACGTCTATATAGTTTATATAACTATATAGTTTTATTTCTGTTTTAGTTAGTATATCAGGTTAAGTTAAAGCTTCAAATAAGATTATTTCATTCAGTTATCATTTAATACATTTTGAAGTATTTTTTTAAATGGCTTTAGTTAACTATATAACCCTGATACTTTCCTCCTTAGTAATACTAAGAATTAAAAGGGGATGAAATTAAATACAGTTGGTGTAACCAAAATATCAATAGTGACCAGGGGTAAAACGTCTATATAATGCGTGACTTTTAATTATAAAAAAGCTTGAAATACACAGTGACCTTTATTTGGAAATGTCTGCACCTCTATTGCAGTTGCAGCCGCTCATTCAAGTTCAGATCAGGGAGATAAAATATGCATTGTTAGAACCATCTAAAACATATTACTATATGAACATCGTAAACAGTGGCTAATAGTGTGGGTGGACCGGAATAATTTGCATTACCCCTTAATTTGGAAGAAAAATCCCCAAATCTGATTGAAACATAGCAACACAGCTAAAAGTATTCCTCATATGTTGGACCTTTTATTGTTTTAATATAGTCTACTTCTACATGTTGATGCCTTCTCAAGCCCCCGTACGAGTTGTGTTTGTGATGTTTGAGTGCGACACACGGAAGGACCGGTTGCAAGGTTGCTTTATTTTTGAAATTCCGCTAGGTGCTACTAGTGTCGCAGAAACTCAATACATCACCTGTAAACACTAAGCTCCGTGCGATCAAGTGTGAGTGGCTGCAATGTGAAAAAATTGAAGCAGGAGAGAGAACCAACCCGAGTCCTGGTAACTATATCACAAATAGAAATCACAATTTCTGAGTCCTGTGTCGACAACCTGCCATTGCCAATACAGTACATGTGGCTTATGTACATTTCAGAAAACCACTTGCTCACAAATACATGCCACGGCAGGCCAGACTAAAAACCTACCCATAGCTTACCTTGTATGGCTGATGTCTCTTCTAAACAAGTCGGAGTTGGCTGGGTTTTGAATTGAAGATGTTGATAATGTCATCATAATCCTAATTATCTGTTAGTTCACTTTCAAACAAAAGACAAAATTTTATGGCATCCTGCCATCTTTGTCAAGAAGTGTTTCTTTCTTAAATGTGTCATAAATAGCAGTTTAGCCATTTTTTAATAACAAAAAAAGGGCGCTGCTAGAACATAACATTACTACTGGCGTGACATAACTGAAGAGACGAATTAGCATATTTTTATTAATATTAGAAAAGAGTTCTAATGCATGGGAAAATAAAGCACATTTAAAATAACTATTGAAGAATTGTTAAACGTTAGAAAATTGTATTATTTAAAAAAAAAAAAAGTATTTTCCTGGATCTGACAGGATGGGCAAGCTGTCAATCTGGCCCACCCGTAGCTAGGGTTAGGGTTAGGGTTAGGGTTAGCACAAGTCTGACTTACTGCCGGCAATGCGGACCAAACTCCTGCTTCGGTCATACAGGGACCGGACAGCCCTCAGCAAAGGACCCCGGACCCCATATTCTCTGGGAATTGGTGGGTCATATGATCAAAATCTTATTTCATGATATGAGTCATTTTAAATGTCAGTGAAATTTCACAATTATCCATACTTTAGCAAAAACTAATACTAGGTTAATTAATGCAAGTAGGCTAAATGTCCTCAAAACAGCTAAAGAGGACAAGTAAACAGTCCTCAATAAAGTAAAAACAAAGAAACTAGTTAAACTAACAAAACCAACAAAAAATACAACAGAAAATACAAACAAAATAAACTAGGTTTTTCAGGAAGATGTACTAACAGTGATATTTAGATGAGTAATACACAGCAGAAATTGAATACAGTAAAAAAATGTAAAATAACTGCTGTATAAATGAAATATTACTAATTCTTATTTAAAACGAATAAAAAGATATTCATTCAAGAGCAGTGAGTGATTTTATCTTTGTCTTTTTTTGTTAAATTAACAATGACTGCTGCTGACGTTGATGTTGTCCCTTTAAGAGCTGCGCTTACCCAATATAGGCCCACTGTTATACACGCGCACTTTCTATGTGTTCATTTAAGACATAACCGACTGCGTTTACGAGGATACTTACCAAAAAGGCATTTCGATATATTTAGGCGTTTATCTGAAGCCCATAGTATACTTTGCTTATGCGCGTTCCGCCCATTCCCCCCTTCTCGCAGCCGCACGCTGGTGGTCGCCTAGGGAACAGTATTTCTTTCGCAGTTTAATGCGCTTTTAATAGCATTGTTTGGTATCAAGCACGTCCCGCAGTTTATCAAAAGTAGACTGCATTTTACCTCACTCTCTTATGCAGCTGATTTGGATGTTAAGTTTGGGTTAAGTTAGAGAGGAATGCAAGCGCACCACTGTCTGCTGTGTGTGTGTGTATATATATATATATATATATATATATGGTTGGGTTAAATGTTTGCTTAAAACAACCCAACTTGGATTATTTTTAACCCAGCATTTATATATATATATATATATATATATATATATATATATATATATATATATATATATATATATATATATATATATATACCGTATTTCCTCAAATAAACGCCTGTAGTCAATTAAACGCCGGGCCTCTGATAGTGGCCGGGGGCGTGGCCAGCACAAACAAATAAAGGCCGGTCTCAAATTAAGGCCGGGGAAAAATGATTTCCTTTCATTTCATGTGCATTCAAGTTCAGCATAATGTACAGTAGGGTTGTGCCGAAGGAGAGAAACCATCGTGACCATTGCGAGTGCGACGCACACTAATCTTGGTCTCTTCACAATATGCAAATATACGCAAATAATACGCAAAAGTCACAATATGACCTCATGTATGTTTTAAAAACACAATTCAACTTATAAATAATACTTTTTAATGGGCCACTTAAAATGTTTATTACAAATAAATTATTACAATTCTATTCTAATTAAATTCTAAAAATGAATAAAATGAACAAAAAATTGCATTGCATTTGCAATCCTTTGAAACCACCCCACTTCCCGGGCCCCTGATGATATCTGTCCTCTGGAACGCTATCGCTTTTAATTTAAACGGTTTATTTAAAACAATTATTTTTTTCAAATAGATGGAATCGAAATACAGGCCTGCCCCTAATAAAAGCCTGCTTCAAATAAAAGCCGGTGACCTTCTGCAGTTCAGGTAAATAAAGGCCCCGGCTTTTATTTGAGGAAATATGGTATATATATATATATATATAAAAACAGTTAGGTCCAGTCTAACGATTCTGTTTGTTTTATGTTGGTAATAGACTCTTACCTAGAGCAGAAGTGTTGTGCCTCTAATAAGTGCTTTCGATCTTCTTTTTGCTTTAAATGGTATGCGGAAAATACTGGAGGTTTGCCACAGAGTTGTCCCACCCAGTGCCGCTGCTACCACCACACGCATCACGTGCTGCGCGTAGGGCACCAAGTGCTCCGTGGAGCACCTCAAGAAAATGCTCTCTCTACCCTCCCGCAGGTCAGCTCTGCAAAATTTGCGAACGCCGCCACCGCAGGCATCATAAAGTGATCGCGCTTAGGACATCAAAACGGCCAGCGGCGGGACTGGTCCCACCACCTACAATGAAACCGAGTGCTTCTTCAAGCACTTCCATGCTTGAAAAATGCACCGAAAACTACTTTTAAACAGGAAATGATGGAATTTTACCGTACATTTATGCAGCGGGTCTATTCAAACGGGGTTAGTTTTACCCAAGGTAATTTTTTCAGACCTTTTTACAGAAGGTAAAAGTCTCCGTAATCTTTACTGACATTGTCCGTAATGATTACCGAGATGGCACATTCGGACAGGACTAAAATCACCAAGAACCTCTGGTAATAATTACTTCACCCCCACCTCCCCATGTAAAACTAATCCTGTCCAAATAGGGCTTAAGAGAGGAAACTGTTACTTTTAGGGAGGAATGAAAGCACTATGAAGGCACAATAATTGTTTTACCTCAATTAGTTTGTTTTTATAATCACTGGAAGCCAAAATCGAAAATGAATTATGATTAATCACACAGCCTAGAGTGTATATGTCATTTGGGACACAATTGGACAATATGCGACAAATAGTCTGTGGTATCAAACTGGAAATCTATAAAGTCATGTTCTAGTACAAGCTTGCAAATTTGGATCCTTCATCTGTTAAGCTAAAAAGTGTCATGTTTTTCTGTTGCATTACTCACTTCTATCCCATCTTATCAGCCGAGACAGCTATAAATAAGACATTTGTGTTTGTTTCTTCTGAAAAGTGTAACACTGTGACTCGATGGTGCTTTCATAACATTGATCGGTTTGATCGATCAGCAACACTGCACAGCAACACTCAACCAGCAGCGTGACTTTGGAGTTTAAGATTGCACAGCCCTTTGTTCCAATTCGCCTACTTATACTACTTCCTAAACGTATGTACTCTTTATGTGAAGAAAAAGTAGATACTTTTGAATGTGCAGCAGAAGAGTAGGCAAGCTTTGGGACATACTACACTGAACAAAATTATAAACGCAACATTTTTGTTTTTGCCACCATTTTTCATGAGCTGAACTCAAAGATCTAAGATTTTTTCTATGTACACAAAATGCCTATTTCTCTCAAATATTGTTCACAAATCTGTCTAAATCTGTGTTAGTGAGCACTTCTCCTTTGCTGAGATAATCCATCCACCTCACAGGTGTGGCATATCAAGATGATTAGACAGCATGATTATTGCACAGGTGTGCCTTAGGCAGGCCACAATAAACTGACTGGAGTGACGCCAGTAGCTTTGCAACAGAGCTGTCTTTTGAAGTAGAGGACTTTTCTCCCCCATCTTCACCTGAAGTGGAGGAGGGTGAATTGTCTGTACTCTGTAGACACAGGGCCAGAGCCTTATCAATTCGAGCCACTGGCTCAAACTGCGTTAACTCCCAATGCCAACAATGCTATCGAAGCAGCAGCGCAAGAGAGAGAAAGGGGCCAGTGTCTAAGTGGTAAAGCATTAGCATTATGGCTAATGCTAATAGCAAATGCTAATGAACTTTAAAACATTTCAAACCCATGCATTTAGGTTAATTTTGGTATGATTTAGAGTTAATAATTAAGCAAAAAAGTCTCAACAGGTGCACCTGTGGGAACTACAGCTCACTGTCCCTAGTAGAGAACATCTGTTGTAGGGAGATACCCAAGATATAGCTATGAAATATGACAAGACCAGAGTGTTAAGTCCAGTTCATTAATTTAATAAGTACTATACACAAAACTAGGGCTGGTCCGAATACCATTTTTTGTGCGGTAGGAACCAACATCGAATATTCGAAGCTTCGGAGGGAAGGAGCTGAACATATTCTTCTCTCTAATAAAGGCAGGAATCTCGAGAAGCGGCGTGCCTCATGCGGACAGGGCTTATATGCTCCGAGAACGGACACTGCACTAGTGATATAAAACACACAGGTCTGTTACGTCCCAGTTTTGATATATTATAGTAATAAAAATCATTTTGTTCAGTTAGAGAACAGATTAACTACAATTAAAAACTGAACGTGCCACGTGAGCTGAACGAGAGTCGCAGCACAAACTGCAGCAGGAGTCAGATCTAATTCATCACGAGAGTGAGGAGCTGAATGACAAGATGATCGCGGAACATTTGGTTTCAAAGCGAAATGTAAAAGTGCCTATTTAAGGGAGTTTGTCATTGTACTTATTAGGAATACTAGGCTAATGAACCCACAATTCAAGCAACCCACTCTCGAATTGACAAACCGAAAGTAAACTGCGCACAGCTGCATTCGTTCACAGCCGCTCAGTGCACAATCACTGCAATGTGATGGGGAGGGAAATATTTTTCAAATTAGTCACATCCCTAATGGGTAAAAAGGCTAATACATTTTGATTCTATTATTTTATTTTCCACAATGTCAAACCAACGCAGCTTAACCCAAAATGCAAGCTCAGGCATGTGCTTCTTCCATATAAACTCATACAGTTGTGTGCTCTAGACAGAGAATACTCTGTTGCAAGGAACACTAAGAAGCAAATATATTTATTAAGTATAATGAGGTTAGGTTCCTATTCAACTGTCCATCCTATTAAAAACTGCTAGACTATAATACAATAGAAAAAAAAAGAGTATTGTATTTCGCCAGATTTTAAAGTGTAAACATATGCAAGTGCAAATGAGAACCATTTCGAGGCGGATGCCAGGTGTGCGCGAAAAAAAACAACAACAAAAATCCCAAATTTGAAAATCGAATACCAACCCATCGAACGTATATTCAAATATTCAAATATTCTGGTCAAGCCCTACACAAAACACACACATACCGAATAATAAATAAATCATCCAAACAAAGTAACAATAAATATTCTCATGTTGTAGGTAGTACACAGGTGTGACCAGATTGGTGGAGTGGGCTGTATAACAGCCCATCCAGGCTTTGAGCCAGAAGCACTAAGCCTCTATGTGTTACAAGCTGTATATGGCACTTACCACCAGTTATTTGGTGAATTGGAAGAGACACTTGTAAACAGGTTAGTTCCAGGAAGAAATAACTAGCTAACTAGATGCTAATATACGCTATCCTGATCATTTTCAATACTCGCAATTCCAACTCCTGACTCGCGGTAGTGGTTTTGACGGAACAAGATGTTTTTATACCAGGGGCTGAGCCTATGCAAAGGGCGTGGTGAGCTTGTGCCAGGGGCGTGGTAGTGAGCCGTTGGAAGAACCAACATACATCACGATGACCTACAATGTCCAATAGGAAAATTCAACTGCAGTAGCCACCGTTCAACCTTAACAGGGCAACACTTGTTTTTACACCATATATTTAGAATTAAAACACTTTATACCCAAGTGTCAAAACATTCATCGAATCAATGAACAGCACTAATAAAGCCCCAGTCTTGCAGATCATTAACTAAAAAAAAGTTGTTTTAGGGTTTGGTTACCCTTTAATTAAATATATTTTGTCAGGTTAGGGACTGATAATTATTCACTCAATCTCCTTTATCTATACCTCTTTGCTTAACCGTCGGACTCGCACGTCCGCCATATTTGTAGTTTTTAAAGGTCCCATGGCATGGATTTTTTATTTTATTTTATAATGTATTCTGAGGTGTACTTATATTGCTAGTATGATTTTTACATCATAAAATTACAATGAAATAAAAGGCATTTTTTCTATACTGATGTTTGCCCTCTGACTGAATGCCCTGTTTCAAGGGGTGTGTCTGCTGTGAGACTTCAGTAAAAACGCCCACTGTTGTGATTGGCTGACATGTTTGCATTTGAAATGAGCGGAGGGGCCGTGGTTTAACGAGGTCTACGAGGCACAAGGCTGCCAGAGAGACGGATGGACCGGAGTTCACTTCTCATCAGTTCTCTCAGCACGTCTCAGTTCAGTGAACTGTTGTAGTTACTAGCATATACTTCAGGTTATTAGTTTATTTCTAGTCGGAGGGACTGTCACTCATGTCAGAAACTTAGTAACTTTAGTAAATGATGGATCAGCGCTGACTCGACTCGCAAACCGTTTAGAACAATTCAGTCCGATTTGGTGAACTGGTTCGACCTGTTCACTAAAAATAACAGGTTCACTAAAAATAACCCGTTCAAAAGAACGATTCGTTCGCGAACCGGACATCAATGGACCAGAGACGGAGAGATTGCTAACAAAGTGATATTGTACTGAGTTGTGAGAGCGCTGTCAGCGCGAGTTTATTTTGTTTGTATCTGAGAGTTCTGAATAAACACGAGTCCCAGTCACGCTGAGACCGTCTTCCTCCTTATTACCAACTTTGTAACACATTCATTGTAACATTACAGCTGTCGAGATGAACGAGTTATGAGTAAGTGTTGATTATAGCATTATTTTTAGATATTTTCCTGTCATATGAAAAGCGTCAGTGAGTGCATTGAGTACACAAAAAAAGACACAACAGGGCAGTAATCGAATGTAATCCAGTTTATTGTGGGGATAGCTGGCTAGCCTAGCCCGGAGACCCTCACGCTTACCCCCTTCTGCTTAATCTCGTGCCGTGTATGGTGCCTCCGCTGTGGGCGAGATGCAATACTGGGGGTCAGTGATGTTGAAGACCGACCGGCCAGTGCAGCTTGAGCTTCGGCGTGCGTGAGGTTTATCTCTAAAGATTTGGCTCTGCCAATGTTGAGCAGAAACTCACGACTGTATGCACATTTTAGAACAGATAGACGCGACGAGGATGTACAAAAACACTGACTCACAAGATAGAGAAAGAGAAAGAGAGAGAAGCCGCAGCGTGTGCACGAATAATAAAGTTCTGTGTGAACTTGAATAATTAGCTACACATCAGAAATCACTGATCACAGATCAGAAGGAACTGAAAAAAGTCTTCTGTTTTCAGTTGTACATCCAAACACTGAGAAACTGCCAGCATTCACTCATTCACAAGCCAATATCTTTTGAGGACAAACAAATATGGCGCTCGCATGGGCGTGCCAAATTCTCTGGGCGGAGGAAAGGGAGGTAACCGTTCCTGTTATGACATCATAACAATTCAATTCAAATTCAATTCAAATTTATTTGTATAGAGCTTTTCACAATACACATTGTTTCAAAGCAGCTTCACAGAAAGTGCATTTCATAAATGTACAGTGAAAATGTTAGAAAGACAATGTTAAAGAAAAATGTTCGAAAAAGTTAATCAATCGTGTATTAATTTAGGCCATAACAACGCTGGCGTTGAGTCGTCTCTTCACAGGCGTGGAGTCGTCGCATCACAGGTGTTGGGGCATCCAAAGTCTCCATGAGCGGCTGGATACAAACTGGAGCTGACAAACTATTTACCTCGGGACTAGTGTCCCGAGATAACAACAGAAAAGCAGATGGGAAATAATTAGCATAGCTGCTGTTCAGATATTATATTAATGCTTTTGATCCGATTTAACTGTAGTATAAAAGGTAATTATAATGTGAATGCTTGGCTAAAGAGATGCGTCTTTAATCTAGTTTTCTAGAAGATCCGTTAGATACACTGGAGCTAAACCATTTAGGGCTTTATAGGTCAGTAGCAATACTTTGTAATTGATACGGAACTTAATAGGTAACCAGTGTAGAGATGATAAAATTGGTGTTATATGATCATATTTTCTTGACCTAGTAAGAACTCTAGCAGCTGCGTTTTGGACTAACTGTAGTTTGTTTATTGAGGATGCAGGACAACCAGCTAATAAAGCATTACAGTAATCTAATCTCGAGGTCATGAATGCATGAACTAACTTTTCTGCATCAGAAATAGATAGCATGTTACGTAGCTTAGCAATGTTTCTAAGGTGGAAAAATGCTGTTCTTGTAATATATGAAATATGATTTTCGAATGACAAGTTGTGGTCTAATATAACACCCAGGTCATTTACTGTAGTGGATAAAGTGACAGGACATCCTTCCAAGGTAAAATTGTATTGTGAGAGGTTTTGTGGGCAGTTTTTTGGACCAATAAGTAATACCTCCGTTTTATCTGAATTTAATAGCAGAAAATTACACGTCATCCAGTATTTAATATCTTCAACACACGCTGTCAGTTTAGATAATTTAGCGTTTTCATCCGGTCGTGATGAAATATATAATTGAGTGTCATCAGCATAACAGTGGAAATTAATTCCATGTTTTCTTATAATATTACCAAGTGTCAGCATATATATTGAGAATAGCAGAGGGCCTAACACGGATCCTTGCAGCACCCCATAGTCTACTGACGTCATCTTTGATTTTTCCCCATTTAGACAAACAAAATGGTAGCGGTCTGATAAGTAAGATCTAAACCAGTTTAATGCCTGTCCCTGAACACCAGTATAATTTTGAAGTCGATCTATGAGTATTTTATGATCTATAGTATTGAACGCAGCACTAAGATCGAGTAGAACTAGTATTGAGATACAGCCTTGGTCAGAAGCTAGAAGTAAATCATTTGTGATTTTAACGAGCGCAGTTTCTGTGCTATGATGCGGCCTGAATCCTGATTGAAATTTTTCATAGATATCATTTTCTTGCAAGAAAGAGCACAATTGAGCGGACACAACTTTTTCTAGTATTTTAGACATAAATGGAAGATTTGAAATTGGTCTGTAATTTGCTAGGTTATTATGATCTAATTGTGGCTTCTTAATGAGAGGTTTAATGACTGCCAGCTTGAATATTCTTGTAACATGACCTAAAGATAAAGACAAGTTAATAATATTGAGAAGAGGCTCTTCCACTACAGGTAACAACTCTTTCAGTAGTTTAGTGGGTATTGGATCTAATAAACATGTTGTTGGTTTAGATGCAATGATAAGTTTATTTAGCTCTTCCTGTCCTATAGTTGTAAAGCGGTGTAGTAGTTCTTGAGGGGCGATAGTTGTGGTTGAATCATAAGACATCATTAAAGATTGTACATTTACAATTTTGTTTCTGATGCTTTCTATTTTCTCAGTGAAGAAATTCATAAAATCATTACTACTAAACTGTAACGGAATATTTTGCTCAGGCGATGCTTGTTTATTTGTTAGTCTAGCCACGGTGTTAAATAAAAACCTTGGGTTATTTTGATTATTTTCTATTAGTTTGCGGAGATGCTCAGCCCTGGCTGCTTTTAGGGCCTTTTTATAACGTGACATACTATCTTTCCACGCGATTCTAAAGACCTCTAAATTAGTTTGTTTCCATTTACGCTCTAAGTTACGAGTTTCTCTCTTGATAACATGTATAACATGTGTAGCACTGTTGTACCATGGTGCTTTAGTTTTCTCTCTAACCTTTTTTAATCTAATTGGTGCAACAATTTCTAATGTGCTAGAGAAAATGTTGGTTATACTGCTAGTCATTTCCTCTAGTTCATCTGTTTGTTTGGGTTCACTGAGCAGCTGAGACAGATCAGGTAAGCTATTTGAGAATCTATCTATAGTGGTTGGAATGATTGTTCTGCCTGGTCGATAACGTGGTGCAACATGACAGATTTCAGCAGTACGCAGTATGCAAGTTACCATGTAATGGTCAGTGACATCATCACTTTGCGGTATAATATCTATATCGGTTGGGTTGGTTCCATGTGATCTAGCGTGTGATTAAGACGATGAGTGGGACCAGTGACGTTTTGCTTGATCCCAAAGGAGTTTAATAGATCTGTAAACGCAGCCCCTAATGCATCATTTGTGTTATCTACGTGTATGTTAAAATCTCCAACAATTAATGCTTTATCGACGTTGACCAATAGATCTGAGAGAAAGTCTGCAAACTCTTTTAAGAAATCAGCATAGGGCCCTGGAGGTCTATACACAGTAGCCAAGGCTAGAGATAATACGGATTTCTTTCTTACATCTAAGAGCATAACATTTAGCACTAGTACTTCAAACGAATTAAACCTGTGACCTGTTTTCTGAGTAATATTAAGAATATCTCTATAGATTGTTGCAACACCGCCGCCACGACCAATCAGACGGGGCTCATACTTATAACAGTATCCTGGCGGAGTAGACTCATTTAGAACGAAATAATCATTTGGCTTAAGCCAGGTTTCAGTAAGGCAAAGTACATCGAAACTATTATCTGTGACCATTTAACTTACAATAACCGCCTTAGGTGTGAGCGATCTAATGTTTAGAAGACCTAGTTTTAGAAATTGTTTTTGTTCACTAATGTTGAGATTTTCTGGTTTAATCACAGTTAGATTTTTCCTAGATCCTACAGTAGATTTAATGTTTGACCTCACTAAACGAGGAATAGACACAGTTTCTATATTATGTTCTACATTGGTACTTATGTCAATTAAGTTAGGACAGCAAAGACTGTGATCTGGACTTTGACTTATTAGTCATATGGTGGTGTGTAACGCCCTGGAGATGTTGTCCGACAGAGGAGCCGCTCCGATTCTGCTGGGGTGAAGGCCACCAGGACGGAAGAGCCTAGGTCGCTCCCAGAACAGATTCCAATTATTTACAAAGAGCAGCTTCTGTCCATTACACCATGACATTAACCATTAATTTAGAGCAAATAATCTACTGAACTTTTCATGTCCTAGTCGGTACGTGGGAAGGGGTCCAGACACGATGATCGTTGCTTCAGGCGATGTTCTGCGCACCGTCTCTACCAGACTCTTGTAGTCCTTCTTCAGAACCTCCGTCTGCCGCAGCCTGGTGTCGTTCGTTCCCGCGTGCAACACGACAGCTCCGATGCACTGGTCACCGTTCAGGATCTCGGGAACCTGCGCAGCGACATCGAGAACACGAGCACCAGGAAAGCAGTGAGTGATTACCTTGCCTTTACCTGAGGTAGCGTGGACATGCCGGACGATGGAAGTACCGATGACCACAGCGTCGCGTTCCGTCTCGCGAAGAGGGGAGAAGCGGTTCCGGGTGGAGATCTCGAAGACCGGGAGGGGCGGAGAGGTCCTAGCTCTGGTCCTGGCTCGCGTCTTCCGCTGTGGAAAAACCCAGGCTCCATGGTGCTATGTCGGTGCCGGAGTGAACGAAACCAGGGATAGTGATCGCGTCCTGGGTGCTTGTGTCCTGTGCAAAGAAACACACAGAGTAGACGAGGTCGGAGTCAAGCGGTTACTAACCACTGACTTGTGCGCATCGGCACGTGATGTTTCAAGCGCTGATCGTTGCTCTCTCAGCACGGCTTGTCTGTCTAGTAGGTCGCGAATCTGCTTCTCCAACGACTCCAACTCCAACTGCACCAAATGCAGCTCGAACGTGTCCTTGCCTGCACTCAAAGGTAACATTAGACACACATCCGAGTTATTCGCCATTGTAGCGGATGTGCTACGATGGCGAATTGTAGGTTTCAGTGGTGACGAGTGTAAATAAGTTACCACGCGTGCAATGCTAGCGGGCTACGGCTAGTAGCGGAAGTTCGGATATAAGTAGCGATATCAAAGCAATCCGATTGTTTTTTATAGAGAATCGTATCGGAGATATATTCACACGCTGTAAATAATAGAAAATATTTGTTTGTAAGCGAGTGTTAAGGAGAAAATCAAGGATTATGAATCAATTAGACGGACCAGCAACGCGCTCACAACCCGCGCATGCGCAGGAGAAAATTTTCTCGAAGGCAGAGAAAGACGGCCAGAACTCGGTTTTCACTGATCAAATTTTCTAGCCACTTGGGGACAATATTCAGGCTAGGGGAACTCCTATTAATGTTGAAAAACCTCATAAAATTAAAATTTCATGCCATGGGACCTTTAAACACTTTTTATCCACATTTGTAGTTAATAACAGGAAAATTCAAGATCAACTCGTCTGGGCTGTCATTTTTCCACATTTGTAGTTCTAACCGAATCCTCGTCCAACGCACAATGGGTTGTGGGCAATATCAGCCGTTAGAGTGTCGGATCTGCACTTTGAATTCTAACCGGAAATAGTAGACCATCTGGGTATTTTTGGAATACTCTTTTCAACATACTATGATTTGGGACATACTATTTCTCTTTTCGAATACTATTTAGGATGGATAGTATGCAAATTGGGCCACAGCCCTAGTTTCTTGCTGTCATTGCTGTATGGTTGCTGTCGTTGCAATGTCTCCACACTGACGTTGCAAATGTATTGTCTTTTTCAGACACCTGGTAGAAGTGCCAGACCAGTCAATGTAGTGAAGCAATTTTAGCTGTGCAGAGAAAAATTGTCTTGCAAGTTTTGCGTCTTCTGATCAGCCTTTATAGAGACCGCCGATCAAACTATCTAAAACGATTATTGGCCGATAGCGATTGGCAGTCGATTGATCAAAGCACCCTTATATTTAACACTAGTGAGTGTCACACTTCATCTTTAATAGGCTTCATTTCCAACCCTGAGATAAAAGGAACAGCACTTACAGCAATTACGATGTAATGTCATATATGAAATGCAGAAAGCCTGTATGTTGCTTTTTATGTATTTCCAGATTAATGAGAGGGCATAGAAAGCTTTCATTCATGTTTACTATTCAAGGAAGACTTCTATTCCTCTCAGTGCCCTAGATAGTGCTGGCATCCTACTGATAGTCTTTCTTCAAATGCATTAAGCTGTTACAGAGCGCTGATGGAGCCTTTGCTGCGCAGGGATAAAAGCCTTCAGATATGGTGCAACAGAGGATGGCACCCTTGTATGCAGTACTGCAGGGGCTTTCAGCTGGCAAACTGTTAAAGGAAAACACTTCGACTTCAGAAACCACATTAAAGTCAGAGAATATTTCTTTGATTAAAACGTTTTTAGATTTTGAAACACTTCTTCCTATCCCAGTTATTTTAATAGGCACTGTGGTGCAGCAGTTGGGCCAAGTGACATCCGTAACAGATTTTGTAACTTTATTTTATAATAAAAGGGGCAGGTCTTAAAAGGGACTTTATAAACGCACAGGGCTCAATACTAAGGAGTTTACTGGTTACTTGGCCTGCAAAAAATTGTATTGGCTCCACCACTCCATCCAATCCGTCCATCCATCCATCCATCCATCATCCCACCATCAATCCGTCTGTCCATCTATCCATCCATCCATCCATTCCGTCTGTCCATCCATCCAAATGAGAATGTATTAACAATCCATAAATAAATAGTATTTTAATGAATAATGTTAAATAAAGACAAAATAAGACAAAAATAAAGACAAAAGTAAAATAAGAATGTATTAACAAATTACAAGCAATCGCACAAACAAATACAAAATAACAAAGATACAAAATGAAATAAACAGATTTCAGGTAGGTCTAAATACTACGAAATACTATAATGTGTGTGTATATATATATATATATATATATATATATATATATATATATATATATTATATATATATATATATAATATATATATATATATATATATATATATATATATATATATATATATATATATATATATATATATATATATATTATATATATATATATATATATATATACACACTAGATTTTTTTTTAATTGTTTTTATACAAAAATTTATTAACGGCAATGACACGGGTACATTAAGCTACTGTCACTTTGAGACCGAATGCAAGAATCTGACACACAACAGATTTTCTCTCAACTGTTTACGCTCATTAAGACTTTTTATTTTAACTCAGTTAAGACTGATTACAAGGATACTCACCAAAATGGGCATTTGATGTAATTTTGTGTTTGTTCGTTTATTCGTTTAGCGTGATAAGATGCAAAAGAGTTCAGTAATGGCACACTGACACAGCTCGGAGGCCGAATTGAGTTTCTTTTGTGTCTTCTTGCGCTTAAACGGTTTAAAACAATTTCAATGTTTATGAAGATTTATGTCACTTTCTAATACTGCTTTCTATTTTCTAAATAATAATGATTTTTGAAGTGGCCAAAAAGCATGATCTCCCTCAAAATCTGGAGCTGAATTGAACATTGCACCAATTTTGCAATCAGACGTTATTTGGCTTGGGGCCAGAGTGGGCCAAGCTCCTGATTGGGTAGGTCCCTGTGGAGCCTGGGTATATGCAGCTGTGATTGCTTCAGGTGTGTCCAAACTCAGTCCTGGAGGGCCACTGTCCTGCAGAGTTTAGCTCCATCTTACCTCAACACACCAGCCAAAGTTTCTAGTATGCCTAGTAAGACCTTGATTAGCTGGTTCAGGTGTGTTTAATTGGGGTTGAAGCTGAACTCAGCAGGACAGTGACCCTCCAGGAGCAGGATTGGACACCCCTGGCTTAGGCCTTTCCACTCTGTGCATGTTCCTTTTTGGCATTTAACTGTGGTTTTGGAAGGATTAACGGATTCTCCGTCGCATTGGGTGAGAAATTCTACCTCCAGTCGGAAAAGTCTGCTTTTCACTGACTGATAATTACAACGGGGCTAAAGGCGCAGCGGGGTAAAATGCTCCTTTGATTTTATTTTCCTCTAAACCACTAGATGGCACAACTTGCTTCAGCACTTTCCAAAACATCCGCTTTTCAAGATGGGAATGTGTGGAAATGTGTCTGATTCTTGACACCATCGGGGGCAGCAGCTCAAAGTTGATTCTGCTCTAATTTGATCTAATATTTTATGTTTTTTTAAATGTTGTAGATTTAAGTAGAAAATAACAATCAATAAAATTATTGAATATATTTTGAGACAAGGATCAT
Organism: Romanogobio albipinnatus; assembly: GCA_023566225.1. Classification (NCBI taxonomy): domain Eukaryota; kingdom Metazoa; phylum Chordata; class Actinopteri; order Cypriniformes; family Gobionidae; genus Romanogobio; species Romanogobio albipinnatus. The sequence goes on from CM042254.1 coordinate 41,975,790, forward strand.
TTAAATGGATTGTTCACCCAAAAAGGAAAATTAGCCCATGATTTACTCACCCTTAAGTCCCCCTAGGTGTATGTGACGTTCTTCTTTCAGACGAATAAAATTAGTTATATTCGAGTTATATTAAAAAAGTCCTGGCTAATCCAAGTTTATAATAGCAGTAATAGTTGCTCTGTTTTTGAAGTCCATAAAAAATGCATTTGTCCGTCAAATAACGTGCTCCACATGGCTCTGGGGGTTAATAAAGGCCTTCTGAAGTGAATCGATGCGTTTGTGTAAGAAAAATATCCATATTTAAAACTTTATAAAGTAAAGTTCCAGCCGATTGCCTTCCTTGGAAAAGTGTTGAAAGTGCCTTCTTGCAATTTAAGATGCGTAGTGACGTCTGACAAGCGTACCTGACTTAAGGGTGAGTAAATCCTGGGCTAATTTTCATTTTTGTGTGAACTATCCACTTAAATTATCCTTGTCTCTAATATATATTCAATAATTTTATCGATTGTTATTTTCTACTTAAATCTACAACATTTTAAAAAAAAACATCAAATATTAGCGCAGAATCAACTTTGATGAAAATGATTTTCCGTTTTCTTTGAGCTAATTAAAGCAACATTTTTTCAATAATGTAAGAATATGTAAAGGTATGGTATTTGGGGTAAACAGCGCCCCCTACACAATAACTAACATGATAATAAACAGCGGCTGACTTTTCCATTTGTTGGCAATTCAGATGGTGAATATCATATATTAAGTTGGGTGTCCACCTTAAAGATAAGCACCATATTTATAATTAAACCATCATTATTTAAAAATATATGAATCATATCATATGATAAAATCAAATTTATTGTTACTACTGTAAATCTATATTAAATTATTAGGGATCTCCTTCAACGCTTTCAGAATCTACTTTTTAAATTATTTTGTTTCCATATTTGGCCCCACTTTATATTAGGTGGCCTTAAGTATTATGTACTTTCATCAAACAAATAAGTACAATGTATTTACTATGTTCAAATTGTATTGCAAAACACTTTTGCTGATATTGAGGTGGGATACGGGTAGGGTTAGGGACAGGTGTGGTGGTATGGGTAAGTTTAAGGGTATGGTTAGGTGTAAGAGAAATGTCAACTGTGTAATTACAAATGTAACTACAGAAATGAATTACAGATGTAATTACATGCAGGTATTTTTTAAAATGTAAGTACAATGTAAAAACATGTATGTACACAATAAGTGCATTGTATCAAATGATTAATTAAAATGTTAGTACATTGTAGTTAAGGCCACCTAATATAAAGTGGGTCCCTATATTTTTTAAATATATTTCTATATTAGCATATTTATTGAACAATTCTTTTATTTATAAAAATAAGCAAAGAATAGTTCAAACTTTTCTAAAATTATTGTTTTGAACAAGTATTAACATAGACATTATTAAAAACATAGCTTAAGAATTTGTGTCGTTTGCCCGTTGTGTCTGTGGGGTGAAAGCCCACCTCACCACCTCATACATTTATACGATTTTTAAACAAAATAAACCACTTTTATGATTTATTTTCACACTAAATCTGTTGCTCCATAAATTTTCAATACAAACATGTACATATTTTCTGCAATCATACACTATGGGAGTGATGAAAAGCTCATTTTCTTAAGGTGTGCCTTTAGCCCCTACTGTTAGTCTGTCTTTAAAATGTCCAACTCCACTCCATTTATTATCCTAAATTAGATGCACCTGTTTGAGGTCGTTAGCTGCATAAAGACACCTGTCCACCCCATACAATCAGTAAGAATCCAACTACTAACATGGCCAAGACCAAAGAGCTGTCCAAAGACACTAGAGACAAAATTGTACACCTCCACAAGGCTGGAAAGGGCTTCGGGGAAATTGCCAAGCAGCTTGGTGAAAAAAGGTCCACTGTTGGAGCAATCATTAGAAAATGGAAGAAGCTAAACATGACTGTCAATCTCCCTGGGACTGGGGCTCCATGCAAGATCTCACCTCGTGGGGTCTCAATGATCCTAAGAAAGGTGAGAAATCAGCCCAGAACTACACGGGAGGAGCTGGTCAATGACCTGAAAAGAGCTGGGACCACCGTTTCCAAGGTTACTGTTGGTAATACACTAAGACGTCATGGTTTGAAATCATGCATGGCACGGAAGGTTCCCCTGCTTAAACATGCACATGTCAAGGCCCGTCTTAAGTTTGCCAATGACCATTTGGATGATCCAGAGGAGTCATGGGAGAAAGTCATGTGGTCAGATGAGACCAAAATAGAACTTTTTGGTCATAATTCCACTAAATGTGTTTGGAGGAAGAAGAATGATGAGTACCATCCCAAGAACACCGTCCCTACTGTAAAGCATGGGGGGTAGCATCATGCTTTGGGGGTGTTTTTCTGCACATGGGACAGGGCGACTGCACTGTATTAAGGAGAGGATGACAGGGGCCATGTATTGCGAGATTTTGGGGAACAACCTCCTTCCCTCAGTTAGAGCATTGAAGATGGGTCGAGGCTGGGTCTTCCAACATGACAATGACCCGAAGCACACAGCCAGGATAACCAAGGAGTGGCTCTTTAAGAAGCATATCAAGGTTCTGGTGTGGCCTAGCCAGTCTCCAGACCTAAACCCAATAGAGAATCTTTGGAGGGAGCTCAAACTCTGTGTTTCTCAGCAACAGGCCAGAAACCTGACTGATCTAGAGAAGATCTGTGTGGAAGAGTGGGCCAAAATCCCTCCTGCAGTGTTTGAAAACCTGGTGAAAAACTACAGGAAACTACAGGAGACCTCTGTAATTGCAAACAAAGGTACCAAATATTAACATTGATTTTCTCAGGTGTTCAAATACTTATTTGCAGCTGTATCATACAAATAAATAGTTTTAAAAAAATCATACATTGTGATTTCTGGATTTCTTTTTTTTTTATTATGGCTCTCACAGTGGACATGCACCTACGATGACAATTTCGGACCCCTCCATGATTTCTAAGTGGGAGAACTTGCAAAATAGCAGGGTGTTCAAATACTTATTTTCCTCACTGTACGCCACCCAGATGTTTGGCCCCTGTGGCTCTGGGGCGATATAGGACATCCCAACATATCAGATCTTCTTTGGTTTGAAATAAAGTTTGCATTTGATGTATTGAAGCGTTCCTTACATGTCAAACACAGGATGCATTAGTAATACACCAGACACCGCTTTCAAAATACTGTTCCACTTTGACTATTTATGGCCTCTTATGGTCTCAGGATTTGTGATTCAATCTTACTAAATAGAGGAGCAGCTCCTTCCCTCAACCACACACACACATACATGTCTGGTTCACTATCTTTGTGGGGACTCTCCATACACGTAATGATTTTTATACTGTACAAACTGTATATTCTCTCCCCTTACACTAACCCTACCCATAACACACACACACACACACTAACCCTACCCCTAAATCTACCAATCACACACACACACACACACACACACACACACACACACACACACACACACACACACACACACACAAAGCACAAAGCAACTAAACATAAATCTCTCTTTTTTTTTCTGTCAGAGGTTACGCCGTGGCCAGCAGCAGTGATGACCGGATGAATGAACCACCAACCTCACTGGGTCTCGTCCCCCATCAGGTCAGTTATGAGCTCCTGTCCAGCGTCTGATATATTTCTTTGTTATTATAATAATTAACTTTTAGTGCTGGGTATCGAGGTTGATACTTTTTAGGTACCGACCCAATTGCCTCGATACTATCGAGTATCGTAAAAGGTCTTGTCGTTCGATACCAAATTTCGATACCTAAGGGGTTATTAATTATGAAGTTTTTGAATGTAAAAACCATGCAAATATCATTAGTTGACCTCAGACAACAGTATAACATTTTCAGTTCATGACACCTTTAATGTATCCTTGCTATTTTTACATTTATAAGCATTAGGCTACTTTTGCCAATGCTTTACGGCAAGCTTTATGTGTGCGCTTGAACGTGAGGCATATATTCCGCCCCCCTATATATGAGTCTTTGAGTCTGTAAAAAAAGTAAACAAACTGAAAAAATAAAACCAAAGTTTTTTTTTGAGGTAATGTAATCTTGTTAAAACAAAAAATTAAATTTGGTATTGAAAAAATTATCGTTCAGGAACCAGTATCGAAGTCAAAAAATGTTGAACGATACCCAGCCCTATGAATTTTACTATTATAAAAATACCCTTCTTAACAGACCATAATCATGTACATGTGTTGTGGGGATACATCATCCTCAGCACGAGATGAGCTGGCATTGAAATTCATGCTGGACTAATCTGCTCTTTTCACCACATTTTATACTTCTGAAGACACTTTTTGTCTCTTCAATGATTTACTTATCTGCCACAGTAATGATCTACATTTGGAGATCTTCTCTTCTCAGCAAATATCAATATATGCAATTAATGGCGATTAGTTAAATATTGTAGTTGATTGACGTGCCAATGACAAATAATTTGTCCACACTAAGAGAAATAACGTAAAATCGCAAAGCGGAGTCAGAGCATAAAAGAGGTGCACAGTGCGCAGAAGTCGCAATAAGGGTTGGGTAACGAAACCCCTTTATAACCGGTATGTACCGGACCGAGTCAAACACAGATTTTGGTGCCACTTAAATTCAAACGTGCTTTCGCGCTTTGGCTGGCGCAGAGACAGACATGCTCAGCGCTCGTCACATATCACAACTATTCTTTGTTTTTAACCACATAATGTTTATTTTAGGTTTCAGACATTTAAATGCTGTAAAAAGTACTAGCAAAAAATACACACTGATGTATATGGAAGCGGCAAAAACAATCCTTTCAGACAGTTAAGATAATGTGACTACGTGATTTATTCACATCAGATACACATTTTATAGTGACTATATAATTTACTCTATTCTTCTCCCAGTTCAGCAGCGGTCACTTACTTTCATGTATTTCGTGAGACAAAAATAAATGTATGTAATTTAAATCCTACTAACGTGGCGCCGCCCATCGCGCAGTATATATCAACTAACACGCATTTACTCACACATATTTGAAAATCAGAATATCAGATAGTTCATGACATAGTTAGCAAGTTTGTGAATATTTTAAATAAAAAAGAAAAAACGTCATACAGCGCTATTGCGGCTGCTGTGTGTCATGTGAGAAGCATGACGTGTCTCCATGGAAAAAATAAGGTGATGCGTTCTAAATATTTAGCCAGAGAATATGGTCATATTTCTGCAAAATAAAGCTGAAGCTTGAAGCTGGTTTGTAGAATACCAAGAATACAGACTACTGCTGTTATTACTGTAACAGTTATTTAGAGTTAAATTAGGCCTTTTGTAGTTGGGTTAGGTGGTTGGGTTTTACTGTGAATTTGTTAAGTAAATTGTGTTTCGTATTTATTTATATTTATATATTTAAGTATACTTAATACTTTAATACTTAAATCTAAATAACTTGTAATAAATTGTTCAATTTAAATAATTTAAAAAAAAAACAATAAAAAGCCATTCTTTAATCTTATCCACCTCGTTTTGTGGCTCTTTTTTTTAAAGTATTGATTCAGGCACCGTTTAGGCACCACTACCGTTTTAAAAGTATCGGTTTAGCACCGAACGATACCCAACCCTAGTCGCAATGCAAAGCGTGGGATGCAGTGGTGTAAAGCACGCCGCCACTGGACCCTAGAACAGTGGAGACGTTCTCTGGAGTGACCAGTCACGCTTCTCTGTCTGCCAATCCCATGGACCAGTCTGGTTTTGGCAGTTGCCAGGAGAACGGTACTTGCCTGACTGCATTGTGCCAAGTGTAAAGTTTAGTGGAGGGGGTATTATGGTGTGGGGTTGTTTTTCAGGGGTTGGGCTTGGCCCCTTAGTTCCAGTGAAAGGAACTCTTAATGCTTCAGTATACCAAGACATTTTGGACAATTTCATGCTCCCAACTTTGTGGGAACAGTTTGGGGACGGCCCTTTCCTGTTCTAACAAGACGGCACACCAGTGAACAAAGCAAGGTCCATAAAGAAATGGATGAGTGAGTTTGGTGTGGAGGAACTTGACTGGCCTGCGCTTCTAGAAGAATGGTCAAAAATTCCCATAAACACACTCCTAAACCGTGTGGAAAACCTTCCCAGAAGAGTTGAAGCTGTTATAGCTGCAAAGGGTGGGCCAACTCCATTTTAGGATTAAGGAATGGGATGTCATTAAAGGCAGGCATCAAAAGACTTTTGGCAATATAGTGAATGTGGATTTTGGACCAATGATATTTTACTGTGGAAGGGCAAAGAAATAGAAATCAAACGATCCACAAAGCTGGTTAGACAGTTTGCGTGCATCCTATTTGGTATTGTAAATGTCAGTGTAACAATGTTCAAAGTATAGTGAAGGAAGGAGACAGGGTCGGCTTGCTGAGACTCGTGGGTTTATTGGTATTTCTCTCTTAAACAAAAAGTCACGCTACCAGTGCTCTCAAACTCAATCTCAGTCACTGTACAATAATACTGGCAAGCTCTCCAGAGCTTCCTCCCCCACACAGCCACACAAGTCCTCAGCTTCTCTCTCTCCCGGCTTCCCATTTCCATCTGGCTTTTATCCGGTCTCCCCATGGCAATTACTGCAACGAGACACAGGTGTATGTCATCCTGCACTTGATTCACTTACTTACCACTGGTCACCTGTCTCTTCTCTCCTGTTGCCGACCTCTCTGAACTACGCCCCCCTAGCCACAGTCAGTCAAGACTCTTCTTGTGTAAAACATTCACTCATGACATCATCATATATTGTAAATATGCTCTATTCTATGTCATTAGTAGGACTAAGACAAACTGTTTATTTAAAAACTTGAATTGTGAACTGAAATAAGATAACATAATTCAAGTGACAAATAATATAACAATATGATATTTTACAAAATAATAAGCACTTTAGGAAAGTAGAACGAGTGTTCATCCTCAGTTTTCTAACATTTCTAAGGTCACAATCTAAAACAATAAACATCTTAAACAATATAGGAAATAGCTGCAAAAGATAACCACACATGCTCAGTAGCGAATAGCAGGCATGTGACATTCAGACGTGCAGCAGGTTGCCGTCACATAATCTGTGCAAACAAAGCAAACAGTCGCGGAGATCTCGTCTCTTTTTATCTGTCAACAAAATTTGTCGAAGCCCTGATGATTTGCCTGAAGTGAACAGATCCACAGCTCACTTCCTCAGCACGTCCTCAAAAGCACAATGTACTTCCGTGACCTTCAAGTCTGCTTTCCACCGCCAGGAGGTCACTGCCCAATGTGGAACCGCTCTGCACATTTCCACGGCATAAATATCTGGAAAAATCAGCTTCACGCCAGTTCCTAAAACCTGCTGAACTGTTAACATCATAACCTGAGGGTGGGATAATGTCCTCACCAAGATTATGATCATTAACAACAACAAAAAAAATTACGAAGATAAGAACTAGCAGTCTTGTTATCTAAAATAAGATAATAATCAGGAGTTAAAAAACTAAAAAAAACTAAACAAAAGTGAAATATGATTATAGAAAAGATGGCTTGTTTCTTCTATCAGTGCTGGGAGATCTGATTAAAGTTGAAGTATGTAAGATTATTTTATGTTAAAATACAGTCTCTTAGCCCTGTTTATTGTTTGTTGCCTACTATTAGTGTGCCCATTCATGGGTTTATCTCTAACACCATCTAAACATTGAGAGCATCCGCTCAGATTTAATCAATCTCTTTCCAGCTCAGCCTATAGCGAGTTTTGGGCGTGGCTACTGTAGCAGGCTGAGAGTTTGTGGTGTGGCTACTGTAGCAGGCTGAGAGTTTGGGGCGTGGCTACTGTAGCAGGCTGAGAGTTTGTGGTGTGGCTACTGTAGCAGGTGGAGAGTTTGGGGCGTGGCTACTGTAGCAGGTAGAGAGTTTGGGGCGTGGCTACTGTAGCAGGCTGAGAGTTTGTGGTGTGGCTACTGTAGCAGGTGGAGAGTTTGGGGCGTGGCTACTGTAGCAGGTAGAGAGTTTGGGGCGTGGCTACTGTAGCAGGCTGAGAGTTTGTGGTGTGGCTACTGTAGCAGGCTGAGAGTTTGGGGTGTGGCTACTGTAGCAGGCTGAGAGTTTGGGGTGTGGCTACTGTAGCAGGCTGAGAGTTTGGGGTGTGGCTACTGTAGCAGGCTGAGAGTTTGGGGCGTGGCTACTGTAGCAGACTGAGAGTTTGGGGCGTGGCTACTGTAGCAGGCTGAGAGTTTGGGGTGTGACTACTGTAGCAGGCTGAGAGTTTGGGGCGTGGCTACTGTAGCAGGGAGAGAGTTTGGGGTGTGGCTACTGTAGCAGACGGAGAGTTTGGGGCGTGGCTACTGTAGCAGGCTGAGAGTTTGGGGCGTGGCTACTGTAGCAGGCTGAGAGTTTGGGGCGTGGCTTCTGTAGCAGGGAGAGAGTTTGGGGTGTGGCTACTGTAGCAGACTGAGAGTTTGGGGCGTGGCTACTATAGCAGGCTGAGAATTTGGGGCGTGGCTACTGTAGCAGGCTGAGAGTTTGGGGCGTGGCTACTGTTGCAGGTAGAGAGTTTGGGGCGTGGCTACTGTAGCAGGCTGAGAGTTTGGGGCGTGACTACTGTAGCAGGCTGAGAGTTTGGGGTGTGACTACTGTAGCAGGCTGAGAGTTTGGGGTGTGACTACTGTAGCAGGTGGAGAGTTTGGGGCGTGGCTACTGTAGCAGGCTGAGCGTTTGGGGCGTGGCTACTGTAGCAGGTGGAGAGTTTAGGGTGTGGCTACTGTAGCAGGCTGAGAGTTTGGGGCGTGGCTACTGTAGCAGGTGGAGAGTTTGGGGCGTGGCTACTGTAGCAGGCTGAGAGTTTGGGGCGTGGCTACTGTAGCAGGCTGAGAGTTTGGGGCGTGGCTACTGTAGCAGGCTGAGAGTTTGGGGCGTGGCTACTGTAGCAGGCTGAGAGTTTGGGGCGTGGCTACTGTAGCAGGGAGAGAGTTTGGGGTGTGGCTACTGTAGCAGACTGAGAGTTTGGGGCGTGGCTACTGTAGCAGGCTGAGAGTTTGGGGCGTGGCTACTGTAGCAGGCTGAGAGTTTGGGGCGTGGCTACTGTAGCAGGCTGAGAGTTTGGGGCGTGGCTACTGTAGCAGGGAGAGAGTTTGGGGTGTGGCTACTGTAGCAGACTGAGAGTTTGGGGTGTGGCTACTGTAGCAGGCTGAGAGTTTGGGGCGTGGCTACTGTAGCAGACGGAGAGTTTGGGGTGTGGCTACTTTAGCAGGCTGAGAGTTTGGGGCGTGGCTACTGTAGCAGGCTGAGAGTTTGGGGCGTGGCTACTGTAGCAGGCTGAGAGTTTGGGGCGTGGCTACTGTAGCAGGGAGAGAGTTTGGGGTGTGGCTACTGTAGCAGATGGAGAGTTTGGGGCGTGGCTACTGTAGCAGGCTGAGAGTTTGGGGCGTGGCTACTGTAGCAGACTGAGAGTTTGGGGCGTGGCTACTGTAGCAGGCTGAGAGTTTGGGGTGTGACTACTGTAGCAGGCTGAGAGTTTGGGGCGTGGCTACTGTAGCAGGGAGAGAGTTTGGGGTGTGGCTACTGTAGCAGACTGAGAGTTTGGGGCGTGGCTACTGTAGCAGGCTGAGAGTTTGGGGCGTGGCTACTGTAGCAGGGAGAGAGTTTGGGGTGTGGCTACTGTAGCAGACTGAGAGTTTGGGGCGTGGCTACTATAGCAGGCTGAGAGTTTGGGGTGTGGCTACTGTAGCAGGCTGAGAGTTTGGGGCGTGGCTACTGTAGCAGACTGAGAGTTTGGGGTGTGGCTACTGTAGCAGGCTGAGAGTTTGGGGCGTGGCTACTGTAGCAGACGGAGAGTTTGGGGTGTGGCTACTGTAGCAGGCTGAGAGTTTGGGGCGTGGCTACTGTAGCAGGCTGAGAGTTTGGGGCGTGGCTACTGTAGCAGGCTGAGAGTTTGGGGCGTGGCTACTGTAGCAGGGAGAGAGTTTGGGGTGTGGCTACTATAGCAGACTGAGAGTTTGGGGCGTGGCTACTATAGCAGGCTGAGAATTTGGGGTGTGACTACTGTAGCAGGCTGAGAGTTTGGGGTGTGACTACTGTAACAGGCTGAGACTTTGGGGCGTGGCTACTGTAACAGGCTGAGACTTTGGGGCATGGCTACTGTAGCAGGCTGAGAGTTTGGGGCGTGGCTACTGTTGCAGATAGAGAGTTTGGGGCGTGGCTACTGTAGCAGGCTGAGAGTTTGGGGCGTGGCTACTGTTGCAGGTAGAGAGTTTGGGGCGTGGCTACTGTAGCAGGCTGAGAGTTTGGGGCGTGGCTACTGTAGCAGGCTGAGAGCCTAGCCCTAACCCATGCCTTCACAAGCTCCAGTAAGAAATGTGTCTGTGATGTTTGAGTTGGGGAGGCGTGACACGTTAAAGAGGCGTTTGCAAAATACGTTGTACTTTTTTATTTCTGCCAGGTGCCACTAGTGTCGCTGAAACTGCTTACTTCACATTTATGTGAGTTTTTGATCAATTGTGTTGTATTTTTATCAATGGACTAAGACAGCTAGTAATCCTACGTTATAAAAGAATAAGCTAAAAACTATCCCCCTAATAAAACTGAATAAAAAGAGTCATTTTCAGAATGTGCAAAATAATTATAATATGATAGTAAAAACTTTTATGCACCACAGCAGCAAACAAAATCTTAACTGAAATTAGGGTTGGGCAATATGGCAAACAATGTCTTATCACAATTTTTTTCAGGCAGGATCACAATACACAATCTTTTTCATTTTAGATTTTAAGGCTATTTTACAGGTCACCTAGCAGCACAGACAAACTATTTTAAAATTTCCCTACTTTAAAATGTAGCCATCAAAATAAAAACACAATAATAAAAAAAAAAACAGTTTAAAAAGGACAACTTTGTACCTTATTCATCCGTAAAAGTTCATAGTACCTTAAGACATATTACTACTCTAAGGTACTAAAATGTTCCTTTTAGGGGTAGATTATGTGCAAAATTGTTCCCCTGAAAGTACAAATTGTGCACATTTGTTTTCTGACCGTAAAAAAAAAAAAAGAATGATAGATAATTTAGGCCAAAGTAGGATTTATTTTATTTAAAAAAAAATTATTTAATTTTTGTTTTGCTTTTAAAAATAAAAGTTACAATTATAAATAATAGGACAAATGCAATATAAGATACAATTTAAGAAAAATAAAGAAAATTTAAAAAGTGAAATGTTACAATATAGATCAAAATTCATGGGACTCATTAACAAAGACTGCATTGCAGCTTGTTTATTTGTGGGCAGGTTGTGTAGAAATGAAGTCAGTTCCACCAAGTCGATGGAAATGTGGGTCTAGGGGAATGTGTTTTCCCTCACTATTGTCTCCTGTGTCTTTGGACAGCCATTGAAGAAGGAAATAGGACAAATCTGTGGGCTAATCCTTTGTGAAAGTGTTTGGAGGCTGATGCTGAAACGCTGGCCTTGTTTGTCTTTGACTCTTATCATTGCACGCTTGGGGACGTCCACCAGCTTTAGTCTCTGGAGTCAGAGAGAATGAGAAAAAGAAGAGAAAAGAAAGTATTTCAACTCGCTCTGTTCGTACTCCTCTTGACCTGCAAATCTGAATAGCCTCCTTTTCATTGTCAGTATGAACTGACACTGGTAGGAAAGATTCAGGGAAAAAAATGAACATTCTGGCAACCTTTACTGTTCTGTGGAACATAAAATAATTTATTTTGAGAATGGAGGTTGACATCATTTATATTTTTGGGTGAATTATCCCTTTAAGACTTAAGTATTTAAAAGACCTCTGCTATGATTGGCTAAACTCTGTATTCACTGGGAGGAGCCAAGTTGCTGATGGGAGGTCATGTGTTAATGAGGTTATGATGTCATAGCCATGATTTTTTAATGAGATATTTTTGCCGTTTAGTTAAAAAGATTTGTGTTATATGGATGGGAATCGTAAAGGACAGATTCTGATTCCACTTAAAAAATCAAATTTCCCCTGTTCCCCAAATTACACAGATCAGGCATAACATTATGTCCTAATATTGTGTTGGTCCCCCTTTTGCTGCCAAAACAGCCCTGACCCGTCGAGGCATGGACTCCACTAGACCCCTGAAGGTGTGCTGTGGTATCTGGCACCAAGATATCAGAACCAGCATTAAAATCTTAGGCAATTTGAGCTACAGGAGTTTGTATCGGAGCACAAGGGCCAGCCTTCGCTCCCCATGTGCATTAATTAGCCTTGGCCGCCCATGACCCTGTCACTGGTTCATCACTGTTCCTTTCATGGAGCACTTTTGACAGGTACTGACCACTGCAGACCGGGAACACCCCACTGGAGCTGCAGCTTTGGAGATTCTCTGACCCAGTTGTCTAGCCATCACAATTTGGTCCTTGTCAAACTCTCTCAAATCCTTACGCTTGCTCATTTTTCCAGCTTCTAACACATCAACTTTGAAGACAAAATGTTCACTTGCTGCCTAATATATCCCACCCACTAACAGGTGCCGTGATGAAGAGATAATCAGCGTTATTGACCTGTCATAATGTTATGCCTGATCGGTGTATATGCTGTTAATAAGTCTTTCTGACTGATTATAATCAGACTTCAGTGGATTATGTGAAGACTCAACCCAAATATCTAAACATTCTTAAATCAAAAGATACATTTACTGGAGAAGCAAATACTAGATACTAGGTCTTGCATACTAAAAAAACTGATTCAATTTTTGCTTAAAATAAGATCAAATACCTGCCCATGGAGTCAGAAAAATAGTCTTGTTTTCATTTTGAATTAAGTATATTTTTCTGACTTTATTGGCAGATATTTTTTCTTATTTTAGTGATTCTTTTTCATAAAAGAACACTTAATATCTTATTATCAGTCATTTTGCTTGCAATGTTGATATTTGTGCTGGAACAATACAAAAATATAAAATCATTTGATCCTTTTTTTTTTTTTTTACATGGTGTGCATGTGTGCATTAAAAAAACATAATTTGGAATATTTTTACAAGGTGATACTATTTCAGTCTTACTAATTCAAAATCTGTTTAATTCAATGTGTTACTTGCTGTAAGTTCTACCAAGGAAAAACGGCAACATATATATTTCACTGTGCCTGCGTGCACTTGTATTTATGCAGTTGTTTATATTGCTGCAACTTCCAATTTTACAGTCTCACTATAATTCATAAAGTGGCACAGCAGGACCCCCTGCCTGTGTGCTGAAGCTTAGCAAAAGCCCACTGCATGCAATAAACACACACACACACACACACACACACACACACACACACACACACACACACACACACACACACACACACACACACACACACACACACACACACACACAGGGGGCTAATGACGCAGCTACAGACGTCAAAAGAGCTGCTCTCCGGGTTATTAGCTCCACCAGCGTACAACATGCATATCCCCTCCTCAAGAACCCATAATTGCAAATATGCGACTCCTTGCTCGTAATGCGATTTAATCAGGAAAGCTCTCTTGACTGTGACCGGCCAGCATCACAATACCAGACGCTGGTGAACAGGACACATGCGACGACTGGGTCATTATAATCCCTGACCTTATAAATCAATCTTGATGGGATTTAAGCGTTGTGACGATTTTTGCATTAATGTTGCATGACAACATGGGTGATTAGTTCGAGTGGGAAACGTCTCTTTGGCTCACACTGACCCCTGCTGAATGTCTAAAGAACTGCAGCAGATTTGCTCTGGAGGTTTAGATTTCAGTCGTCAGCTGCGTGTCTCAGAACTGGGGTGTGATGAAGCTGCAACAAACAACAGGACGTTTTATTGATCGGTTGGTTTCTATTTCTGTGGTGTTGTGTTGGGCAGCTCCACTCACTGTGAAATCTTGTAGATACAAAATCCTGCTCCACATATATGTTCACTTTTAGTGTCAGTTGAATAGGTTTTTTTTTTGTCAAAAATAAATTGCTCAATAGTGATGGCATTTAAAATAAAACAAAAGATTCTGTTTCAAATAAATGTTGTTCTTTTGAACTTTATATTCATCAAAGAATTCTGAAAAATAAAATAAATGATGCTTTCCACAAAAATCTGATTGTTTTCAACACTGATAATAATCATAAATGTTTCTTGAGCATCAAATCATCATATTAGAATGATTTCTGAAGGATCATGTGACACTGAAGACTGGAGTAATGATGCTGAAAATTCAGCTTTGATTACATAAATAAATTACACTTTATTATATATTCACATATAAAACAGCTGTTTTATGAAACAGCCCCAAACTTTTGAACGCTAGTGTGTTTTGAACATCAAACATCTTCCCACAATGTTTTTTTTTAAACTGTAGCATTAACAAACCTCTGTATTTACTCACTTACTCGCGATTTCTTTCAACATAAGGACAGGAGAGCTGTCAGTCAACACATGGGAAAACAAAGTAACTTGCATTACTTATTTGAAAAAGTAACTCAGATACACTATATTGCCAAAAGTACAGGGACACTCCTCCAAATCATTGACTTAAGGTGTTCCAATCACTTCCATGGCCACAGGTGTATAAAATCAAGCACTAGGCATGCAGTGCACAGAGAGCTTCATGGAATGGGTTTCCATGGCCGAGCAGCTGCATCCAAGCCTTAAGCCACCAAGTGCAATACAAAGCGTGGGATGCAGTGGTGTAAAGCACGCCGCCACTGGACTCGTGTTGGAGACGTGTTCTCTGGAGTGACCAATCACGCTTTTCTGTCTGTCAATCCCATGGACGAGTCTGGGTTTGGCAGTTTCCAAGAGAATGGTACTTGCCTGACTGCATTGTGCCAAGTGTAAAGTTTAGTGGATGGGGGATTGTGGTGTGGGGTTATTTTTCAGGGGTTGGGCTTGGCCCCTTAGTTCCAGTGAAAGGAACTCTTAATGCTTCAGCATACCAAGATATTTTGGACAATTTCATGCTCCCAACTTTGTGGGAACAGTTTGGGGATGGCCCCTTCCTATTCCAACATGACTGCGCACCAGTGCACAAAGCAAGGTCCATAAAGACATGGATGAGCGAGTTTGGTGTGGAGGAAATTGACTGGCCTGCACAAAGTCCTGACCTCAACCCGATAGAACACCTTTGGGATGAATTAGAGTGGAGACTGCGAGCCAGGCCTTCTCGTCCAACATCAGTGCCTGACCTCACAAAAGCTCTTCTAGAAGAATGGTCAAAAATTCCCATAAACACACTCCTAAACCTTGTGGAAAGCCTTCCCAGAAGAGTTGAAACTGTTATAGCGGCAACGGGTGGGCCAACTCCATACTAAAGCCTATGGATTAAGAATGGGATGTCGTTTGCATGTAAAGGCAGGCGTCCCAAAACGTTTGGCAATATAGTGTATTTTGTTGTAAATGTCTATGTAATGCATTACTTTACTAACTTTATGCATAACCCCAGCACTGCTTGATATAACCTAGTATTCCTTGACTAACTTGACAGGTGACATGACAGTAATTGCCTGGAGTAAACTGACAGTTTACACTAATATCTCCTACTATTATGATGATGTTGAGAGTGCAGCATGTGAATGTGAAATCCAGCTTGCATAGCTGTAAACTTTTTTTGTCGCCTCCTTCATTTAAAAGATGCTTTTAATGCACAATACAGGTTCAGTTCTTGTGCACTTACTGAGCTTCAGTGTTGAAACCTACAACCTTTCAGTTACCAGCCAAGATGTTTAATAACTGAAAATATATTGTGCCCCCTCAAAAAATGATTTGGAATGTATGCATTTAATTGCATTCATAACTAGAAAACCAAGTGTCATTAGGAAACAAATGACTGGCATTTGAATCAGTTGGTGTTTTGGTGATATTTGGAGGCTGTATGAGACTAACCACAATCAAACACAAAGTCTTCAACACTATATCTATCACAAAACTAGCATTTTGATTCTAAAGTATGCATCTTTCTTTACAATAAATGACACTTGTATTTTGTTGCGCTGACATTCAGACATGTTTAATATGGTTGATCTCAGATTGCAGTTTGTTGATATTTCCACCCTCAATTTGATTTAAAACATGATTACAACAGAATGACATTGGATGAGTTTCTAAATTTGAGTCTCTCTCATTTTGTGGATTTACATCAAAGTGTCTTGAGCTGGAGTGCATGGATTCATGGGTAATGCGTAACTTCCTCGTAATCTTCACGCCGATGCCTCAACTCTTATCTTCCCCCTCGGGCTCGCTCTTTAATTTGCTTTCAATTAAGATCAGCCGGCAACAGTAACTCATGAGACGCATATATACTCTGTGAGGATGTGTGACTGTAATTGAACACACGCCGCTCTTTTATTTGCCTTCCATATACAGTGTACATCACAAGAAAGCATTGTGCTGTTAGATGAGCATGACTTTCATACGGAAACCACCAATAATCATTTACATAAATGATTGGAAGTGTGTGTGGTACATAGGAGTACATTGTACATTGTTTCTTTTTGATTTATAGAATAATTTTTTTTTTATATATATATAATAATGTATTTAATGATGAACCTCACCTGTCCAGGTCATACGTTGCCACAAAATCAAAAAACATTTTACAGATTTGTACCTTCACTGTTCACTGGCCCTCTTACCACAAAATAATAATCATTTCATAATTTTAATTTAAATAGGCTCCATTTTCAGTATGCAAAATATTTTTGTATCATTTGTTTGCATATATATATATATATATAAGTTCTGTCAATCGATTAAAAAAATACAAAATTAATTAAAAAAAATTCTATGATTAATCGCAAGTAAAAACATTTACATTTTTTATATACGTTTTTATAAGGTTTAATATTTTATAAAGTAATTATTTCACAGTTAATCTCCAAATTAATGTAGAAACAACATAAGGATAGTATATTTGAAATATTTGTTGTAATGACATCTTTTTATGACTACCGATACCATTCAACATTGCAGTGTAATTGAAAGCTATATATGACTGGGTCAGAGCATCTCCAAAACTGCAGCTCTTGTGGGGTGTTTCTGGTCTGCAGTGGTCAGTATCTGTCAAAAGTGCTCCAAGGAAGGAACAGTGGTGAACCGGCGACAGGGTCATGGGCGGCTGAGGCTCATTGATGCGCGTGAGGAGCGAAGGCTGGCCCGTGTGGTCCGATCATACAGACGAACTACTGGAGCTCAAATTGCTCAAGAAGTTAATGCTGGTTCTGATAGAAAGGTGTCAGAATACACAGTGCATCGCAGTTGAGTATGGGGCTGCATAGCTGCAGACCAGTCAGGGTGCTCTTGTTGACCCCTGCCCTCCGCCGAAAGCACCAACAGTGGGCATGTGAGCATCAGAACTAGACCACGGAGCAATGGAAGAAGGTGGCCTGGTCTGATGAATCTCGTTTTCTTTTACATCACGTGGATGGCTGGGTGCATCGCTTACCTGGGGAACACATGGCACCAGGATGCACTATGGGAAAAAGGCAAGCCGGCAGAGGCAGTGTGATGCTTTGGGCAATGTTGGGAAACCTTGGGTCCTGCCATCCATGTGGATGTTACTTTGACGCGTACCACCTACCTAAGCATTGTTGCAGACTATGTACACCCTTTCATGGAAACGGTATTCCCTGGTGGCTGTGGCCTCTTTCAGCAGGATAATGCGCCCTGCCACAAAGCAAAAATGTTTCAGGAATGGTTTGAGGAGCACAAGTTTGAGGTGTTGACTTGGCCTCCAAATTCCCCAAATCTCAATCCAATGGGATATGCTGAAAAAACAAGTCCGATCCATGGATCCCCCACCTCACAACTTACAGGACTTAAAGGATCTGCTGCTAACATCTTGGTGCCAGATAACACAGCACACCTTCAGGGGTCTAGTGGATTCCATGCCTCGACGGGTCAGAGCTGTTTTGGGAGCAAAGGGGGGACCAACACAATATTAGGAAGGCGTTATGATCAGTGTATATATTAGATAGTTTTGGTATGAAACATGACTCTTTTCTTGACAGGTTTAAATTGGACATGATTCACAATGCAACTTAAGCAAAGTTTTGACATTAAAAAAATACTCTTTTTAAAAAGCCATTAGCAGATGATATTGAGGATTTGTTCAAATTCATTGTGTATTTTTCTCTGAGACCACAAGCATAAGCAATGTAGCATTTTTCATGGAAGATGTCTGACAATATTATCAAGTTGAAAGTATATTAATACTCCCTTTATAATTAGGAAAATCCATTAAATATCACACTAATATTTCAGTGTTGAGTATGTTTTTGACACATTAAATTGGCTGTAGGGTCTCTGAGACCTCAAAATTATCATGAGGGTTAAAATAAATCAAATATTACAGACATTATAAAAATGTGATATGGTTGCACTTTATTTTAATGTGACGTAGTTACATTGTACTAACTCTTATAAGTACCGAGTCATTTTAATTAACTACATGCACTTACTATAGAGTTATGGTTACTATGCATAATTTGCTGTTATTGGTAAAGCAAGTACCTTTGATTGTTATATTGTTACTGCCTGCTATCTTTACTAGCACACACCAGGTGGCGCTAGAGTTTGAGGAATATTTTTCTACACTGATTATGTAGCTTAAAACCATTTGTTGTCTTTCCAGATTCGAGGATTCCTGGCCAGATTTGACAACGTCCTTCCTGCAAGTTTGGCTTTTGACAAATGCACTGCATGCTCACCAGTAGTAAGTGACCGTTTAAATGCTTTTGATTTGGGATTGGGATTACACTTTGTTAAAAATGTTACGCAGTGCCAGAGTGAAGCATTGAGGTTCAAGACTAAAAACCAGGTTTTGTTAGTATAATGAAATAATTTAAAGTCAATTAATATGCTTGTGTAATGGTCTAATGGTATCTCAAGCATGCTTCTTCTGCAGAAATGTGAAGTATCTGTAGATGATGCATGTGTTCGAGAGGCCATGTGTTGTGAATTAGGCTCCTTGTTGATGTCACAGCCGTATGTGAGTAATTAAGGCTGAATTGAAGTGTTTTTTCCCAGCGGCCATGCTGTTGTCGACGGGTTCACGTCTCATAAATCAGAGTTTGGCTGCTCAATCTCTTCTGCATGTGTGTATGTGCTCTCCCTGTGGTTTTTTCTTTTGCCCTCGCTCTTATTTAGTAACTCCGGAGCCACTCCTTCCTCCCGAACACACACTCGTTCATGAATACAGTGGGTCTGAAGGCTCACAGTTAGTTGTAACTCTTCCCTTCCCCCTCTACTGCTGTCGCTCCAGTTTCACTCAAGTTCTCTCTCGCTCTTTCTTTTTTCTTTGCGCTGTAAAGACATAAAAGCCTCATAAAATGTCTCAGATCTTCACACGTTGATGCAAGCCTGTTAGGAAACTGTGTGAGGTCAATGTTTGGGGTTTCTATCCATGGTAGTTCACCTAAAAATCTACATTTATTAACGGACACAATGACATACAGGGTTAGTATAAGATTACAAACTTGTTCCTTTAAGCTCCAAAATAAAGAGTTTTTGTAATGAACAGAAGTAAAGGCCGTTTAATTTAAACTAACTAAATCCATGACTAGACCTGTAAGAAACATCCTCAGTATTCATTTCAGCTGATTTTGATGTGATGCGGTTATATTATACTTTACAAAGCAGCTGCAGATTTCAAACTGTTTATGAAAAAGCTTTGTGGTCACTGGTAGATATGATGGTTTCGATTCAGGCATAGTGAAGGTATTGCATTGTCACAGGTTCTAGAGAAGTTTATTTCCCCAACTTTTACCCGTCTACAAACATGTTTTTTTCAAAATCATACTGGTAGGTCTTTAGTAAACACTGTAGATGCTTGTGTGTTTTACTCGCAGGAAAGACATTCAGTCTATCAGTCTCCAATAGATAGATAGAGATTGATAGATGGATGGATGGATGGATGTATGGATGGGTGGACAAACGGATATAGATAGATGGATGGTTGGATGTATGGATGGATATGGATAGACGGACGGACGGACAGATAAATGGATGGATGATGTGGATAGATGGATGGATGATGTGGATGGATGGATGGATGGATGGATGATGTGGATAGATGGATGGATGATGTGGATGGATGGATGGATGGATGGATGGATGATGTGGATAGATGGATGGATGGATGGATGGATGGATGGATGGATGGATGACATAGATGAATGGATGGATGGATATGAATAGATGCACGGATAGACATGGATGGATGGATATATATGAATAGATAGATGGATGGATGGACGGACGGATGGATATGGATGGATAGATGTGGATAGACGGATCGATGGATGGACATGGATGGATGGACATATATGGATGGATGGAAATGGATGGATAGATGGATGAATGATATGGATAGATGGACGGATGGATGAATGATATGGATAGATGGATGATATGGATGGATGGATGATTTGATAGATGAACGGATGGACATAGATAGATGATGGATAGATGATATGGATAGATGATATGGATAGATGGACGGATAGATGGATGGATGGATGGATATGGATGGATGGACTGATGGATAGACATGGATGGATAGATGTGGATAGATGGATGGATGAACATGTATGAATAGATAGATGGATGGATGGATGGATGGATGGACGGATGGACATGGTTGGATAGATGTGGATAGACGGATGGATGGACATATATGAATAAATGGATGGATGGATGGATAGGTGGATGGATGGACATAGATGGATGGATGATTGGATGGATGGATGGATGGATGGACATAGATAGATGGATAGATGATTGGATGGATGGATGGATGGATGGATGGATGGATGGATGGATGGATGGATGGATGGATGGATGGATAGATAGATAGATAGATAGATAGATAGATAGATAGATAGATAGATAGATAGATAGATAGATAGATAGATAGATAGATAGATAGATAGATAGATAGATAGATAGATAGATAGATAGATAGATAGATAGATAGATAGATAGATGTGGATAGACGGATGGATGGACATATATGAATAAATAGATGGATGGATGGACAGATAGATGCTGTGTGTTGTATATAATCTAACAGTAGCTGAGCTGACATGTGATCTTCATCAGCCAGTCGTGTGTCCGTGATGTTGCTCTTTATCAGCTGTGTGTGATCGTGAAACCATGGAAACCAAACACTCCAGTCGTCCACAGACAAATACTTGTAAATGTAGAGACGTTGTGTCTCATCCGTCTTGAAGACAGACTGAAACAATGTGCCTTTGAAATAAAACACACTCACACACACTTAAAGGAGAACTCCGGTGAATTTTTAAGTTAATCTCGATCATTATACCTTTGTGAGTACTGTCTATAGAAAGAAGAAAAAAAAACGAATTGGTGCTTGCAACACGGGGGAAGGAGCGTTACAAACCATTTCTTCTTCACTTGTGAGCCGAACATCACTCTTCACACACACGACGCTCCTCCCCCCTGGACTATTTACATTTTTACCGGCTACGACTGAGTTCTCACGGGACTTCAGCGAGACTACAGCTTGCCGTCTAAAATACTATTTCGGTGAGTTTAAACAATGGCTAAGTTGCTAAACGCATCTCGTTGCCATGTAAGGGCCCTCTTCATGTTTCCTCTTCAATTTTAATTGCATTTTGTGTCTGTTAAGAGGCACAAAAGAGTGGGAGCTCTGGGCATTAACTGTAACAGCTCCGTGTTGCAAGCACCAATTCATTTTTTTTTTTTTTTTTATATATCGTTAGCCTCATAGCATAATTGCCTAAGTCCAAAAACATTGAAATATGATCTGGGCAATTATGCTATGAGGCTAACGATATATATATACAGTACTCACAAAGGTATAACGATCAAGATTAACTTAAAAATTCACCGGAGTTCTCCTTTAACACACACAGAAAATGCTTTCAAACACAATGATTCAGGACATCGCTGCTTTACACACACACACACACACACACACACACACACACACACACACACACACACACACACACACACACACACACACACACACACACACACACACACACACCCACACAAAGCCATATCTACAGACCAAAGATCACTGAGACTCACACCAGACAGGAAGAAAACACCCAAAACTCACAGCAATGCACTAGTGAAAGCCCCTCAACAGTTACTCAACGGATACACCCGTGTAGCGTCTTCAGTGTTCTGTAGTTTCATTTGGGGCATTAAAGTTAAAAGCTATTTTTGCCCAACGTTGAGCTCACATGTGCAGAACTGGCCGACACACAGCGAGTTAAACCATCTGAGGTTTTTATCTGCATGGAGCAAAAGCCTCCACCATCTCTTCAAACAATTACAGAGGAAGTTACAAGAAGCAGTGGGAGGAGCTGGAGGAGAGCGCGGCTGTATGCAAACCAGATGTGCTGCTCGCCCTCCAACACACACACACACACACACACACACACACACACACACACTGCGTCAGTGATTTAATGGGCTTCATAAGTCAAAGGCTCCAGATTTAAGGAGGTCTACTCTTGGAAAACACAATTAAATCTTGTTTAGGTGCTCCTCCTGCTGTTATGTTGCTAGGCAAGAAAGCAAGTTTATGCTCATGATCTGTTTCAAATACAGTGTGATGTTTGTTCAGAGAAGATAAATACTTTACTTTGAGAGAGAAAATAATTCCTTTTTGTAGTTTATATCTGTGTAAAAGCTTTATACAGTAGATTCGGTAAGGGTTTCAATTAGTAGGTAGTTTTTTTGTTTTTTTTTTTAGTAATGACTCTACTGAAACAACTATTTCTGTCCAGAAAGAGCAAATACACAGTGTGCTTGATCTCTGTTTGCATTCGTGCGTCAATGGTCGTATCATGGTCGTATCATAATTTGTTTCACTTATAATGGTTAGTCTAGTGTTCTTGCCTCAAAAACAGCAATATGGCTGTAACTAACGGTTATTTTTACTATCATTAATCTTTTAGTTAACCTACCATAACTTCTACATTAATCTCTCATCGTTTTGAAATGCCTGAGCAGCGGTACACTGTTCCAGAGCACTTCCACAAACACTGTGTTTGTCAAAATCACCATGAAATCATATAGGTACAGGATAGGGAACGGTTCAGACAGTGCACTTTATAGGGGATAGGGAACGGTTTAGATAGTACACTATATAGGGGATAGGGAACGATTCAGACAGTGAACTATATTGAGGATAGGCAACGATTCAGACAGTGCACTATATAGGGGCTAGATAACGATTCCGACAGTGCACTATATAGGGGCTAGGGAACGATCAGACTGTTCACTATATAGGGGTTAGGGAACGATCAGACTGTTCATTATGTAGGGGATAGGGAACGATCAGACAGTGCACTATATAGGGGATAGGGAACGATTCAGACTGTTCATTATATAGAGGATAGGGAACGATCAGACTGTTCACTATATAGGGGATATGGAACGATCAGACAGTTCACTATATAGGGGATGGGAACGATTCAGACAGTGCACTATATAGGGGATAGGGAACGATCAGACTGTTCACTATAGGGGATAGGGAACGATCAGACAGTGCACTGTATAGGGGATAAGGAACGATCAGACAGTGCACTATATAGGGGATAGGGAACTATTCAGACAGTGTAAATATGCTTTCCATTGGGGTGAATGAAGTCTGGTTTCACGTTAGTGTCAGTGAAATGCAACAGCTCCGGTCCAGAGACACGATAGCACAGAGCGGATCATGTGATCAAGTCGGTGCAGGACAGAAAACGTATCGGATTGAATTCTGCACAGAATGCTGTATTTTAAAGCGATATGGAGAAGATTAGGAAAAGAAACGGTTAGAGATTAAGAGGAAACTGTTGCTATACCGAGCTCAACAACTAAACGCTATTGGCTATTTAAAAAAAGGGAGGGGCTGTTCGATATGTCCCGCCCTGTCTTCCTGTCTCAGTGGAAATTACGCATTGACTTCAGTGGGACTTTGAAGCAGAAGCATTACAGTATTAAACATGAACAACAGCGTCAGCGTTTCAGCTTCAGTTTCTACTATAAAGCGCCTCTCAGTGTGTTCATGTTTTTATCGCGTCTGACCTCGACCGACTGAACAGAAGAAATGAACTGGAGAAGATTTTAACCTCAAAGGAGGCGGGGCCTCAGAGTTCAAACATTATGAGCAATACAAATTGTGTTTCTTTTAACCATTGTTTATCCTTACCATATCTGCGAGTTTCAACACACTACTAACTAACCAACTCAACTTTATTTAGTGTATGCCTTAGGCAGGAATTATTTAACCCCTTAAGGTTCAAATTTGTAGTCGGCCCCATATTATTGTTGTTCAACATTCACTGCACGTTAAAACATCACACTCTTACATTATCTGGACAGACTGTGTATCATTAGAAAGATTAAAGTCTCCAGCTTCAATATCTGACCACTGACGTTAATTGATGCAGGACTACAAAAATAATCGATCTGTAATGTTTTATGTTGAATAGAATATCAACATAAATTTAAATTCACTTACATCTCCTCTGGTTTAGTTTAAGTTTAGTATTCACATAGATGCACTAGACAGCATCCTTTAGGGCTTTTAGTCCAAAGGTGCGCATATTTGGAGAAATATTGAAATATTATCACGTTCGGCTTACAGCTGTCAATCATCTTACGCCAGTCAACGTGACCATAATTCTTTACCATCTAGATGATGCTGTCCTGTACACTTCCTCGTTCTGAGCTTTGTGATAAACATAGCCAAACACATTTCTACAAGTCAAAAATTAAGAGAATAAACACGATTATGATGGTATATCGCGATTTGGGGTATGTTCATATGCATAAGGAATGTTTACAAAGTGAGTTATATTATATTAATAAATGGTAATATTAATCATTTAAATTGTGTTCTGTAGCTTGATGCCAATTGTAGCTCTAATGCACGTATTGCGCCAGGAGCTATAGCTACAGTGAGGAAAATAAGTATTTGAACACCCTGCTATTTTGCAAGTTCTCCCACTTGGAAATCATGGAGGGGTCTGAAATTGTCATCGTAGGTGCATGTCCACTGTGAGAGACATAATCTAAAAAAAAAAATCCAGAAATCACAATAAATGATTTTTTAACTATTTATTTGTATGATACAGCTGCAAATAAGTATTTGAATACTTACTTGAATACTTGAATACTACCTGTCTATCAGCTAGAATTCTGACCCTCAAAGACCTGTTAGTCTGTCTTTAAAATGTCCAACTCCACTCCATTTATTATCCTAAATTAGATGCACCTGTTTGAGGTCGTTAGCTGCATAAAGACACCTGTCCACCCCATACAATCAGTAAGAATCCAACTACTAACATGGCCAAGACCAAAGAGCTGTCCAAAGACACTAGAGACAAAAATGTACACCTCCACAAGGCTGGAAAGGGCTACGGGGAAATTGCCAAGCAGCTTGGTGAAAAAAGGTCCACTGTTGGAGCAATCATTAGAAAATGGAAGAAGCTAAACATGACTGTCAATCTCCCTCGGACTGGGGCTCCATGCAAGATCTCACCTCGTGGGGTCTCAATGATCCTAAGAAAGGTGAGAAATCAGCCCAGAACTACACGGGAGGAGCTGGTCAATGACCTGAAAAGAGCTGGGACCACCGTTTCCAAGGTTACTGTTGGTAATACACTAAGACGTCATGGTTTGAAATCATGCATGGCACGGAAGGTTCCCCTGCTTAAACCAGCACATTTCAAGGCCCGTCTTAAGTTTGCCAATGACCATTTGGATGATCCAGAGGAGTCATGGGAGAAAGTCATGTGGTCAGATGAGACCAAAATATAACTTTTTGGTCATAATTCCACTAATCGTGTTTGGAGGAAGAAGAATGATGAGTACCATCCCAAGAACACCATCCCTACTGTGAAGCATGGGGGTGGTAGCATCATGCTTTGGGGGTGTTTTTCTGCACATGGGACAGGGCGACTGCACTGTATTAAGGAGAGGATGACAGGGGCCATGTATTGCGAGATTTTGGGGAACAACCTCCTTCCCTCAGTTAGAGCATTGAAGATGGGTCGAGGATGGGTCTTCCAACATGACAATGACCCGAAGCACACAGTCAGGATAACCAAGGAGTGGCTCTGTAAGAAACATATCAAGGTTCTGGTGTGGCCTAGCCAGTCTCCAGACCTAAACCCAATAGAGAATCTTTGGAGGGAGCTCAAACTCCCCGTTTCTCAGCGACAGGCCAGAAACCTGACTGATCTAGAGAAGATCTGTGTGGAGGAGTGGGCCAAAATCCCTCCTGCAGTGTGTGCAAACCTAGTGAAAAACTACAGGAAACGTTTGACCTCTGTAATTGCAAACAAAGGCTACTGTACCAAATATTAACATTGATTTTCTCAGGTGTTCAAATACTTATTTGCAGCTGTATCATACAAATAAATAGTTAAAAATATATACATTGTGATTTCTGGATTTTTTTTTTTAGATTATATCTCTCACAGTGGACATGCACCTACGATGACAATTTCAGACCCCTCCATGATTTCTAAGTGGGAGAACTTGCAAAATAGCAGGGTGTTCAAATACTTATTTTCCTCACTGTATTTCACAATCTATATTGTTACAAGAATTCATATAAGGTCTCAAAAATATGCCTTTTTTTTTCTTTTCTTTTTTTTTATAGAAAGACTTCAGGTAATATGTGAATTAACGAAACTGGGATGAAAGAGTTGTTGATGGGCAAGCCATAATGCCAGAATAAAGGCTAATAATGGCTGAATAAAAACAAAAGAATAATCATAAAAGAATAATGAAGATTAATTCTCATACCGGCAGAGGTGCTAACATTCATCGAGAGAAGACAATAGAAACGGGAATGGGTGGTTCTCCACGCTAGATGTTACAGTGCAGGTGAGATATAGGGGCCATAAATAGTCTTGTTAGCATTTTTATCAGCCTTCTCTAAAAACACACATAAGATGGTCTTATTAAATGATTCATAAAATGCACAGTTTTGGAGATATCATCCTCAGATTTGAAATGAAGCTTGACCACACGTGTGGCTTCACTTTAATTATGGTTATAAGTTGTTATACCACATTTATATAATGTTAATTTGCACAGCACTAATACAAATGTGTTAGCGTGGGCGATTCATTTTTTCAGTTTAACGCATTTATAAATATTTAACGCAAATTACGCAATTAATGCAGCATCCATTTATGTATTTTTTTGCCAAGCATTACATTCAGTGTTGGGCAAGCTACTCTTAAACGTCTCGGTTACGTATGTAACCCTCGTTCCCTGAAGGAGGGAACGGAGACGTACGTCGGAACTGACCGACGAATTGGGATCTGATCTCAGAGACCAATCTACTTCGAGTGTGTTAAAATTGAGCCAATGGAGATTGGCATGCGATCCACGCATTCCACGCTTCGCCCCGCGGTGCGGGTATAAATAAGGAAGTGGAATGCTAGATCATTGCTTTTTTCTGCTGAGGAGCCGAACTAGTGACTCGGCCCCCTAGCCGAAGTAGACTCCTCATTCAGGGAACGAGGGTTACATACGTAACCGAGACGTTCCCTTTCAGTCGGCCACGTTCGACGTACGTCGGAACTGAACGACAAATTGGGATCCCTACCAAAACGCCAGGGCGCTGGCCCTTCCAGCGTCCTGCTTGAGCGCACTGGACCGTCTTAGATGGTACGGAAGTCAGGGCTCCAAGCAGGGAGGTCAGTCACTGCTGTTTCTGCAAGACCCACCCAGTGTGACTATTGGATAATGCTGGGAAGCGTGCCCGTCTCGGGAGATGGTACGCTGCGGAGCCACGTCCTTCAGTGGAAGGATTGGTGGCGGAATACACATAAGGACTAACCTAGCAGGGTAGTGCAACATATGGCAGTCTCTGGGGTGGTTCCAGCCTGGTTCCAGGGGGGAAAGAACACGCCCAGAGACGACAGAGCGGGCTCTGTCAAGGGAAAAACACGGGGCTAGCCAAGTAGGGTAGCAGGTACTGTGGAAGAATACACATATGGGGTTGCCGTGAGGGAACCGCTACATATGGAACCCAGCCTACACACACGTTTCAAGCATACGGGTGCAGGCTTGGCGTCAGATGGCCCTAATGTCTGGCACCGCAGGGGTGACGGAGGAGCTCGACAGGGTTAGCCGTTTCCGGGGAACACAACTGGAGACAATAGACACACGTATCCGGCCCAGAGGGCGGGAGTGGCGTTGCAAGCCGACACTTAGAACGGGCACTTAGCGCTACTGGCCCCTGGGAGCGAGGATGCTGGAAGATAACGGCTCTACACAGAGGCTATAGAATCTAGCGAACATGTTAGGTGTCGCCCAGCCCGCAGCTCTACATATATCTGTCAGCGAGGCGCCTTGAGCCAGCGCCCAGGAGGAAGCAACACTCCTTGTTGAGTGTGCTCGCAACCCGAACGGGCAAGGCACGTCTTGGGACTGGTAAGCCAAGACGATAGCATCCACTATCCAGTGGGCTAACCTCTGCTTGGAGACAGCCTTTCCTTTCTGCTAGCAAGAGTTGCTCTGAGGTCTGAAAGCTTTGAGTCCGGTCAATGTAAGCGCGAAGAGAGCGGACGGGACATAACAAAGCCAGGGCTGGGTCTGCCTCCTCCGAAGGCAGCGCTTGCAGGTTCACTACCTGGTCCCGGAAGTGAGTGGTAGGAACCTTGGGCACGTATCCAGGCGGGGTCTCAGGACAACGTGAGAGTTGTCCGGCCCGAATTCTAGGCATGATTCGTTGACCGAAAGTGCATGCAGGTCCCCTACCCTCTTGATGGAAGCCAATGCCGTCAGAAGCACTGTCTTCATTGACAAGATTTTAAGCTCCACCGACTGCAAAGGCTCAAAGGGAGGGCTCTGAAGTGCACTAGAGCCAAGTCCCAAGAGGGTAACGAGTTTGGACGAGGAGGATTTAGCCTCCTTGCACCTCTGAGGAACCTGACGATTAGGTCGTGCTTCCCCAAGGACTTACCTTCAACTGCATCGTAATACGCCGCTATTGCTGCGACATACACTTTGAGGGTGGAGGGAGACAGCCTTCGCTCCAGCCCATCTTGCAGGAAAGAAAGCACGACACTAACCGAACACCTTCGGGGGTCTTCCCGGTGGGAAGAGCACCATTCAACGAGCAGGTTCCACTTCAAAGCGTAGAGGCGCCTCGTAGAGGGGGCTCTAGCAGAAGAGATGGTGTCCACCACTGCCTGTGGTAGACCACCTAGAACCTCCGCGTCCCGTCCAGGGACCAGACATGGAGTTTCCAGAGGTCTGGACGCGGGTGCCAAGAAGGTCCCTCCTCAGGGGAATCGACCAAGGAGGGGCTGTCAATATCATTTATACAATATACAATATACAGACATATCTATACAATTGATATGCCAATGCAATTGAGGCCCTCCACAGACCTGAAACTGCATGCCCGTTGTATGTGGCCCCCCAGCCCATGGAGGAGGCATCCGTGAAGAGCACAGCATGCCTGGACATGCCTTGTTCTAAGGGCACCCCGGCCCGGAGAAACGAAGCGTCAGACCACGGGCTGAAAGTTTGGCGGCAGTAAGGAGTCACTGGGACCCGGTACTGGCCGCTCTGCCACGCCCACCTCGGGACTCGGCCATGAAGCCAGTGTTGAAGCGGTCTCATATGAAGCAATCCGAGCGGCGTTACCGCGGCTGCAGATGCCATATGCCCCAGGAGCCTCTGACAATATTTCAGTGGGACCGCTGTCCTGCCCTTGAATGAATTCAAGCAGTTCAACACTGACCGGACCCGCTCTTCCGTGAGGTGTGCAGTCTGGCTGACCGAATCCAGCTCCATACCGAGATAAGAGATCCTCTGTGTGGGACAGAGTTTGCTCTTCTTTCTGTTGACCCGAAGGCCCAACAGGCTGAGGTGACTGAGCACCATGTCCCTGTGTTCGCACAACTGCTCCCGAGACTGGGCGAGTATGAGCCAGTCGTCGAGATAGTTGAGGATGCGAACGCCGTGTTCTCTGAGCGGAACAATGGCTGCCTCTGCGACGCGAGGTGACAGGGACAGCCCGAAGGGCAGGGCTTTATACTGATATGCCTTCCCCTCGAACGCAAAGCGCAGGAACGGTCTGTGTCGAGGAAGGATAGAGACATGAAAGTATGCATCCTTCAGGTCGATCGCTGCGAACCAATCCTGGGGACGGATGTATTCGAAAATGCTTTTCTGCATTAACATCCAGAACGGGAGCTTGTGCAGGGCCCGATTCAGGATACGCAGGTCCAAGATTGGCCGTAACCCACCCCCTTTCTTGGGTACAATGAAGTAGGGGCTGTAGAACCCTGCCTTCATATCGGCTGGAGGAACCGGCTCGATCGCGTCCTTCGCCATTAGGACCTCGATCTCTGACTGCAAGACCTGAGCATCGCTGCTTCGCACGGAGGTGAAGAGGATGCCCTTGTACTTGGGAGGCCGGTGAGCAAACTGAATCGCATAGCCGAGTCTGATGGTACGGATGAGCCAGCGAGACCACAGACGTACCCGTGGGGGGGGGGGCAGTGAGGCGGAATAGACAGACCCGTTGAGTGATGGCCTTCGGTGGAAAAGTGTTGAAAGTGCCTTCTCGCAATTCAGGATGTGTACGCGAAGTCTGACAAGCGTACCGCCGTGTGGAGCACGTTATTTGACGGACAGATGCATTTTATATGGACTTAAAAACAGAGCAACAATTACTGCTCTTATAAAGCTTGGATTAGTCGGGACTTTTTTAAGGGTAGAGTAATATAACTCCGATTTTATTAGTCTGAAAGAAGAATGTCATATACACCTAGGATGACTTGAAGGTGAGTAAATCATGGGCTAATTTTCCTTTTTGGGGGAACTATCCCTTTAATGTTCATCAAAGAACAAAGGGAACAGAGGAAATTGTAGCTTTAATGATGATTAATCTATATTTAATTTATTTTTTATGCAGTTAAGAAAGGTGTTTGATAACCATTACATTTCTGTATATGTCTAACAGGGAAGACCATGGGTAAATATAACATTTATTATAATGGGGTTATGTAAAGATTGTTTTAAGTTCACTTAAATTAAAAGTTGTTATTTTTTAAAGCCTTATAAATGTTGAAATTGGCAGCTTTCAGTTATACTGTAATGTAATGTCATTAATGTTTCATAGAGACATTAGTATCAGTGATACTGGCCTACGTTCATAAAAAGATGCCATTACAACAAATATTTAAAATATGCTGTTTTTAAATGGTTTCTTCATTAATTTGGAGAGTAACTGAAATTATAACCATATCAAAATATTAAAAACTCGATTAATCATGATTAATTACAGAAAATATGCGATTAATTAGTTGTTTTTTATCGATTTTATCGATTAACAACATGTATTTTATACATTTAAAATTGTTTAGTTTTTTTATGTTTGAGCTTATATATCCCCATATTAATAACTGTCTGAAATGTTTGAACTGTAAACTCTCAAGTGTTGGCTTTTTAATTATATGTTGGTTATGTGTCTATCCAGAATGACTTTCGATCAGCAGCTTTGTTATTTTGGGTAAGTAATGTATGCCCCACTTGCCAAAATGGGGGGTGTCTAGTTAGGGGTGAAATGAGAAATACATGTTCAGTCCAGGGAAGAAAACTCAAGACTACAATGGAGGCGTTTCAGGAGTTCAGAAACAGTGACACTGATATAGAGAAGAACTGGAGCTTTTTCATGCTCAAACAGCACCATTACACACTAAAGAAAGTAAGAAAGCATAGTAGGTCCTCTTTAAAGAACCATCTGAGTTCATGGAGTTTGGACAGATGAGCTCCGGTCTGCTCTCGCCCGTTCTCTAACCCTCTCTGTCAGTCAAGTCATCCATGTCTGGTTCATTGAAAGCGGACGTCACTCTCCCCTCAACTCAACAGTGCCGCCCATTCATCAGCCCCCGGCAGAAACTCAATCTCCTCTGAGAATGAGCTGTGTGAAAGGAGCCAGTGTGATTGTGGAGGGCTGTCTGTCTGAGGAGCGTCACTGAGATGGTGCTTGAGTGCTCTCAGCCCAACGGACAGTGGTGCCAGATGTCTGCCTCTCCCGCCCGGCCTCCCTTTGTGCACGGGGCACAGTGCCATGTTACCGCAGCTTGAGATTGTGTTATCACTGTGTTTGGATGTGCACTGGCCAACAAGCCAACTGTATTAGCAGATATGAGCTTCTCGAATGTTACTGCACATCCGTATTTCACATCTGAAAATGTTAAATGGGTTTGTCAACTTCTAAACAAAACAGCATTGCATTTGATGCATGTTAGTGTGTTTACAGTCAAACACACATAACCAAAGTATCTTTCAAGGAAAATCTGTTCATTCAGCGGCCATATTTGCAGTCCAAGACCAGCTACTCTCTATTTGAATGGGGAAATACTGAACAAAAACATTTTAAAAAAAGTTTTGGGACACCTGCCTTTACATGCACGTGAACTTTAATGACATCCCATTCTTAATCCGTAGGGTTTAATATGGAGTTGGCCCACCCTTTACAGCTATAACAGCTTCAACTCTTCTGGGAAGGCGTTCCACAAGGTTTAGGAGTGTGTTTTGGGGAATTTTTGACCATTCTTCTAGAAGCACATTGGTGAGGTCAGGCACTGATGTTGGACGAGTAGGCCTGGCTCGCAGTCTCCGCTCTAATTCATCCCAAAGGTGTTCTATCGGGTTGAGGTCAGGACTCTGTGCAGGCCAGTCAAGTTCTTCCACACCAAACTTGCTCATCCATGTCTTTATGGACCTTGCTTTGTGCACTGGGGTGCAATCATGGAACAGGAAGGGGCCATCCCCAAACTGTTCCCACAAAGTTGGGAGCATGAAATTGTCCAAAATGTCTACTCGGCCATGGAAACACATTCCATGAAGCTCTCTACGCCCTGTTCTTGAGCTAATCTGAAGGTCACACAAAGTTTGGAGGTCTGTAGCTATTGACTCTGCAGAAAGTTGGCGACTTCTGCACACTGTACTAAAGTGGACTGCACTACTTTTCCATTGTTTTTCTATGTAAACATTAAATATGCACAGATCGACCGGCCAGGGACCAGAATCAGCTGATTTTTCTGTAGGCCCGGCCCCAACCGGTGACTAACTGGTCAGACTCGCGTCTTTCCGATTCTTGTCCGGACTGTTTTGTTACCATCATTTTACAAATCCTGCAGGTTTATATAAATGGCACAAACATAAAGCCGCCTCTCAAACAACTTGTGAGTCACAAGTACCAAAATGAGTGGCTTACTGAGCTTAAACGGTCAAATACACACAAAATGATGTCTTGGCAAGTATTCAGTTAAACACAGTCATTTTTGAAACATAAACTTTTTTTGGAACTTTAAAGTGAGTTCCTGTCATGTTAATCAAAGTAAGACCAAGAAAATCACTCGCTGCTCTTGACTGAATAAGTTTTGTAACTTTAATTGTAAGCATTAATCTGTATTTACAATAAAGACTATCCAGTGTTATTTTACTTTTTTATAATTCTTTACTGAAAAACGTAATAAACCATGTTTATTTCATTTTTCTCTTTAGTCTTTTGCATCTATTTGTGCTGTTGTTTGCAATTAGTTTATTTGTTCTTATTTTATGACTGACTTTTTATGAAAATGAAATTTTGCATTTCAGAAAAGTAGATTTTTGTTTGTATATGCTGTCAATTATAGTTCTTAGAAAGAACATCGGAATCGGCAAAGATCTGTATCAACAGGTCACACTTACAAAAAAGAAAATTGTAATTTGTGCATCTCTAATAAACATGCGCTAGACTGATGTCTTTAACTTTTGCACTATCGTGTCTTGCCTTGTCTCACGCATGACACAGCGTTCTAAAATAATTTGTGCTTACCAATTGGCTCTTTTATTATTCCACCATATTGTGCATTGCACTTTCTCGCAATCATAGTAATATGAGTTCTCCGCCCACTTAAGAACCAGACCAAGACCTGTTGATCCATTTTAATGAACTGAAACCCTGAGTCCCTAATTAACCCTCATTTTGTTTTTGACAGGTTCTTGAGAATTATGAGCGAGAAGGTTTCCAGTTCCTAGCGAAGGTCTTCAACTCATCCCATTCCTTCTTGGAGGATCTGACAGGCTTGACTTTACTCCATCAGGAGACACAGGCGGCTGAGGTTAGACTGTCTTTATCAACCTATGTGTGCTTACGGTAGTCAGATTACTGATTACTGCCAGGTAATACTATTGTTACTGCAAAAACTATTCTTTCATCATGTGTGTTCATTATTAGCTGAACAGATCCATTTGCACATATAGACTTGGAAATATACTATGCACAGATGGTTATAGATGAAAGAGGTTCAAATCCTTTAACCACTAGTCATATGTTGACTGATGCACCTAGTTCAGGATCAGACTGATTGTTCAGAGATGAGTGAATTATGATATGTTCGCTGTCAACTCAGACACAAGCACCAAAGCTAACAGCACATTGTAGAAATATGATCATGCTGATCATTTTAAAAAGGACAGAGGAACTCCTTTTATTTTCAGACGGCCACAAAGGCTGTTGATCTGACATATGGTGTATACCAGACACGATCCAAAGCTCAAAACTCACAATAAACATGAACAGTCAAGCATCAAATGGGCTTATCTGATCGCTAATATTCAATATCTGTCTGTAAGTTCATGAAGATATTGATGCAGTATCTGTGCA
The DNA here is from genome assembly GCA_023566225.1 of Romanogobio albipinnatus. NCBI lineage: Eukaryota > Metazoa > Chordata > Actinopteri > Cypriniformes > Gobionidae > Romanogobio > Romanogobio albipinnatus. Next base: position 42,010,463 of record CM042254.1, read on the forward strand.
TATTCATTGAGGATTTCTGTTCAAGTTTATTTGCATTTACATGTATGCATTTATCAGACATTTTATCAGGTCTGTTCACACCAAGAAGGGTAACAATGTAGTTCTAAAAATCATTCTAAATATAAAATAATAGCAGAACCCCTACCACAACTATAACAATAAAGGCTCAAAGAAACAATATTGTTGGAATTACCTTCAGAATGATTTTCTTCCAGCTGATGAACACCAACCAGAATCCATCCTGCTTTTTAAAAGCTTGAGCATTTAAAGTGACAGGCGACAAAACTGCAGCACACGCTTAGAATTAACAGAACGACATTGTGCGTTGGTGTGGATGCTAATGTAGTTATTGTGATCTTTATGGTTATCGTTTTTGGTGTGAACGCTACACAACTGTGTGTGTGTGTGCATTGGATTAAGGTGTGGGGTGTTTAAGTGCTTGCAGAAGAGGTTTGTCTTCAGCTGCTTCTCGAAAGATGTGATGTTCAACAGAGAGAGCGAAGGGTCTGGAAAATGACTTTGTGCCTCGTTGTAAAGGAACAAGGCACCGCTCATTCATTGAGCATAGCTGAATGATTACAGTATTTGAGGAAAAACAAATACTATGAAACATGCTCTTTTGGAAACTGCTGGACCCTATAGATCTCTCTGAATCACTCTGTGCCGTTACAGTTGCATCTTTCGCAGTTTCCAGATCAGATTTGTTTTCCATGAGAAGGTTAGGTAGATTCATGTTTCACAGACGCAATTTGTGATTTCAGTCTCATCCAAATCAATTAAAGGGTCCATAACACACACAGTTTCTGCCAGTCTCATGTTAATCTTGAGTACCTATAGAGTAGTATTGCATCCTTCATGTCTTCGAAGAGTCTTTAGTTTTATCATATTTATAAAAGACAGATACGCTGTACCGATTCTTTCTGAAAACAGCCAAGCTCGTGGAGGCGTGCAGTGGGCGGAGCTAAAGAGTCACAAGCGCACATGCACACACACACACACACACACACACACACACATCGTTGGAATTATCCCTGGATAACTTTCGATTCACTATACATTGCTATTGTTCATATTATATGCACTTATGCGGCGATTGACAACCAAACACACACACACACACTTGATGCAGTTTCACTCACCGCATGCGGTTTCCACTCATGACCGGGAACAAACACACAACTCTTGAAACACAAACTGCATCCACTGTTCCATTAACACTGGGTTATTTGGGAAGGTGAACAATGTGATCTTTCACACCAGAAACACACTTCTTTAATGACATTGTTGATTACATGGTCTAAAAACACAATGCCAGGGCCGCCGACGGATCCCGTAACCCGAACGAAGCTTGTCGATGGACGCGCTCTTGCTCTCACTGTGTGTGTGTGTGTTTGTGTGTGTGTGCTCATCCAGGAGAAGTGCCCATATAAGGAGTTCCACCCTGTATGATGCCAATGTCGGCCATACTCCAAAAAAACGTTCCGAAACGTTTTAGAATCCTGAAGGAGTGTATTTGGCACAGAAATATTCACTTATGTCTAACTTGTTTATTGTTTTGTTTTAATTTCATGATTTACTCTCCTTCAAGCCATCCTAGGTGTATATGACTTTCTTCTTTCTGATGAACACAATCGGAGTTATATTAATACATTTGCTGACACTTTCCAGGTTTATAATAGCAGTGATGGGGTCCATTAAGTTTGAAGCCCAAAAAAGTGCATCCATCCATTATAAACGGGTTAATAAAGGACTTCTGAAGCAAAGTGATGGGTTTTTGTAAGAAAAATATCCATATTTAAAACTTTATAAAGTAAAATATCTAGCCTCCGCCAGACTGCCTTCCATATATTTAACTTTCAAAAAAGCACAATGAATGATGTTGGACGTAGCGTAAGCGTTTTGAACTGCGAGAGGTGCTGCACTTTCTTCATAAGTTGAATACGGAAAATGGTCTGGCGGAAGCTAGATATTTTACTTTTAAACCCTTTAAAAACGCCTTTATTAACCTGGTACAGATATACAGATACAGATATAGTGCTGCAGTTATGGAAAGGAAATGGTATTAGAACCACATTCAAAGGGTCATGATATGAGGATCTTTTGACATATAAATCTCTCATAGGACTAAAATTACTGTTAGTCTCATACCTCAAAAATTCCTCCTCCCTGCAGAAAGAGCATTTGTCGAAATGTCATTTTTCCTATTTCCTCCACATTGTGACGCCACACTGTTAGAGACATTTGCATAATTTCCACAACACAGCAACACCTACTTTACCTTATCAGATGACGCCAGCCAATCAGAAGTGTGGGCGTTTACTGACAAGTCTTAAAGGAGACATCGAAGGAGGATGGCTAATAATCATGTTTTTTGAATATATAATTTTTTTTCTGCCAAAAATTAAAAACACCTTTAAATGATTAGTTTATTTCAAAATGAAAATTTCCTGCAAATGTACTCACTCCCATCTCCTCCAAGATGTTCATTTCTTTCTTTCTTCAGTCGAAAAGAAATGACGTTTTTTGAGGAAAACATCAACAACAAGTCACAACACAACAGAAATGGTCCCAACCACTCGGGGGCACTCGGAGCGTGGTAAAGTTGCCACTGTTCTATAGAATCGGCAATTTTACAAAGATATCAATACCACAATTAGTTTTAAAAGTATGTAGGCTAAACATTGTTTATTGACATGAAATATTAATTCAAAATCACCTACATGCATTATAGCTGCATATTTCTGCTCGAGAATGCTTTGACCCGATACCACGGCGGATGACGCCTAAGGGAACATCTGCCGATTCCACCAAGTGGTTGAAACTTACAATTTGTATGAATTTAAATTACTTTTAAAAACAGACATGTTTAAATTCCACAGCTTGGTTGTATTGGTAAAACTTACTTAGTAATGCACAACTCAACATCGGAATTTGAACATTTAAAAAAATAAATAAATGGAATTCATACAAATTATATGTTTCATCTTGGTGGAATTGGCAGACGTTCCCTTAGCACCATGGTAGTATAAATAGGCAGCTATAATGCACATAGGTGATTTTGAATTGATATTTCATGTCGATATACAATTGGCTTTATGCACAGCTGCACTACTTCCTGAACTTCAGCCAGCTCCTTTGTTTCCTGTCTGCCATTATTGGACAAACTGATGAATCCAGGTGTGCCTGACCTCTGTAGTCGCAACAACAATAATCAGACACACCTGGATTAATCAGTTTGTCCAATAATGGCAGACAGGAAACAAAGGAGCTGGCTGAAGTTCAGGAAGTAGTGCAGCTGTGCATAAAGCCAATTGCACACTTAAAACTGATCGCAGTGTTTATATATTTGTAAGACTGGCAAATCTATCGCTGCGTCCCAATTCGCATACTATCCGTACTAAATAGTATTCAAAAAAAGAATTAGTATGTCCCAAATCGTAGTATGTTGAAAAGAGTATTCCAAAGATTCCCGGATGGTCTACTATTTCCGGTAAGAATCCGAAGTGCAGATCGGTGCGCACTCTAACGGCTGATATTGCCCACAATCCATTGCAAGATGGACGAGGATTCGATTAGAACTACAAACGCGGATAAAAAGTGTTAAAAAACTACAAACATGACGGTTATGCGAGTCCGACGGTTAAGTAGAGAGGATAAGATAAAGGGGTTTGAGTGAGCAATTATCAGTATTTAACCTGACAAAAAGATATTTATTCAGTATTATCCACATTATATTTCACCTGCAGCAGCATTGTGAAGTTTTGTAATGATACGTTTGGCCATTAACTTTGCAAACACATGAGAGGAGTCTCTGCATTAAAGACCCATGAATGGCAGATCAACGTGCGACTACATTTCTCTCCAATACGGTAGGAAATTAAATTGAATGTGGAGGATTTGAACTGTGATGATGATTGACAGGGCAGTTTAAACGGTGACGGGACGCACCTGCAAGTCCGTTAAAGATGACGAAGTAGTATGTCCCAAAGCTTGCATACTCTTCTGCTACACACGCAAAAGTATGTACTTTTTCTTCACAAAAAGAGTACACACTTTTAGGACGTAGTATAAGTAGGTGAATTGGGACGCAGCAATAGAACAATGCAAGGAAAACTAACTTTACCGCACTCCGAGAGCCCCCTAGTGGTCAGGAGCATTTCCGTTGTGTTGTGGTTTTTTCGTTGTGTTGTGGCCTTTTCGTTGTGTTGTGGCTTTATTTCGTTGTGTTTTGAACTACTGGGCCACCGTATGGATGAGATGGGGGGTGAGTAAAGTATCAGGGAATTTTCATTTTGAATTCAACTAATCCTTTAAGCATTCTCATTTAATCTGCAGGAATCAACATTCAAGCATGTGATAATAATTAAATAATTAATTTATAATAATTAATAATTAGTGTATATTTAATGACTAAATATTTGTCTTTGTTTTATTACATAACTGTTTTTGTTGTTTTTTTGCATTTAAAAGTCTAATATATCTTAAATTCCCTTAAACTTGCAGAGGATGTTGAAATTCCAATCCTGGACTAAATTGTTATATGAAACTTTATTCATTGCAGCACAAACGTCATTTAGAAAACGAATCCCATCCAAATGCTACATTTGTAATTCTTCCAGTTTAAGAAAAATACCCATATTGCAGTCAGTTCTTGCTCTTCCTGGCTCCTGTCCCAAACTTCACTTCTACTTGCTCTGGAGATAATGTGTTCCAAAAATATCTGTGCTGATCCAGGGACAGTTTGTCTTAGTTAGCGCTGATCTCAGTCACGTAACCCCAACAAGCCAGACTGACCCAGGAACAGTGTTTGGATTCTGGGAACGGTCCCTCACCGGGACTCTCCAGTGACAAACACGGCCAGTTCGAAGGCTGAAACTGTGGGAAAGTCCCACATCAGCAGTCCTCTGCTCTCCAGAGCGGTTTAGAGGCGCAAACGCAGTCCAACCCAAAATGAGAGGATATGTGCTCTTGCATTTGCCCACGCTTATTGTCTGAAGCCTTCAGATCCATTTCATTTGGATCTGCACTCAAGCACTTTATATTCCCATGTTGATGTCTTGTATTTTTAACTTGTGTGTGTTCGTGTTGCCTCAGGATTGATGGCAAGCTGTGAAATGAATGGAAATGTACCACTTCTAGTTTGGAAGTGGCGGTTTTGTGTGTTATTTGTGTGGGGAAAAACACATCTCTCATTACTTCTGGACCGTTTGGTTCAGTAGGATAGGGTTTATAATGTGTCTTTTCTTTATTTTCTTTGCCATTTTCCATGAATATGGTACGATTTGGGTTTCCCCTGAGTTTTTTTAAGCATTAGAGGCAGAAATCATGTTTTTCTTTTTTTGATTTGTTTCATTTATCAAATTAATCTAGCATAAAAACACATAAAATATCTGTATAACAGCAACATCCCCTCCAATAATTTGAGTTGAATGTATCTTAAAATATATTAAAACATTTCAAATCATGCAAGCACATCATCATTTTGACAATCTAATGGATTAACATTCAATCCATTTTTGATGAGTAAATTTTTGCTAATTACCAAATTTTATTTATTAAGAGCGTAACATTTTATTTTAGTTGCAATGTTCAAACACCCAACATTAACATAATTTGGACATTTCTACAGCATCTTTATTTTATTTTCATGTCTAATAATTCTTATACTTATTTAATGTGTATTACTAGAGAATTAGGGTTGAAATCACTCAAATTAAGCCAAATTTAGATGCATTTAATTTTGCTAAACGGGTTGCAAATGTAAAGAAATAAGACCATTCTGAAGTTTAAGCACCTCCTTCTACTGACCATTTGATGAAAAAGAAAAATCTCCAGAGTTTCAGGGCCGTGGTTTGAACTCTATTCATGGAAAGTAGCAGTTTATTTTTGGATTTAACATGCTTTATTTTGTTACAAGAGCACAATATGAGTGTGTCAGTAAAATTGCATTATAATGTGCTGTTGTTGTGAAATTCAGTGGATATAAACAAACTTCATCCAATCAGCTGATTCGCCTTAAGGAAGCTGGCCTGTGCTCAGGACATGAAGTTAACCATCAAACAGTCTTAATCATTCTGTTGACAGTGTATGTGCAGAAAAATGAGTCTTTTTAAACTGTGTTGGTGTTGAAAATAGTCCTTATAACCAGTCTTTACGAAGGTTTAATGACTTTTTAAGCATGTTTAGATCTGATAATCAAGAGTTCACAACATTCACAATACATTTTGCTTCCGCAATAGAATTCCATCTGTAACAGGATGATCACTAAATAAAAATGTAGGCCGACATTTGTGAAAATAGTGCACACTCTTCATATTGCGAGCTAACGTTGAGTTAAAAGTAGACACTTGAGGCTTTCTAAAGACATATCTCTCATGTCTGTGTCGCAAGTATTCGATCAGTTTCAGTTCATTTTTGTGACGCGTATCAGAAAGAAGTTCACAGAAACTGAGACGGCATAAGGCGCACCTTGTTGGTTGTCTTTATTTCACAAAAGCACAAAGTTTTGTTGTTATTGTGAGTAAACACACATAAAAGTAGACTCTTTATAGTTTCGAATGATGTACTACATTATTACAAAAAATGACAGTGTTTTAAGTCTATTTTGTTGCTTTGTGGAAAAAAAATATTTTAGAAGCATTACTGTATTCTTTCACAGAAATTAAAACAAAAAGTGATTTTTCTTTGTATGTGTAGTCAAACTAGGCATAGAATGCTTTATTAACACTCTTCTCACAGTAATGTTTACTGGACTGATCTTTGTGCAGTGTTTTTTGTCATCTTTGTCAAGATTCTCCAAGGTCACGCTATGCTCTTATTTAAATTGGACCGTCCGTAAAGTCCACACTAGTGGCTTTGCTAGTTTGTAACTATTTTGGCAGAATGTAGCTAGTAGGTCGTTAGCTGTTCGTACAGTAATATGACATTTTCCTTTACTGATCCAACAGAAGCCTTCAGATACATTAGCAGAAGTTGTGTTGCAATGCAGTGAATTTCAGTTTAACCCTTACTTCTTGTGCATCATGTAACTAATGGTAAAATATTGTATTTAAATGGCATTCAGATACTGTATTTTAAATAAGTAGCAATAAACACTCATAGTCGCGTTATATGACTCTGATATAGAGATATATTACACGGCTATTAGTGAGATATTGCTTTTATACAACAGTTTGATGGAGAAAGTATTTGACGGACCTGCAAAGGCCTCATTGACATGACAAAAGTTTTTTTGACAACGTTTTTTTCTTCTGTAGAGATGAAAACGTTATCAAAATGATTTCTGTTCACACAGGTCCGATGTCACATGGTAAAGAAGCACGTGTACGCACCCACACACATATTCATTCAAACGCACATGCCTATAGACCATGTGCATGTCGTCACTGTTCTCACAGATTCACATTTTTGAAGTTTAAACAGAGATGATAACAGTATCATTTTAAAAAATCTTGCACTTTGAAACCTATTGCCGTTCAGCAAAATGCCGTTGTCGTGTAAATTAATGGCCAGAACACATTAAAAGTTTTCGTTGTCATGTAAACGACCCTAAGTTAATAACTAAGGATTTTTACAACGGAAATTAATCAATCAAAAACTTACTTAAAGGATTAGTTGACTTCAAAATGAAAATTTCCTGATAATTTACTCACCCCCATCTCATCCAAGATGTTCATGTCTTTTTTTCTTCAGTCGAAAAGAAATTACGTTTTTTGAGGAAAACATTCCAGGATTTTTCTCCATATAATGGACTTCAATGGCAACCAACGGTTGAAGGTCCAAATCAAGGCAGTTTCAAAGGAAGGACTTTTAATTCAGCTCAAAATACCTTACATTGTGTCTCTCATGGAAAAATAATAATCATGACTGATTATTCATGACTCTTGATGGCGTTATAGCTCTATAAGGAGCAGATGTCAGGTCTTTTTCTACATTATGCATTCAGATACACATGTAGACGTTATAAAATAATTTTTAGTTATAGCATTTTTATTTAGAATTTTGAGAACCACAAAACTCCTCGAATCCAGTCAATTTTTTTTATTCGTGGTTCAAGTGCGACACAAGTCAGTGCGACATTCAGATGAACACTCAATTTAAAATTTTCAAAATGACCCGAGGGAAGGATGAGTGTTAAAGATTGAAGTTTTTCCAGTAAAACATGAGCTAATTGATGCAATTCAGTCAATCTGCTGTTTTTTTCCAACCGTTACTCCTCACTTAATAATGTTGGGTTAAAAATAACCCATCTATGGATTGGAAGAGCACCTTCCCAACTGTGGGTTATTTTAACCCAATTAATTATTACTAAAAATAACCCAACGATGTTATAAGTGACCCAACATTTTTGGAAAGTAACCCAACAAAGTGACCCAATATGTGTAACCCAGTGGTTGGGTTAAAAACCATCCCAGAGTTTTTTTGTTTACTGTGTAGTCGGAGGCTCTCGTAATTGTTTAGTTTACACATGCATTTACGTAATGGTGTAGTGCAAAAATATTTAGTAGTGCGCAATTTAATGCCTCTATATGTCGCAACTAGGCTAACAGTTCTCACTTGCGCAATCTGCCCCTAATGTCTAAAATGAGTGAACATAACAAAATTTGTCTGTATTTGGTCCTATTAGCACCTTCTGGTAGAACTGCACTATTCTACGGCACAAAGCATTTTGTGTTTTGCATTTGGCAGAAGCGACAGTATGCCTTTTTAATCATTGTGTGTGTTTGAAGCCATGAATGGATCGGATCGTAGTGTTTATGGCTGAGATGGAACTCTGATTCCATCTGTTTAACCAGCCAGTCTGTTTAACCAGCCATGCCAGCATATAGTTTTGTTAGTCATGTTTCTTATAATAAAGTAGATTCTTGGGAGTTTGCTGTCCTGTTATCATATTTTTAACTGCATTAGACAGCGAGAACCTCTCTGAATATGTGCTGTGTGTCCTATCCTGGGTTTTGGTGGCATTGCTATTCTGTGTGCAGGTTTATTTCACCATTTTGTCTCTGTTCATTTCTTACCAGCTCACAGCCTTAGATTTTTTAAACAAGCGTTGGCCAAGATGTTGGGTTGTGTGAAATTGCTGATCCTCCCACACTATCCTCTCAGGCGCTGCTGTCGGGATGTAGTGAGTGCTGTCATAATATTTGGACACTCGACTTAGACAGACACTCTTATGTTGAAGGTGTATGTTGGGAAGCAGTTTTTGGGGGGGTCACCCCACTAAAGGAATGTGTACGTGGGTTGGATGAGCGTGTCCGTGTGGATGATGTGACGGAAACCACGGTTTAACCCACTGGACAGGAAGAGTAGCACAGCCTACACATGGCTTTCTCATTTTAGACCCGTGTGGTCTGACCGTCTGTCAGGCAGAAATACATTTAACACCAGCCTCCCTCTCAAAGAAATGTTTGAAGACCAGAACTCAAGCGATATAAGCGTAAAGAGTGTGTAATGTTGCTGTTTGAGCATAAAAAGGCTCTGCAAAGTTCCAGTTATTCTCTATATCAGTGATTTGCATAATGCCCGCCTCTGGTCTTGTTTGGCTGTGCAGCGTCTCTTTGCCCGCCCTCACACACTGTAGTTGTATCCGAGACTGGAAGAGTTTGGTTCGTGTTCATGTGGAGAAGACGCAAAGTAAATCCACTTTGATGAGATCAATACAGTAAAACCCACGCCACCGTTACTGTTCATATCACTGCGTGTCAAGAGCTGAGATTTAGATATGATAATGAACGTTTGCTTTCTGACCAATCAGAGCAGAGCAGCTCTCAGAGAGGCGGTATTTAGAGAGACTGAATCCTTGATGGAAGCGTTTCAGACACTGAGAAAAGAGCTGATGCGTCAGTGGAGATTAGGAGAGAATGAAAGTGTTTTTGATCTTGGATGCATGTGAACCTGTTGGAGGAGACACCAAAACAACATTAGGAGCTTTTAAAGGGGTGATGAATTGAGAAATCAACTTTCCCTTGAGCTTTTGATATATAAAAGGTCATGGTAATATAAGAATATCCTGTAAGTTTCAGAGCTGAAAACTTCCTTGTTAGTCAAAGAAAAGCTTTTATTGACACGAGGCCCAGCAAACGATCAATCTCAAAATATGCCACACCTTGACATCATCGTGTGGTGAAACATCGCCTCAACAGAAGAACAACAACACCTGATTCTGTAGCCCCGCCAACCGTCTCGTGCCTGACATGACATAGACCTACAAAGAGCTAAACTGCATCGAATTTCTAAGCAGTAAACATACCACATAAGCTTCATTTGGATTCCAATATTATGAATGCATGGATGAACTTTATTTTTTTATGAATATCCTGAATATCATTTTTAATGAATATCCAGCTCACATGGGGAAGACATTGCGCATCTGTTCCTTCATTTAACCACAGATTTGTTTGTAGACAAGAGACTGGATTTGCAGACTGGATGAAATTACATGAATGAATGAATGAAGCAACACCTAATGTGAGTAAAAAATGTTTTTTTATATGTGATAGTATTGCATTGTTACAGATCGTATTGATTATGTGTAGTGTCTAACTGAACATAACTTAGCACGCTGTCAAAGGCTGAAGAATCCTTTATTTGTGGTGTTGTTGGTTCATTGCGATTTGGGATCATGTATGGGCCAGGGCTCAAAGCCCAATGTCCCGGGGCTATGTGTTTTTCAGACAGGCTACCAAAACATAAGCCTGGCCTGCCGATGGGCTATCTTAAACAGTGAAATAACATTCCTTTCTTGATGTGCGTTGTTAACTCTCTTGACTTGATATTTGAAGGGTGCGCGCGTGCGTGTGTGTGCGTGCGTGTGTGTACGGTTTGTGGTTATATTCACCTATCGGGCGGGCCAAGTAACGTTAATAAAAAAATAACATTCCAATCAATTGCGGATGGATGAGAGATGAATCATTGTGTTTGTTTGATAAAGACATTTTGCGAGCCCTGTTCTGGAGCCCAAACTGTGGTATTGACATTTACATTTACATTTATTCATTTAGCAGACGCTTTTATCCAAAGCGACTTACAAATGAGAGCAATAGAAGCAACTAGAACAGTCAAGGGCAACAGTATGCAAGTGCTGTAACAAGTCTCAGTTAATCTAGCACAGAACACACAGGACAGAACTTTTTTTTCTTTTTTTTTTAATAAATTAGACAGTAAATTATAAAATAAATTAGTTAGTTTAATTTCACGATCTGAGATGTCAGTAGGTGTTTTTTATGGCAGATAGTGAAAAGCTCATTTAGGTCGTCATTGTACAAAATTAGATCTGTACACACAATCTGATTGGCTGAGAAAACACAACACACTTCATCTGTTTCCACCATGTTCCTGTCAGCGAGGGCTGTCGTCCTTCTTCCTCCAGTTTGGTAAATGATCTTGTTATCTGCGGTTTGAGGCGGTAATGTATGGACACACAAGTTCTGCACACAATGGCGCTCTGTGTGCTCAGACACATTCGCATTCACTGCCCTTCATTTCTGATGCCATCCATCACTGTGATAAAGATGGCATTGTGTGTTTCCAGTTCCTCTGCTGGCGTTATGATGTGCCACACAAACCTGTCAGACGCACCCATTCCAGGAAACCCCATTTATTCACACTAACATCTAGTGTCAGTGTCAAGCTTATCTGCAAAAGTACCAAACTGTATGTTGAGGAAGGGTTTTATTTTTTTAGTTCACTTTATTTTACAGTGTATTTTATTACACGTTATTAGAAAGTTATGCATTATTACAAGCGACTAACCCTAAACCAAACCTTAACCCTGTAGTATGTGTTTTTAATTAATACTACTACTACTACTACTACTATTGCTAATAATACAGTTCATTAAAACCTCCGTTGTAATTTAAAAACTGTTGTGCATGATCTTATTTGCTAAAACATGAAAGGACTTGTTCAAATTTCATTTGATTACATTAAGAATATTGAATACTGTTTTACAAGAAAATACTATTTCTTCAAAATAAAATTTTAGTCAAATTTAGTGAAGTTTCTACACCAAATTATTGTTCAATGCTGTTAAAGTTTCAATGTGTAATAACTTTGACCACTCAGATGAACACTCAATTTTTAAAAATGAGTTTCGGGTCAAAATGACCCGAGGGAAGTTTTTCAAGTAAAACATGAGTTTATTGGTGCAATTCAGTCAATCTGCTGTTTTATTCCAACCATTACTCCTCACTTTATAATGTTGTGCTAAAAATAACCCATCTATGGATTGGTAGAGTACCTTCCCAACTGTGGGTTATTTTAACCCAATTAATTATTACTAAAAATGAACCGATGATGTTATAAATGACCCAACATTTTTGGAAAATTGCTCAACAAAGTGACCCAATGTGTGTAAAACAACCCAACATTTTTTACTGTGTAGTCGGAGGCTCTCGTAATTGTTTTGTTTATACATACATTTACGTTTCAAATATGTTTAATGGTGCAATGCGAACATATTTAGTAGTGCGCTAGTTAATGCCTCTTTATGCCGTAACAGTTCTCACTTTTGCAGTCGTCTAAAATGAGTGAACATAACATAGAATCCAGAAAAATTAAATCAGTCAACAGTTAAAATTTAAACTATAATAAATTTGTTAAATTGTTCTAGTTTTATGAATTCAATAGATTGGACATCTTTTTTTGGTATTCAAATTTGATGAAGCCATTAAAATGGAATACAGAAAAATGAAACCGGTAAAAAAAAAACATTTCATTAGCAGCCTAAATGTCGGTGATTTAATCATAACATAAATACAATATTAGAATGTGTAAATTAGTAACTAGCTGCAAATATGCATTGCCGTATCAACTTTGCAGTTCAAATAATGCTACAGATAATGTCCTAAACAGCAATGTCTGAAACATTTTCAAGCAGTTTCAAGTGCTGTTAGTAAATGTTTTATATATTTGTGAAATGGGAAATGCATAATAATTAACTTTAATTCATTATAAAATTATATTGTTGTTGACAGTACATCACTAAAGAGTCAAATTTATATGGACTATAATATCTACATGTGATGAAAATAAATGAACTGTGTAAAAGTGAGTAGATCATCTGTAACGCTGTCCATGTGAGGGTGATATCACTTTAATGCAGTTGTTTTCAGACTTACTCAAGGATTGATGTCGTGTCAGAGATGCTGACAGAGCCGTTCATCATTCTAACCTGAGGAGAGCCGTCTGTTGAGATCTTAATAATGCTGTTGGCTAGATGCTATGGCTCTGTTTCAAAACCTAGTGAGTTATTAAAGACACACTTCTGATCCTGTCGGTCTTGCTGTTGTGTTTGTGCTCTACTAGAGCAGGTTTTCCTGCTTGAATGTTGATTATTTTTTCCCATATTATCCATTGTTGCGGCTCTTCTCTTCCCAGTCTGTCAGTAACGCTCTGTTTAGTTCTTGTTTCTATGAAGCCCCTCCTTCTGAAAAGCACAGTGCGCTCTGATTGGTCGGCTGGAGCAATGTGTTGTGATTAGTGTTTAGGAAATGTCCCGCCACCTTGCCATTTTCAACACACGACTAACTAACTCAACTAGGCCCCATCCCCTTTATTCTGCGTATGAATTATTATAATGAGAAATATTGTGACGTGTTGGTTCCTGGAGAAAAAACTCAAGACTATAATGGAGGCCTTTCAGGGAGTTCAGAAACACTGACACTGATAGAGAGAAGAACTGGAACATCACACACTAAAGACAGATCAACATGCACAAAAGCACAATAGAGTCGTCTTTAAAGACACCTAATTAAAACGATTAACAATTATTGTGTTTAAAAAAAGTTAATTATTGTTTTAATCAAGTTACAGTTATCTAGTTGTCAACTGTTGCTAGAGGGACAAAAGTTACATTGTGTATTAATAAGTTGAAGGTGCAGTGTGTAAATTTTAGAGGCATCTAGCGGTGAGGTTGTGAATTGCACCCCGGCCACCGCTCACCCCTCCCTTTCGAAGCACATAGAGAAGCTACGGTGGCTGAACACAGGACAAAAATGTTGTCGTCTGAGACAGCAAAGAGTGACTAGCTCTCTGTAGAGAAGTTTGTCCGTGACGGCAATTACCTGAACAAATGACTTAACATGAAACATGAAGACAGTCGTGGATCATCCAATGACAGACAGTTCAAATTCAAGGGTTTGTACATTTTTGAATGTGGCCATTTGTATACATTCAGTCATTTTGTCTTGTGGAGTATGTAAACATATATTATGTGAAATATCTTATTCAGGACAGCGCTAAATAAAAGTAACATGCAATTTTGATGATTTCCGATCCCTCTAATTTAGTTCAAATGATAACATTTTGCATTTTCTATGAGGGTTATGAAACTTATGAGCAGAACTGTATTTTCGGATGCTTTTGCAGTGCCAGAGTCTGAGAATCACCAATCGCTGTTTACATGAATTGCTCGTTACAGTTTACTTTAAAGGTGCAGTGTGTAGATTTTAGCGGCATCTAGAGGTGAGGTTGTGAATTGAAAGTGGCCACCGCTCACCCCTCCCTTTCAAAGCACATAGAGAAGCCACAGTGGCCGACACAGGACAAAGATGTCGTCGTCTGAGACAACAGAGAGTGACTAGCGCTCTGTAGAGCAGTTCGTCCGTTTAGGGCTACTGTAGAAACAAGATTGTGCAAAATGGCGATTTCACTGTAAGGGGACCCGTGGTGTGCTGTGTAGATAGAAATGACTCATTTTAAGGTAATAAAAACATAACGGTTCTTATGTAAGGTCTTTATACTCCACTGAAAACATAGTTATGTATATTATATTGCATTTCTGTCAATAGATCCTCATAAATACTACACACTGCACCTTTAAAACAATGTTATCTTAGAATGTTCTCTGAATATTCACAATGTGCAGTATTTTTTGAACACACTACTAACTAACTCAAGCAGGCCCGCCCCTTTATTCTGCATATTAATTATTTAAATTAGGAATATTGTGACGTGTTGGTTCCTGGAGAAAAACTCAAGACTACAATGGAGGCATTTCAGGGAGTTCAGTTCCAAAATCTTATTTACCAATTGGTTGATAACCGAAACTGCTGGGCTGAATATAAATATTTTTAAGTGAATTTTGAGTATATATATATATGCTCATTTGCTGCCGTTAAAATGTGTTATCCTAGCATTATTGGCCGAGCACTCTTGAACAGCTCGGAGTGAAACACATGCTCTCTTTTCTCAGAAGTGTTTGGTGAACTGTATTTGTGTGTTGCGATCACATCAGAGGTTGAGTGTAAAGCCAGCTGTGTTATGTTTACAACGACTCTTAGTTAAACATATTTGTCTTTCATCAAGAGGCTTAAACCCCCTAAACTTCCTTGCAAGCGAGTACATGGCTTCTCATTCATGGATTTACTGTCTGCGGGCCAATGTTTAGATTATTCACCTCCCTGTTTCTGCTCTCGGGACTGTTGTGACCTTGATTTGATTTTAAGTAGGCCAGTCTGTGGAGAAAACGCAACACTAATATTAAAGCTGCAAACAGTGACCCGGTGGCCTTAGGACAACAGTGAATGGTGGGCTACATGCATTTAAGTCACCTTTATTTCTATAGCGCTTTTCACAACACAGATTTCTTCAAAGCAGCTTTACAGTGATGATAGGAAATTAATTTTGTTTTACATGAAAAAGTTTTTGATTGATTAATTTATGTTGTAAAAACAAAAAAACATATTGCACGAAATTAAAACAATAATGTAAATATTATTATTATTGTAAGTGTAAATCGAAAAATTAAAAGCGCATAAAAAAACAAAACAAGCATGATTTCATCTCTTAAATGTCTTTTTGTGTGGTTTGGTCATAATTTAGACTTTTTAAAATCTAATTTCAGCTGCTATCTCATAATTAGGACTTTTAATCATAATTTAGATTTTTATTTTAAATACAAAAATTATCATTTTTATCTTAGGATTTTTATCTCACAATGACTTATCATGCCATATTTATGACTTTTTATCTAATAATGAGGACTTTTAAAATCATATTTTCAACATTTTATCTTATAATTATGACTAAGCATGTATTTTCGACTTTTTATCTCATTATCTTATGACTTTATGATAATTGAAATGAGCTGATCAGTTATATAGTTGATAGGGGTGTAACGGTACACAAAACTGACGGTTCGGTACGTACCTCGGTTTTGAAGTCACGGTTCGGTACGAGTTCAGTACAGCAGTTTTACAAAATGGCTTTTTATTTATTTTTATTAAACAGTGGTTTACTGAAGAAGAAGAAAAGTGTCTATCCTTGAATGAATTAAATTATAACTAAAAGTTTATTGAAGATATTTCTGTAAATTATATAGGGAGCCCTTACTTGCACATTAATATTAAAGGTTAACAACAGAGCCCAAATTCAGTTGCTATTTATTTTTAGGTATAATAATCAACACTCAAATAACACATTGTATGCAAACATGTAAACTTCACATATGGCAGTTTTTGCTTTAACCTCTAAATCTAATTATAAAATAGTTTTTTTTCTCCAATTCATTGTTGAAATAAAATCATTTATACACAGTGTCTGTCATTTTCATGACAGGTTTATTTAACATGCATGAAATAATCAAGACATCCCTAACAGGTTAAGTAAACCTGAATATATAGGCTAATATAGAGCATATATTTAGTGAAAGAGTTGATTTTTCTAGTGAATACAATTCTGTGGACACTGAATGACTGCCTGAGGTAAATGTGATGCTAACGTTAACCTTACATGACATTGTTTAGTTTACAAGCAGTTATATTGACGTCTTTCCGCCGTTGAAACACTGATTTAGCGATTACACCACATATGATACATGACAGTAAGTTGTAATGTATCCTCAGCATACCTTCAGATGGTCATGTTTATTCTTTAGGAAGAGATGATCGATCAAAATACAACTGTGATCAGTGATCATTCACGCCACATAGAGCATCAAAACGGCATTTATCATTTGAATTTCGTGATAAAATGGACTGAATACTTAAGTTTGTGTGGGAACTCGGCTTGAAGTGTGTTCCGCGCTTAAAACAAGCGTACTGTTAACTGTTAAAGATTGCAGGCGTGCACCAAACCGAAAACCCTCTACTGAAACGGTTTGGTACGAATATGTATACCGTTACACCCCTAATAGTTGAATATTTAGTGTCCCCAACTGAGAAAGCCAAAGGCGACAGAGGCGACGGTGGCAAGGAACCAATTTAATCAGGTAAATATAGGATAAATATGGCAAAGTCACTTCAATGTGCCACACTTCCTGCTGCCAGCAGGTGGCGCTTTGACCAACTGAATATTGGCGTGTAGATGTCTTCAGGTCAGGACTCTAATAAAACATGTGACGTTTTGGGCAGTTTGGACATTGTTGGCCTGAATTAGAACAACTTCCTGTTTCATGGCGAAATATCAAACTTTGTGAGGCCGCCACGGACATGCCCTTCAGTGAAAACTCAAGATATTTGCAATGTGACGTCGCAAAGGCCTTTAGATTAGACTTTACAAATATGATGATTATCTGATTAAATCTCTAGGAGGAGTTGGTTAAAGTACAACGTCTGGAAATGGCAAAAACTGCAAGAATTTTGCTGATAAAATTTAAAATATCTCACTTCCTGTTGGTTTTCAGATTTTGCTCCCAGGGACTTTTTTGTAGGTGTTGGGCTGTTACATGTGTCTACGGAATTTCATACTTGTACCTGAAACCTAGCACAAACAGTGTTTAATTTAAATTTTGTAGGTGGCGCTATCGAGCCATTTTGCCACGCCTAATTCTGAAGCCCATATTCTGAAACGTGTCTGCAACGTTTCATGAGTTTTGGAGCATGTTTAGGCCCTCAAAAATATGAATCGTTCAAGAAGAAGAAAAATAGACAGAGCGATTCCAATCCTCACACCATCGGTGCTCGGGCCCTAATAACCGAATACAAGTCCCCTTTATAGCTGATTTGTGTTTTATCATGGGTTCAATTTTTAGTTGTTCCACTGCATATAGTATCTTTCCTTTATCTATGAATATGATGTAAATACACACGGGAGAATGATGAAAGTATGCAGTTTCACTAAATCTACACAAAACCTATTCAAGCTTGTAGTCTTTGTTTGCCGTAATGAACCGCTTCTATTTAGTCGAGTGCCGTTCAGGATTAAATGTGCTGGTTTGCTATGATGGATGATCCTTCATGTCACAAACACATGAAGTAGATCTGATGTCTTCCCAGCATGAGCGAGCCATATATAACACTAGAGCTGCCATTAAAGATTGATCGCCTGCTATAGCGAGCGTCGATAACATTACAGTCATTCTCTAGTGTGAATGAATGTGTTTCTGGAGGTGGTTTATTATTAGCAGCTTCAACACCTGCAGATGTGCCGACAGCTCTACTGGAAGAAGTGACGAACAGTATGTACAACTAATGGCTGAAATAATATGCTAAACTTCGATCCAATTAGAGGTGTAATGGTACACAGAAATCACGGTTCAGTTCGTACCTCGGTTTTTGGGTCACGGTTTGATATAAATTCGGTACAACAAATACCCAATACTAGATTTTTTCATTTGTGCAAATTACAGTATGTGGGGCATTTAGGGTGCTTTCACATCTCTAGTTCGGTTCATTTGGTCCGAACCAAGGGCAAACAATTATACATTGTAGCATTTTTCAGCTTTTTTGGTTTCTTTTCACACCACCACACTAATTGCTTTGGTCCGAACCAGTTCAAACAAACCAAAATGCAATCACATGACAACATCCACATCACTCATTGGCCATGGCGTATTTCCTAAACTGCGACTGCACGGGCTGGTTTTGTCCCTGGCCATAATCTATTGCATTGTTTGTATACACCACAATATGCAAACAATACATTTCTACAATGAAGCGCGGATGCAGCTTGAAAACAACATTCTAATGCACTGCAAACGGCGAATAATACAAAAGTATTATTGAACAAAAATATATTACATTGGTTTTCCTGGGGGAAAAAAAAGGTTGGAAAGAAAGTACGGTCACTTTTGACTGTGAAGAAAAAACTTCCTACAGGATTTCTTCTCAGATCCCACATGATAAAGCTGTTGGGTTTTTTTTTGCATTGTATAAGCTGATCACTGTTAGTTGGGATTAAACTTCTGAGCTGTAGAAATAGGGATAGTCGTGATTGAGTGATGGTGAGGCGATGAGCGCTGATAGATCAGTGGCCATGAGCTGAAAGCGGTGATCTGGCAGAAAGTGTTTGGATATGTTGGGTGTTTTATCTATTCTCACGGGTGCAGATGGAGCACAACTGATCCTGGCACCGGCCGACAGTGCCGTAATCTCCTCTGAAGCCTTTAGGGGCCACACCGCTGCTCCTTATCTTCAAGCGGCGCATGGGAGCGAAAGATAGGATCGTCCCCATGTTTCGGTTTTCCACTGTTTTTTAGGCTATAGTTACAGATAAAGGCACCATGACTGTTTAATTATCTCCACCTATTGTGGGTTGTCATTGCAAACTGCATATTATGGATTGTTCTCAGCCAACATGATGCTTTAAATGAAGAATATGCACCATCCACAAATGATTGCTCATATGAAATCTGTCATTTTCCTGTGGTGTGATTTAGCCTTTAGCTAGTGCACACAGTCATTAGTGGTGTTTGCTAAGGCAAGCCTCTATTACTGCTGCTCATAGTGATCAGACCTCTAACACTATCAATTAGACGTTTACATCACTGTAAAAAATACAACTTGCAAAAATGTCCTGTTTAAAAAAGTATCTTGAACAGATTTGTTTAGGAGGAGTCGGTTATTTTGAACAAGAATATTATAAAAATCTTTCTAACCGAAGTTGTTTGATACTCAATTGTTAAAGACTTTCCAAATGTTGTCGACACTTTACAAATTGAGTCATTAGAACAAACCATGTTTTGCTAGTTTTTTTTCCATTTTATTTGCCTATCAGGGAAATATGCTTGTGTTTAATTTAAAGAGGGAAAGAAGACCCTTCTCATGTAGTTGGCTTTGAAAATCGAACAAAGGTGGAAAAAATTGCATTGCTCGGTGATAAACTTTTTTTAGTTGCTTTGACAAGAATGAAAAATGTTACTCATTAGATGAACTGAAGTTGTTAGTTGAGTCAACTTAACCGATTTATGTTGCCTTGTTTGTTTTTAAGTTAATGTGCGGTCACATTTACCATTGTTTGTTGGATTTTTGCTGGTGAAATGCAGTCATTTTAATAGAGATTTTCACATAAAGATTTCCCAAACGCAGACTTCACAACAGTCACACAGATTCAATAGCAATCGGTGTGTGAGCTGAGCTTCATACATCACTACACTATTGACATTAGACATTTGTGACCCTGGAGCACAAAACCAGTCATAAGTCTCACGGGTATATTTGGCCAACAATACATCGTATGGGTCAAAATGATATTTTTTTCTTTAATGCCAAAAATCATTAGGATATTAAGTAAAGATCATGTTCCATGAAGATATTTTGTACAATTCCTACCATAAATATATCATATCAACAGTACCGTTGCAAGGGCTGTGTCAAGTGTGCAACCCCACAGGGCACCTCTCCTGGGCCTCGTGAAAAAGTAAAGTGATGACTTGATGTAAAGCCAATAGTTAAAGTTCATGTTTTTGTCCTTCAAAATAGATAATAGTTTAAACAAACATAGCTAAAAATGTGTATTGTGATGCTTTGTTATTCTGCTTGTTAAAAATGTATTATGCAGTTACTTGCAATAGCCTATTTCTCTGTGTGTGTGACTGATTCATGCGCATACATGTCAGTCAGCGGGCATCGCACGTCAGGCTCGTAGAGCTTTATCACAGTCCATTCAAATTCTGATTTTGGCCGCCTCTGAAATGGGTCAAACCATATTACCTAAGAAGTTCAAGTAAATAAATGCGCGCTCATTCAAGGATATGTATTTATTTCATGGACGGAGAAAGCACTGACGGCTGCATTTCATCTGACGGTACACACAAAATGTTTTTATTTAACACTATTAAAGTTACATAAGCGTAGCCTATCTATTACTCACCTTTCGGAACATCAGTGAGAGCAATGGCACCGCAGAACGAGTAAAGGCCAATTTATACTTCTGCGTCGAGTGTACGCCGTAGGCTGTGTGATGCGCGCGTACCCTACGCCGTACCCTGACGCGCACCTCTCCAAAAATGTAACAACGTGTCAATTCTACGCGGACCGCAAGCGCTGTGATTGGTCTGCCAGAACCCCTCCCTCAGGTCAATAAATTAAAAGAAAATCTGCGATGTGTGTGTCCAGAAATGGGATGATAGTTTCATCCTTATATCTGCTATATAACTCAATATTTTGTAGTCCAGAGATTGTTTATGTTAGTGAATAAATACATAGATCCGCTGTGTATAGTTTATTTATTTTCTCATTAAAACCAAAGATGTTAATCAGTGATTGTATATCAAGAACAGGGACACATTAGGGCGCATTTCATTTTGTGATTTCAACGAAATGAATAGTCTCCGCAACAGCAATCGATTGAAGCGCTCGTCCACGAGCCACCGATACTGAAAACAGCGGCCACGAGCACTCTGCGTGATTTCAAAAACGCATTCCAGCGCCAGATCACCTCTTATGTAACTCTACTAATCAACTAGAGATGCTTAATTTGTATTGTATTGTATTGTATAACTCAAGCTGCAAAAAAAGCCACTATCTGACGGCTGCTGATCTCCGACAATGTAAACACTAAACAAGCTGCTTCTTCTTTGGCTTTTGCCTTGATACTGTGGGTTACCATCAACATGCCCGTGGACACTGCCTCCTAGCGGTCTGCATGTGGAATTGCACATTGACGCAGACAACAACGCAGAAGTATAAATTAAAACCAACGCGTAACTTGCGCCGTAGAGGATACGGCGTAGGTCCGACGCAGAAGTATAAATTGGCCTTAAAGCCTACTCTATCTCTAGACGTTTGAAATGTTTTTAAATCTGAAAACTGCAAAAAGCAACACAATTGTCAGACATCCATTTAGTGCATGTTCACAAAGGAAATGCTGAAAAACAGCGCTGGTCCTCTCAATAGTGTCTGTTTATTTTACTGACTGAGAAATGGCTTCAGATGATTCAGTGAGACAGCAGTCCAAACTCATTCAAGTGGATTCAGGCCGTTTTGCTAACGCGTTTGACCCATTCATAATTTAGAACATAATTTTAGCGTCAAAATGTGCCCAGTTCAGTTACGCATTTTAACTTCTTGAACCTAATGCTGTTAAACTGAATATACGATTTTTCTTCTACTTAATATCCACATAAACAACAAATTGTTTGTCACTATAGCAACAGTAGACCCCCGTAAATAGGCTATACCCCGGGCCTCGCACATCACGTTCGCACAGGGCCTCGCACCCCCCTTACGACGGGTCTGTATATCAAACATGTATTATTAGTAGTAATATACATTGTTAAGGACCTCATTTGGACAACTTTAAAAGTGATTATCTTTCAATATTTAGATTTTTTTGCACCCTCAGTTTCCAGATTTTCTGCCAAATATTGTCCTATCCGAACAAACCATACATCAATGGAAAGCTTATTTATTCAGCTTTCAGGTGATGTATAAATCTAAATGATAAAAAAAAGACCCTTATGACTGTTTTGTGGTCCAGGGTCACAATTAACCATTTTTGCATGCAAAATGTGCATGCACCTTTAGGTCACCTTTTTTTTCACAGATTTATAAGCAGAATTAACTCATTCCCCGCCATCAATGGGAGTTTCTTTCATTTAAGACACAACGCTTCCCCGCCATTGACACGTTTTTCTGTCAATCCATGTTTTCCCTGTTATATGGTAGGGGGCCCTGTTACACATCTTCTGAAATAGTGCGGCATCTCCAGATCCAAACACAGCAAAAGAAGCAGAAACAAGTGATAGAAGCATTGCTGATGCGCATGTAAAATAACGTGATCATCGATAACAGCGTATACATCAAAAGTGACTTATGTTACTGAATGAAATGTCACCCCAGGACGAGTGATAGGACTGTGAAGCTTTGGGGTGTTGATGAACTCCATCTGGGTTTGATGATTTGATTAAGTAATTGACAAAAACATGATTTTCTCATCTTTTGTTGTTTTTTTGTGAAACTTAATCGCATTCAAGTGTTGATAAAAAAAGAATAAATGAATCTAAAGCAGAGGCTATGTTCTATCTACAGTATCTATCTATCTATCTATCTATCTATCTATCTATCTATCTATCTATCTATCTATCTATCTATCTATCTATCTATCTATCTATCTATCTATCTATCTATCTATCTATCTATATATATATATATATATATATATATATTTTGAGGTTCATGAAACTTTTGTGAATATGATAAAATGCTGGTTATGGCTGGCAACTTAAAAAATTGAACACTGGCGGGGAAAGAGTTAAAGGATTAGTTGACTTCAAAACGAACATTTCCTGATAATTTACTCACCCCCATCTCATCCAAGATTTTCATGTCTTTCTTTCTTCAGTCGAAAAAATAAACATCTATATACTTTTTAACCTCAAATGCTCAACTTCCATGTTGTTCTTCTTCACGGCTTATGACGTCATCACATCAGAAAGGTCACGCTTGTGACGTACGTGGAAGTACCGACCCAGTGTTAAAACGAACGTGCAAAGACTAAAATTGTCCGACATCATTGTTTTACCTTTATTTTTGTAAGGGCGTTTGATTTAAAGTTGGAGGAGAACATGAGGATGAGTTTTTCAGCACTGGGTCAGTACTTCCACCTATGTGACCTTTTCGACGTGATGAAGTCACACATCGTGAAGAAGAAAAACACAGAAGTCATGCATTTGAGGTTAAAAAGTATATAAATGTTTATTTTTTTTTGAAAATTACATTTTGGCTACATAAGACCCTATTCCTCGGATAGGATCATGCAGAGCCTCTGAAGCCCTTCCTTTGAAACCGCAATCCTGGAATGTTTTCCTCAAAATACTTAATTTATTTTCGACTGAAGAAAGAAAGACATGAACATCTTGAATGAGATGGGGGTGAGTAAATTATCAGGAAATTTTAATTTTGAAGTCAACTAATCCTTTAATATGTTCGTCCGAATGTAAACATTTTTCTCTTCTATTGCTCTGGCATGACAAACATTTGTGAAACTTTGCGGACTAAGGAGGTCCAATTTCCATTTACTTTGTGTTCAAAGTTTAAAAAAAATATAATCTGATGCAAAAATTGGCGATGTATTGCCTGTAGGTTCCTATTAAGTCGCCCGTAGATTTTCTTCATGCAGAGGTAAGCGTGACGGCACTTCATTCTCATTACTAAGTACAGCGACCAAGAAAAATGTGATCCTTCCTGAGCTCTTTTGATAAACTCCGAGCCACTGGAGCCATCAGAAGCTCGTATTGTGTTCCTCAGGACGAACGTACATCAAAACGACCAAACCAAGATCATAACTGTGTGTGTGTGTGTGTGTGTGTGTGTGTGTGTGTGTGTGTGTGTGTGTGTGTGTGTGTGTGTGTGTGTGTGTGTGTGTGTGTGTGTGTGTGCGTGTGTGCGTGTGTGTGTGTGTGTGTGTGTGTGTGTGTGTGTGTGTGTGTGTGTGTGTGTGTGTGTGTGTGTGTGTGTGAGTGGATCACCTCTCGTTCTGCGGTTAGGGCTCATTCTTTGGAACAAGAGTGTGTGTTTGATCTGGGGTAAAGCTCCTCTAAAACCTCCTCTCTGGTTTCAAATGATTTGCCCTCGTCTTTGAAAGTCTTCCAGTCTTTCTCATTAAAAGATCTTTTTCTCCAATCCTGGCTTTAAGGAGGTCTGGAGTGTGTGTGCGATTTGCAGTCTGACCACACTTCAGCGGCTGCTCGTCACATTCATAATTAAATGGGGCAGGTTTGTGTTTGCACACGCCCTGTGTAGGGTTTCTGTTTCTTGCGTTTGATTAGCACCCTCGACTCTGCTGGATCTCCACACTCAATTGTCCTCTCAGAGATGCTGCGATAAACTGCACCTGCCAAACCGACATGTGTAGACTTATATCATGTGTGCGTGTTTAGACCTGCTGTGACATCTAAAACACACCTGGCACGTTCCTGCAGAGCGCATCAGATCATACGGTACAATGAGGGATTTATGAAGCAAGTGTTACACGGATCCATTTATCGCTTGCTCTCTTGTATCGGATGTCATTTGTGATGTTTGCCCTGTCAAATATCACTGTTTCCATCCACCTATTTTATGCAAATTTTAAGATATTGGATGGATAGAAACACTTTAACAAATAAATCCTTTGATGCCCAAAAAAACCTCACGTGACACTGTGATTGGCTAACTGGACTAGTTGACCAATGGTATCGCAGCATCTCAAATGTTGGTTTGGTGGCTCTGAAACGCCGGAGTCAAAGTCTGTGATCAGAATGATTCGGTTTAATTCCTCCAGAAGCGTCTCACACGATTGTGTTCCCAAACACCAGCATCCCAACAAAAGAGAACTGTGTGTGCGTGTGCGTGTGCGTGTGCGTGTGTGTGTGTGTGTGTGTGTGTGTGTGTGTGTGTGTGTGTGTGTGTGTGTGTGTGTGTGTGTGTGTGTGTGTGTGTGTGTGTGTGTGTGTGTGTGTGTGTGTGTGTGTGTGTGTGTGTGTGTGTGTGTGTGTGTGTGTGTGTGTGTGTGTTTTTCGCCTGATGCTCTGAGACGACACTCATTCATGATGGAGGAAAAAGAGCCCGATTGCAACATTTTACTACCCCGCGGCAACTCTGCCGCCAAGCCCGCCCACTGACTCTATACACGATGTGATTGGCCTGACCAGAGTTTGGTTTTTCCGGCTCGCAAGCCAACAGAGAGTGGCTAGAAGACCCTGGCTGCAAATTAGATTCTAGATTTCTAGTTCTATTACTGATCTAGTTTTATTACTGTTCTCTTGAACACTTGGGATAGAAACGCTGCTTTATTTTCAAATGTTTTATGCAGTATTTCAATTTTTGCCCATAAGTTAAATTATCAGCTTTGGATGGAAACATTATAGGACATTATATCTCAAATATGATAAAATCTACATATGTCAATAAAAGTGGTCCCAGCACTGAACCCTGGGGGATTCCTTACCGTTTACAACTCAAATGCAATAATAATAATAAAGCCCAAAGTAAAGTTGTTTTGATGCAAAAACTATCGCATGTGCATTTCAAAATTAACTCTTTAATTTTGTAGTGTGCACAAACACAGGCGCTCAACACACTTGCTCTAAAAAGTTTCATCTTCTCCAGTAGTTTGATATTGCTGTTGTCGTTCCATCTCATCCTTTTGGTAATGCATGCATAATAAGTGTTTACTATTGTGATGTTGACATTTATTTAACTGCATGCTTACCCTAGTGCATGCATAAAAACCAACATCTACTTTGGGCTTAATTCGTACCACATGGTTTGTGCTACAGACATGACGTGTGCTGATAATTTTCTCTACTGAAGCTCTCAAATCTCATCCCTGTTTGCATACACTTAAAACAAAAAGCAAAAAAGCACATCATGACGTCAAATGTCATTGAATCTCAGATGTTTTTGTAACATGGAATTTCAAATTTGTGTTTTCTGTGACTCGTGACTTCAGTTTGGGTATGTGGTTCACACAAAGCATCATATGACTTTTAGAAGACTTTGCATGACTATATTTTGCATGAGTTGTATGCACAATTTTTTTTTTTAAATCTATTTAAAAAAAAATGTACAGCCCCTGGTAGGAATGCAGACACCAAATTTTGAAAGACAAGCAAAAATATTAGCTTTGTAACTTTACAAAATAATTGATTGAAATAAAGCAACCAACTGCGATGCACTGTATTCTGGCACCTTTCTATCAGAACCCTATACAGATAAAAACACCTATGCACACATATCTATCCAAACGCGTTTGCCTATAGGCTGAAAACGTAATGGTTGCGTACATGCCATCACCTTTTTGTGGGTTGCGAGGGGAAGATGATGGTATAGTTATAGCTGCTTTGAAGCAATCTGTGTTGCAAAAAGTGCGCTATATAAATGAAGGGGACTTGACTTGACTTCTTGAGCAATTTGAGCTCCAGTAGCTTGTCTGTTTGATCGGACCACACAGGCCAGCCTTCGCTCCCCACGTGCATCAATGAACCTTGGCTGCCCATGACCCTGTCGCCGGTTCACCACTGTCCCTTCCTTGGACCACTTTTAATAGATACTGACCATTGCAGACCGGGAACACCCCACAAGAGCTGCAGTTTTGGAGATGCTCTGACCCTCAAATCCTTACGCTTTCCCATTTTTCCTGCTTCTAACACATCAACTTTAGGACAAAATGTTCACTTGCTGCCTAATATATCCCACCCACTAACAGGTGCCGTGATGAAGAGATAATCAGTGTTATTCACTTCACCTGTCAAATACATATATTAAAAAAAATAATAATAATATACATTTTATATTAATTAATATTTATTATTATTATTATTATTATTATTATTATTATTATTATTATTATTGTCTTATTGATGTATAATCACAACACTTTGGCCAAGTTGTGAAGCCTTACAAACAAGAAGAGCAGAACTGTACTTTTCTTTTTGTTAATTGCATTTTAAATCACAATGTCAATGTTTAACGGAGCAATCACAATTCAGTTTTTTCTCCCACTCATGTCGCAGCCTCACTTTCATTGTTGCCTAAACATCGGATTCTCAGGTTTTGTGCTCATTTGAAAGATCTAAGATTGAGTAAATAATGAAAAAACTTTCACAAGCCAGCCTTTTCTCATTCTGCTGGGAAGAAAGCTCGCTCCGGAAGGTGCGGGACCCTAAAATTGCCTTTTGCTTGATATGTGGGGCAGGAAATGTGTCACAGAGGGAGATAGAGCCAGGATGGGGGCCTCCATCTATCCCAGCAACAACAAACCGCAGCTGCAGCTCGCTACGCCACCACACCCTAGAGAGACGCGCTTTGTTTTGCTAGCTGGTATTTATGTGAATCTGCTTGACGCTGAGAGAAGGGAAGAGGGCCAGAAAGACTTCCTTCTGAGTTTGCTTAATTTTAGGATATTTACTTCCTGCCTGCTAGTTTCTCTGGTTTACTACAGTATATTTACAGTAGAAATGAGTTTGCGTCCATGAAGGCAAAGCTTCTACGCTGTGTGTGTGTGTTTATGGCTGTTTTGGGCTGAAGCGAGTGACTCATTCTCCTGAGGGAGTGTAGAAATGAGTTTTGGAGCTGGCGAGGGGAGGAGTTTCACAGATGGGAAAAACCCGGGCCGTCTCCTGCAACCCGTCTGTAAAACTTCCCCTTCCACGTCGCCTCTGCTGAGGCCTGTGAGGAGAGAAACCGCCGCTTTCACTCGCAGGTCATGTGATCAGAAGAAACTGCAGGAACATGACCACGATATTTTTGCACAAATTGTAATGTTCACTGCAGTCATCGAGCTCAAACGTCAAGCTAAACAAACCATAATATATACATATAGATATATACATTAGGGCTGTCAAATCGCACATCAAATTTGGCTGAGAAATGATTGTGTTATACACTCACCTAAAGGATTATTAGGAACACCTGTTCTATATCTCATTAATGCAAGTATCTAATCAACCAATCACATGGCAGTTGCTTCAATGCATTTAGGGGTGTGGTCCTGGTCAAGACAATCTCCTGAACTCCAAACTGAATGTCAGAATGGGAAAGAAAGGTGATTTAAGCAATTTTGAGCGTGGCATGGTTGTTGGTGCCAGACGGGCTGGTCTGAGTATTTCACAATCTGCTCAGTTACTGGGATTTTCACGCACAACCATTTCTAGGGTTTACAAAGAATGGTGTGAAAAGGGAAAAACATCCAGTATGCGGCAGTCCTGTGGGCGAAAATGCCTTGTTGATGCTAGAGGTCAGAGGAGAATGGGCCGACTGATTCAAGCTGATAGAAGAGCAACTTTGACTGAAATAACCACTTGTTACAACCGAGGTATGCAGCAAAGCATTTGTGAAGCCACAACACGCACAACCTTGAGGCGGATGAGCTACAACAGTAGAAGACCCCACCGGGTACCACTCATCTCCACTACAAATAAGAAAAAGAGGCTACAATTTGCACAAGCTCACCAAAATTGGACAGTTGAAGACTGGAAAAATGTTGCCTGGTCTGATGAGTCTTGATTTCTGTTGAGACATTCAGATGGTAGAGTCAGAATTTGGCGTAAACAGAATGAGAACATGGATCCATCATGCCTTGTTACCACTGTGCAGGCTGGTGGTGGTGGTGTAATGGTGTGGGGGATGTTTTCTTGGCACATTTTAGGCCCCTTAGTGCCAATTGGGCATCATTTAAATGCCACGGCCTACCTGAGCATTGTTTCTGACCATGTCCATCCCTTTATGACCACCATGTACCCATCCTCTGATGGCTACTTCCAGCAGGATAATGCACCATGTCACAAAGCTCGAATCATTTCAAATTGGTTTCTTAAACATGACAATGAGTTCACTGTACTAAAATGGCCCCCACAGTCACCAGATCTCAACCCAATAGAGCATCTTTGGGATGTGGTGGAACGGGAGCTTCGTGCCCTGGATGTGCATCCCACAAATCTCCATCAACTGCAAGATGCTATCATATCAATATGGGCCAACATTTCTAAAGAATGCTTTCAGCACCTTGTTGAATCAATGCCACGTAGAATTAAGGCAGTTCTGAAGGCGAAAGGGGGTCAAACACAGTATTAGTATGGTGTTCCTAATAATCCTTTAGGTGAGTGTATATTAATTCTACTTAACCTGTTAGTGATGTCTTGATTATTTAATGCTATGTTTAGATAAATCTGTCATGAAAATGACAGTCTCTAAGATTATATTTCAACAACGAATTGGAGAAAAAACATTATTTTATTTAGGAGTTAATGCAAGAACTGCCTTATATGAAGTTTACTTGTTTGCACACAATGTGTTATTTGAGTGTTGATTATCCTATAATTAAACATGAATATCAGCTGAATATAGGCTCATAGTTTGGGCTCTGTTGTTAACCTTTAATATTATAGTAATAATGTGCAAGTAAGGGCTCCCTATATAGTTTACAGCATTATCTTTAAGAAACTTTTAGTTATAATTTAATTAATTTAAGGACAGACACATTTTTTCAGTAAATAAAAAGCCATTTTTTAAAACTGCTGTACTGAACCCGTACCGAACCGTGACTTCAAAACCGAGGTACGTACCGAACCGTCAGTTTTGTGTACCGTTACACCCCTAGTTTTAAGTCTTTAAGACGGAATGGCAGACTTCATAGAAACTGAATATGAAATGAAACAGCTGATATAGTTGTATTTGTCAGTTATTAAAGCCTGTGTGCAGGGCATTTTTTTGGCCCAGAATCTAGCCCTATCCAGGCCTTTTGGGCTCATTCCATGAAGGAATGGCACGTTCCCAGCTAAGCTTAGTGTGTTCCTTCCTGGGACATAAAGACAACAGCAGCGCTCCATCCCAAACCAAACCAACCAAACCATCCCATCCTAAACCATCTCAAACCAACCAAACCAAACCAACACAAACCAACCAAACTATCCCATCCCAAACCAAACTATCCCAAACCAACCCAAATCAAACAAACTATCCCATCCCAAACCAAACCATCCCAAACCAAAACATTCCAAACTATCCCAAACCAAACCATCCCAGACCAAACCAAAACAAACTAAACCATCCCAAACTAACCTAACCAAACCATCCCCAAACTAACCAAACCAAGCCTTCCCAAACCAACTAAAACAAACCATTGCAAACCAACCCAAACCAAACTATCCCAAACACAACCAAACCAACCCAACCAAACTAAACCAAACTATCCCAAACACAACCAAACTAAACCAAACTAAACTAAACTAAACTAAACCAACCAAACCAAACCATCCCAAAAATAACCAAACTATCCCAAACCCACCAAACCAAAACAAACTAAACCATCCCAAACTAACCTAACCAAACCATCCCCAAACCAACCAAACCAAGCCATCCCAAACCAACTAAAACAAACCATCGCAAACCAACCCAAACCAAACTATCCCAAACACAACCAAACCAACCCAACCAAACTAAACCAAACTATCCCAAACACAACCAAACCAACCCAACCAAACTAAACCAAACTATCCCAAACACAACCAAACTAAACTAAACTAAACTAAACCAACCAAACCAAACCAAACCATCCCAAAAATAACCAAACTATCCCAAACCCACCAAACCAAAACAAACGAAACCATCCCAAAACAAACCAACCCATCCCAAAATAAACCAAAACATCCCAAACCAACCAAACCAAACCATCACATCCCATATAAACCCAAACCAACCAAACTATCCCAACCCAAACCAACCAAACCAAACTAAACTATCCCAAACCAAACTAAACCAATCAAACCAAACCATCCCAAACCAAACCATCCCAAAACAAACCAAACCATCCCAAACTAACCAAACCATCCCAAAACAAACCAAATCAAACAAAACCAACCAAACCAACCATCCCAAACCAAAATTGTGTGACATTAGCAACACATTATTAGCTGTTTGATAATGTGGTCAAGTCAAAGGCTAATCATATCAAAGGTGCAGTAAGCGATTTCTGAGCAACACCGTTGAAAGTCGATCGGACAGAGCACCAAAACACACTTGTAGCCAATCATCAATAAGGGGTGTGTCCACTCATGAGGGGGAAGGTGCCTGTGATGCATAGCGAGAGCATGTTTGTTTTGGTGATTTCAAATATCAGCACTGTTTCTCAGAAATTGCTTACTGCACCTTTAATTACCGTTATGTGTCTGACGTTGTAGAGAGCAATACATAAAACACATTACAATTCTGATACATCATCTTGTAGTAATTCACTCTTCCTCTTCTTCTGATTCATTTTCTGGTTAAAACATATATGGCTGAATTAGTATTTCCACTTGTCATTGTGCAGAGTTTACTACAGTAATGTTGAGCGAGTGGATCTCTGAGCTGGTGTGAGTGGAGGCTGGGCTAATTTGCATATTCATGGCTCCGTGAATACTAAATTAAGCAAGGGTGCAAGAGTTACATTCAAGCTATTTGAAGGCATGAAGAAATAATTTGCACAGGAAAAAATGTTTAAATATGTAATTTTGGTGATCAAAGATGAGTTTTAAGGGATGAAATGATTGACAGCAGGAGGATTTTAAGTCCCTGTTTCGATCTACAGGTCTGAAAATATCTTTACTGTTCACGAATGAAGGTTGTTCCTCCCAGCGTGTGGTGTTGTGAAGTGGCTGTATCTGCTCATTTAAACACCTATGTGCTTCAAACCTGACCAGACATGTTCTTCAGACACTAAACCCGCTGCAGATTTCAAGCAAAAGCTTTGTTTGCCCTTCGGCAGCCCAGCTAAATCACAGCTCTTCTAGCTCCAGGACTCATCTTTGTTCATAGTAATATCATTTTTCATATCTAAATATTTCACTGGTTGTGGTAATTACACCAACCTGTTATTGTTTTAGGCAACCCATCCTCCATCCATAACCGGTTCAAGTTTACGGTGGTGCTGGAGGTCTTCCATATGCAGTAAACTGAGTGCAAATCATTTCAAATCTGATATTTGTGGATGGTATCAGTCCAGAATGAAGGCATATGGGCTGACAGGGCTAAACGTGAATCTTGATGTATTTCTGGATCACACACACACACACTCGTACACTCACACATTAACACACACTCGTACACTCACACACACTCACACACACACACACACACACACACACACACACACACACACACACACACACACACACACACACACACACACACACATACTCACACTCACACGCGAACCCTCACACACACACACACACACACACACATACATACATACACTCACCTAAAGGATTATTAGGAACACCATACTAATACTGTGTTTGACCCCCTTTCGCCTTCAGAACTGCCTTAATTCTACGTGGCATTGATTCAACAAGGTGCTGAAAGCATTCTTTAGAAATGTTGGCCCATATTGATAGGA